>CM072095.1:26867907-27467907 GCA_036850905.1 Luffa acutangula | reverse complement strand
TCCTTAAGTTCCACTAATTCTCTAATGAACAATCGGTTTGTGGTCCAACCATCAAACCTAAGTCCCTCTCAATCCAACGAGAGGTTAGGGCCCCTTGTTCAAGTCCTGGAATTAGTACTTAAGGGAACAACCTCTCTGCTATCCCTAAAATGGGTAGGAGTGAATTTCGTCTTTCAAAACTATGTCCCTAGCTATCTATTCAATCTTATCCCCAAAATGGTAGGCTTGTTGAGTCGGCGATACAAGCCACTCTCACCCATGTAGATCAAAGGATAATCTCGCATAAACAGGAGTTCATAGATAGCTCAGGATTAAGAACGAGTTACTGTTGGGTTCCTAGAGTGAGTAAAAATGTAGTATAAAATACTCTAGAATTCCTGTGCAAGTATACACAGTCTGCAGCAAGTAATATTATCAATCCAAGGTTTGAATGAGTTTCCACTTTATCTATTTTGCATAACTTCCTAATGATTTCAAAGATAATAAAATGATTGGGTTTTATCGAAATTATGCTGAAGCAAAATAAATGACAGAACAACGAGTAAACAAATAGATAAACAGATTAAAGACAGGCGCTGGCTAGGCTTTAGTGATTGTTCTAAGATATGCTCTAGCAATATTATTGATCATGCATTTCTCGCAGTATTATTAGCGGATTCCTCCCGGAACTCCGGATCTTTTGGGATATGTTTCAAACCCAATGAAGAGCGACTGATCAAGCACTAGGCAACTGGCTATCCCTAGCTCAGTCACTGGAGTTCACCAATACACAATGATCGTAGTGTGGATAATTGCCACACACTCTCTAAATCATCCCTGAAACTAGAGAGAGCTATCCACACCGGCTGGCCAGGCGGGCATAAAATGAGTTTAAGCACAACAATTAACCAAAATGCGATAGTCAATTTATTACTAGAGATGAAGCACAGTAATCACATTATTCCTAACCAACACCCTAAGCTACTTCATAATAAGCATAGGAATACGAATTACAATCTGAGTATGCATGTCCATAACCACAAGTTAATAAAGAAAGTAAACTCCCTAATCAGCTTGCGGTAAATGGTGTTCTTGATGATCTTCAATCTCCCTATACTATTCGGCTTCCAAGGGAAAACATGGAATGAATTTGACTTTGACGGCTACTTCCTTTTATAGAAGGACATGAGACTTGAATTAGGTCAACTTGGACATGTGTAGGGCTCTCCTTGCTCCTTTATCCCGAAAATAACTCAACAGAAGTCGGTTCATGAAGTTGGCTAACGAGCTGTGATGTGGCAGTTTCTGCTCCCAGTTTTGCTGCAGCATAGAATTTGCTCCCTCCAGTCGCTCAGCAGCATAATTTGCACAAAATAATTTCCAATGCTTCCATTCTTCCAAATGGGTTAAATCATGTAATATCTATCCAAAACCAACCCTAATAAGCATAAAGGACACACAAATCCCTATATAATTGAGGCCTAAATAACTACCTTTTGGGCAGTTATCATACCCCCAAACTTGAACTATTGCGCGTCCCGAGCAATACTAACCTACCTTCCTTCAAGAATTTCAAAACATTAGACAAAGAATTAGCTTAATCAAACCAGACAGTCCAACACTACCTTTAACCTTTACCTGAGCACTCTGCAAAACCAAGCTCTGCTGCAGCAAAATGATTCCTTCAGCAGGGACAAACAATCACCACTTTTCAACTTAATTCTAAGAACTCACCACAGCCTAGCTCTATTATCAGACATTTCAAAACATATTTTTAAAAGGGTTTATTCCATTATTTATCAGACTTAAAGCAGTCTTACAGTCATAAGCTCTTAAGCATGGGATGACCCACTTTATGGTGCAGTATACCCTTGTCTTTAGCTCATCACCAACTAGACTCAATACTCATTATAAAGCTAAAAAATCCTTAGTTATTCCATCTCTTGCCCCTCAGAATGGCGACATTTTATGATGAAGCTCACCTAAGTTCTGGAAGATAGAAAACTGCTGGATCATCATTCATCCCTCAAAACTTTTGCTCTGTCAAATTTTTCAGCAAATAATTTTTCTTATTTTTTCTCATTTTTTTTTCACATTTCCTAGGTCATCTTTTGACGCGAAGACAAACTGTGGGTATCACAAATATCTCCAGTTACTCAATAACCTAGCAAATTTTTATTTTGAAGGAGAGGAATGCTCGAGCAAAATAATTGGAGTATCAAAAAGTCCCCCAAACTTGAATTATTCATTGTCCCCAATGAATCATTAATTTTTGCAAATTATACCCCCAAACTTAATTTTTTCTCACTGAATTTTTAAACTAAACATGGGACTAGGATTAAGCTAAAAGTGGATCATATAAGTCAATACTACCGTCAAAATCTTCTTGCCGCAGCAACAGTCAAGGCTAGAAGAAATGCTCAAGCAAAAGGTTTCTGGAGATCAGAATACCTTGATCTAATTAAGCGTAATCAGTCCAAGCTTCAAAAATTCAGAAGAAAATTAGTTAAGTTAGAGTTACTCAGTGCCCATAGAATAGAAACATCTAGAAATTTCATTTAAAAAACACAAGAAAAGAAATTACATAGCAAAGATATATTTTTAAAAGCAGAAAAATTAAAAACGAACAAGCAAACATATTTAGCAAACGGGGTCAGATATGCGCGAGCAAACAAAATGATAAAACAAAAATAATGCTTGCTGAAGATCATTCCATCCATCAATCTTCCTGACCCTGGTCTTCATCATCATTCTCTTCTCCTCTTTCAGCAGGTGGGGGCGGAATCCAAGGGTTCAACAGATCGTCAGGGAACATGGGAAGGGCAGGGTATGGGTTTGAAAAATTCTCCTGCAGCGCCGTCTTTAAGCTGGCATCCCGATTCTTAACATAGTTCCAGAAGGTTAAAGTCTGCCTCTCAGCAAACTCTTGCCTACTGGCCGAAAGTGCCAGTTGTTCTAGAATCGTATTGATGTCGTAGATAAGCCCACCTTGACGTATCTCCTGCGTGCACTGGAGCCGCGCCAAATTGGGCGTATCAATGATCCCTTTATCAAATAGAATTGCATCACTCTCCTCCACTGGAACCCCTGCTTGTCTGCATAGCATAGTAATTGTGTTCGGGAAGAACAGCTTCCCCACCTTTTTCTTCCAGCAGCACGCTATTTCATTACAAATAATTTTTCCTACGTCAATACTGAGAGACCTTAAGATAGCAAAAGCCAAAAGAATTCGTTCCCTGGATACTGTCGAGTCGTGCGTTGTCGGAAGAAACCTCTGCCTGATGAAACCCATCCATGTGTTCGCTTCCTTTTTCAAATAAGCCGACTGGAATGTCCGTTTCTGAGTCTTAGATAGTTGCCACTGCGCCCCCTCGATTCCTACCTCCCTCACAACATTACTTAACTGCTCCTCAGATGGCGCGACTGCCATTTCATTGAATGTCGCGTGGGGGAAGTTTTGAAGATGGTACAGTGCGTTGATCGCACTTGGACTCCAATCTATCTCGACTCCTCTGACAATTACCAGGAAACCCTCTTCTTTATCAATGTTGGCATAGAATTCATGCACCACCTGTGCGTTCACAGCCTCCGGCTTAGCACAAAACAGCTCCCAGCCGTGGTCAGCTATGCCGGTCCTTAGAAATGGCGGAAGATCACCGCTGAAACCTCTTTCGAACAGAAAATACCTTTTCAGGAGCTCAGTGTATTTTGCACTAGCAAAATTATTGACGAAGCGATCGTATGGCACCTGTCGCTCTGCTATTTCATCGTGCTCCTCTGATGCTTCAGCAATCTTTTTGCCCTTATCTTCTCAGCCTCTTTTTTCTCTCGTTCCTCTTGCTCGACCTTCTCTCTCTCGGAATCTGATGATGGAGGCGATGGGGTATCAGTCCTGATCACTGGAATGCGCCCAGCCTACCGCTTAATGCGGCGTCGTTTCGGAGGTTCAGGTATGATAACCTCCACACGAGCCTCCTGAACTGGCTCTCTGTCTTCTTCCTCTACAGCCTCCGTCTGCATAACCTCACTCTGTTTCGCCTGAATTTCCTCTCGAGCCTCTTCTATAGTTGCCACTTCCTGTCCATCCTCTTCTTGATTCGTTTTGCCAGATTCTTTTGGGTCTTCTTCTTCTTCTGCAACAACCTTCTCCTCTCTCGCTCTTTCTTGTTCTTCAACCCTCTGTTGTTGTCTTCTTCGCTTAGCCTCCTTCTCTTCCGGCGTTCTCTTTTTCTTAGTTTTTCCTTTCTGTACTTCCAGTGTCACAGGTATCTCTTCCTCCTCACTCTCCCTCTCTCTTTCCTTCCTTGCTCTTGTTTTGGCCATGGATAACTCAAAGGGTTTACAGAGAATGGGAAGGAAAAAGAAAGAACGCAGACAGCAAAAAAAAATGTGATCAAGAAGACGAAGTGGAGAGAACTTACCAGTAGTTGCAAATAAATAAGGCTCCAGCAAAAGAGAATCCTAACCGAAAAGATTTGCCCTGCAATAACTAATATTACCGTTTTAATTTAAAAAAATGCAAACCTGAATTTCAAAAATTATCAACGGTAAATTCGTGGATTCCAAACGCCCATGGTAAAAATCAATGTGCTGTCATCATTGCAGCCTTCGGATAATTGCTCTGCGACACGTGGCCTCATCAGATGATGCACGCACATTTACCTGCGAGAATTCAAAGTTAAATCTAACGGTAACAATAATAAATTCCAACGGAAACCCTTCTAACTCGGAATATTTTGCTCCAACATTATCTTTGCTGCAACAATCTTCTGAACCTGCCGAATCTTAGATACGGAATTTAAATTTCAAAATAAGAAAAATCAAAAGATTTTTTTCTTTTAAATTCAAATTGAATTTTAACCAATCATCCCAATCTTTCATTTTCAAAAAGAAGCCGAATAAACAAAACATAATTCAAATAACTGAAAAAAAAACTAGATCAAATCTAATAAAAATCAAACCAATTAAAAGATAATACAAAGATAATCTAAGAAAATAAAATCAAATCAAATTTAAAAATGGAATAAATAAAACCTAAACTACCAACAATAATAAAAGAATACCCTAAAGATAAAATCTAATAAACCATGCAAAATCAAATCTAACCTACCCGAAATAAAAATCAAATCAGCGAAAAATAAAATTAATACAAACTCTGGGAGCTCAAAATTTCGCTCTATGAAATGCTCCCGCAAAAATCCTGCTCTCTCAATCATCAACCAACCTTAGGGAAGGATATTTCATCCGAAACTCCTCACCCCAATAATGCTTCACACGCTGTCCATTCACCTTGACTACTCTCCCATCTTTTTCATCCTGCAAAGTAATTGCTCCATTGGGGAAAACCTCAATCACAATAAATGGTCCTGACCATTTAGATTTTAATTTTCCAGGAAATAATTTTAATCTAGAATTATAAAGCAAAACTTTTTGACCCTTGACAAACTCCTTAGATTTAATATTTTTGTCATGCCACAGCTTAGTCTTTTCTTTATACATTTTTGCATTTTCGTAAGAAAATTGACGAAATTCTTCTAACTCATTAAGTTGCAACATTCTTTTTGCTCCCGCACGACTCAGATCAAAATTTAACTTTTTCAAAGCCCAAAATGTTTTATGTTCCAGCTCTAACGGTAAATGACAAGCTTTCCCGTATACTAACCTATAGGGAGACATACCTAGAGGAGTCTTATAAGTTGTCCTATAAGCCCAAAGAGCCTCATCCAACCTAAAGGACCAATCCTTTCTAGATGGATGGACTACTTTCTCTAAAATAGCTTTAATTTCCCTATTACTAATTTCAGCTTGACCATTTGCTTGTGGGTGATAAGGGGTAGCTATCCTATGCTTAATCCCATACTTAGCTAAAAGCTTAGTTAAGATATTATTAACAAAATGTGTACCCTCATCACTCACTAGAGCCCTAGGTGTCCCAAACCGCGTAAAGATGTGCGATTGAAGAAACCTTGCAACTGTCTTGGCATCACTCTGATGGCATGCAATGGCCTCCACCCACTTGGACACATAATCAACTGCCAATAAGATAAAAATATTGCCATTAGAAGGGGGAAATGGCCCCATAAAATCAATACCCCATACATCGAATAATTCAACTTCTAAAATGTAAGTAAGAGGCATTTCATCTCTAGGCCCCAAGTTTCCTCTCCTTTGACAAGCATCACATTGCTTGTAGAACCAGTGGGCATCCTTGAATAACGTAGGCCAGAAAAATCCGCAATGCAACATCCTCATAGCCGTCCTCTGACCGCTGAAATGACCTCCATACGGCGAAGAGTGATATTGCTCCAGGATTTCCTTTGCTTCAGCACCTGAAACACACCTACGAATAATACCATCAGAGCATTGCTTATACATAAATGGCTCATCCCAAAAGAAAAATTTCGCATCATGCTTAAACTTTTTCTTCTGCCTCCAATCCATGTCAATAGGAGTGACTCCCTTTACTAAAAAGTTGGCAATATCAGCATACCAAAGGACATCCCTGACTACCTTTACCTGAACAGCAAGAAGCTGTTCATCTGGAAAAGAATCGGAAATGGAAGATTGCTCCAGCAAAGATGATGATGGATGAAGACGAGACAAATGATCTGCAATGACATTCTCTGATCCCTTCTTGTCCTTTATCTCCAAGTCAAATTCCTGAAATAGTAAAATCCAACGAATTAATCTAGGCTTTGCATCTTTCTTTGACATTAAATACCTTATTGCTGCATGATCCGTGAACACCGTGACTTTGGATCCAACCAAATATGGCCAAAACTTCTCAAAAGCGAACACCACAGCTAACAACTCCTTTTCAGTAGTTGTGTAGTTGACCTGTGCCTCATTTAAAACCTTGTTTGCATAATATATAGGATGAATAAATTTACCCTGCTTCTGCCCCAGCATCGCACCTACCGCAGCATCACTCGCATCACACATTACCTCGAATGACAAATTCCAATTAGGCGCGCAGAGAATGGGTGCTGAGATTAAAGCAGCCTTCAATGTTTCAAAAGCCTTCCTACAATCTGTATTAAAGTCAAAAACATGATCAGTGCACAATAAGTTACAAAGAGGTTTACTGATTTTGGAAAAATCCTTTATGAACCTCCTATAAAATCCAGCATGTCCTAAAAAACTCCGAATTCCCTTCACTGAATTTGGTGGCTCTAGTCTTTCAATAACCTCAACTTTTGCTCTATCAACTTCTAGACCATTTTTAGAAATTTTATGACCTAACACTATGCCTTCCTTCACCATGAAGTGGCACTTCTCCCAATTAAGAACTAGATGGGTATCCTCACATCTTTTTAACACCTTACCTAAATTATCTAAACAACTCTGAAAAGACCCTCCAAAAACTGAAAAAATCGTCCATAAAGACCTCAACAGTGGACTCAATCATATCAGAAAAAATTGCTAGCATACACCGCTGAAATGTTGCTGGAGCATTGCAGAGGCCGAAAGGCATCCTCCTGAAAGCAAACGTCCCATAAGGACAGGTGAAAGTGGTTTTTTCCTGATCTTCAAGAGCAATAGTAATCTGGTTATACCCTGAATAACCATCCAAGAAACAGTAATAGGTCTGACCAGCCAATCGATCCAACATCTGGTCGATAAATGGTAGAGGGAAATGATCCTTTCGGGTGGCTTTATTAAGCCTTTTGTAATCCATACAAACCCTCCAGCCAGTTACTGTCCTTGTGGGGATCAACTTATTATATTTATTGCTAACCACAGTGACACCTCCTTTCTTAGGAACACATTGGACAGGGCTTACCCAATTGCTATCGGCAATTGGATAAATGATCCCAGCATCCAACCATTTAATCACCTCCTTCTTAACAACCTCTTTCATTGCAGGGTTAAGCCTTCTTTGTTGCTCAATACTCCTAAAGGATCCCTCCTCTAGAGTGATTTTGTGCATACAAAAGGACGGGCTAATTCCCTGTATATCAGCCAATGTCCAACCTATAGCTTTGCGGTATTGCTGCAGCAATTTTATTAAGGCCTCCTCATGCTCCGGCATTAAATCTGATGCAACAATAATGGGCAACGTCTCACTTTCCCCAAGATACACATACTTTAGATGATCCGGTAAAGGCTTCAAATCTAAAGTAGGTGCCTCAATCAGGGATGGCTTGATTGGGGGAGCCTTTCTTTGATCTAAATCTAAAGACTCAAAAACATCCTCACACCTAAACAATTCTTTTTCATTTTTCCTATCTAAAGAACAAAATTCAAAATCTTCTACACTAACCTCTCCATGCTTTTCTGAATGCTTATCAGCTGAATCCTGTATTGCTGTCTCAATAACAGTGCTCTCCAGAATCCTAATGAAGGAGCAATCCTCCATTTCGTCTAGATATTTCATGGCTTTAAAGACATTAAATTTTACTTCCTCATTACAGACTCTCATTGTTAATTCTCCTTTTTGAACATCTATTAATGCCCTACCAGTAGCCAAAAATGGACGACCTAGAATAATTGGGACATCTTTATCAGCCTCATAGTCTAAAATAATAAAATCAACAGGAAATATGAATTTATCAACTTTTACTTAGACGTCCTCAATTTTACCCTCTGGATATGTGATAGACCTATCAGCTAATTGGAGTGTAACTGTGGTAGGTCTAGCTTCACCAATACCTAACTTCCGATAGACCGAAGTTATCAGATGTAGATCCCTGTATAATTGAGGCCTAAATTACTACCTTTTGGGCAGTTATCAGATGACCTAGGTAACTGATAACTGCCCAAAAGGTAGTTATTTAGGCCTCAATTATATAGGGATTTGTGTGTCCTTTATGCTTATTAGGGTTGGTTTTGGATAGATATTACATGATTTAACCCATTTGGAAGAATGGAAGCATTGGAAATTATTTTGTGCAGATTATGCTGCTGAGCGACTGGAGGGAGCAAATTCTATGCTACAGCAAAACTGGAAGCAGAAACTGCCACATCACAGCTCGTTAGCCAACTTCATGAACCGACTTCTATTGAGTTATTTTCGTGATAAAGGATCAAGGAGAGCCTTACACGTGTCCTAGTTGACCTAATTCAAGCCTCCCATCCTTCTATAAAAGGAAGTAGCCGTGAAAGTCAAAGTCATTCCATGTTTTTCCTTGGAAGCCGAATAGTATAGGGAGATTGAAGATCATCAAGAACACCATCAATCGCAAGCTGATTAGGGAGTTTACCTTCTTTATTAACTTGTAGTTATGGACATGCATACTCAGATTGTAATTCGTATTCCTATGCTCATTATGAACTAAGTAGCTTAAGGTGTTGGTTAGGAATAATGTGACTACTGTGCTTCATCTCTAGTAATAAATTGTCTATAGCATTTTGGTTAATTGTTGTGCTTATTCTTATTTTATGCCCGCCTGGCCAGCCGGTATGGATAGCTCTCTCTAGTTTCAGGGATGATTTAGAGAGTGTGTGGCAATTCTCCACATTACGATCATTGTGTATTGGTGAACGCCAATGACTGAGCTAGGGATAGCCAGTTGCCTAGTGCTCGATCGAACGCTCTTCAATGGGCTTGAAACATATCCCAAAAGATCCGGAGTTCCGGGAGGAATCCGCTAATAATACTGCGAGAAATGCATGATCAATAATATTGCTAGAGCATATTTTATAACAATCACTAAAACCTAACCAACACCTGTCTTTAATCTATCTATCTGTTTGTTTACTTGTTGTTCTGTCATTTATTTTGCTTAAGCATAATTCCGATAAAACCCAATCATTTTTATTATCTTCGAAACCATTAGAAAGTTATACAAAATAGGTAAAGTGGAAACTCATTCAGACCTTGGATTGATAATATTACTTGCTGCAGATTGTGTATACTTGCACATGAATTCTAGAGTATTTCATATCATATTTTTACTCACTCTAGGAACCCAACAAGTTTTTGGCGCCGTTGCCGGGGACTTGAATAAGTTTTTATCTGATCTGTTTTGTGTATGTGTTTTAGTGGTTTGGTGCTAGAACTTTTTGATTGTTTCTTTTGTTTTTGCAGGTGTGATTTTGGTGCATGAGCGATCCACCTGGGGTACGGTTTGAGCTTGATCCAGAAATTGAAAGGACATTTAGGAACAGAAGGAGGGAGCAGCGCAAAAACCAGATGGAGAACGTGCCGCAACTCCCGCAGGTTCATGAAGGTCCAACAGCAGCAAACCCCCAGCAGAATCCATTGCTGTAGCAAAACCCACTGTTTGAGCAAAATGAGCAGCGAAATAATCCGGCTGAGAATCCTATCCTGATAGCAAACTATAGGACCAGAGCCATTCGAGCGTATGCTGTCCCGATGTTTAATGAGTTGAATCCAGGGATTGCACGTCCCCAAATCCAAGCGGCAAAATTTTGAAATGAAACCGGTAATGTTTCAGATGTTGCAAACCGTGGGGCAATTCCATGGTTTGTCATCTGAAGACCCTCATTTACATCTTAAGTCTTTTCTAGGAGTTAGTGATTCTTTTGTAATTCAAGGAGTGCCTAGAGATGCTCTTAGATTAACTTTGTTCCCGTATTCTCTTAGAGATGGAGCAAAGTCATGGTTAAACTCTTTTGCTCCAGGATCAATTAGGACGTGGGATGAGTTAGCTGAAAAATTTTTGAGTAAATATTTCCCACCTAATAGAAATGCTAAATTAAGGAGTGAAATAGTAGGGTTTAGGCAACTTGAGGATGAGACTTTTAGTGGGGCTTGGGAGAGGTTTAAGGAGCTTTTACGAAAGTGTCCCCACCATGGGTTACCTCATTGTATTCAAATGGAAACATTTTACAATGGTTTAAATGGAGTAATCCAAGGTATGGTTGATGCTTCGGCTGGAGGGGCCCTTTTGGCAAAAACTTTTGATGAAGCCTATGAAATTTTAGAAAGAATATCTATTAATAGTTGTCAGTGGTCAGATGTTAGAGGCACAAATAAAAATGTTAAGAGTGTATTAGAGGTTGATGGTGTGTCCACCATTAGGGCTGATCTTGCTATGATTGCTAATGCTCTTAAGAATGTGACAGTGATTAGTCATCAGCAGCCACCAGCTATGGAACCTGCAGCAGTGGTGAACCAAGTCACGGACGGAGCATGTGTCTATTGCGGTGAAGACCACAACTACGAGTTTTGCCCCAGCAATCCAGCTTCTGTGTTTTTTGTAGGTAATCAGAGGAACAACCCTTATTCTAACTTCTATAATCCAGGTTGGCGCAACCACCCCAACTTCTCATGGGGAGGTCAAGGAAATAACGTACAAGCGCAACAAAAGATGAACCAGTCGGGATTTGCTAACGCGCAGGTAATGCCCTAGCAAAATAAGCCGGCTTTGCCCCAACAAAATTCGGGAAATCCTCTCGAGGCAATGATGAAAGAATTTATGGCTCGCACAGATGCCGCAATTCAAAGTAATCAAGCTTCGATGAGGGCCCTGGATTTGCAAGTGGGTCAGTTAGCTAATGAGCTCAAGGCGAGGCCTCAAGGGAAACTTCCTTTGGATACTAAACACCCTCGAAGGGAAGGTAAGGAGCAGGTAAAGGCAGTAACTCTTAGGAGTGGTAAGCCATTAGAAGAGTCTAGAAAGACCCAGGATTTAAATAGTAATAGTGATAATATTGTTGTTGTTGAAAAAGAGTTGGAGTCTGGTCAGGGTGCTGGAGGCAGCAAAGAAAATGCTGGAGCATCTGGTTCTGTGCCAGATGTTGAACCACCTTATGTGCCGCCCCCACCTTATGTACCGCCTCTACCTTTTCCACAAAGGCAAAAGCCTAAGAATCAGGATGGTCAATTTAAAAAGTTTTTAGAAATTCTTAAGCATTTGCATATAAATATCCCTTTAGTAGAAGCTATAGAGCAAATGCCTAATTATGCTAAATTTCTTAAGGATATTTTGACTAAAAAGAAAAGGTTAGGTGAGTTTGAAACTGTATCTCTTACTGAGGAGTGTAGTGCTATTCTCAAGAATGGTCTACCCCCCAAGGCTAAGGATCCAGGGTCATTTACTATACATGTGTCTATAGGTGGAAAGGAATTAGGTAGAGCACTCTGTAATTTAGGTACAAGTATTAACCTTATGCCTCTTTCGGTCTTTCGGAAGTTGGGTATTGGTGAAGCTATGCCTACCACAGTTACACTCCAACTAGCTGATAGGTCTATCACATATCCAGAGGGTAAAATTGAGGATGTCTTAGTAAAAGTTGATAAATTCATATTTCCTGTTGATTTTATTATTTTAGACTATGAGGCTGATAAAGATGTCCTGATTATTCTAGGTCGTCCATTTTTGGCTACTGGTAGGGCATTAATAGATGTTCAAAAAGGAGAATTAACAATGAGAGTCTGTAATGAGGAAATGAAATTTAATGTGTTTAAAGCCATGAAATATCCAGACGAAATGGAGGATTGCTCCTTCATTAGGATTCTGAGAGCACAGTTATTGAGACAGCAATACAGGATTCGGCTAATAAGCACTCGGAAAAGCATGGAGAGGTTAGTGTAGAAGATTTTGAATTTTGTTCTTTAGACAGAAAAAATGAAAAAGAATTGTTTAGGTGTGAGGATGTTTTTGAGTCTTTAGATTTAGATCAAAGAAAGGCTCCCCCAATTAAGCCATCCCTAATTGAGGCACCTACTTTAGATTTGAAGCCTTTACTGGATCATCTAAAGTATGTGTATCTTGGGGAAAGTGAGACGTTACCCATTATTGTTGCATCAGATTTAATGTCGGAGCATGAGGAGGCCTTAATAAAATTGCTGCAGCAATACCGCAAAGCTATAGGTTGGACATTGGCTGATATACAGGGAATTAGCCCGTCTTTTTGTATGCACAAAATCACTCTAGAGGAGGGATCCTTTAGGAGTATTGAGCAACAAAGAAGGCTTAACCCTGCAATGAAAGAGGTTGTTAAAAATGAGGTAATTAAATGGTTGGATGCTGGGATCATTTATCCAATTGCCGATAGCAATTGGGTAAACCCTGTCCAATGTGTTCCTAAGAAAGGAGGTGTCACTGTGGTGTGCAATAAAGATAATGAGTTGATCCCCACAAGCACAGTAACTGGCTGGAGGGTTTGTATGGATTACAGAAGGCTTAATAAAGCCACCCGAAAGGATCATTTCCCTCTACCATTTATCGATCAGATGTTGGATCGATTGGCTGGTCAGGCCTATTACTGTTTCTTGGATGGTTATTCTGGGTATAACCAGATTACTATTGCTCCTGAAGATCAGGAAAAAACCACTTTCACTTGCCCTTATGGGACATTCGCTTTTAGGAGAATGCCTTTTGGCCTTTGCAATGCTCTAGCAACATTTCAGCGGTGTATGTTAGCAATTTTTTCTGATATGATTGAGTCCACTGTTGAAGTCTTTATGGACGATTTTTCAGTTTTTGGAGGTTCTTTTCAAAGTTGTTTAGAAAATTTAGGAAAGGTATTAAAAAGATGTGAGGATACCCATCTAGTTCTTAATTGGGAGAAGTGCCACTTCATGGTAAAGGAGGGCATAGTGTTAGGTCATAGGATTTCTAAGAATGGTCTAGAAGTTGATAGAGCAAAAGTTGAGGTTATTGAAAGGCTAGAACCACCGAATTCAGTGAAGGGAATTCAGAGTTTTTTAGGACATGCTGGATTTTATAGGAGATTCATAAAGGATTTTTTTCCAAAATCAGTAAACCTCTTTGTAACTTATTGTGCAATGATCATGTTTTTGACTTTAATGCAGAGTGTAGGAAGGCTTTTGAAACATTGAAGGCTGCTTTAATCTCATCACCCATTCTCTGCGCACCTAATTGGAATTTACCCTTCGAGGTAATGTGTGATGCGAGTGATGCTGCGGTAGGTGCGATGCTGGGGCAAAAGCAGGGCAAATTTATTCATCCTATATATTATGCAAGCAAGGTTTTAAATGAGGCACAAGTCAACTACACAACTACTGAAAAGGAGTTGTTAGCTGTTGTGTTTGCTTTTGAGAAATTCCGGCCATATTTGGTTGGATCCAAAGTCACGGTTTTCACGGATCATGCAGCAATAAGGTATTTAATGACTAAGAAGGATGCAAAGCCTAGACTAATTCGTTGGATTTTATTACTGCAGGAATTTGACTTGGAGATAAAGGACAAGAAGGGATCGGAGAATGTTGTTGCAGATCATTTATCTCGTCTTGATCCAACATCATCTTTGCTGGAGCAATCTGCCATTTCCGATTCTTTTCCAGATGAGCAGCTTTTTGCTGTTCAGGTAAAGGTAGTCAGGGATGTCCCTTGGTATGCTGATATTGCCAACTTTTTAGTAAAGGGAGTCACTCCTATTGACATGGATTGGAGGCAGAAGAAACGGTTTAAGCATGATGCAAAATTTTTCTATTGGGATGAGCCATTTATGTATAAGCAATGCTCTGACGGTATTATTCGTAGGTGTGTTTCAGGTGCTGAAGCAAAGGAAATCCTGGAGCAATGTCACTCATCGCCGTATGGAGGCCATTTTAGTGGTCAGAGGACAGCTATGAGGATTTTGCATTGCGGATTTTTTTGGCCTACGATATTTAAGGATGCTCATTGGTTTTACAAGCAATGTGATGCTTGCCAAAGGAGAGGAAATTTGGGGCCAAGAGATGAAATGCCTCTTTCTTACATTTTAGAAGTTGAATTATTCGATGTATGGGGTATTGACTTTATGGGGCCATTTCCCCCTTCTAATGGCAATGTTTTTATCTTATTGGCAGTTGATTACGTGTCCAAGTGGGTGGAGGCCATTGCATGCCATCAGAGTGATGCCAAGACAGTAGCAAGGTTTCTTCAATCGCACATCTTTGCGCGGTTTGGGACGCCTAGGGCTCTAGTGAGTGATGAGGGTACACATTTTGTTAATACTATCTTAACTAAGCTTCTAGCTAAGTATGGGATTAAGCATAGGATAGCTACCCCTTATCACCCACAAGCAAATGGCCAAGCTGAAATTAGTAATAGGAAAGTTAAAGCTATTTTAGAGAAAGTAGTCCATCCATCTCGAAAGGATTGGTCCTTTAGGTTAGATGAGGCTCTTTGGGCTTATAGGACAGCTTATAAGACTCCTCTAGGTATGTCTCCCTATAGGTTAGTATACGGGAAAGCTTGTCATTTACCATTAGAGCTTGAGCACAAAACATTTTGGGCTTTGAAAAATTTAAATTTTGATCTGAGTCGTGCAGGAGCAATCAGAATGCTGCAGCTTAATGAGTTAGAAGAATTTCGCCAATTCTCTTATGAGAATGCGAAGATGTATAAGGAAAAGACTAAGTTGTGGCATGACAAAAAAATTAAATCTAAGGAGTTTGTCAAGGGTCAAAAAGTTTTGCTTTATAATTCTAGATTAAAATTATTTCCTGGAAAATTAAAATCTAAATGGTCAGGACCGTTTATTGTGATTGAGGTTTTTCCCAATGGAGCAATTACTTTGCAGGATGAAAAAGATGGGAGAGTGTTCAAGGTAAATGGACAGCGTGTGAAAAATTATTGGGGTGAGGAATTTCAGGCGAAATATCCTTCCCTACGGTTGGTTGATGATTGAGAGAGCAGGACTTTTGCGGGAGCATTTCACAGAGCAAAATTTTGAGCTCCCAGGATTTGAATTGATTTTATTTTTCGTTAATTTGATTTTATTTTTCGGTTAGGTTAGATTTAATTTTACATGATTTATTAGATTTTATCTTTTAAGTATTTTTATTATTTTTGGTAGGTTAGATTTGATCTATTTTTTATTTGATTTGATTTGATTTTCGGGTTATTTATTTAAATTATCTTTCAAATATCTTTTAATTAGTTGGATTTTATTAGATTTTATTTAGATTTTATTTATTTGAATTCTAGTTAATAGAGATTTTCTCTAATTTATTCGGCTTCTTTTGAGGATAAAAGATTAAGTTTCATTTGATCGGTTAAGGTTCAATTTGAATTTAAAAGATTTTATTTTCCTATTTTGAAATTTAAATTTCGTATCTAAGATTCGGCAGGTTCAGAAGATTGTTGCAACAAAGATAATGCTGGAGCAAATTTCTCGTATGCATAGGAAGGATTTTAGTGTGAGTAATTATTTTTACCGTTGGGATTTTTGAATTTCTATGGGCAGTTGCGTTGCAGGGATGCTGCCACATGTCGTGCAGGGATAATCCAACGGTTTAGCCGTTGACAGCATGCCATTATTTCCCATAGATGATTGGAGTTCCAAAATTTTACCGTTAGGGATTCGAATTGCAACTTAATTGTGAACGGTAAAACCATTTATTACGGAGCAAATCCTTTCGGTTAGGATTTCAAATTGCTGGAGCCTTATTTATTTGCAGACATTGGTAAGTCTTCGTTCTACTTCGTCTTCTTGATTCTTGCCATCTACATTCTTTCTTTCTCCTTTTCATTCTTTGCAAAACCCTTTGAGTTATCCATGGCCAAAACAAGAGCGAGGAAAGAAAGAGAGAGAGAGAGTGAAGAGGAAATACCCATTACCCCCGAAGTTCCGAAAGTGAAAACTAAGAAGAAAAGAACACCGGAGGAGAAAGAAGCTAAAAGAAGAAGGCGACAACAGAGGGCGGAAGAACAAGAAAAAGTGGCAGAGGATGAGGCTGCTGCAGTGGTTGAAAAAAACCTGGAAGAACCGCAAGAACAGACTCCAGGAGAGACTGATCAGAGACTTACAGATATGGCTCGAGAGGAAAATGTTGAGGAAAATCAAGAACAACAGGCTGAGATGGTGAGAGACGAACAGGTAAACACAGTGTCTGAAAGAAGAAACGAGCAGGACCAAGGAGCTCGTGTTGAGGTAATCATGCCCGAACCGCCGAAACGTCGCCGCATAAAAAGGAAGGCCGGTCGTATTCAGGTGATTCGGACTGATACCCCGTCACCACCATCGTCAGATTCTGAGAGAGAAAAGGCAGAGCGCGAGGAAAGAGAGAGGAAAGAAGCTGAGGACAAAGAAAGAGAAGAAACAGAGAAGAAGACCGAGGAAGAGCAGTTGCTCAGGCGTAGGGCAGAGAAGGGCAAAAATATTGCTGAAGCATCGGAAGAACACGAGGCGATAGAAGAACAGCAGGTTCCATTTGATCGCTTCGTCAACAATTTTGCCAGAGCAAAATACGCTGAGCTTCTGAAAAGGGATTTCTTGTTCGAGCGCGGTTTCAGTGGTGATCTTCCACAGTTTCTGAGGACCGGTATTGCAGACCACGGCTGGGAGCTGTTTTGTGCGAAGCCTGAATCTGTAAACGCACAGGTGGTGCGTGAATTTTATGCTAACATTGTCAAGGAGGATGGTTTCCAGGTGATTGTCCGAGGAGTCGAGGTGGATTGGAGTCCAAGTGTTATCAATGCATTGTACAACCTTCAGAATTTCCCCCATGCGGCATATAATGAGATGGTTGTGGCGCCATCTGATGAGCAACTAAGTGAGGTTGTAAGGGAGGTAGGAATTGAAGGGGCACAGTGGCAGTTATCCAAGACTCAGAAGAGGACATTCCAGTCGGCTTATTTGAAAAGGGAAGCAAACACATGGATGGGATTTATTAGACAAAAGATGCTTCCAACAACACATGACTCGACAATCTCCAGGGAACGGGTTCTCCTAGCTTTTGCCATCTTACGGTCTCTCAGTATTAATGTAGGGAGGATTATTGCGAATGAGATTTCTGGATGTTGGAAAAAGAAGGTGGGGAAACTATTCTTTCCGAGCATAATCACGATGCTGTGCAGAAGAGCAGGAGTTCCGGTGGATGAGGGAGATGTGATCCTGTTTGATAAGGGGATCATAGACATGCCCAACTTGGCACGGCTCCAGCGCATGCAGGAGGTGGTTCAAGGTGGCCTTATCCATGGCATCAACTCGATTCTAGAACAACTGGCACTTTCGGCCAGTCGGCAAGAGTTTGCTGAGAGGCAAACTTTAACCTTCTGGAACTATGTTAAGAATCGGGATGCCGGCTTAAAGAGGGCGCTGCAAGAGAATTTTTCAAAACCTTATCCAGCCCTTCCAGCATTCCCTGACGATCTGTTGAAACCCTGGATTCCGCCCCCACCTGTTGAAAGAGGAGAAGAGGATGATGAAAATGAACCGGGCCAAGAGGACTGAAGGATGAAGTGGCCCTGAGCGAGCATGATTTTTGTTCTGACTTTTTGTTTGCTCGCGCATTTTCTACTTTCCTTTTCTATTGATGTTATGCTTGTTTCTCTTTCATATTTCTGCTTTTTCAACAAAAATATATTTGCTGATGTAATTTCTTTTTCTTATGTTTTTAAATGAAATTTCTAGATGTTTCTATCCCATGAGCACTGAGTAACTCTAACTTAACTATTTTCTTATGAATTTTTGAAGCTTGGACTGGTGATGTGGACTTTTCCTACCGCAAGCGCACGGGTCAAGTAATAATATAGTGAATAGTAAATTCGAATGTCGTCCTCTGGATTGGATTTTTAAGCAAATCAAGTATTGTGAATAATCTCGCTCAATTTTATTTAGGGATTAAAAAGTGATGAATGAATGATAATAACCGAATCAAAGCAAGTAAAAAGAATGGAAATTCAATTGGGAAAACTACTTAGGGAATTGATTTCGCCGATTTAGTTTAGGATTGATTTTAAAGAATAAGTTATTATGCACAATGAAATTATGAGCCAAAGACCCTTTAATCACAACTACCTCTCCCGAGTATAATTGATTCTCATGCAAATTAACCAACTTGATATCCCTATCTAAGTTTATTAATATGCAAGGCAATGAGATCTTTTAACCAATTCTAAAGTTAATCTAAAACCGTCAAGAGTTAGAAAGTAAACTTTATTCATGCAATCTTGAGTAAGTCTAGATCAAATCCCCTCTCCCGAGCTAGATTCGAAACTTAAATCATCCAACTAATGGCCAATTAATTGAAAGCATTAAATCAAGATTACAAACACAATAACATTGCACAACTTAAACTATAAATCAATCCATAAACTTAATCAACTACATCAATCCCTAAGCTACAAGTTTAGCTACTCATGAATGTAAATACAAGCTCAACTAAACATGTGAAAGCCATAAATCTAACTAAAGGAAGAAAAGGGAAAAGAAAACTCAATGTAGGCCGAGTCCCGACGTCCCCGTCACGATCCCCACGAACAATGGGTTGATTTCCAAGGCTCTCCCTTTGTTTTCAGCCTCCAAGTGCTCTGTTCTGCCCTGTTTACGGCTGTCCAAGGTCCCCCATCGAACTCCCCCAAAACCTAGCCGAAAATAAGCTTTTATTCTGATTTTTCGTCTTAGCGTCGAGACGCTGTCAAGACAGTGTCGCGACGCTGCCTCTTATACGCGCGTTCTGAATAAGGAAAAACGGTAGCGTCGGGACGCTTCCTATCGTAGCGTCTCGACGCTGTGAGCTTTACGCGCCTAATCTGATATGGAATGTGAGCGTCGAGACGCTCAAGAGCTAGCGTCTCGACGCTAGCCTGGTGTTGACCCAATTTTGACTTTTTTCCTCTTTGACTCCTTTTCATTCCTTTGCATCTTTTCACGTCCCAAGCACCCGATTGACTCAAATATCATGCTTTAGCTCCAATCAACCATTTCCTACAAAATAAACATTAAAGTGCAATAAAATGGCCCAAAAATCATACAAGACTAGCTTAATTAAATAAGTAAAGATAGCAAGCTATGCTCGCTATCAACTGGTTACGCTTAATTAGATCAAGGTATTCTGATCTCCAGAAACCTTTTGCTTGAGCATTTCTTCTAGCCTAGACTGTTGTTGCGGCAAGAAGATTTTGACGGTAGTATTGACTTATATGATCCACTTTAAGCTTAATCCTAGTCCCATGTTTAGTTTAAAAATTCAGAAAGAAAAATTTAAGTTTGGGGGTATAATTATTTAATTAATGATTCATTGGGGACAATGAATAATTCAAGTTTGGGGGACTTTTTGCTACTCCAAATATTTTGCTCAAGCATTCCTCTCCGTCAAAATTAAAATTTGCTAGGTTATTGAGTAACCGGGGACATTTGTGATACCCACAGTTTGTCTTCGCGTCAAAATATGACCTAGGAAATATGAAAAAATGATGAGAAAAATTATTTAACAGAAAGATTATTTGTTGAAAATTTTGCTGAAAAAATTGACAGGCAAAAGTTTTGAGGGATGAATGATGATCCAGCAGTTTTCTATCTTCCAGAACTTAGGTGAGCTTCATCATAAAATGTCGCCATTCTGAGGGGCAAGAGATAGAATAACTAAGGATTTTTTAGCTTTATAATGAGTATTGAGCCTAGTTGGTGATGAGCTAGAGGCAAGGGTATACTGCACCATAAAGTGGGTCATCCCGTGCTTAAGAGATTATGACTGTAAGGTTGCTTTAAGTATGATAAATAATGATATAAACCCCTTTAAAAATATGTTTTGAAATGTCTGATAATAGAGCTAAACTGTGGTGAGTTCTTAGAATTAAGTTGAAAAGTGGTGATTATTTGTCCCTGCTGAAGGAATCATTTTGCTGCAGCAGAGCTTGGTTTTGCAGAGTGCTCAGGTAAAGGTTAAAGGTAGTGTTGGACTGTTTGGTTTGATTAAGCTAATTCTTTGTCTAATGTTTTTAAATTCTTGAAGGAAGGTTGGTTAGTGTTGCTCGGGACGCGCAATAGTTCAAGTTTGGGGGTATGATAACTGCCCAAAAGGTAGTTATTTAGGTCTCAATTATACAGGGATTTGTGTGTCCTTTATGCTTATTAGGGTTGGTTTTAGAGAAATATTACATGATTTAACCCATTTGGAAGAATGGAAGCTTTGGAAATCACTTTATGCAGATTATGCTGCTGAGCGACTGGAAGAAGCAAATTCTATGCTGCAGCAAAACTGGAAGCAGAAACTACCACATCACTGCTCGTTAGCCAACTTCATGAACCGACTTCTGTTGAGTTATTTTCGTGATAAAGGATCAAGGAGAGCCTTACACGTGTCCTAGTTGACCTAATTCAAGCCTCCCATCATTCTATAAAAGGAAGTAGCCGTTAAAGTCAAAGTCATTCCAAGTTTTTCCTTGGAAGCCGAATAGTATAGGGAGATTGAAGATCATCAAGAACACCATCAATCGCAAGCTGATTAGGGAGTTTACCTTCTTTATTAACTTGTAGTTATGGACATGCATACTCAGATTGTAATTCGTATTCCTATGCTCATTATGAACTAAGTAGCTTAAGGTGTTGGTTAGGAATAATGTGATTACTGTGCTTCATCTCTAGTAATAAATTTTCTATTGCATTTTGGTTAATTGTTGTGCTTATTCTTATTTTATGCCCGCCTGGCCAGCCGGTATGGATAGCTCTCTCTAGTTTCAGGGATGATCATTGTGTATTGGTGAACGCCAGTGACTGAGCTAGGGATAGCCAGTTGCCTAGTGCTCGATCAGTCGCTCTTCATTGGGTTTGAAACATATCCCAAAAGATCTGGAGTTCCGGGAGGAATCCGCTAATAATACTGTGAGAAATGCATGATCAATAATATTGCTAGAGCATATTTTATAACAATCACTAAAACCTAACCATCACCTGTCTTTAATCTATCTATCTGTTTGTTTACTTGTTGTTCTGTCATTTATTTTGCTTCAGCATAATTCCGATAAAACCCAATCATTTTTATTATCTTCGAAACCATTAGAAAGTTATACAAAATAGGTAAAGTGGAAACTCATTCAGACCTTGGATTGATAATATTACTTGCTGCAGACTGTGTATACTTGCACAGGAATTCTAGAGTATTTCATATCATATTTTTATTCACTCTAGGAACCCAACATCATCTATGAGAAATCATCAGTTTCTTCAGTAAACGGCGTTATAAAGAGAAAGTGACTTATTTCGTGGTCCTGTCTTATGCAAACTCATTGCATAGGACGCCCCCACTCGCATGTCTCCACATAAACGACTTAGGATCTCATCGTTTGTACTTAATACAAAGTGGGCCGCGTCCATAGTCTCCCCAAGATAAGGCACCCAACCGTATCCTTATACTATAGACAATTTTGACTATAAACTTGAACTTGATCCTATGATATGTATCTACATATAGTTCGAGTATTCATTTTATAGCCAAGGATCTTAGTTTATTGGATTTAGGTTAATCATTTGGAATTTACATATTCAATAACATCTTTTACTGAATAACCTCAATAACGTCTTTATTGGAAATAGAATATGTTTAATGATTTACAAACTACGAGTTTATAGGACATTAAACCCAACAAATCGTACATTCATTTTTAATCCATAGGTGTTACCCCATTAGATAGATCTACAAGATCCTAAATGGAATTGAAATCACATATTTTAATTCTGGGTCCTTTTCTTTAATCGCATTAGTTCTTGTTAACATTATTCATTGCCTTCTTCTAAGACAAGGAATCTTCAATGCCTTCGTCAGGTATGACGATTTGGGCTTCGATTAATCCCATGTAACGGTCAGATTGTAGAACAATTCTTCCACTACATTGAGGCACTCTCAACTCTTGAGATAGATGTAACTAACCAGTTGTATTGGTCCTATCAACAACTCTTGTTAAAGGTCCAACATCATCAACAACTCTTGTTGACTTATCAACAACTCTTATTGATATTTTTGTAGCTTCATCAGTTATTTTACTTAAAATGATCTTACTTTGTGGCTTATTATTTCTTATGTGGTCTTCTTCTGAGAATGTAGCATTTGTCGGTACAAATTCTTTATTCTCTTGCGGATTGAAGAAGGATCCACATCTCTTGTTTTCATGGGGTAGCCTACGAATAGGTATACTGTTTGAATAGTGTTCCAATTTCTTTAGGGTTGGCTACAAGCACATGTGTTGGACTCCCCAAAAATAATGCAAACTACTTTTACGGCCTTATCCACAATTCAAAAGATGTTTCAGAAACACTTTTGATAGAACATTGTTCGAAATATGCACTGCAGTCTACACTGCATGACCCCAAAACGAGACAGGCAAATGAACATAGCTCATAATGAATCGAATCATATTCAATAGGGTTCTATTTCTCCTATATGATACACCGTTTTCCTAAGGTGTTTTCAGGGGTTTGAGAGTTGAGATGTAATTCCATGTTCTATCAAATAGTTCTTGGAATCTCAAGTCTCATATACTCTATACCTCGATCAGATAGAAGTGTTTTTATCATCTCACCTAACAAGTTTCCAACTTCAGTCTCAAACCACTTTGAATTTCTCAAGAGCTTTAGACTTAAGTTGCATTAGGTTGAGATACTCATACCTTGAATAATTATCTATAATATAGATGAATTATTCATGTCCTCCCACTGCTTTAACATATTGGATCACAAGGATCCAAATGTACAAGCTCCAAGGGCTCTTTGGCTCTACAGTTCTTTTCAAGCAAAAGAATCTATTAGTCATATTGCCCTTAAGGCATGACCTATGAGGTAGCAGAGAGTTATCTTCTGAGGTAAATATGTCCTAACCTTAAGTGCCAAAGAAAGGTATTTTCCTTTAAGAGAAATCATTTGCCTTTCATTTCTTTGAGTAGTAGCAGCCTCTGGCAACGCAGTGTTTATGACTTCCTTACTCTTGATTAGTCTTAAAAACATTTATGTTATTTTTCAGTTCAGCTGAACTTTTAACTCCCTTTCTTGAAATGAACTGTGTTAGCAGGGAAAGGTAAAGAGTAACATTGTTCCAGCAAATAAGATACAGAAATCAAATTTCTTTTGATCTTAGGAATTATATACACATTATCTAATAATATGTATTTGCTCCCACTGGGAAAAATAACTTAATGTTCCTCATTGCTACAACCAAGACAACCTCTCTAATTCAAAATTTTGAGAGTTATCTCAATGGCATAAAGCTATTGCCAAGAATTCATTCCTTTTAATAAGAAGAACAAACGTGATTTGTGACTATGAATCAAGTATTCGGGTAGAATCATCATTCTTCACAAATTACGCTTCCAAGACTAGTAAATCGAATTTACTGTCTTTGGACAAGTCTTCTTTGGCTGAGCAAGGTTCAATGTCACATTCATTAATAACACTTCTTAATGAACTAAACATTTGGTGCATGAGAACATTTCTCTGTTAAGACTAATCTTAAATTATTCGCCACAAATTAATTGTTTAAATTTGTTGTATAATCACCGTTATTTATAAAATAAGCATAAGACTATGCACATATGAAAACATTGAATCACTGAAATAACAAATCACTTGATTATTTATCGCATTAACCCATTACAAGAGCAATACAAACAATTGCATACGATCAAATTAGTTTATAAAAAACAAGCAATCATAGAACCCTAAGACTATTGATTTAGTTTTGCAACGATGTTTCAGAGGTTTAGAGCAACAGCCACCGAAGGGTGATCAGCTACTCCTCCTTTGAAATGAGACACTTCTCAGCTAATTCTAATTTTGAAATAACTCATATTCCTATAGACATTAGCCACCGTTATTTGGTCAAGGATTTGTTTACACACTTAACTCATCCTCGTAAGTGTAACCCTCCCACTTTCAGATCCCAGAGGCACACACCAACAGGCTACCGAAGGAAAAGACAACTGTTGGTAATTAGCCTATGTGACTCTATCCTTTTCAGGAGTTCACGGTGTTACGAATCCTATGATCAGGCCCCCCAAAGGGATGGTTGCTCTAGGACAACACGCAAGCGGATCATATGACTCTCACGGTGTGACCTATGGGTGGAGACCGAGGGATACATTGACACGTGTCCCCATGCAAACACTTTCCGAAGGGAGGTCGCGCTAAAACGACACAAAGCCGAGCATGGATCTCAAGTTGTAAATATAGGGTCGTAGGAGTAAAAAATTTACCTCCCACTAAAGTTACCTACCGTACACTTTAGGGTTTATTAACCTAGATAAATCTGGCTAATTCAATTTATCTAAGTCTAATCCTATTATAACTATTATAATGAGAATTGTCATGTTCTACGTGAATTAAACTCTTTTAACAAACCTAGCAACACCGTATGCTAACATGACTATGGTTATTTCAAATCATGTTCCGGGTTTGTTCCTAGGTAGTAGGTGTTCCGTAAACTGTCAGCTTAAATACCTCTAGCCTTAGACAGAACGTAACCGAGAGAGTTTCCTTTTAACCATAGTAATGTAATGTAAAGTCTTTACTCTAAAGATCTAGGTGTATTAAACTAAATAGAGATGTGAAAGGAAACATGTTGGAGATGAGAGAGAATGGAGAATGACAAATTATATGACATGGGTAGTACCTATTTAAATTTTTTTAAAAAATACTTTTTCATTAAGATTTTTTTTAATCTTTCATTTCTCTCCAACTTCAACCGATTTCTTTCATCTCTCTTCCATTTTCATTTTTCTTTCTCCTTTATTCTTTCTTCTCTCTCTCATCCAGATTTCGCCAGATTTACCTCGTCGGAACGCAGCGGCCAGCGACAAAAGAAAATGTCGGGCTTTTTTTTTTATTCTCCTTCCTTCTCTCTTTCTTATATTCTCTTCTCTCTCCTCGATTCTTTTTTCCTCGCCAAAAGTTCCTCCATCCCTTTTCTTCTCTATTTTATTTCACGTTTTTTTGTTGTTTAGCTCGCCGGAGTCACAAAACTGATCAAATCCAACTGGTCGTTGATGCAGTCGGTTGATCGACATCACGGACCCATAAAAAATCGACGACCGCCGACCGATTACAATCGAATGGTCGGTTTTCGACGTCGATTTTGGCCAAAAACTGACCCTGACCGATCGCTGCACACCCTTACCTAGTGACATTGCATGCTAACATTTAACCATGATTAATTCAACTCCGGTATTCCGGGTCAGTTCCCAAGTAGAAGGTGTTCCGTAAGCCATCAACTTAAGTACCCCCAACCTTAGACAGAACTTTTCCGGTAGAGTTCCCTTATAATCATAGTAATGTTTGTCCTATGATAAGGGTAAAAAATATACCTATTTTGTCCTTATATTTAGCTCATTTCTTGGTCAAATATTGTATGTTTTGGTCAATTTTATTGTTTCCGAGCTCAAAATATGTTAAAGTTGATAAGTTAGGGTGTTGAGATTCACTTTTGTCAAATTATGCTCATTTGTGCTTCAAAAGACTTAATTTTTAAAGAATTTGACTAAGTTTGTTGTTGTGCAGGAAAACAGAGGAAATGCTGGAATCTGCCCATAAATGCGACCTCATTTTTGGGAAGACAAAATGAAATGCGACCGCATTTTTGGAAAAACTGAGGTCGTTCTGAGTCGTCCGTGGGTCATTGTTGACGAGACTTCTTTGCACCTAACTGGCTGTTTGAAGTTTTATCCTTAGAATAACCACTTCCCAATATAATCACATTCGTTGAGTTGGTTACGTATTTTTTTCCCAGTCCTCACACGCAATTCCCTCTCTCTCTCACTCTCCAGATCTCTCTGCAATTTCTCTCAAGAATACAGAGAAGAAAAATACTCCTAACCCTTAGAAAATTACGCTCCCACAAGCACCTATCGCATATCCTTCAAGAGAATACCGGTGCAACCCTTTGGTGGTGTTCGTGATTAATTTCCAGCAAAGAAAAGAGACTTTTGCTGTTGTTTTTGGGTGGAGAACCAAGGGATTTTGGTGAAACTGGTCAAGAACGTCTTCAAAGGTATAGTGTTCTTGATCTTGGATCAATAGGATCCAATTTAGATTAGATCTAAATAGAAATCAACATGTTTTATTATTAAAATTCAGTAGTTTTATTTTGATTTTACTGCTGTATTTTAATTTGCCAACGTACGGTATTTTATTCCGAATTAAAAACTGAGTTAAGGTTCTTGATCGTTTCCGCTGCGCAAGGGCTATTATCCCTTCAATTGGTATCAGAGCCATCTCTGTATTTTAATTTATGAATTAAAATTTGCGTTGGTTTTAGGTGGGATTTAATTGCATAATGGATGTTAATTTTCTATGAACTGGAGGTTAATTGACCTTAGATTTACAATTTTTGATGCGATCATATGTAAAGGCCCCTACGTTTTTGGGCAATTAAATTGTAAATCGAGTCTCTGTATGTCTGAGTCTAGTTTAGGTTGAAGAACGATGAAGATCGGGACCAAATTTGGCCAAAAACGGCGGAAAACGGCGAAACATTGCGGTTGGAACAGTGCAGGTTTATCCAGAAATTAAAAAAAAAAAATCGGACGGAAATTCACGCGTTCAGACCTACGGCTGACGTCACGAGGCGTGGTCCAGAGGTCAGCGAGGCGCGGTCCAGCGGTTCGGCGGTCTGGTTCGTTTTAGGCGTGGTTCGGTCGTCTGGCGAGCGGTTCGTTGACTGGCTTAGGCGGTTCGTTGACCGGCTTTGTGGTTCGCTGACCAGGGGCGCGGTTCGGTCAATTCTGGGCAGTTTTTTATCGGTTCCTTGACTGGTTCGGTTGTTTTCCAGCTGGTTCAAGCGGTTTTGACCAATTTTGGTGGTTTTGACCTGTTTTGGGCGGTTTTGGCACGTTTTGGAGCGGTTTTGGTCCGGTTTGGGGCTGCAGAAGGCTGTAATAGGATAGAATTTTGCTTTATTATTGTAATTTAGCTTTAATTTTATCCTAGGGGCCAATTAATCGGTTCATATGCTATTTTATATGCTTTATGGATGTCATATAAAATTAGAAATTCCACCTTAGGTTATAAAACATGCTCATGCATTTATGTATGTTATAATTAGATTATAATATATGGTTGAAATGCATGGTTTGATTTTCATGAGTTTTTTAATATATAGTTGAATTATATTAAGATCATGAAAATGGAAAAGTATGATGCATGCAATTACATAGTTTTAATATAAGAGTTATATTAAAAATAAATTGTTTGCAGCATGCAAATGTGATTTACCATTTTTGGCAATAATTAAATTGTTTATTTATTAAAAATGGAAATCAAGTTGCATTGAGCATGATACATCCATAGTTTAATATAATTGTTATATTAAATTCATGCAATGCAAGGTTCTATAGTTTTAATTTCATTAACTTGAATATGATTGTTAATTGTTTTTAAAACTATAGTATGCATGATTATAGGGATAATCATTAAAATTTTGAAATAGTTTAAAATTTGTGATTAGAAACTGTCAATCTATAATCAAGACATGCATGCTCACATAGGATCTTAGGTTAAAATGAATTAATTTTAATGAGTTAAAATTAATTAGACCTATGATCATTTTCTAATAGGATTAGAAATTCTTACTTAGTTTTAAAATAGTTTTAATGAACTAAGTAGGACAAACATTCCTGAGATTATAAGGGAACTCTACCAGTGAAGTTCTGTCTAAGGATTGGGGGTATTTAAGTTGACGGTATACGGAACACCTCCTACCTGGAAACTGATCTGGATCACCGGAGTTGAATTAATCTCAGGTTAATGTTAGAATAATGTCACTAGGTAAATTAAATTGGTTTAATAAACCTAGACATTAGGTCTTATTATAATAGTTATAATAAGACTAGACTTCGATAAATGACTTAGCCGAATTTATCTAGGCCTAATCAAACCCTAAAATACCCGATAGGTTACTTTAGTGGGAGGAAAATTACAAAACTAGATTTAAATCGAGTTTTGCTCCTGCGTCCCTGTATAGTTCACACCGTGAGATCCATGCTCGGCTTCGTGTCGTCGTAGAGCGACCTCCCTTCGGAGAGTGTTTGCATGGGTCAATACCAAGGTGAATGGGGAAAGTAACTATAGTAAGTGGGAGCGGGATGTGTGTCAACATATCTTTCGGTCTCCACCCCTAGGTCACAACGTGAGATTCCTATGATCCGCCTGCGTGTTGTCCTGGAGCAACCACCCCTCCGGAGGGCCTGATCATAGGATTCGGAACACCGTGAACTCCTGAATAGGATAGGATCGCTTAGGCTAATTACCAACAGTTGTCTTTCCTAACGGTAGCCTATTGGTTCGTGCCTCTGAGATCTGAAAGTGGGAGGGTTACACTTATGGGGAGGAGTTAATTGTTAACAAATCCTTGACCGAACAATGGTGGTTAACATCTAATGGAATATGAGTTATTCTGGTATTAGAAATTAACTGAGAAGAGTCTCATTTTAGAAGAGGAACAACTGATCACCCTTCAGTGACTGTTCTTCTAAACCTCCAAAGCATCGTTGCGAAACACAATCATAGTTTTATTAGGGTTCTTTGATTGTTTGTTTGCAAAATTGATTGGATGTATGCAATTGTTTGTATTGCTTGTGTGATGGGTTAAGACAAAGATATCTAATACAGTCAATTGTTTGTTTTTTCAGCAATGTCTTCCTCCATAATTTCCTTGCTTAAAAATGAACAACTTACTGGCGAAAACTTTCCACAATGGAAATTGAACATAAATACCATACTCGTGGTTGAGGATTTAAGGTTCGTCTTAACGGAGAAATGTCCTCCCGTTCCCCCTCGCACTGTCGCTCAGGCAGTAAAAGACGCCTACGAAAGCTAGACTAAGGCCAATGAAAAGGTCAAATTCTATATACTGGTCAGCTTGTCTGAAGTATTGGCCAAGCGTTACGAAAACGTGGAAACTGCCAGGGAGATTATGAATTCCCTGCAGGAGATGTTTGGACTTCCGTCCTACCAACTCCACCACGACGCCTTGAAGAACGTCTTCAATGCCAAGATGCTAGAAGGTCAATTTGTTCGGGAACACGTCCTGGACATGATTAACCAATTCAATACAGCTGAGGCAAATGGCGGGGTTGTCTGCGAGCGTAGTCAGGTTGCGTTCATCCTTCACTCGCTTCCAGCGAGCTATCTGTCTTTCAGGACGAACGCGAGCATGAATAAGATTCAATTCAACCTGACTATCCTCCTCTCGGAGTTGCAGATTTATGAGTCCTTGCAGAAAAGCAAGGGCAAAAATGTGGTTAAAGGAGAGGCCAATGTGGCCCATTCCAAAAAGAAGTTCCTGAAGGCTTCATCCTCAGGGACTAAATCTGTACCCCAGGCTTCTTCATCGAAGCAAATCCAAAAGAGGAAGGGAGACAAGGGGAAGGCTCCTGCACAGGCTGTGTAAGGGAAGGGAAAGGCCAAGGTCGTGGCCGATAAAGGCAGGTGTTTCCACTGCAACGCAGATGGTCATTGGAAGCGGAACTGTCCCCGTTACCTTGCTGAGAAGAGAAGAGAAAAAGAAGGTAAATTCAATTTACTTGTATTAGAGACTTGTCTCGTAGAACATGATGAGTTTGTCTGGATACTAGATTCGGGAGCCACTAATCATGTTTGTTCTTCTTTTCAGGGAAATGATTTCCAGCAGCTGGCAGACGGTGAAATGACGCTCAAGGTTGGAACAGGAGACGTCGTTTCAGCTCGTGCAGTGGGAGCTGCAAAATTTTTTTTTAGAAATTAGTATTTAATTTTGGAGAACTTGTATTTGGTTCCTAGAATTAAAAGGAATCTTATTTCTGTATCTGCTTTACTTGAACAAGGATACAATATTTCATTCTTGCTTAATGAAGCTTTGATTTCTCGGAATGGAATTTATGTTTGTTCAGCTAAGCGTGAAAATAATTTGTTTGTGTTAAGACCAACTGATGCTAAGGCTATTTTAAGTCATGAAATGTTTAAAATGGTCGAAATGCAAAATAAAAGGCAAAAGATTTCTCCTCTGAGTAACAACACGTATCTTTGGCACCTTCGTCTCGGTCATATTAACATCGATCGGATCGATCGTTTGGTTAAAAATGGACTTCTAACTGATATAGAAGATACATCTTTACCACCCTGTGAATCGTGTCTCGAGGGTAAAATGACCAAGAGGCCTTTTACTGGAAAAGGTTATAGAGCCAAAGAACCACTTGAACTGATACATTCGGATCTTTGTGGTCCAATGAATGTAAAGGCTCGAGGAGGTTATGAATATTTCATCTCTTTCATAGATGATTATTCTCGATACGGTTACTTGTACCTGATGGGCCATAAGTCTGAGGCTCTTGAAAAGTTCAAAGAGTTTAAGGTTGAGGTAGAAAACCTGTTAGGTAAAACGATTAAAACGCTTCGATCAGATCGAGGTGGAGAGTATCTAGATCAGCGATTCCAGGACTATATGATAGAACATGGAATCCAATCACAACTCTCAGCACCTGGTACACCTCAGCAGAATGGTGTATCAGAAAGGAGAAATAGAACCTTGTTGGACATGGTTCGATCTATGATGAGTTATGCTCAATTGCCTAGCTCGTTTTGGGGGTATGCAGTAACGATTGTCGTACATATTCTTAACAACGTTCCCTCAAAGAGTGTTTCTGAAACTCCTTTTGAGCTATGGAAGGGGCGTAAACCCAGTTTGCGTTACTTTCGTATCTGGGGTTGTACGAAGGCCCTCTCGGCTAAAGTGTTCGAGGGTCATCTAGAAAGTCTAGGTCTGCGAGACATGTATATAGCGTAATCTAGGGCAAGTGGGAGATGTGTAATGGGTGTACGGATGCCCTAGTTTATTGTATTTTGTATATTTACTTTTCATGTAATGTACAACATACATGTACCATTTCCAGCTTTGGATTATATTGTATATATTTTCCCTGTAACTTGAGTTTTAGTTCAAGTGGGAGTTTGTTGGGTTTTATGCCCTAAAACTCGTAGATAGTAAATGTACTTTTGACCGAACATTAATAAAAGTGATGTATTGTTCAATGTTTGTATTATATCTTGTCTTATTGACCCTAATCCAATAAACTAAACATCCAAGGCTAATAGAATGAGGTTTGAACTAGTATGTAGGGACATACGGGGATCAATGTTCAAACTTTAGCCTAAAGGGTCTGTAGTATAGGGATAAGGTTGGGTACCTTATCCTGGTGGCACTATGGATACGGTCCGCTTTGTATATTGATACAAACGTAATGATCCAATGCGTTCATGTAGTTGACATGCGAGTGGGGGTATCCTGTGCAATGAGTTTGCACAAAGACCGGACCGCGAAATAGTAACCACTAACTGTAACACCGTTAGTTAGCTCGATTTCTATTTCACTAGGATGACCTAGGCAACTTGGCCTTAATCCTGAGTGGATTATGGACTTCTGTCCATGAGGGATTGTCCTTTGATTTGTACGGATGAGAGTGGCATGTTCGCTGACTCAATAAGCCTACCATTTTGGGGACAAGACCGAGTGGGGAGCTGGGAACGTAGTCTTACAAAATGGAATTCACTCCTTCCCGATATTAGGGTAAGTAGAGGTGTGTTCCCTTAAGTGGTATCTCCGGGTCTTGAACAATGGGCCCTACCCTCTTTATGGCACGAGAGGGATTTCTGTTTGCTGTTTGGACCACAAACAGGTTGTTCATTAGAGGAGCACTGGTACTTAAGGACCAAGAGGTAGCCCAGGGGTAAAACGGTAATTGGACCTAGCTGGGGTACGAACACACGTGAAGGGCTAACTTGCTGTTGACGATCAATATCCGTGGACACAGAAATATATCTGCAGTGAGAAGAGTGCAGTTGTGGCTCTATAGTGGAGTGAACCACAGTTAACGAATATTGGTTAACTTGGTTAATGAGTTTAGCCAATTAATCTCACATCGTTGGAGCTTCTGATCTGTAGGTCCATTAGGTCCCACCGGTAGCTCTATAAGGGCGTTGAGGTAAATTTCTAAGGGAGAATTGAATATTCGAAGACGTTCGAATAGTAAGATAAAATATGAATTTGATTCATATTATAAAACTATAGGTTATAATTAATGCACATTAGATGTACATTAATACTATAGTTTATATTTTGAGAGGAATATAATTAAATATGAGATATTTAATTATGATATTAATTAATTAGAGAATTAATTAATTATTGTTTTAATTCAGTTCAATTAAATTAAATTTAATTGAATTAGATTAAAACTTTAGGTTATGTGGGAATGTTATGTAAATATGATTTACATTAATTGTAATAATTAGTTAGTTTAATTGTTAAATTAATTATATTATTAAAGATTAGTTAATGATTTTGAATTATTAATTAATTTTGTTTATCAGTTAATTGAACTGATAAAGTCTTCCACTTACTTGGGATTTATGTGTGAAGGGGAGTTAAATTAGGGAGTGGGAAGTTTTATCCGTAGAATAACCACTTCCCAATATAATCCCATTCGTTGAGTTGGTTACGTAATTTTTTTCCCAGTCCTCACACGCAATTCCCTTTCTCTCTCACTCTCCAGATCTCTCTGCAATTTCTCTCATGAATATAGAGAAGAAAAATACTCCTAACCCTTAGAAAATTACGCTCCCACAAGCACCTATCGCATATCCTTGAAGAGAATACCGGTGCAACCCGTTGGTGGTGTTCGTGATTAATTTCTAGCAAAGAAAATATACTTTTGCTGCTGTTTTTGGGTGGAGAACCAAGGGATTTTGGTGAAACGAGTCAAGAACGTCTTCAAAGGTATAGTGTTCTTGATCTTGGATCAATAGGATCCAATTTAGATTAGATCTAAATAGAAATCAGCATGTTTTATTATTAAAATTCAGTAGTTTTATTTTTACTGCTATATTTTAATTTGCCAACGTACGGTATTTTATTCCGAATTAAAAACTGAGTTAAGGTTCTTGATCGTTTCCGCTGCGCAAGGGCTATTATCCCTTCAGTTTTGACCCCGAAACCGACTAGGCTACCATCCAACACCTATTTCGCAGCTCCTCAACCATATTCCACACTATATAAGCTCGAGATTCGAAGTCAAATTCAAGCAGAACTCATTTGGAAGAAGAGGGTGGTGACAGAACCCTAGTTGACGCCTATGAGTAGGGATGCTCGAGGTCCTTCTTAGATGACTAAATTCTAACCTGAGTTAGACATCAAACCTTAGGGTTTGTAGGGATTTTCACCCATTCCCACTTGTAAAAGCGAGAGAGTGGAGTGTCTTAGCGGACTCTAGAAGGATTGAGTAAATAGAAAATCCATAATATTTAGCTATCTCCTTTATTTCCAGCTTTTGATGCTTTTCATTATTCTGTATTATTTACATTCTTATTTCAATGAAAATGTATTCATTTGCACTTTATCCCACCATGAGTAGCTAAATTCCATTGAGGGGTTCAATATGGTAAATTCCCTTATGGTTCAATAGCTTGAAAGTGTTTTATTTGCTTAAGTTGTGTTCAATGCATGTCATTCTTTATTGAATATCACTCTAATCTTGCTGAGTTTAACTTGACCACTTAGACTTTGCATGCTATGTGAGTTTGATCTCGAAAGGGATAGATGATATCGGTTCTCATAAAGGTGATATATGTAACGCCCCCAAATTCTTAAGAGACTATCTAAGGGTACTATTATACTTAGTCACATTACTCTTTAAGGTGCTATCAAAAATTCAGCAGCATGACAACGTACATAAGACTAACCTAAATTTTTTTAACACCTGTTAAACATAAAACAACACTTCCATATAACATTTCCAACCTACACCATACTACAACTCAACAGAACTTCCACAACACAAATACCATACGAGTCAGGTCTCGTATTTGCAACTACTCGACAAAACTGCAAGCTTACTCACAAAGGCATACAACATTGATCTATTTCAAAACAGATTAACTTCACTAAGTAAGGAAGAGTAAGAACTTCGTAACGGATCCCATCTAAATACATTTAATCAACTTATAAGTCTAATTCAAAGCACTAGCAAAGTACATAAATAAACATTCCTCTAACCATCTCTAGTCTAATATAGTAAGATTATCTCCCCTAGAAACGCTTAAACAAACTGAATATATTTGTTGATGGAGAAATTTTGACCAATCTCGAATTGCCCCGTCATTTCATAAAATCAATGACGGAATTAGAATTAATAAAATTTGGAACCAATTATAAATTGACATGTGTCCCAAATTTAATTTGAAGACAAAGTTGGCCAATTATAAATTTATAGGGCCAAATTTCTATTTGATCAATTAATTATTAAAATTAAATTATTTTGATCAAATTATTTAATTTGACCAATTTATTAAAAAAAAATTATTATTTGGATCAAATTTGGGTCTTTTAAATGTATGAGTTATATGGTTTTTGGGTCAAATATAAACCAAACCCAAGACTAAATGGTTGAGCCCAAGACCAATAAAGTCCAAGCCTAAGTGGTTAGGCCCAAAAGTCTCCAGGGCCCATCCAGGAGAACTCTATAAATAGAGGAGTCCTCCACCATTTCAAGGGTTTAGAATTTTGGAGCTCTCAACCAGACTTAGAGAATTCAGAGAAATTCCCCCAAAACGGAAGACTGAAGACTCTAAAATCTACAAGTTTCCAAGCACTGAACACTTCTTGAAGACTGAAGACTCCTTCAAACTTAGAAGACTTCAAGCTCCAAGAATCCATTGAAGCTTCAGACTCAAGATCAAGCGTTCCAGCCCTCGAGTGAAACACACTCACACACAAAAGAGAGAATCAGAGGATTATGTACTAGAGATTGCATACTCACGCGCATACAACATTAATACAAATCAAAGTTTATTCCACGTGTCTCCATCTCCGAATTTACGTGTGAACAATTATCATCACCATCATCATCATCATAAAAGAAGCTAAATACATTATAAAAGAAAATAAGCTATGAACTTAATTTAAAGCATGCTTAACTTCAATTGGTCATCTTCTAGCTTCTCTTTTGCATATCTTCAAGTATTTTTTTAAATTACCAATGATCAATATTGCAACAAGAAGAAAAACAAGAAGAAGGTTAGATTGAGTACTTCAACAAAAGTTATAAGACAAAACAAAAACAATGAATAAAAGAAGAAAAACAAACCTAAATATAAGAGAAAACTCAAAAGCTTGTAAAAGAAATTGTTGAAGAGAGCTTTATATATAGTTGTAGAAGATAAGAGTTACAAAACCTTTGAAATTTCACCATTAAACATAATTAAAAATAAACTCATAAATTTTGGAAATTAAGTTATAGAAATAATGATATAGGACTATTCATATTCTAACCTCTTCATCTTTCATATTTTTATATTGGGTATTTAATAAAAAAAAAACTTAAATAGGTAGGTTATTTATGGATGTGAGAATGTGAAAAGAAGTTCAACAATTAATGTTGATTTTATTGTATATATTTAAAATTAAATAAAATAATAATAAGTGAAAAGACATTCTAAAAATATATAATAATTTTTTATTTTAAAAAGGTATTAGTCCTTACGGGTGGATGTGTAGAATTTTTGTTAGTAATTTCATTTTTTAAATAAGACAATTAGGTATTAAATTATCTTAAATACCAATGACAATGTTGCCTTTTTTTTTCTTTTTTGATATTATAGCTTCTTAAATTTTATTTTATATTTTATGAGTTAAATTAAATATATAAATATTATAACTATTAGTGGCATGCCTTGTAAATTTAAAATATGGCAAATAGATAAAATAGTCCAAAAATGATTCTCCTCTTAGCCACTTTTAAGATAGTAAGATAAGATAAGATAAAATATGTTTGTTATAATTTTTCCAATGTTGCATCTCCGGCGGAGGCAGATGTAGAAAAAAACTATGTTCGATTATAAATTCAACATATAACTTAGGACAAGTTTGACATACTAAAAATGGTTTTCACAGTATATTATTAGTCAAAGTAAATGTAAAAAATAATAATAAAAAAACTATAATTAGTTGTTAGAAATAAATCAACCTAGCTTTTCACAATATATTCAACCTCTTCATATTCCTAGCTTTTCAAAATCTTAATAATTAATGTTATTAAACGTTAGATTTAAATGACATGCTTAATAAACATAAAAATAGATCAAATAACATAATGGTCCAAAAAATATTTTCAAGATTGCAACTTTTTATTTATCAATTTTTTAAAAAAAAAACAACTTTTTTTTTGGACTAAACACATATTATCATTAACACAAGCAGTCACAATACAACGTACGTTTACAGTGAGTTTGCGAACCTACTGCTAATAGCCATGATGGAAAGTCAGTTAGCCATAACATGGATCTATCCTTAACTAAAGCATCCTTGGCTAAGGCGTCTGCTCTCCGGTTGTTATTCCTAGGAATATGAGAGAAAGTTAAACTCGAAAACTGAGTAGCCATATCACGGATTTGGATAATCCAATGATGTACATCTGATGTAGGCTGCAGTTCTCATGTTATTGTGCTTATCGCAATAGAAGAATCTGAGAAGATTTGGGTCGTCTTATATTGTAAACGTTGCAATAGACGAATACCATGAAGGATTGCTTAGACTTCTGCCGCAAGCGGTGTGAAGATTGTTCGATCTCTCATTTCCATAACTGCTATCATCTGACCGTTAGGTCCCATAACAACCATACCATATCCAGCTCTAGTGTAATGCACATTCACCGCAGCATCAGTAAACAATTTATATCCTTCTGTTTGATTACCTTGATCTATTCTCGAATTGTTACACCAGATCGTACACATTTTGAATCATGCCTTGTTTCCTACAATTAACTATGGATCCATTTGCAACGTTGCTCCCAAACCATAATCTCCATTCCTCTAGATGAACGATTTCTGTCATTCCAGATGGTCCAAAAAGTTATACAAGCTTTTTTGAATTCCTCTTCACTTACATTCTTTTCCAAGCAAATTATTTTATCTGCAAAATTATTTATGATCCCAATATCCCTTTTTAAATTCAACTTTTTATTTATCATGAATCATAGGATATAGATTATGATTAACATTTTTTTCAAAAAAAAAAGATTATGATTAACATAAGAGCTAATCACATTAGATTGGTAAGATTATTTTTTGGGAAATTGTGGCAAATAACTAGAAAAAAAACCCTATCTTGATTTTTGGCTACGGGAGTTTACTATTTGCAGGGCTGGCTACCGCGTTTCTAGGAACTGTTTTATGGATTATTTTTTTTTTGCCATTTATACCCCTGGTATATACGTCTATAGACAGACGCCGTTAACGGCTGAAATCGGTTTTTTCCCCTATTTTTCGGGGGTGGATCGATCTGTTCAGTTGGTGGTATATTTCCAACAGTATTAAAAGATCTACCTATTTTTTAGGCTTAGTTTTCACCATTTCCAATGGTAAAAAAATATTTAATCCTGCAATTTATGCCCCTCATTTAAACGTTATAGATTTTTCTTTTTATTTGTTGCATATCACGATCAAAATTGTGGTTGTAAGTTTGTAATTAGAAGTTGGTTTCAATTTAATAGGCATTCCAAATATATACAGTACAGAGTCATATCCAGATATATACATCTCAATTTTAGATTCCAGTACACTCAAGCATATCATAAAGTGCGCAAATAACTCATGCATTGTGGGGGGGGGGGGGGGCACACAACTCATATACAGGGGATATTATGAATGTATATAATAGTACATACAGACAACAAAATGTCTTTCAATTGGCATTCCAGATATATACAGTACAGAGTCATATCCAGATATATACATCTCAAGGTTAGACACTCCAGATAGTGAGGAAGAAGGACAAAGTAAAAAGAAGCCAAAATTTGACAAAAAGTAGTAGTACATACCTTTTGTTTGTTTATTATTGTGCAAATCCCCAGAGACATATGTAGTAGTACATACAGGCAGGCAACAGAGTCCCGTTAAAGAAAAGACAGAAAAGGCGTTATCACATGTGTATACACTATAGTGCTTACATAACTCAGAATCAGACATGTAATAAGCATGTACAAACATTGTGTGGGGGTAATACTCATGTACATAATAGTACAGACAAACAGTAGAGCCCAATACACTTTCACCCTTCGATACATGCATATCCAGATACATACATATTAGTTTTAGTCTTTAGTACACAAACAGGTCATAAACGATGCAAATAATATATGTATATATCAGTACATACCGCTCTTTTACTTTGCCCACAACTGATATACTGGCATGTGTAATACACATGTATATAATAGTATAAACAGGCAACAGAGTGTCATTCAATAGGCATTCCAACACACTTTCACCCTTTGATACACAGTACAGATTCATACATCTCAATTTTAGACTCCAGTACACACAAGCAATTCATAAACGATGTAAATAATATATGTATATATCAGTACATACCGCTTTGACGCGGTCTACTTCATCAATTATATCCTTTATTCATCTGTTTGTCTTTTTTTTCTTGTTTTTCCTTGCATCCTAGGGGATTTGCACAATAATAAACAATACGTTTATCTTTTGTCATGACTTGCGATTTTGGGAAAGAAAATGTTGTTACAGGATAATCGCGTATTGTAAAAAAAAAAAAAAAACCCTAAAATCAAGGGACTGTCTATAAAGTAGTTGCAAATAAAAGGAAAATCCAACCATTATTTACATATCTTCAGTCCCTTAGCTTCAAAATTTTGGTGACAGTCGTCGTCCAGAAGAAGCTTCAACATTTTTAGGGTGGAGTTCAAAACAGAGATGAATGAAAAGGAAATGCAAGGGGTTTGGGGGAGAAAATGCATGGAGGTGGGAATGCAAGCAGGTAAGTTTTAATTTTTTTTTTTGGTTTTAGTTTTTACCAATTGGGTATTAATTTCAACCTAGAACCTTCTCCAATTCCCTCTCCTTCAACTCAATGCCCAGCCACCATCCACTCTCCTTCAATTCATTCTTCTTCAGAGTTCTATTGGGTAATAAAGACCTCATTCTTGGCTACATATCGGGTAAGATTAGGAAGAATTTTGTGTGTATTTTGCACGGTGATAGGGTCAGGGTTGAAGTTAGCCATTATGATTCTACCAAAGGTCGTATTGTTTATAGACTTTGGAACAGTACTAAGGATTCATCTTCATGAATTCTAGTTTTGGATTTTTCTTTTGTTCTGAGTGAAATAGTGTACATTGATCCCTCTTTTTTTTTATCTTTTTTTTTTTTTTTTGAGTGAAATAGTATACATCTAGTTTCAAATTAGGTTGGTTTGTTGCATTTTTGAATTTCAAACTTCCTAGAATCTCTCTAACTTTTTTAGGGGTGTATTTTCTCTCTCATAAACTCTGATTTTAATTTTAAACGTTAGGAGATAATTTGTTGGGGGCATTTTTGTCTTCTACAAATAAGGATTTATTAATCATAAAATCTTTTAGCCATCCATTTAATTTATGAACTTGTGTAGCCATTTTTCAAGCCTTTTATTTATTTTTAGTCACGCTTCTTGTGTCCCCTTATTTTTTTTCTCTAAAAGTTAAATTAAAACAATTCTAACCATGCATACGCATTTACAATAAAAACGACAACAAACATTATTAATTATAAAATAAACTTGAAAACATTTATCGGCGGAATTGATACCTATGGGTTGCGAGCATTTTCTTGAAGCATCTTTGTTTTTCGTTTGTGCTTTAACACCCTATTGCAATTCATGCAAACTTCAAAACCTTTGATTGAGAGAGAAAGAAAAACAAACTAATAAGAGGAGACCCAAACTGTTACAAAAAGGAGTAAGGGAGAGCTCTTTATATAGTTGTAAGGTAGGAGTTAAATGATGTTGCACAACTTTTGAAATGCCCTCAATAATTATAATTGAATGTAAACTCATTAATTTTATAATTAAATTATAGACATTAAATTAACAAAACTTTTTATATTCTAACCTTTTACCTTCTTATATTTTCATTTAAAAAATCTTTTACATTCATTTTCCACCTTCCAACCTTTTACATTCTCATACCTTCTTATATTTGTTTATTGAGGTTAGGTTGAACCTTCAATTTGAAGTTAGGTTGGGTTAACTCTTAGTTGTTGAACTCGTTCAGAATCTCATGTTTCCGATAGGTTGTAAATATGTTAGTGTTAAATAAAGTTGGATTGTTTTTTTTTTCTTTGGAGGTCTAAGAACACGTTTGCAATAGAGGAATTTGAATCTTTTGTTGAATGAATATACGAGATCTGCCTCGTAAGCTGTTTTGCAGTTGTTCTGTGGAGTTGTGGAGTAGAGTGAAATTATATGGAAGTGTCATTTTGTGTTTAATAGGTGGTTTAAAACTTTGGGATTGTCGTATGTGCGTTGTTATGCTGCCAAAGTTTTCGAGGCTCTCGGTAGGTTTGAATAAGAGTTTAGTAATGTCACTAGGTTAGATTATATTAAAACCTGGGGCGTTACAGTTGGTATCAGAGCGATTACGTTCCTGTAGACTGACCTAGAAACTAGGTTGTTAATAATGTAGGATCTGTGGTAATCCTCGTTCTCCTCTCCATCACCAGGTACGTTGGTCCGGTTAAGATATTCTTATGTTGTCGTATGATTGGATTATCTGTTGGCTTGGTTATCTCTTATGTACTTGATTGTTGCATAATTATTGTGGCTTGTTTGATTTCCTATTATGTGCTTGGTTGCCTTGTGTGAGCATGTTGTTTTCCTAAGTTGCTTTATAACATAGTGGCTAGGTTTAGGATGCTCCCGGTAGGCGGATAGATAGCTTGCCTGGATTTGTGTGACTCTTGTTTGGTAGTAGGAGTAGGATGCTCCCATAGTTGCTAGATAGCTCTTGGTATCCTTGTGATTGTTTTGTGCGATGTTGTTTGTTCGTAGGCATAGGTTGTTTCCTTTAAAGCCTAGGTTGTTGCCATAGTCTGAGGTTAGTCCCTTTTATCCCTGTTCCTTAGGTGAGTTCATCGTTTCCTTTCAGCGATGAGTTCCAGTAGCAGTCAAGGTAGTGGACGTTCTGGCCCTCCAGACGTACCCGAGGTTAATTCGCATCCTGAGGCGAATCCTCCCATTCCTCCCCCAGCGCCTCCTGTGCTGGCAGCAGAGGCATTGCAGGTGATGCTTGGTAATGCATTCCTGAACAACCTGCAGCACGTCGGTGCATTTGGAGCCCCTGCTCGTGGCGAGGATATGCAGTTTTTCAAGAGCTTCATGAAGGCGAAGCCTCCTTCATTCGATGGGCACTTGGATAGTTATGAAGCAGTGGTAGAATGGACCGCCGCATTGGAAGCAATATTTCAATTTCTTGGAGCTAATGCTCAACAACGGGTCCAAGGAGCTGCCTTTATGCTCAAAGGCCACGCTCGCACTTGGTGGAAGGTTGTGGGTCAAACCGAGAATCGCCCAGAGAATCCCATTTCCTGGTCAGGGTTCAAAGGTCTTGTGCGAGACCATTTTGGCTGTCGTTTTGCTGATGTTGAGCAAGAAGCGGAGTTTGTCTCTCTTGTTCAAGGGACCTGGTCTGTGGAGCAGTACGTCAGAAGGTTCGAAGAGTTGTCCTGCCGAGTTTCGGGGTTGGTTGCCACTGAAGAGATTAGGACCAACCGATTCGTTAATGGGCTCCGCGCAGAAATTCGAGGTTTGGTCAGGCTTGGTCGACCAGCCACCTTTGCAGCAGCCCTAGCGAGCGCTCAGATGTTGGATAGGAACATCCCCAGGACGGATCAGTCCCAAGAGGTTGGCACGTCATCTGGTGCCAAGAAGAAGCACGAAGTGGAAGTGCTTGCAGCTAGTCAGAAGGTTAGAAGTTCTTCGTCAGGATCTAGTGCGTGCACTGAGGTGTTCTTGCCCTGTGTCACCGATGAGGAGCTCAAGGCAGAATACCCAGAGCTTTACGATGTCGATGATTCTGATGATGAAGATAGCTCCTAAGGTGGGGAGTCAGCGTATCCCTCGCTCAAGGTTAGTAATCCCTTCTCTTCTTAAGTCTATATCTTTTGGTTCTGAAATCTTGTTCTTATGATTTGTGCTTGTCTTGCGCATAATTGTTCGTTGTTGTGAGTATGCATGGATCATTCCTTCGTTTTTGTGGCATTGTTTGTCAAACAAATCTTAAAGCTTGAATTGCTAGGGTATCCTTTTCCTTGGTGCCTTGTTTTTAAACCTCCTTTTATAGGCTAGCTTCAAGGGAATAGGATCTTCCTTAAATCAGTTTTGCAACTCTTGTGGGTGCTTCGTGGCGCTTAGATCCTCTGTTCCTCAGTTTGTTTCAAGGCTCGATTGGTGTCGCCTGGTTTCTAAGGAGTTGAGGATTTCCTTTGAGTCAAGTAGGAGGTTCCCTTTTGATAGCTGGTATTCAATCTCTCTGGTGAAGGTCAAGGAGTTAGCTTTCCAAGGATGCCTAAGAATCCCAAGTTGAACGTGGCAAGCTTATGTTATGTCTTCGGACTCATAAGTAGCCTTGTCGTTGCTTGGGTTTCGTGAATCAAGTCCCGAGGTTTTTGGACTTTCTCATGGCGATGCTCAATGGTGTTGGTTCTCAAACCAAGAGTTAGAGCATTTCCTCACGCAGTGAGACCTCAATCCAAAGCCAAGGAGATATTGAGAATCAGTATCAAGTCAGACTACAGCTTCAGTTGTCGTCGCGACAAGGTTACCTTGGTAGGTGTTAGTAGGTTAGCACCAAGGGTGGCGTTTTTGTCATCCCGTAGCCATTTTAGGAAGGGTGGTTGGTTTGATAAGGAGAGTTGGCAGCGGAAGGTGTTTCGGCGTTTCTTTGGCGATGCCTAGTTGAACTTACCAACTAAGTGAGTTTAAGTTGGTGAAGTGTTGATGAAGCCTTCCGTGGGACTGGGATGAGAATTCTTGAGTTCATTGAAGGTGGGTTTGAAGGGAATAAAAGTCCCCACGTAGCGGAAGCGCATCGATTGGACCTTACACCGTATATTAATTAACATTAAAATACCGTTACGATAACTCAAACAAAACTTTAAACATGCTTTAAAGTTGCTGTAAAATCGGTTTAAACATGCTAAAATAAATCTAAATTTATTTTAAAAACTTTTCTAACGAAAAGAGGAAGAACCGTTACAAACCTTCGTTGTAGACTTGACCGTTCTTCGCCAACGACGATCCAACGAACGAAAACGCAGCAGCCGCCTTTGTTTTTCTTCGCTGGAAATTCCTTCTTGATTGACACAATAACCACAGAGGTTACACCGGTATGTCTCTAAGTCTAGGAGGCCAAAGACTTGTGGGAGTCTTTCTCTAAGAGGGAGGCTAGAGAGAATTCTAGGTCTTGTCTTTCAAGAGTGTCAAGTATCATGACCAATTAGGTCTAGTGTTCTATTTATAGAAGAGAGGCCATGAATAAAATATTCAATTAAATCAATCTTTTCCAAAATTGATTCAATCTTATTCCTTAATTAATCAATCATGATCAATCAATTCCCCAATTGATTAATCTTTTCCATAAATGACTAATTAATTCCATAAGTAATTAGATCATTCCCATAAATGATTAATCACTTCCTTAAGTGATTAATTATTTACATAATTGATTAATTCATGGTTAATGAATTCTTTAATTAATTAACCACCAATTAAATATCACATATTTAATTTCCGGCCTTGAATTAACTAATTTTGCCCAAACACTTTTAGGACTTAAATTAAATAATTCATTATTTGAACTCTTTCAATCTTCCATAAATTTATATTTGAACTTCTTCAAATATTAATTTCTCTCATAATAATATATCAATATATATTATATTTATTTCCCTTAGTAAATTGAACATTTTCAATTTACATTTAATTACTTAGTTGCCTCAAATTACTTTACGAGCTACCAGTGGGACCTTATGGACCTGCAGATCAGAAGCTCCAACGATGTGAGATTAATTGGTTAAACTCATTAACCACAATAATCAATATTCGTTAACTGTGTGTACATTCCACTATAGACTCACAGTTGCACTCTTCTCACTGCAGACATATTTTCTGTGTCCACGGAACTTAGACCAATATCGACTAGTTAGTCCTTCACGAGTGTCCGTAACACCAGCTGGGTCAAATTATCGTTTTACCCCTGGGTCACCTCTATTTCCTTAAGTACCAATTCTCCTCTAATGAACAATCTGTTTATGGTCCAACCATCAAACAGAAAACCCTCTCGTGCCATTGAGAGGGTAGGGCCCTTTGTTCAAGACTCGGAGTAACCACTTAAGGGAACACTCATCTGCTTCCCTAAAGTCGGGAGGGAGTGAATTCCATCTTGTACGATTATGTTCCCAGCTCCCCATTCGATCTTGTCCCCAAAGTGGTAGGCTTATTGAGTCGGCGTATTGGCCACTCTCACCCATACAAACAAAGGACAATCTCTCATGAGCAGGAGTCCATAATCAACTCAGGATTAAGACTAAGTTGTCTAGGTCGTCCTAGTGAAAATAGAAAACCAACTAGTTAACGGTGTTATAACTAGTGATTACTATTTCGCGGTCCGGTCTTATGCAAACTCATTGCATAGGATACCCCCACTCGCATGTCTCCTACACGAACGCGTTGGATCGCAGCGTTTGTATCAAATACAAAGTGGGCCGTATCCATAGTGTCACCAGGATAAGGCACCCAGTCTTATCCCTATACTATAGACCCTTTAGGCTATTTCTTGAACAATGATCCCATATGTCGCTACATATAGTTCAAGACTCATATTACAGCCTCGGATGTCTAGTTTATTGGATTAGGGTTATTATTAGGCAAAGACAAATATAAAATAACTAATAACAATTAATGGAAAAATATATCAATATTATTTCATTAATATCCGGTCAACGGTTACATTCACTATCTACGAGTTTTAGGGCATAAAACCCAACAAACTCCCACTTGAACTAAAACACTAGTTAGTGGGATGTAAATGCAATAATCTAAAGCTGGAAATGTCATGTATATTAAAATAATACAATGAACTAGGGCATCCTTATACCCATTATACATTTCTCCCACTTGCCCTAGATTAGATGGCATACATATCTCGTAGACCTAGACCTTCTAGATGACCCTCAAACACTTTAGCCGTGAGAGCCTTTGTAAATGGATCAGCGATGTTGTGCTCCGAGGCGATCTTAGTGACGATCACCTCCTCTTTGCACAATCTCCCGTATCAGGTGATACTTCCTCTCGATGTGTTTACCCCGTGTGTGGCTTCGAGGTTCTTTTGAGTTGGCTACAGCCCCACTGTTGTCACAGTATAGTGTTATGGGCACGTTCATATTCGGAACCACTTCCAAATCAGTCAAGAACTTTCTGAGCCATACTGCCTCCTTAGCTGCTTCGCAAGCTGCTACATACTCAGCCTCCATGGTTGAGTCTGCTTTGCATCCTTGTTTGATGCTTCTCCACACTACTGCTCCTCCATTGAGGGTGAATACTGACCCTGATGTGGATTTCCTAGAATCCTTATCAGCTTAAAAGTCAGAATCAGTGTATCCAGTAAGAATCAAATCCTTAGCTCCATACACAAGCATGTAGTCCCTCGTTCTCCGAAGATACTTGAGGATATTCTTAACCGCTCCCCAGTGGTCCAACCCTGGATTAGACTGATACCTACTAACTACTCCCACTGCATAACATATGTCAGGCCTAGTGAAGAGCATGGCATACATTAAGCTGCCCACAGCTGAGGCGTAGGGAATGTGTCTCATGTTCTCAACTTCTTGAGGTGTCTTAGGAGATTGTTCCTTAGACAGGTGTACCCCATGTCTGAAGGGTAGGAGTCCCTTCTTGGAGTTTTGCATCGAATATCGAGACAACATCTTGTCAATATACGTTGCTTGAGACAGAGCTAGCGTTTTGTTCTTACGATCCCTAATGATTTGGATTCCCAGAACATATTGAGCCTCTCCCAAATCTTTCATTTGGAATTGGGCTACTAGCCATTTCTTAATGTCAGTGAGGTATCCTACATCATTTCCAATGAGTAGGATATCGTCTACATAAAGTATTAGAAAAGCTACTTTCCTTTTGTTGACTTTCTTGTATACACAAGGCTCATCAACGTTTTGGTCAAAGCCAAAAGATTTGATTGCAGTATCAAATCTAATGTTCCATGATCTGGATGCTTGTTTCAATCCATAAATGGATCGATTTAGCTTACAAACCTTTTGTTCCTGACCTTGGGCTATGAACCCTTCGGGTTGAGACATAAAGATATTCTCTTCAAGATTACCATTCAGAAAGGCAGTCTTGACGTCCATTTGCCATATTTCATAGTCATAATATGTGGCAATGGATAAAAGAATTCTTATGGACTTTAACATGGCTACAGGAGAAAAGGTTTCCTCATAGTCAACCCCCTCTTTTTGGGTATAACCCTTTGCCACTAGTCTAGCTTTAAAGGTCTGTACCTTTCCAGCTGCATCTCTTTTTCTCTTATAGATCCATTTGCACCCTATGGGTTTTACCCCATATGGTATATCTGCAAGTTCCCATACAGAATTGGAGTACATTGACTCCATTTCCAGGTTCATGGCTTTGACCCATTCATCCTTATCTTCGTCATTCATTGCCCGTCGATAGGACAATGGATCCTCAATGCCATCATTAGGTATGACAACCTGAGTTTCAGTTAAACCCAAGTAACGGTCAGGTTGTAACACAACCCTCCCACTGCGTCGAGGCATTCCCAACGATTGAGATGGACGGGATGGATCTGAAGAACTAGTTCCTTCATCAACCCTTGTTGAAGGTCCAACTTCATCAACAACTCTTGATGATTCTTCAGTAGCTTCTCCTAATATTATTTTGCTTCGTGGTTTATGATCTCTCATGTGGTCTTCCTCTAAGAAAATGGCGTTTGTCGATACAATCACCTTATTTTCTTGTGGGTCGTAGAAATAACCACCTCTCGTTTCTTTAGGGTAACCAAAAAATTGGCACAGTTTTGAACGAGGTTCCAGTTTCTTAGGATTTGTCACAAGCACGTGTGCAGGACAACCCCAGATGCGAAAGTGATGCAAACTAGGTTTACGCCCCTTCCATAACTCGAAAGGTGTTTCAGAAACACTTTTCGAGGGAACATTGTTCAAGATGTATACTGCAGTCTCTACTGCATACCCCCAAAACGAGCTAGGCAATTGAGCATAGCTCATCATTGATCGAGCCATGTCTAACAAGGTTCTATTTCTCCTTTCTGACACACCATTCTGCTGAGGTGTACCAGGGGCTGAGAGTTGAGATTGGATTCCATGTTCTATCATATAATCCTGGAATCTTTGATCCATATACTCCCCTCCTCGATCAGATCGAAGTACTTTAATAGATTTACCTAATAGGTTTTCAACTTCAGCCTTAAACTCCTTAAACTTTTCAAGGGCTTCAGACTTATGTCCCATTAGGTATAAGTAACCATATCTTGAATAATCATCTATAAATGAGATGAAATATTCGTACCCTCCTCGAGCTTTTACATTCATTGGACCACATAGATCCGAATGTATTAACTCTAAGGGTTCTTTGGCTCTATAACCTTTTCCAGTAAAGGGTCTTTTGGTCATTTTTCCCTCGAGACAAGATTCACAAGGTGGTAGTGAATCATCTTCTAACTTGCTTAGAAGTCCATTCTTTACCAAACGACCGATCCTATCGATGTTTATATGACCAAGTCTAAGATGCCAAAGATGAGTATTGTTACTTGATGGAGAAATCTTTTTCCTTTTACTTTGAGTTTCAGCAGTTTTAAATAATTCGTGATTTAAAAGTGCTTTGTTTTCGGTTGGTCTTAAGAGATACAAGTTATTTTCCAATTTGGCTGAACAAATAAGTACACCATTTTTATAAATGAACGCTTCATTCATATCAAAAGTAACTGTATACGATTGTTCAATCAAACATGAAATAGAAATCAAGTTCCTCTTAATCTTGGGAACGATTAACAAACTTTCTAAAAGTAAGAATCTATTTCTAAAAAATAACTTCGCAGCTCCCACTGCTTTAGCTGAAATGACTTCTCCAGTTCCGACCCTGAGTGTCATTTCCCCATCGTTCAACTGCCGAAAGGAACTATTTTCCTGAGAAGAAGAGCAAACATGATTAGTTGCTCCTGAATCAAGTATCCAGGTAAACTCATCATGTTCTACCAGGCATGTTTCTAAAACCAGTAAATCAAATTTACCTTCCTTTTCCTTCTTTTTCTCAGCAAGGTACTTTGGACAGTTTCTCTTCCAATGTCCATCTACATTGCAGTGAAAACACTTGCCCTTGTCTGCCACAGCTTTGGCTTTTCCCTTGCTTTTAGCAGCAGTACTGGGAGCTTTCCCCTTGTTTCCTTTCTTCTTCTGAGTTTTCTTTGAAGAAGTGGCTACAGATTTAGTTCTAGAGGATGAACCCTTCTCGAACTTTCTTTTAGAGTGGACAACGTTTGCCTCTCCTTCTATCTGTCCCTTGTTCTTAAGAAGAGACTGATAGAGCTGTAGCTCATTCAGGAGGCTAGTCAGGTTGAATGTTATTTTATTCATCATTGCATTGCTTCGAAACTGTAGAAAACTCTTCGGAAGAGATTCTAAGATGAATGCAACCTGACTACGCTCATCTATGACCGCCCCGTTTGCCTCTGCCACGTTGAATTGGACCATCATATCCAGGACATGCTCCCGAACAGACGTGCCCTCTTTCATGCGACAGCTATAAACGTATTTGAGAGCGTCATGGTGGAGTTGGTAGGACGGTTGTCCAAACATCTCCCGGAGAGAGTTCATAATCTCCCTCGCTGTTACCATGCCCTCATGCCTTTTAGCCAAAACTTCAGATAAGCTGGCTAAGATATAGACGCGAGTCTTATCATTGGCCTTTGTCCAGCGGTCATAAGCATCCTTAACTGCCTGGGATGCATTACGAGCAGGGGTTGGAGGACAATCCTCCGTTAAGACGAACCGCAGATCATCGACAACAAGAATCGTATTCAAGTTCGACTTCCACGTAGCATAATTTTCGCCGGTTAATTTCTCATTTTTAAGCAGAGAGACAATTGAGGAAGACATTACTGAAATTTAAACAAACAATGACCGTATTAGTTATCTTTGCCTTAACCCATCATACAAGCAAACAATTGCACACAATCCAATCAATTTAGCAAAACAGACAATCACAGAACCCTAAAACTATTGATTTAGTTTTGCAACGACGTTTCAGAGGTTTAGAATATCAGCCACCGAAGGGTGATCAGGTACTCCTCCTTTGAAATGAGACACCTCTCAGCTAATTCTAATTCCAGAATAACTCATATTCCTATAGACATTAGCCACCGTTGTTCGGTCAAGGATTTGTTAACACTTTTAACTCATCCTCGTAAGTGTAACCCTCCCACTTTCAGATCTCAGAGGCACGCACCAACAGGCTACCGAAGGGAAAGACAACTGTTGGTGATTAGCCTAAGAGCTTCTATCCTTTTCAGGAGTTCACGATGTTTGGAATCCTATGACCAGGCCCTCCGAAGGGATGGATGCGCCAGGGCAACCTGCAGGCGGATCATAGGACTCTCACGGTGTGAACTATGGGCGGAGACCGAGGGATACGTTGACACGTGTCCCGCTCCCACTTACTCTAGACATTTTTCCCATTCACCTTGATATTGATCCATGCAAACACTTTCCGAAGGGAGGCCGCTCCTAGGGCGACTCGAAGCCGAGCATGAATCTCACGTTGTGAATATAGGGACGTAGGAGCAAAACTTGATCTCGTTTTGTAATTTTCCTCCCACTGAAAATGTCCTAAGGTTAATATAGGTTTTTTTAACTTAGATAGTATTCGGCTAAGTCAATCTATCTAAGTCTGATCCTATTATAACAATTATGGAAAGGATTCAACTACAATCTTTTGGGTGAATTAAACTTCTTTTAATAAACCCAACATTGCAAGTCAACATTACTATGGTTAATTCAACTCAATCCGGTTAGTTCCCAGGTAGGAGGTGTTCCGTAAACCGTCAACTTAAATACCCCTAACCTTAGACAGAACTTTACCGAGAGAGTTCCCTTATAACCTAAGTAATGTAAGGTCTTTACTCTAAAGATCTAGGTGCATTAAACACTTTTAATAAACCTAGTGACATTGCATGCTAACATTTAACTATGATTAATTCAACTCCGGTATTCCAGGTCAGTTCCCAGGTAGGAGGTGTTCCGTAAACCGTCAACTTAAATACCCTCAACCTTAGACAGAACATTACCGGTGGAGTTCCCTTATAATCATAGCAATGTTTTTCCTACTTAGTAAATTAAAACTATTTTTAATTCTAAGTAAGAAAATATTCTAATCCTATTAGAAATCGATCTAGGTCTAATTAATTTTAAACAATTTAAAATTAATCCAATTTATCCTATGATCTTATGTTTGCATGCAAATCTTGATTATAGATTGACGGTTTCTAATCATTAATATTGAATATGATGGGTTAATATGAATAAAGCGGAAGCAATTTTGGATCTTGAGCTCTCAATTTCTTTAATTTTAGCCAAGAAGAAGACATGCTCATGAACTATAAAAACTGGGAAGAATTACCAACCTTCTTTGTAACTCAAATTGATGTAATCCGTGGCTTGTTTCTCCTCACCAATGGATCAAGAACAACCACCAAGGTCTTCCCTACTAATCTTAGGCTTTAGAATTGATTGTGGGATCAATTTGAGATGGTAATTGAAAGGAAAAGTATGTGGGTTTTCTGTTTTGAGAATTCAAGAACAACCTCACTTCTTCTATGAAATTGACAGCCTTAAAGATAATTATTTTTCACCAAATTTAAGTGATTAATCCATCACTTATATAGCCATCTTTGCATGCCAAAATGCCCAAAAAATTGACATCACAAGCTAGTCAATTAAAGGCAAGAAGGAGGTGTAAGTTCATGGGTTCCTTAGTCACAAGCTAGAATACTAGCTTTTAATATTAGGCATAATTAATTTCTTAATTTAATTTTAAATAATATTAATATAAATAATTAATTTTAAATAAAATTAATTTTAAAATAATTAATTAAACAATTTAATTAATTATATTAATTAAATATTAATTTAATATTTGAATATTAAATTAATATTTTAATGCCTAATCCCGTTTTTTTTTCGTGACCGATTTCTTGAATTTTTAAATCATATTTAAAATATTCTCAACTCTCAATTTTCGATTTAATTCATAATTAAAACGATACGTCGATTATATCTCATATAACCTACGTTTATTCCCTAAACGTATTTGAACAATTCAAATCCTTCCATCTCACTATTCTAAAGTTTATTCCTTATAAGCTAGTAAGGGGACCTAGTGGACCTACAGATCATGGGCTTCAACGATCCGAGATTAGCCGGTTAAACTCTTTAACCTAGTTAACCAACATTCGTTAGCTACCGGGTCACTCCACTATAGCCCAATAGCTGCACTCCCCTCACTGTAGATATATTTAAGTCCACTTGATATAACCATGATTAGTAAGTCGATCCTTCACAGGTTGTTCGTAACTATAGCTGGGTCAAATGTCCGTTTTACCCCTATAGCACTTATTGTTCCTTAAGTCCCACTGATCCTCTAATAAACAATTGTTTTTGTGATCCAATCACGAAAACCATTTCCCTCTCGGGCCAATGAGAGGGGGGGCCCCTTGTCTAAGACTCGGAGTCAGTACTTAAGGGAACAACCTCTCTACTATCCTTGATTCGGGTAGGAGTGTATTCCTTCTTGCAAAACTATGTCCCCAGCTATCTACCCGATCTTATCCCCAAAATGGTAGGCTTATTGAGTCAGCGTAGTCAGGCCACTCTCACCTTTGCAGATCAAAGGATAATCCCGAGAAAATAGGAGTTCATAGATAACTCAGGATTAAGATCGAGTTACCTAGGTCATCTAGCGAAATAGTCATTCTTTATCAGAAAACGGCGTTTATAAAGTAAGAGCGACTTATTTCTATGGTCTAGTTTTATGCAAACTCTTTGCATAGGATGCCCCCACTCACATGTCTCCACATGAACGATTTAGAATCACATCATTTGTAACAAATACAAAGCGAGCCGCATCCATAGTGTCCCCAGGATAAGGTACCCAACCCTATCCATATACTATAAACTATTTTTGGCTATATATTCGAACTTGATCCACTCTTATGTTTCTACATATAGCTCGAGTATTCATTTTATAGCCATGGATGTTTGTTTATTGGATTCGGGTTAAATAACCAGCAGTTCATGAATAACATCTTTATTACTAATAGAAAATGTTCAACGTATTTTACAAACTACGAGTTTTAGGACATAAAACCCAACAAACTCCCACTTGGACTGAAAATCTAGTGGGAAGTAAAAAAGTTGAGTATGAGAGAAAAGTAGTCTGAATACAATAAACTAGGGCATCAAATCATGCCACATCTCCCACTTGCCCTAGTCTTTAAAAATCTCGAAGTCCTAAACTCTTCAGGTGTCCCTCAAACACTTTAGCTGTGAGGGATTTTGTAAATGGGTCAGCAATGTTGTGTTCCGAAGCTATCTGTGTGACGATCACGTCTCCTCGGTGCACAATCTCTCGTATGAGATGATATTTACGCTCAATATGCTTTCCACGCTTATGGCTTCGAGGTTCTTTAGAGTTCGCAACTGCTCCACTATTGTCACAATGGAGAGTGACCGGCAGATGCATATTTGGAACGACTTCCAACTCTATAAGAAATTTCCTAAGCCATACAGCCTCCTTAGCTGCTTCACAAGCAGCTACGTACTCAGCTTCCATAGTGGAGTCAGCAATACAACTTTGCTTAATACTTCGCCATACTACCGCTCCTCCGTTAAGAGTGAATATAGATCCCGATGTCGATTTCCTTGAATCTATATCGGTCTGAAAATCTGAGTCTGTGTATCCTGTAAGGATCAGATCCTTAGCCCCATACACAAGTGTATAATCCCTTGTTCTCCGAAGATACTTGAGGATATTCTTAACGGCAGCCCAATGAGGATGACCTGGATTGGACTGAAACCTACTGACAATTCCTACTGCATAGCATATGTCGGGTCGTGTACATAACATCGCATACATTAGACTACCGACTGCTGATGCATAGGGGATGTGTCTCATTTCCTCAACCTCTTGAGGTGTTTTAGGACATTGTTCCTGTGACAAATGAATCCCGTGTCTAAAAGGTAACAAACCTTTCTTGGAATTCTGCATTGAATATCGAATCAGAATTTTGTCGATATAAGATGCTTGAGACAATGCTAGCGTTTTGTTCTTTCGATCCCTTACGATCTGAATTCCCAGAACAAACTGAGCCTCACCCAAATCTTTCATTTGGAACTGGGTCGCTAGCCAACGTTTTATGTCAGTTAGAAATCTCACATCATTTCCAATGAGTAAGATATCATCGACATATAACACTAAGAATGCTACAGCAATGTTGACAATCTTCTTGTAAACACAAGGTTCGTCAACATTCTGCTCAAAACCATACGATTTGATTGCAGTATCAAAACGTATATTCCAGGATCTCGACGCTTGTTTCAACCCATAAATGGATCGGTTAAGCTTGCAAACCTTTTGCTCTTCACCAGGAATAATGAACCCTTCTGGTTGAGCCATATAGATACTCTCATCAAGATCACCGTTCAGAAACGCTGTCTTGACATCCATTTGCCAAATCTCATAATCATAAAATGTGGCAATGGATAAGAGTATTCTAATCGACTTAAGCATGGCAACAGGGGAGAAGGTTTCTTCATAGTCTACCCCTTCCCGTTGGGTATAACCCTTTGCCACAAGTCGAGCTTTAAAGGTTTGTACCTTACCAGCCTGGTCTCGCTTTCGTTTGTAGATCCATTTACAACCAATAGGTTTATCCCCATCTGGTTGTTCTACAAGTTCCCAGACAGAATTGAAATACATTGACTCCATTTCAAGGTCCATGGCTTTAATCCACTGGTCTTTATCAACATCGTTCATTGCCTGTTTAAAGGTTAATGGGTCCTCGACTCCATCATCTGGTATGACAAAATGAGTTTCAGTTATACCCATGTAGCGGTTGGGTTGAGAAATAATCCTCCCACTACGTCGAGGTACTCTCAACTCTTGAGATGGATGTGACTGGCTGGAACTGCCTTCATCAACAACTTTTGTTGAAGAACCAGCTTTTGCTGTAACTTCTTTAGAAACCTCATCTAATACTAGTTTACTTCGAGGCTGATGATCCTTGATGTGGTCTTCCTCTAGGAATGTAGCACTTGTCGATACAAGTACTTTATTCTCTTGAGGATCATAAAAGAGACCACCTTTTGTTTCTTTTGGGTAACCTACAAATAGGCATAACTTTGAACGATGTCCTAACTTTTTAGGATTTTGCACCAACACATGTGCTGGACAGCCCCAAATTCTGAAGTGACGTAAACTACCTTTACGCCCTCTCCAGAGCTCATAGGGTGTTTCTGAAACACTCTTAGAGGGGACCATGTTCAAAATATATACAGCAGTTTCTACTGCATATCCCCAAAATGAATCAGGTAATCGTGCATAACTCATCATAGACCGAACCATGTCCAACAGGGTTCTATTTCTCCTTTCTGATACACCGTTTTGTTGAGGTGTACCAGGGGCTGAAAGTTGAGACGTAATTCCATGTTCTATCAAATAGTCCTGGAATCGATAGTCCATATATTCTCCACCTCGATCTGATCGAAGTGTTTTTATTGTTTTACCTAAGAGGTTCTCAACCTCAGCCTTGTACTCTTTGAACTTTTCAAGGGTTTGAGACTTGTGATGTATTAGGTAAAGATACCCATACCTTGAATAATCATCAATGAAACTGACGAAATATTCATACCCTCCTCGTGCCTTCACATTCATAGGACCACAAAGATCTGTGTGAATGAGTTCTAAGGGTTCTTTGGTTCTATAACCTTTTTCAGAAAAAGGTCGTTTAGTCATTTTTCCTTCAAAACAAGACTCACACGGTGGTAATGAGTCATCTTCTAACTGATTTAGAAGTCCACTCTTAACCAATCTAGCAATCCTATTGCGATTTATGTGCCCTAGTCTGAGGTGCCAAAGATAGGTATTAGGAGAAACTTTCAGCCTTTTGCTCTGAGTTTCAGCTGTTTTAAACATCTCCGTATTCAAAATAGCTTTAGTTTGAGTTGGTCTTAACATATACAAGTTGTTTTCTAGTTTAGCAGAACAAATTTGAACACCTCTTTTGCTAATTAATACTTTATTAAGTTCAAAAGAAACTTCATATATATGTTCTATCAAACAAGAGATAGATATTAAGTTCCTGGTCATATTAGGAACATACAAAACATTTTCTAACAAAATGAATCTATCTCTAAACAACAACTTCATTGCTCCCACTGCCTTTGCTGTGATAACCTCTCCTGTTCCAACCCTGAGAGTTATTTCACCATCCGCAAGAGTTCTCCAGGAACTAGTTTCCTGTAAAGAAGAATATATATGATTAGTGGCTCCTGAATCCAGTATCCAGGTAGAGCTATCATGCTCAACTAAACATGTTTCAACAACTAGCAAATCATATTTACCTTGTTTTTCTTTTCCAGCTTTCTTCTCAGCAAGATATTTTGGACAATTGCGCTTCCAATGTCCTTCTCCGTTGCAGTGGAAACATTTTCCTTTATCTGCAATTTGAGCTTTGCCCTTGCGTGCGATTGGAGCCTTCCCCTTTCCCTTTCCCTTCTTCTTTTTCATTTGAATACTTCTATAAGATGAAGGACCAGACTTAGTTCCAGATGACATTCCTTTCTGAAACCCTTTGGAAGTAGCAACATTTGCTTCTCCATCATTTCCCTTATTTTTAGTAAGAGATTGATAAGTCTGAAGCTCATGAAGGAGAGTTGTCAAGTTGTACTCAATTTTGTTCATAACAGCATTGGTACGAAATTGGATGAAGCTCTTCGGAAGAGACTCCATTATGAAACTTACTTGACTCTTCTCATCAATGACAGCTCCGTTTACTTCTGCCACGTTGAAGTGGACCATCATGTTTAAAACATGTTCTCGTACCGAAGTACCCTCTTTCATTCTAGAGTTGTAAACGGATTTGAGAGCCTCATGACGAATTGATGAGGACGGTTGTCCAAACATCGCTTGTAATGAGTTCATGATCTCTGAAGCAGTGATCATACTCTCGTGTTTCTTGGAAAGTATTTCAGATATACTTGCCAGTATATAGACCCTGGCTTTATCATTAGCCCTGATCCATCTGTCATAAGCATCTCGAACATTTCGAATTGCTGCAGAGCTAGGGATAGGTGGACAGTCTTCTGTTAAGACGAATCTCAAATCCTCGATTACTAGTATAGTATTTAGATTTGATTTCCATGTGCTATAATTATCTCCGTTAAGTTTCTCGGAAGCTAGTAACTGAACAAATGAGCTAGACATGCTGTAAATAAGACAATTACTATTAGTGAACTGCATTTTTAACCATAGATATCCAATCAGATTTTAGCAAAAGTAATAATGTGCCCAAGATCTTTACTATTTTGCAACAATACTTTGGTGAGGTAGAGTAACTGCTACCGAGGGGCAGTCAATCACTCCTTCACTGAACCAAGACATTCTTGACTAAAGGCTAATACTAGAATAACTCATATTCCTATAGCGGTTAGTTATCGTTACTTTGGTCAAGAATATACTAACACTTAGTAATTCTCGTAAGTGTGACCCACCATTTTCAGATCCCAGAGATCGGTCCCAACAATGCTACCGAATGGAAAAGTCAAAGTTGGAAATGGACCTAAGAGACCCTATCCATTTCTGGAGTTCGCGTTGTTCCGAATCCCATGTTACAACCTTCCGAATGGTAAGTAAGCACCATGGCAAACAAGCAGGTGGAACATGGGAATCTCACAGTGCAACCTAATGGTAGAGACCGTAGGATAAATTGACACAAATCCTTCACTCACTTACTATGAATACTTTCTCCATTCACCATGTTATTGATTTATGCAAACACCTTCCGAATGGAATAGTTGCACTAAGACAACACGAGGCCAAGCATATATCTCACGGTGTGAAATATTGTGGAGAACGGAAGATAAAACTACATTTTTCTCTCCCACTAAGCATTTTAAATGGTTTGGGCATACTGTTTACTTAGGCATATTCCAGCTAATTGAATATAACCTAAGTCTAGGTATTTAAACCTATGATGTCTAGATGATGCTCATAAAACTGGGTTAACTTAACTCAAGTACCGACTCGATGCCCAGGTAGGAGGTGTTCCGTAAACCGTCATCTTAAGTACCTCCAGCCTTAGACAGCATCTTATCGGGTGAGTTTTCTTATAACCTTAGCTTTACAAGATATCGACCTATTTAAAACTATTTAAAATTGATCGATATGTGTGCCATTAACCCTATGTGAGCATACTTTTATCTTTATTATAGGTTTTAATGTCTATCTCGTTTTATAACTATTATAAAATATAGACCCTATAATAACATACTATATAACAATTATATAAACGCTAAGGTGGTTTCATACTGCATGCATGTTTGTTTTCATTTATTAATATAACAATTATATTAAAAAAAATATTTAACATGCATTTATTCATGAAACTTTAACATGCATTTCATTTATTATAACTCTTATAATAAAAACTAATGCATGTTACATGCTTTCCTATGGTGGGATTTTAAATCTATATGGCATACTATATGCATATCAGATATAATTTAATATAAACATACATTCATAATGCATAATAAATTAAACACACTAAAGTAAACTGGTTTTGGCTTCTAAATCAAGCAAATACTAAAATTATTAAAATAATTGAAGATAGGCTTCAAACTGATTATAAACCCTTTAAATCAGCTCAAACCGGCTCTAAAATGCTTGAACCAACTCAAAAATAGCCTAAACCGGTCGGAAATTGAATAAACCAAAGGGCTGGAGGCAAAACCGGGCAGAAAAAACCACTGGGCAGCTCGAACCGGACCGAAAAATGAAGAAAAAATGCTGAACCGGTCAAAGTCAACGCTGACCGTTGACCAGAACCGCTTGGACCGCTGACCAGACCGCTGAACCGTTGACCGAACCGCGAACCAAAGCCCAGACCGTGAACCGCGCGCGAACCGGACGAGTGTTGATTGAACCGCGCGCGAAATTTTTTTTTTTTTTTTTTTTTTTTTTAAATATCTGCCCGTCATCTTTTCCTGATTTCCAGAATTTAATTGTTCTTCATGCTCTGTTTTTCGGCCAGCTGCAGTGCTTTCGAATTTCTTCAAATTGACGGCCTTCTTGAACTCCAATGACTCTCAAATTTTACAGACTTGATATGAACTCATGAATGCCCATAAACATGTAGGCAATTACAATTAATTTCAACAAATTGACGGAAAATTGAAGCCAAAACCAAAACCAATTTACTTTAGCTACAACACAGTTTTTCATCTTATGAAATTACCCACCATGCTTAAATTAAATAAAATTGGGTGCTCAAAACTTGCTCTGATACCAATTGATGGGTTAATATGAATAAAGCGGAAGCAATTTTGGATCTTGAGCTCTCAATTTCTTTAATTTTAGCCAAGAAGAAGACATGCTCATGAACTATAAAAACTGGGAAGAATTACCAACCTTCTTTGTAACTCAAATTGATGTAATCCGTGGCTTGTTTCTCCTCACCAATGGATCAAGAACAACCACCAAGGTCTTCCCTACTAATCTTAGGCTTTAGAATTGATTGTGGGATCAATTTGAGATGGTAATTGAAAGGAAAAGTATGTGGGTTTTCTGTTTTGAGAATTCAAGAACAACCTCACTTCTTCTATGAAATTGACAGCCTTAAAGATAATTATTTTTCACCAAATTTAAGTGATTAATCCATCACTTATATAGCCATCTTTGCATGCCAAAATGCCCAAAAAATTGACATCACAAGCTAGTCAATTAAAGGCAAGAAGGAGGTGTAAGTTCATGGGTTCCTTAGTCACAAGCTAGAATACTAGCTTTTAATATTAGGCATAATTAATTTCTTAATTTAATTTTAAATAATATTAATATAAATAATTAATTTTAAATAAAATTAATTTTAAAATAATTAATTAAACAATTTAATTAATTATATTAATTAAATATTAATTTAATATTTGAATATTAAATTAATATTTTAATGCCTAATCCCGTTTTTTTTCGTGACCGATTTCTTGAATTTTTAAATCATATTTAAAATATTCTCAACTCTCAATTTTCGATTTAATTCATAATTAAAACGATACGTCGATTATATCTCATATAACCTACGTTTATTCCCTAAACGTATTTGAACAATTCAAATCCTTCCATCTCACTATTCTAAAGTTTATTCCTTATAAGCTAGTAAGGGGACCTAGTGGACCTACAGATCATGGGCTTCAACGATCCGAGATTAGCCGGTTAAACTCTTTAACCTAGTTAACCAACATTCGTTAGCTACCGGGTCACTCCACTATAGCCCAATAGCTGCACTCCCCTCACTGTAGATATATTTAAGTCCACTTGATATAACCATGATTAGTAAGTCGATCCTTCACAGGTTGTTCGTAACTATAGCTGGGTCAAATGTCCGTTTTACCCCTATAGCACTTATTGTTCCTTAAGTCCCACTGATCCTCTAATAAACAATTGTTTTTGTGATCCAATCACGAAAACCATTTCCCTCTCGGGCCAATGAGAGGGGGGGGCCCCTTGTCTAAGACTCGGAGTCAGTACTTAAGGGAACAACCTCTCTACTATCCTTGATTCGGGTAGGAGTGTATTCCTTCTTGCAAAACTATGTCCCCAGCTATCTACCCGATCTTATCCCCAAAATGGTAGGCTTATTGAGTCAGCGTAGTCAGGCCACTCTCACCTTTGCAGATCAAAGGATAATCCCGAGAAAATAGGAGTTCATAGATAACTCAGGATTAAGATCGAGTTACCTAGGTCATCTAGCGAAATAGTCATTCTTTATCAGAAAACGGCGTTTATAAAGTAAGAGCGACTTATTTCTATGGTCTAGTTTTATGCAAACTCTTTGCATAGGATGCCCCCACTCACATGTCTCCACATGAACGATTTAGAATCACATCATTTGTAACAAATACAAAGCGAGCCGCATCCATAGTGTCCCCAGGATAAGGTACCCAACCCTATCCATATACTATAAACTATTTTTGGCTATATATTCGAACTTGATCCACTCTTATGTTTCTACATATAGCTCGAGTATTCATTTTATAGCCATGGATGTTTGTTTATTGGATTCGGGTTAAATAACCAGCAGTTCATGAATAACATCTTTATTACTAATAGAAAATGTTCAACGTATTTTACAAACTACGAGTTTTAGGACATAAAACCCAACAGAATAACTATTTCAAATTTTAATGATTAATCCTATAATCAAGAATCTAGGGTTTAATTCATTCAACAATCTCATTCAAATTGAATAATTAAGCCACATCAATTGCATGAATAATATAACAATTATATTATTAACTATGGATGTTTCATGCTTCATGCAATTTTGATTTTCTTTTATTATAACAATTATAAGTCAATCAAGAAAATCAACCAAGCATGCTTCATTCATCACATTAAACATAACTATTTATATTTAATTAAGTAATGACATGCTTCATGCTTTCTAATTTTTCATATAAATTAATATACACTTATATTAAAAAATATGAAAACAAATCCATGCATTTAAACATACATTATAACAATTTATAATATATAAAAAAATGCATGAGCATGTTTATAACCTAAGGTGGGATTAAATATTCTATATGACATCCATAAAGCATATAAACAGCAATTGAACCGGTTAATTTTGGCCCCTAGGATAAAATAAAGCATTAAATTACATTAATTTAGCTACATTCTATCCTAATAATCCTTGTACAGCTCCGGAATTTTGTCTAGACATCACGAACCTTCCCGAACCTCCTCGAACCGGCCTCCAAAATCACGAACCAGGCCAGAATTTGACTGAACCGGGCCAATAACAAGGAAAATCAGAAAATCGGGCTGATCCAGCAAACCAGACCGGTTTCTCGGTCAGGATCCCGGTCGCGATCTCGGTCACAAATTTTGTCGCAATCACGGTCGCAATCTCGGTCACAATCTCGGTTTCGATGGCAGTCTCGATCTCGGTCAAGATCTCGATCACAATCTCGGTTTCGATGGTAGTCTCGATCTCGGTCTCGATCTCGGTCGAGATGGCAGTCTCGATCTCGGCCGAGATCTCGGTCTCGATGGCAGTCTCGATCTTGGCCGAGATCTCGGTCTCGATGGCAGTCTCGATCTCGGTCTAGATCTCGGTCGGGATCTCGGTCTCGATCTCGGTCGAGATCCCGGCCGGGATCCCGACCGGGAAATTTTCCAGCAAACCCTAAATCGTCGATTCCTCTGTTCTGCACTCTATTTTTCCGATTTCCAGCACCGTTTTTCATGATTTTCGCCCAAAATCATCTCGATCTTCATCGAAAACAGCCCTAAATCTAGACACGGACTTACAAGGACTCGATTTACATAAAATATACCCGAAACATCGGGCCTTACATGATCAAAATCACATAAAATAAATCTATGGCCATAAAATTAACCCAAACAGTTCAATGCAAACCGAGCATACATTATGCATAAATCCCACCTTTTAGAGCCTATCGCAACTTTTAAAATTAATTAATAGGGACAGCGATGGCTCTAATGCCGATTGAAGGGAATAAACGTCCCCACGCAGCGGAAGCGCATCGATTGGACCTTACGCCGTATATTAATTAACATTAAAATACCGTTACGATAACTCAAACAAAACTTTAAACATGCTTTAAAGTTGCTGTAAAATCGGTTTAAACATGCTAAAATAAATCTAAATTTATTTTAAAAACTTTTCTAACGAAAATAGGAAGAACCGTTACAAACCTCCGTTGTAGACTTGACCGTTCTTCGCCAACGACGCTCCAACGAACGAAAACGCAGCAGCCGCCTTTGTTTTTCTTCGCTGGAAATTCCTTCTTGATTGACACAATAACCACAGAGGTTACACCGGTATGTCTCTAAGTCTAGGAGGCCAAAAACTTGTGGGAGTCTTTCTCTAAGAGGGAGGCTAGAGAGAATTCTAGGTCTTGTCTTTCAAGAGTGTCAAGTATCATGACCAATTAGGTCTAGTGTTCTATTTATAGAAGAGAGGCCATGAATAAAATATTCAATTAAATCAATCTTTTCCAAAATTGATTCAATCTTATTCCTTAATTAATCAATCATGATCAATCAATTCCCCAATTGATTAATCTTTTCCATAAATGACTAATTACTTCCATAAGTAATTAGATCATTCCCATAAATGATTAATCACTTCCTTAAGTGATTAATTATTTACATAATTGATTAATTCATGGTTAATGAATTCTTTAATTAATTAACCACCAATTAAATATCACATATTTAATTTCCGGCCTTGAATTAATTAATTTTGCCCAAACATTTTTAGGACTTAAATTAAATAATTCATTAGTTGAACTCTTTCAATCTTCCATAAATTTATATTTGAACTTCTTCAAATATTAATTTCTCTCATAATAATATATCAATATATATTATATTTATTTCCCTTAGTAAATTGAACATTTTCAATTTACATTTAATTACTTAGTTGCCTCAAATTACTTTACGAGCTACCAGTGGGACCTTATGGACCTGCAGATCAGAAGCTCCAACGATGTGAGATTAATTGGTTAAACTCATTAACCACAATAATCAATATTCGTTAACTGTGTGTACATTCCACTATAGACTCACAGTTGCACTCTTCTCACTGCAGACATATTTTCTGTGTCCACGGAACTTAGACCAATATCGACTAGTTAGTCCTTCACGAGTGTCCGTAACACCAGCTGGGTCAAATTACCGTTTTACCCCTGGGTCACCTCTATTTCCTTAAGTACCAATTCTCCTCTAATGAACAATCTGTTTATGGTCCAACCATCAAACAGAAAACCCTCTCGTGCCATTGAGAGGGTAGGGCCCTTTGTTCAAGACTCGGAGTAACCACTTAAGGGAACACTCATCTGCTTCCCTAAAGTCGGGAGGGAGTGAATTCCATCTTGTACGATTATGTTCCCAGCTCCCCATTCGATCTTGTCCCCAAAGTGGTAGGCTTATTGAGTCGGCGTATTGGCCACTCTCACCCATACAAATCAAAGGACAATCTCTCATGAGTAGGAGTCCATAATCAACTCAGGATTAAGACTAAGTTGTCTAGGTTGTCCTAGTGAAAATAGAAAACCAACTAGTTAACGGTGTTATAACTAGTGATTACTATTTCGCGGTTCGGTCTTATGCAAACTCATTGTATAGGATACCCCCACTCGCATGTCTCCTACACGAACGCGTTGGATCGCAGCGTTTGTATCAAATACAAAGTGGGTCGTATCCATAGTGTCACCAGGATAAGGCACCCAGTCTTATCCCTATACTATAGATCCTTTAGGCTGTTTCTTGAACAATGATCCCATATGTCGCTAAATATAGTTCAAGACTCATATTACAGCCTCGAATGTCTAGTTTATTGGATTAGGGTTATTATTAGGCAAAGACAAATATAAAATAACTAATAACAATTAATGGAAAAATATATCAATATTATTTCATTAATATCCGGTCAACGGTTACATTCACTATCTACGAGTTTTAGGGCATAAAACCCAACAGGGTTGTGGTTATGTCAAACTCGAAGTTCTAAGCTGTCGTTAGCAGCACGTGTTCCTGTGAGTGGCTCCAATGAAAGGAGTTTTGCGTTTCGGTAAGAAGGGCAAGCTTAGCCCCAGGTTCATCGGACCCTATGAGATTCTGGAGTGCTTTGGTCCTGTCATGTACAGGTTGGTGTTGCCGCCAGCGATGTCTGCAGTGCACAATGTGTTTCATGTGTCAATGCTGAGGAAGTATGTCCATGACCCTTCTCATGTGCTGAGTCCGGAACCCTTGATGCTGAATGAGGACTTGTCCTATGAAGAGAAGCCAGTTAAGATCTTGGCTAAGGAGTCGAAAGTCTTGAGAAGCAAAGCCATTGATTTAGTAAAGGTTTTGTGGAGGAATCACAAAATGGAAGAGGCAACCTGGGAAAGGGAAGCTGAGATTAAAGCCAAGTATCCAGAGCTCTTCGAACAACAAACTTTTGAGGACGAAAGTTCTTAAGGTAGGGAGATTGTGATGCCCCGCATTTCAGGTAAATCAAAGTTTCCTATTAATCGATATTTTGCCAATCGAGTTTTTGCATTTTCTCGTGTGTCAGTGGCTTAATGTTTTGTTGGTTGACCTTTTTCAGGTTAGTGGGCATTTGAGTAGCGTCCTTTTCTCTGGTTGGTGGGTGGGTAGTTCTAGAGTTGGTTAGGGTTTTTAAAAAAAAAAAGAAAGAAAGAAAGAAAATAAGGAAATAGGAAAATCTCTTTCTCTCTCTCCCTCCCTCACGCGTATCAGACCCCCCATCCCCATCTCCTGCGTTTTTCTTCTTCTTCCTCCATGCAGTAGCCGTCGCCGCTCGCGCCACCGCTCGCAGGAGCGTCGTCCAGCCGCCTCTTTCCTCCTTGCGACGCCCAGCCGTGCCGAGCTCCCAACGCGTCGTCACCTTTCCTCTTCGCGCCGCCGTCCATCTCGTCTTTCGCTCTGTTTCGCCGGAACCCACTCCGCCGCTCTTTTTCCCCCTCCTTTCCTTGCGTTTCAACAAGGTAAATCTCGTGGATCTCTTTTTCTCCACGTTTTTCAGCCTTAAAATCGTGGGTAAGCTTTTGTTCCTCTCATTCTTAGATGAGATAAGGTCGATCTAACTCCCTCCGTTTTGTTCAGCCAGATTCACGCGCGTCCAGCAGTCCGAGCCTCGCTTTTGTGCGATTTTGCTTTTGTCCAGCAAGCGATTTGGCCTCGAATCTCCTTGTCGGGTAAGTTTAAGCCTTATCCATTCTTGGTTAAAGCCTAAATTTAAACACCCATTCGTTTGAGGTGCTGGAAATTTAAGATTGTGTCGCTTTTCTGTTCTGTAGTGCCGTCTAAGTGTTCGATTGGGTTCGATACACTTCAAACTCGAATACCCACTAGCCAAGGAGTATTCTAACACACTGTTCGAGGTTAATATAACCCGTCTAGCGTGGAATCGGGTCCGTTGGGTAAGAATCATTGTTGTTTTTAGTTTTATAGCTTAAGTGTTTGATGCCATTAGAGATTAAAGCCTTAAAACCATGTTTTAATCGATACCCATTAGTTTTTTAGGCTTTTAAAGCATTGCCCAACCTTTATAGGTCCTTAAAATGTTAAATAAATGGGTTTTGCTAGCTAGTTAAGGATTAAAGAGCATGCTAATTGATACCCATTTATTATCTACACCTTGGAAGAGTTGCTCAATCGCTAGGAGTTCTAATTAGAGTTTTATTTTCGTGTTAATTACTTGTTGTCCAATGGCTGAAAAAGCCTCGAATATAGCCATTCGGTGGATACCCATTGCCCGTTGTGCCTTCGATGTGGTTGCCCATGGTTGGAAGGTTTTGGGTTGTTAATTTGGGGAACTTTGAGTGGTTGTCCAGCAGGGAATTAGTTCTCTTTCGATAGGTTTTGATAATTAAAAGCATGTTTAGAGTAGCTATGAGTTGATTCTAACTCAGTAGGATTTATCCTTGTTGTTTAGGGTCTTATTAGACTGCTTTGGATCACTAAGGTTGCTTTGGAAGCGTTATAGGTAAGTAGTTTCTACTTGGACGGGCTTGTTTGTGTGTTTGTGTTGTGCTTGTTTGTTGTTTGAGTTTGCTATTGCTTTTCTTTCTTTGCTACTGCATAATGTGTTTATATGTTTGTAGCTCGCTTTGTGAACAAGCATGATGTTTTGTTAAGTTCCTAAGCATGTTGCTTTGACGATGCATAAGCATGTCATTTGTTTAATTCATGAGCATGAGATACTGTGGTTGATATCTATGCTGCATAAGAGTCGTGTCTGCATAGTGTGTGGTCATTGGAGAGAGGCGGAGCATGACACGTAAATCATGTGTTGGGTGTGTGTGCGGAGCGTGACGCGGAAATCACGTGTGAGTGGCGCTGCGCATGGCGCGTGATAATACATGTGTTGGGTGGTTTGCGAAGCGTGACGCAGAAATCACATGTGAGTGTGCGGGCATGGCGCGAAAACCATGTGGGGGTGCATAGCATGATGCGTGGATTCATGTTGTCATCCCATTTTTGCATGAGCATGTGGCCGCATTGTTGTTTTCATGTTTAAGAGCATGTGGAGTTGTTTATCGCTTTCCAAGCATGGTGTTTGTGGTTAGCATGATGTTGTGGCTGTATGTTGTTTGGTGGCTCACCGGGTGTGAGCTACTTACCAGTACTGTGGTTGTACTGATACCCCTCCCCTTCTTTCCCCCCAACATTTTCAGACTTTGCAGGTGATGAGTATTATGTGCTCGGTGATGCAGACGAGGAGGTTCACGAGGGATGACCACATGGGTCTATTTACTTGTTTACTTTCTTTTTGGTAGATAGGGTGGTTATTTGTTTATTGAGGTTAGGTTGAACCTTCAATTTGAAGTTAGGTTGGGTTAACTCTTAGTTGTTGAACTCGTTCAGAATCTCATGTTTCCGGTAGGTTGTAAATATGTTAGTGTTAAATAAAGTTGGATTGTTTTTTTTCTTTGGAGGTCTAAGAACACGTTTGCATTAGAGGAATTTGAATCTGTTGTTGAATGAATATACGAGATCTGCCTCGTAAGCTGTTTTGCAGTTGTTCTGTGGAGTTGTGGAGTAGAGTGAAATTATATGGAAGTGTCATTTTGTGTTTAACAGGTGATTTAAAACTTTGGGATTGTCGTATGTACGCCGTTATGCTGGCAAAATTTTCGAGGCTCTCGGTAGGTTTGAATAGGAGTTTAGTAATGTCACTAGGTTAGATTATATTAAAACCTGGGGCGTTACAATATATATATGTATATATTATTTTATATATAATTTCATAGTATAGAATTTACTTGAATTACAACGTTTTCTTTTAATTAAATCATGCACAAACTTTTCATAATATAATTTTATCTTTAATCATAAACAAACAAAAAAAGAAGCGGCAACATAAATTTTTAGAAATTAAAAAAAAAAATCTTATTTTGATACAATTTTATATTTGTTTTTGTTTAAATATCATATCGAGACAAAATTTTATTAAATAATTAATAATCAATCCTTAATCAATTAATAATAGTATGGTTAGCATTTATTATAACCAGTTAGGATGGATTCTTTTAAAACCCATTTTAAAAAAATTAGAAAAAGATTGTACATATTTAAATTAATTATTTATTAATTAATAATTAATATAAATGACATACTTGTAAATTCAAAAATTAAAATAGGGACATAATAGTCCAAAAATGTTTTTCAAAGATCCTCCCTTTTTAATATAGTATAGATATAGATATAGATATAGATATAGATATCTTCTCTAAAAAAATAACTTCCACAATTTGCTTTTCCTTGAAAAAAAATTAAAAAAAAGGGAACTATAACCATCAAATTAAACTACTAAAATAATTTTAAGGGCAAATTGCAAAAACCACCCCTGAAGTATGATGGTTGTAGTAATTAAACCCTTAAACTTTCAAATGCGAAAATTAAACCCTCAAACTTTTCAAATTGAAAAAATTAGACCCTTAAACTTTGAAAGTTAAATTTAAACCCTCAAACTATCATGAATGTAGAAATTAAGTCCACTCCATTCAATTTCCCTCTCATATTTCTCTTTCTCTCTCCTTTCTCTCTCTCTCTCCCTTCTCAACCGTGGGTATCTCTACAACAATCTTCCATTTCCACACTTTTCCCTCAAAAAAAATCCAAAACTCGAGCTTGAGGGCTTATTTGGTTTTTAGGGTTGTAGTGTGTAGATTTGTGAGAGTTTGATTGGAATTAAGGTCAAAAAATCCAAAAAGCAAAAGAATTGGGAGAAGAAAGAAAATTAAAGGCGAGAATGAAGGGTATTGGTCGGACACATCTGGGCATAGCTTACAAAAAGAAAACCAAAAATCATTAAAAACCTATTCTCACCATTTTAATTTTTTCTCTTTTTTCTTTTTTCCCTTTTCAACAACATTATTGTTCAGAATCTTCAGATATATATGGAAAGAGAAAAACTCATTTTTTGTCTTGATTAAGCATTGTTTGATCCAATCAAAAAGTGGGTTTTGAGATGTACAGTGAAAAAAAATTGTAAACCCCCCTTGACGGCAAGAACGAAATAAACCCCAAATCTGCGTGGGTTTTGAGATTACAGTAAAAGAACTTTGAGGGTTGAGGGCGACAATATCGATGGGTTTCGAACAACAATGGGTTTACAACCCAGATCTGCGTGGGTTTAAGGATCAGCGAGCTTGAGGGCGAGAACGAAGTAAACCCACTTTTTGGATTTTTTTGAGGGAAAAGTGTGGAAATGGAAGATTGTTGTAGAGATACCCACGGTTGAGAAGGGAGAGAGAGAGAAAGGAGAGAGAAAGAGAAATATGAGAGGGAAATTGAATGGAGTGGACTTAATTTCTACATTCATGATAGTTTGATGGTTTAATTTTAACTTTCAAAGTTTAAGGGTCTAATTTTTTCAATTTGAAAAGTTTGAGGGTTTAATTTTCACATTTGAAAGTTTAAGGGTTTAATTGCTACAACCATCATACTTCAAGGGTGGTTTTTGCAATTTGCCCTAATTTTAATAAATTTTCCATCCCATCTCACCACCTCCCTATATTCTCTCCCATTACTTTCATATAATCTCTCTCCCTAACTTAAATACAAATTATTAATTATAAGAATATTTATCAATAATAAATAAATCATTATCAACCATAATAATTATACACTACTAAAAGAATAATAATAAATATAAGGAATATAAAAAGTTACAATACAAAAGGTGTTGTCATTTATTTCTAGAGAATTTAACTATTTTGATTAAAAATAATGAATAATAAAATTTCAAAAGTTAAGAATTCTAAAAGATTTGTAACATTTTCAATATCTACTAATTTAATAAATAAATAAATAAAAGATTTTCTACCTTCATTTTTTCACCAACACTATGAGCTTTTTTTTTTTTTTTTTTTTTTTTGCCAACAAGAGCATAGCCCAACTGGCATAAAGTTGTATTGATAACCATGAGGTATGTGGTTCAAATCTCCCATCTTCCACAAATTGTCAAAAAAAAAAAACAAAAAAACACTATGAGCCTTTTTTTTTTTTTTTAATTATCTCTAATTCCACATATAGCAATTAGGTTCTAAATCCAATTTGATGACATTGAATTATACCATTTTCTTAGAAACTAACAAACAATTATTAAGAATGTGGATGGAGTGAGGTTTGATTTTTTTTAATTTTTGTTTTCTAATGTTATTTTATACTTACTATAGTGTTTTTGGTTTTGTTGTTATTTTTTCAATATTTTTTTATTACTGTATTTTTCTATATTTAAAATGTTTATACATGTTTTAATTTGATATATATATATATATATATATATATATATATATATATATATATATATATATATATATATATATAGTTTTTTTACCAAACAAACACTTTATTAATCAAAAGAATAATTGAATACATGTTTGGCCAAGCAATGTGCCCGACCATTTTTCTCTCTCCTCACGAAAAATAATTCACAATGGACAAATTTTCTATAAGTCTCACGAATCCTCTCACAGATAGGCACCAGATCCAGCGACCACCACAAATACCACCCTAGCCTCGTGGCTAAAGAGTCTTTATTCCATGTTGCATCAACCCACAGTACCGACCATGTGCTCGATGCTTCACCTGTCCCCACCCTCAAGTCAAGGCGGTCTGACCTGCTCTACCCTCCACGCACGACCGCACCCTGAAATTCATGCATATCCTTCCCTGCAAGTTGAATACACAATTGAACATTCAACTGTTTGTTCTCAAACACCCTGCTATTCCTCCCTTTCTAAATTCTCCACAACCCAAATACTAGAAAACATATCCCTTCCTCATATTGACCCGCTCTCACCAGCCATTCACTTATGCCTCCCCAACTCACATCGAATGAGAGGTTTCTGAACTTGCTGGAATCAAGCTGAAGATGGGAGTCGTACCAAAACGTCCGTGCTGACTCACACTCCAACAACACATGATTAACAGTCTCCATCTCCTTATTGCAACCCATACATATGCTATCATCACACACCCTCCTGTTAAGATTGGTGTGTACAGCAAGGAAATTCTTGCAAGCTCTCCAGACAAAGTTCTTGATACTTTGCTGGCAAGGCAGCCTCCATATTTCTTTCCACATAGGCTGGACCACCCACCTGTTGGGTTTTATGCCCTAAAACTCGTAGGTAGTGAATGTAAACAAAATTCACGTCCAAAAACGAGGCCAAATGCGAGAAACAGTCGCTGGAATGCCTTGATTCTGCTTCCAGACGCAGAAGTGTCGCGACGCTGTCGCGATTTCGCGAGGCGGAGGTCTACGATCGCGTAAGCGTCGCGACGCTATCACGATTTCTTGAGGCATGCGACTAGGTTTTTTGAGGCGCGGCTGAAGACAGTCCAGTTCAGTGATTTGGGGCTGGTCTGGGGCTGGTTTGGCCTGGTCCCGCCCAATTCAAGCTTGGTTTGGCATTTTGGGGTCCGGTTCGAAGTGGTTTGGGTCGGTTCGTGCAGTCTAGGCCGGTTCTGAAGCTGCAGAAGGATGTTTTTAGGATGAAATAACTTAAATTATTGTAATTTATGTTCAATTTTATTCTAGGGGCCAATTAATCAGTTTATACACTATTTAAATGTTTTATGGATGTCATTTAGATTTAAAATCCCACCTTAGGTTATAAAGCATGCTCATGCATTTTATATATATTATAATTAGTTATAATGTATGGATTGAAATGCATTGTTTATTTTCATGAATTGTTTAATATATAGTTGAGCTATATTAAAATCATGAAAAATGGAATAGCATGATGCGTGAAATTACTTAATTAAATATAAAGATTTATATTTAATAAGTTATTTGCAGCATGCTACTTTGATTTACCTTCATTGGCAATATTATAATTGCTATAATTATTTAAAGGAAATCAAAGTTGCATTAAGCATGAAACATCCATAGCATAATATAATTGTTATATTAAAATTCATGCAATGCAAGATAATATATATAGTTTTATTATATTAACTTGAATATGATTGTTAATTATTTTAAAACTATAGTATGCATGATTATAGGACTAATCATTAAAATTTTAAATAGTTTAAAATTGATGATTAGAAACCGTCAACCTATAATAAAGATTGAATGCAAACATAGGATCATAGGTAAATAGGATTAATTTTAAAATGTTTAAAATTAACTAGACCTAAGATCTCGTTAATTTTAATAGGATTAGAATTAAGTCTTGCTTAGTTTTTAAAAATAGTTTTAACCTACTAAGTAGGATGGTGCGTCATCAGCTAAATTAATAGATGTGAGATAATACAAATAAACTCAACTAACCCTAGTGTAAGTATACACTATCGCACGTAGTAATAAAAAACCTTAGAAGTATTCCAAGTGTATCGATCCCACGAGGACTAAACTGGAAATTCATATTTGAAGAAGAAATTGCTCAACTTGATTGCTTAAAATTAGGTAACCAAAGAAAATAAGTTGATTGATTGAGTTTTCGAAAAGCTGAATAAAATAAGCAAATAAATAAAAGAATAACAATAAGAAATAAACGAGGTATTCAACATGGATTCATCCCTAAGGCAATAACTTTAATCATGCAATATTTAATCTTAAGTTTATTCAATGCATTGAGTCAGATTTAACTTATATTTGGTCTTGCTCCCAAGAACCGTTAGAAGGCTAAGCGAGTACCGTTATGCACATTTCTGTGACTCGACTCCGACATAGATAATTCACGAATGCAACCTATAACCCTATAGTCGATATAGGGTGCCTTAGGAAGCTTGCCCCTATACAGCCGAACAATCTCTTTCCAACTTTTTGTCCTATATTGTAATGCCCCGCGTTTCAGAATTAAACCTTTTTGGAGTAATCGAGCCTATTCATTCAAGTTCTAATTTGAAAAATTAGACAAGTTCATTTAGTTCCAAAATCGATGAGTTAAATCTCGATAGGTTAGGAATTTAGTTTTGCGTCGTATCTCTAATTTTCTTTAGAAATCCAAATCGTTTCATTTTATTTAACATTACCCAATTATTCACAATTTTAATTGGGTTTAAAATTGGGATAAGAGATTTAATGTGGAATTCAAATTAAGGCTTCCTTTATTATTTCTTTGGATATTCATTCTTAAAAGAGAAAAAAAAGGGAATCAAACCCTAGCTTCATTTTTCCCTCCATTTTTCCCCTATACACGTCTTTCAGCCCCCCCTCGTTCTTCACCTTCACGCAGCTGCTGTTCATTTCCCCTCCCTTTCTCGTTTTGCGTCGCCAGCCATTTGGAGTCTTCTTCTTCGTGCGCCACTCACCCTCAGCATCAGTCTCTTCTCCAGTTGTAAACCTCTGCTCGAGTTTCTTCTTCATTCAGCGACAGAAACACGAAGACTCCTCCCTTGGTTCCATCCTCTCCGTCGAGCATCCTCAAGCGTGAACGGCGAGTCCCACGACACCATCTCACCCAGTCTCTCCCACGTTCGGCAGACCACCTCTAACAACCCATCGTCGTCGTCTCTTTCGATCTCTACATCCTTCTTCGACGACGAGCGTTGGTACAGTAAGCCCACGGTGGTTTGAGTTCTCCAACGGTGTGAGTGGTGGTGTTCAACGTGATCTCCTTTCGTGGGTAGCAGAATCCGTGAGGGCCACAGACGTTTCTTCTCGTTGCACGCAAGCTTCCGTATAATGAGTCTTTTGTGAAGGCGGTGAGCTCCAGCGAACTTCCAACAATGAACCCACCTTTGCCTTCTTTAATTTGCAAGGACCCACGTGTTTGCAACAGCGGTATGCGTGTTCAGCGCGATTTCCAGCCTTCGGTTGTTTCAATCCACGAGTTTAGGCTCGAGTCTTCGTCTCTGCAACGTGTTGGTAAGGTTTCGGCTTGCTTCAATCTACATTATCTCGTAATTTGGATTACCCATTCCTTATCGACTTCCAAATTGTAGGTTTAAGGTTCTTTTAGTGTTAGCCAGAGAGCATTTAGACTCGATTTTGGTAGTTGGCGAATACCCATAGCCATAAGGGTTTAAATTCAAGTTACCCATAGCCCGAAAGGTCTTATATCGGATTGCCCATAGTCCTGCGGTGTTAGATCAACATTTTTGGAGCTTTTCAGTCACTGTCCTTCAAGTCTTTTGGGTAAGATCTATATATATCGCTTCTTGAATTATGCGTTACGTGAGATGTTCGTTGGACGTTTGTTGCGATATGTTGGGCTGTTGAGACGTTTTGATTGACTTTGGTTGATTAACTTGATGTTTCGTTATGGTGGCCTAAATGAGCATGTTATTTTATGTTGTGAGCGTGCTGCACAATTATCAGGATTTTCGGGCATAAAGCATGGTCTAGTGGATTTTCGGGCATAAGACGTTTTGATTGACTTTGGTTGCATCTTAGTGAGATTGTGAGGTCAGAGGGCCTTGTGTTAGTAAAAAGGAAAGTTAGGTGAATACCAGGTGCCTCAGGTAAAAATGGTCGAGGGGTGGTATGTCACCAATGGAATGAGAGGAGCATCGGGTGCCTTGGGTAATATGGCCAAGGGGCGATGCAAGTTCGAGGCCTTGGGTAATATGGTCAAAGGTCGAACGCTGAGCGTCGTAGAGAAACGTCAACGCCCTGGGTAATATGGTCAGGGGTCGGCGTGACTCGAAGGAGTCAGTCTCAGAGAGCTTTGTGAGGGCTATGAGTGTTAAGCGAGCTCGTGGAGCTTGAGAGGAGATTGAGTTGCATGGCATGATGTGGAATTCATGTGTTTTGAGTATGCATGGCATGGTGTGGAATTCATGTTGTAGGTGCATGGTTGTTGCACGATTGTATTAGTTGAGCATGTTCTATGTGTTGATTGCTCACCTTGTATATAAGCCATGTTATTGTGATTGAAAAGCATGATGTTTGTTGTCGCAACGTCATCGCGACGCGGAGCGGCCGACATCCTTTCTTGGGTTTTTTAGAAGAAAATTGGAGTCGCCACCAATCATTGAGGGTGTGAATGGTCACCTTTAAAATAAAAAAGCAAAACTAGTCTTAGAAAACCAGAAATTAGGTTCGGAAGTCGTTTGAGTGTAGGGAAGGTATTAGCACCCTACAACACCCGTTTAAGAAAACGATTACCACAGTACCTTAAATTGTCCAATTAAATGAATAAAAACAGTCCTTTATTTTATTTTTCTTAAAAAAATGATAAATATGAAAATAAAAACTCAAAATGCAATAATGAACACAAGATGTCTCATTCGTTTTTACCTTAACTTTAGAAATAAAGCAAGGATTAAACATTATGAGTTGGATATCCAATTTAATATAAATCATGCCTAATCTCCCTTTTAATTAAAGGAACATGGGTGTACATGATTATGTTTACTAAAAATATTTTTTTAAAATAAAAAGGATGTAAAAGAAGAAAAATTATTCAAAGAGTAAATTCTTTTAAAAGGGAAAATGAGAATTTTCATACGCCTACACAGGAGTTGGACTCCACGAAGGCACATTACTCAGTTCTCATAATCCCTTTCAAAAGAAAATCAAAACAATAACAATAATTGAAATTGACCAAGCAGAATTAAAGATTAGATTAAAGCAATTTGGAGAATGAAAGGAAAAAACAAATAAATTAGAAAGTTTAAAAAAATGAAATTGGCAAAGTGCAAAAAGTGAACTAAAATGAGAGAGAAATTAAAAATGATAATCATAATGATGACGATAATAATAATAATAATAATAATAATAATAATAATAATAATAACAACAACAATAATAACAAAACAAAAAACAAAGGAAATAGAAAAACAAAACTCCACCTTTTTTACTTCTCTCTTCCTTCTTTTTTCCTTCTTTCTTACCCAATGTTTTCTCGCCCCGTATACTCCTTCCTCCCCATCTTTTTTCCTCTTTTCCTCTTCCACTTTCTTTTCTCTCTTTTTCTATCACTCTCTAAGCTAAACTCTTATTCAAATGCCTAAACTCTCTCAAGCTCACTTTTACTCTAAACTTCTTCTCTTTTTTTCTCTCCTTTTCTATCACTCTCTAAGCTAAACTCTTATTCAAATGCCTAAACTCTCTCAAATGCCTAAACTCTCTCAAGCTCACTTTTACTCTAAACTTCCTCTCCTTCTTCTTGTTTTCCGTCCCCTTCATCCTCCATCTCCCCCCTTTTTATACTTGAAGGGTTACTAAATTAGGGGGAGGATGGATGAGAAAATGGTGGAAAAAAGAAAAAAATAAAATAAATAAAAAAAATGAGAGCCATGCAAATTCTTTTGAATAGGTAAGCTTCCCCTTGAATAGGAATGGGGAAGACCAAAAAAAAAATTAAATTAAATTAAATAAATAAATAAAAATTAAAAAAAAAACGAATTTTTGATAAAAACATATGAGAAGGGGGGTTTGAACCACAGACCTCATGGTTATCAATGCAACTTTATGCCAATTGAACTATGCTCTTGTTGACATACAAGAAAAAACAAATTGACCACCAAATATTGGAAACCTTCAAACATTATTACTGAAAATCAAGCCGGACCAAATACGGTGTCTACATTTGTCTTGTATGTTGCACGTTGTTTGATGGCTTTTCAGGTGTGAGCCACTTACTTAGTACCGTTGTTTTGTACTGATCCACCACCAGATTCTTGCAGGTTATAAGGAATACTACAAGCCTAGTGATGCTGAGGAGCGGGCTTGAGAAAGAAAGGTTCCTAGATTTACTTTATTAATGTTGATTTGTATTAATGTTGTATGCGTGTGAGTATACAATCTCTATTACATAATCCTCTGATTCTCTCTCTTGTGTGTGAAGGTGTTTCACTCGAGGGCTGGAACGCTTGATCTTGAGTGTGAGACTTCAATGGATTCTTGAAACTTGAGGTCTTCTAAGTTTGGAAGAGTCTTCAGTCTTGAAGAAGTGTTCAGTACTTGGAAACTTATAGATTTCAGAGAGTCTTCAGTCTTCCGTTTTGGGAGAATTTCTCTGAATTCTCTAAGTCTGGTTGAGAGCTCCAAAATTTTGAACCCTTAAAATGGTGGAGAACTCCTTTATTTATAGAGTTCTCGTTGGATGGGCCCTGGAGACTTTTGGGCCTAACAACTTGGGCTTGGGCTTGGGCTTTATTAGTCTTGGGCTCAACCGTTTTAGTCTTGGGTTTGGTTCATATTTGACTCAAAACCCTATTACCCAAATACTACCCAAATTTGATCCAAATAATAATTATTTTTTAATTAATTGGTCAAATTAATTAATTTGATCAAAATAATTTAATTTTAATTAATTGATCAAATAGAAATTTGCCTCTATAAATTTATAATTAGCCAACTTTGTTTTCAAATTAAATTTGGGACACGCGTTAATTTATAATTGGTCCCAATTTTAATTAATTTTAATTTCGTCATTAATTTTATGTAATGACATGGCAATTTGTGATTGGTCAAAATTTCTCCATCAACAAATGCCCCTTTTCGAGATTTAGGCACAAATTATATGCTGATGAATCTCGAAAAGAAATTATTTGGAATCAATTTTGTTTTAAAAAAAAAATTGACTCCGCTTGATTTGTCAATCAAAATATGAGATTTGGTCAAAATTTTGATTGATTTTTTTTTACACATTTGTTATGCCGATTTAATAAAAATTCGATTCTTTAACGAAATTTCGATCTTACTTGGCGACGAGTTGTAACTTGAATCTCAAAGGGGTTTGAATTTGAGTAGTGTTCAAATTCTATTATGATATGAATTTGAAGCATAGCATTTTTTTTTTTTTTTAATTTTGAATTTCACTCAAGTTTAATTTGGGATTGGGCTATGATTATGTCCAAATTTTCTTAAGATAAACTCAATTTTAGACCACTTGATTTTGAATTTTACGCACGTTTTTTTTTTAATTTCGGATAACGCTTAAAATATGCTCAAATCTTAATGGAAGTAAATATTAAATTCTATCCAAAATTTTAGTTTGAATTTGGGATAGGAATCTAACGTGAGCCTTGGAATTTGATTTGGATAGAACAAATTCAATCCTAACCAAAATTAATTTGATTCAAATTGAATCAAATTGGAGATCTATCTAATTTATCTTGGACAAATTTGAATGTAGGTTGCAAATTAATTCAAATCCAATCTTTTATTATCGAACTAAACTTCAATCCAAAACCCAATTTGAACCTTAATAAAGAGAAAATGGGTTGGGCTTCATAATATGGGCTTATGCCTTTTACAAAGAATATGGGCTGGACAAATAATAAAACCCTTTAGTGGGCTGCCTTTACGTTAACAGATATGGATGTCTATTGGAGATAAGATTTTAATTTAAAATTGGATCCCTAGCACTTATAAATAGGGGCAACCAGACAAATGGCCATTTTAAAATAGCTGTTTTGAAAAATGGCCATTCGTGTTTTCATTCTGAGAAATGGCCAAAAGCTAATTTTAGTAAATTCTTTTGGCAACAAAGTAGACGAAAATACTCCAACATTCATAAATAAATTAAACCGAAAATACAGTATAAAAGCAGGGAGAAAATCTAGGATTTTTAGGGATTAACTCAACAACCAAATAATTTCAAATTAAACAATTAAATCTGAGAACTTAAATTTAAAACAAAGAAATTTAAATTCACACGGTAAACTAGGGAGAAAATCTAGGATTCTTACTGATTAATTCAACAACCAAATCAATAACAGAATTTCAAATTAAACCAAAAATACACTGTAAATCAGGGAGAAAATCTAGGATTCTTACGATTCAACAACCAAATCAATAACATAATTTCAAATTAAACAAATAAATCTGGTAACTTAAATTTAAAACAAGAAATCTAAGTTCAAATAAGAGAGAAAAAACAGGAGAACTCAAAATTTAACCACAATATATTGGATTCAATCAAAAATCAAGAACAACTAATAACTTACCTGTTGCAACTAGGATTAAATAAAAAATGAAGAACAACTTCATGCATCTAAAACATCAGCTCAAGAATAAAATGCCAGTGATAACATTTGGTAGACATCATTAAGTGTTGCACCTAAAACATCATATCAAACATGAACAATTTCAAAAGGATCCAATTTCAAAAAGAGAAAATAAAAAGGCTCACCAATCCCATTAATATCACTGTAAATGAGAAAATAAAAGCAATTGACCAAAAACTCTTCATATTCTCTCTTTGAAACCCCATTTCAAAAAAAAAAAAAAAAAAAGAGAAACCGTACCGTTCTTCGAAGGAAACCATTTCAGCTTCTCGATTCTTCTTTTCTTCGGGAAAGACCAAAACTGTTTCTTCTCCAACATTCCTCGTTCCTCCTAGCAAACCCCGGACGAAACCAAAACCCTCAACCCGATTCTCAAACCCTTGACAGATTTACACTGTATTTACACAGACACTCGACAGATTTACACTGTATTTACGCAGACATTCGAAAGAACATTCAGGAGTTTGAACATTCAAGGATATGCATGCTTCGATTCTCTTCTAACTTTTTGGTTTATATAGATATAAACCATTTTTTCACAAATAGGACAATTTGACCGAAGCTAGGACCCACCATTTTAATAAGAAAATGAAGAGAGAGAATTGGTGTTGTAAATTCTGAAAAGCCAAAGCAAAAAAATGTATATTTTGGAAAGACAAAAGGATTGATTCTGTAACTATCATTCCTTGATTCATGGAATTGGAGGTTACAAATTTTCATTTTTTTTTTTTAAATATCATCAGATAAGGCTGCACAAATATAGGGGAGAAACGTGGGGAATGACTCAAGGGTAAAAATGGAAGTTCCAATCCCACAAAAATAGGTTAGAAAATCGATTTGGCCATTTTTCATTAAAAAATACAGTTTGGCCATTTTTCAGAAATACCCTGTAATTTTTGGCCATTTCTTAGGATATCCCTTATAAGTACCCCAAAGCATGCTCTCCCCCCATTCTACAGCTCTCGGCAATCAAGGTATTCTTTTTCTCTTTTTTTTTTTCACACATGATAATTAATTTTTTTTTAGCTTTCTTTTCTTTAAGTTCTTCTTGAACACTTAAACGCTTTCTTTTTTCCAAATTTGTTTTAGTTCCCCACATTGATTTGAAGACAAAGTTGGTTCCATTCAACGGTGATTGCTCTTTTTTTTTTTGCTTATCCTTTTTTTTTCTGCTTGCTGTCTTTCTTTTTAGAGAGAGAGTGCGACAGAAAAGAGTTCCTCCGTTTTTTTTTTTACTTATCGGGCTGCTAGATGAAAGAGGATCTTGAAGGCGCGCGACAAGAGAGACGCTGCGTTACTGCGGCGTGACTGACGGGTCTTCTTGCGGCGGCGACGGTGAGAGGGACTGGGGCAGCGAGAGGCGACGGCAAGAAGGAGGAAAGATTTAGAGAGAGAAAGAGACGTGAGAAGAGTTTTTTTTCATCGTGCCGCTGCTTGGAAGGAAGTCGACGTTGACAACAGAAACGCTAGAGGTCGAGCGCGACGGTGCGAAACGAGAAGGAGAGGGAGAATATGGTGGCGGAGAGAATGTGGGGAGAGAGAGAATGTGGAGGAAGCTCGTGACTCTTTTTTTTTTTTTTTTAACTTTCTTAACCTTCCAGACTTTTAACTTTTTTTCCCTTTTTCTTGTTTTCGTTTTTTTTTTGTTGTCTTCTTTTTTTAACTTTTTTTTCAACTTTGTCTTTTAATGAAATCAATCTTCCGCCCCTTTTTTTAGTTCTCTTTTTTTGCTTATTTTTTTACTTTTTTTTTTAAATGGGCGCTTTTATATATATACATATGCAAACTTAACTTATGCTTTGTACATATGTATATAATCTCAATATTTCTTCCTTTTTTTTTTTTTGTAGGAACAATTTTCATAATCCTTGCTTATAGTCGATAAAGGTAAATTTTCAAAATCACCCGATATTGACTACTTTCAATTTTCCATAGGCTTGCAACATCCTTTATTTAATTTGATTTAATGCCTTTTTTTCCTTTGCCTTTTTTTCTCTAAAGGAAAGAAGCTTGACTTAGAGACTTGGAGAATACATATATACTTTGACCGCCTTTTGCCCCAATTCGAGAGACAAACTCTAAGTAATCCTCTTTTTCTTTTTTTTTTTATATATATTTTTTCCTTAACATTCATTTTTTTAATTAACACCACATCGTCAGTATTCCAATTGTAGGAACAAAATTTTCATTCACCAAAAGGTAAATTAGGTGAACGTTTATTTATTTATTTATTTCTTTTCGTAGTGTTGTTTTTTTATTTGCAGGTACAACGTCTTTCAGCATGAGTACAAGGACATGTTCCTTGGACTTTTGCCGCTGTCACGTCCTTCAGCATGAGTACAGGGACATGTTCCTTGGACTTGTGTCGTCGCCACCCCTTTCAGCATGAGTACAGGGACATGTTCCTTGGACATTTAGCATAAGTACAGGGACATGTTCCTTGGACATGTGTTGCCGCCACGTCATTCAGCATGAGTACAGGGACATGTTTCTTGGACTTGTGTCGTCGCCACGCCTTTCAGCACGAGTGCAGGGACATGTTCCTTGGACTCGTGCCGCCGCCACGCCTTTCAGCACGAGTGCAGCATGAGTGTAGGGACATATTCCTTGGACTTGTGTCGCAGTGAATTATAGTACTTTGATTTGTTTTAGCAATTCTTTCTTGATTTGCTTCATTATTGGAAATGGATTTAGTCAAATTTTTTTTATTGAATCAATAAAAAGTTGCACATTAATCCTCGGGATATTAATAATACGTTGAAAGATATCTATGTATATGTTTTCAATGAAAAATTTTATAAAATGATGTGATTTACGAATTAATCGTACATTTCTTTTTTTTAATATCTTTAAAATATTTTTCGAAGATTCTAATATTTTTTCATCATAACTTATTTTGTTAGGACTAATATTTATTTCGGGATTTAGAAACTCTTTTTTCGTGTCTTTTCTAATTTTTTCAATTTTTTTTAGTATGGTGTTTGTTCTATCAGTCAGATCTTTCATTTTTTTTCTCTCAATGAAAAATTTGTCCAATCCATAGATCGAATTATAATGGACAGACATGTTCCTTGGACTTGTGCCGCCGCCACGCCTTTCAGCACGAGGGACATGTTCCTTAGACTTGTGTCGCCACCACGTCTTTCAGCACGAGTACAGGGATATGTTCCTTGGACTTGTGTCGCCGCCACGCCTTTCAGCACAAGTACAGGGACATGTTCCTTGGACTTGTGCCGCCGCCACGCCTTTCAGCACGAGTGCAGCATGAGTGCATGGACATGTTCCTTGAATTTTTGCCGCTCTCAGCATGAGTACAAGGACAATTGACGTCTTTGAACTCTTGTTGTTATGACGTTTCGCAACATTAGTCCTAGGAAATTTTCCATCATGCATTATTATTATTATCATTTTTAACTTATCTTCGTAAATATCTTATTCTTTTGACTTGTTTTAACTTTCATTTCTTTAAATTTTGCAGAATCATGGTGTGCTTTGCAGAGCATATTGTCTCTGAAAAGACGTACCTCGTTCTCTTGAAAGACAACAATCAATCCATAAGAAGCGGACTCAGCATCTTAGTAGAAGAGCCTAAGACTGGACGGCTTGCAGCCCCATGGCCCCCACCACTAAATTTGCATAGCATTTCTGATTGGTCCGTAGAAAGGTCTCTAGACCAAGATTCTAAGGCTTGGTTTCTAGAATCTTCAATCCATACACAAAATCCTAATCGACATCCAGAGGTGACGTTAGGACGCCGAATAATTGACGGATCAGTTCGTTGGGAATCCGCCTTGAAAATTTCAAGCAAATTTCTTTTCATTCCTCGCTATTGGGAGTGGTTAGAATTTTTCGTTGGACTGCTCATTTATTGGATGCAATGGTGGCTTCCCTTTACACTTATGATCGAAACAACGACATAGTTCGGGCTTTTTGTGAAGCTTGGTGTCCTGCAACCAATACACTTCACACTTGTGCGGGAGAACTTTCAATTTCCTTATGGGACCTTTGGGCATTTGGGGGTCTGCCCATCAGAGGTAGATTTTATGAGGAAGTTATCCCGAGCTTTAAAGAGTTAAATGGGTCCAACAACCAGGCAAAACATCTTCCAAAAAGTTGCGAACACATTTTCCATGCATTCTACTTGCTTAGCACTTCAAGAACTGACCATTCCCATGTTCTAATCAGCTCCTGGACTTCCTTTTGGTTCAAAGGTAAACAGAGATACGCAAAGCCTCCTCAACGGACACCCAAGAAGACCTCTCGCCCTAGCACTGTTGGGTTTTATGCCCTAAAACTCGTAGATAGTGAATGTGAACAAATTGTATACTTGTTTCAATAAAGTGTTGTTGTTAAATATTGCACAATTTGACCCAAATCCAATAAACTAAGATCCAAGGTTGTTTACATGTGACTTGAACTAGTATGTGGGGACATACGGGGATTGGTGTTCAAGTAACAACCTAAAAGGTCTATAGTACAAGGATAAGGCTGGATACCTTATCCTGGTAACACTATGTGATACGGCCCGCTTTGTATTCGATACAGACGTATTAATTCAAGGCGTCCATGTAGGAGACATGCAAGCGGGGGTATCCTATGCAATGAGTTTGCATAAGACCGGACCACGAAATAGTAAACCACTAGATGTAACACCGTTAACTAGTTAGGTTACTGTTTCAATACGATGACCTAGGTAACTCAGTCTTAATCCTGAGTGTGTCATGAACTCCTTCTCATGAGGGATTGTCCTTTGATTAGCATGGGTGAGAGTGGCCAATACGCCGACTCAATATGCCTTCCTTTTTGGGGACAAGACCGAGTGGGAGGCTGGGGACATGACAACACAAGAAGGAATTCACTCTTTCCCACTTCTAGGAGAAGTAGATGAGTGTTCCCTTAAGAGGTGACTCCGGGACTTGAACAAAGGGATCCCGTCCTCTCACTGGCCCGAGAGGAACTTTCTGTTTAATGGTTGGACCATAAACAGGTTGTTCATTAGAGGAGCGCTGGTACTTAAGGAGACAGATGTAACACAGGGGTAAAACGGTAATTTGACCCATCCGTGATTACGAACACTCGTGAAGGATTGACTTACCGGTATAGGTCTACATCCATGGACACAGAAATGTTCTACAGTGAGAAGAGTTCAGCTGTGGGTCTTTAGTGGAATGACCCACAGTTAATGAATATTGGTTAACCTGATTAATGAGTTTAATCTATTAACCTCATATCATTGGAGCTTCTGATCTGTAGGTCCATTAGGTCCCCCTGCTAGCTCGTAAAGAGTAATTAGGAACAAATATATCTTGAGAGAATTTGAATAGTTCAAATTCATATTGGGAATTAAGTTAATTGTATGAGATACAAATTAATATAATGTATAATGATGCATTAAAATATAAAGTCTAATTTGAGATTAAACTTTATTAAATTGAGAGATTGATATATTTGAAAGAGTTCAAATATATGTCTAATTAAATATAGGGTATTTAATTAGAAGATGAATTAATTATGAATTAATTAATTAATCAATTTAGTTTAAATTAAATGAGATTTAATTAAACTATAGTCTATGAGAGAAATAAATATTTGAAGAAGTTCAAATATTAATATGAATTTGATTCATATTAAATTTATAGGATATAAGAGAATTTGAAGGAGTTCAAATTTTAATATGAATTTGATTCATATTATAGAATTAATTAATTGAAGGCCTGAAATTAAATATATGATATTTAATTGGGTAATTAATTAATTAACTAATAGAAGGTCTGAAATTAAATATATGATATTTAATTGGTGATTAATTAATTAAAGAATTAATTAATTGAAAATTAATCAATTATGGAAATGATTAATCACTTATGGAAGTGATCAATCATTTATGGAAAAGATTAATCAATTATGGAATTGATTGGTCATGGAATTGATTAATGGAAAAGATTAAATCAGTTATGGAAATAATTGATTTTAAATGAATATTTTATTCATGGCCTTTCTCCTATAAATAGAACATTAACCCTAGGGTTTAGGTACCACAACATATGGCCACCATAAGGCCTTCTCATATTCTCTCAACTCAAGAACTCTAGGGAGAATTTTCTCTCTAGAGTTTTTCCCATTCAAGATTAGGTAGTCCCACAACTACGTTCCTAATCTCAGAGTTATAGCGGGGAAGATCAAATGGTGGTGTTCTTCGTTGTTGCAGAGCAATCAAGAATCATTCGTTGAAGTATTCAGAGTCGTCATCGGAGGTATGTTTCTCATCGCTTAACCTTTTGCCAATGTATTGGTATTTTTGTAGAACAAAATTAATTTACGAACGGTCCAATTGCTTCCGCTGTAACGGAATTGGGAATTCCAATCCTTCAAGCACGACTCATAACCCAGACGGCACAAATATCAAGCATCACGAGTGGTCAGATGAGGAGAACAACTTGTTTCACGAGCTAAAGATTGACATGAGACACAGAGACCAGACATACTTGGCGGCTTTTTTATCTTGCTGGCTTTGTGCCTTTGTGTTTCCCCAAGGGAATGCTAACCACATTCGTCCTGGTGTTTTCAAGGCTGCCAGCTTAATGGCTGAGGGGAAAACTTTCAGTCTTGCAGTCCCTGTCCTTGCCAACATCTACCACGGGTTAGGTAAAGTTTCCAATGCTCCTGTTTCAGTTGGACGCATAGATGCTTCTCTCCCCGTGCATTACATTTTTTGTTGGCTCGCCCATTATTTTGGTACCAATTATAAGACTCCGGCAAAAGTTCGAGGTCCTAGCATGGTTGACTTTTCTGGCGAAGGTGGAGCTATATATTTTGATGAGCTCGAGGCTCGCGAACTGATCCATGGGGTGCATCCATATCATGGCACACGAACCTCAGTAGGAAAAAAACGAGACCATGAAGTATGAAAAGATTGCGAAATTCATACATTTTTCCTATTTTTCGAGCCTTCGCTCATGCTATCTGTCAGAGTGATGTAAAGATTCATTAGTTATCGAACCCTACAACCCCCACCGATTCGGTCGCCAGTTTGGCTTTTAGCAAGACATACCTAATGAGGTCGTGAGTTCGAAACCTGCATTGTGCAATTATTTTCTTCAGATCCGTTTTTCCAATTCAGAAGCGGTTTTTGGTTCAACAGTGCGGTCCGGTTCAGTGTTGCTTGACCGGTTCACCATGGTTTGCGCATTTGTTGACCGGTTCAAAGGGTTCTTGACTTGGTTCGCTTGGTCTGGGCGTTTATTGGGCCGGTTCCACGTATTTTTTGGCCGGTTCAACCTGATTTGGAGCTGGTTTAATGCGGTTCAGTCCAATTTTTCGCCAGTTCAAGCTATTTTGGGCTGGTTCACGGCATGATAGGGCTTTAATAGATTGATTAATGTAATTTTTCTATTGATTTGAGTCTTAGGATGCCAAAACCCGTCTACTTAGCTATTAAAATTGCTTTATGAATGTCATTTTGCTTAAGATCCCACCATAGGTTAAGCATGTTTCATGCATTTTTATATTATAAATGTTATAATATATGATAATTATGCATGAATTTAAATTTCATGAGTTATTTTGTATAATTGTTATATTAAATATATGAAATTGGAAAAGCATGATGCATGACATTAATTAGATAAATATAAAGTGTTATATTATATTAATGGAGCATGCATGCTTAGGATTATTTTCATGAGTATTAATATAATTAGTTATATTATGGATGGAAATAAAATATCAATGCTTATTTTCATGAGTATTTAATATAAATTGTTATGGTTAAATAGATGAAAATTGAGAAGCATTGAGTATGAAATTACTTTAGTAAAAATATAAAAAGTTAAATTTATGAAAGTAATTTATATGCTTATTTATTTTCATGAGCCATTAATATAAAGTGTTATGTTAATGTATGAAAATGTGAATGCTTTTTTTAATTTTCTTGGGTAATTAATTTAAGAGTTAGATTAATTGAAGAAAATTAATTTGCATTAAGCATGAAATTACTTTAGTTTAAAAATATAAGAGTTATATTAGTAATTAACATGCTTATTTTTTCATAAGCTATTAATATAAATGTTATGTTAATGTATGAAAGTGGTAATGCTTAATTTTAATTTTCTTGTATAATTAATTTAAGAGTTAGGTTAATTAAAAGGAAATTAAATTGCATTGAGCATGACATTACCTTAGATTAATATAATTGTTATATTTTTGGTATGTCATGTATGCTAATGTATGGTTTTATAAATTAATTAGAATTTGATTGTTAATTTATTCACCATAGTAGCATGTTATAGGTTTAATTCATTAAAATTTATAATAGTTATAATATTAATGAATAGAAACCGTTAACCTATAACAAAGAATTGCATGCAAACATAGGATCTTAGGATAAATGAATTAATTTTAAAATGTTTAAAATTAATTAGATCTAAGATCACATTTCTAATAGGATTAGAATTATTCTTACTTAGAATTAAAATTAGTTTTAATTGACTAAGTAGGAAAAACATTACTATGATTATAAGGGAACTCCACCAGTTAAGTTCTGTCTAAGGTTGGGGGTATTTAAGCTGACGGTTTACGGAACACCTCCTACCTGGGAACTGACCCGGAATACCGGAGTTGAATTAATCATAGTTAAATGTTAGCATGCAATGTCACTAGGTTTGTTAAAAGTGTTTAATGCACCTAGATCTTTAGAGTAAAGACCTTACATTACTTTGGTTATAAGGGAACTCTCTTGGTGAAGTTCTGTCTAAGGTTGGGGGTATTTAAGTTGACGGTTTACGGAACACCTCCTACCTGGGAACTGACCCGAAACTTGAGTTGAATTAACCACAGTAATGTTGACTTGCAATGTTGGGTTTATTAAAAGAAGTTTAATTCACCTAAAACATTGTGGTTGAATCATTTCCATAATTGTTATAATAGGATCAGACTTAGATAGATTGACTTAGCCGAATTTTATCTAAGTTAAACAACCCTAAATTAACCTTAGGACATTTTCAGTGGGAGGAAAATTACAAAACGAGATTTAAATCAAGTTTTGCTCCTACGTCCCTATATTCACAACGTGAGGTTCATGCTCGGCTTCGAGTCGCCCTAGGAGCGGCCTCCCTTCGGAAAGTGTTTGCATGGATCAATAACAAGGTGAATGGGAAAAATGTCTAGAGTAAGTGGGAGCGGGACACGTGTCAACGTATCCCTCGGTCTCCACCCCTAGTTCACACCGTGAGAGTCCTATGATCCGCCTGCAGGTTGTCCTGGCGCAACCATCCCTTCGGAGGGCCTGATCATAGGATTCGGAACACCGTGAACTCCTGAATAGGATAGGGTCACTTAGGCTAATCACCAACAGTTGTCTTTCCCTTCGGTAGCCTGTTGGTGCGTGCCTCTGAGATCTGAAAGTGGGAGGGTTACACTTACGGGGATGAGTTAAATGTGTTAACTAACTTTGACCGAACAACGGTAACTAAACGCTAACTGAATATGAGTTATTCTGGTGTTAGAGTTTGGTTGAGATTGTCTCAATTCAGAGGAGGAGTAGCTGACCACCCTTCGGTGGCTGTTGTTCTAAACCTTTGAAGTACCGTTGCAAAAACCAAATCAATAGTTTTATAGGGTTTCTTTGATTGCTTATTTGTTTTTGCAGAATTTGATTGGATTATTTGTAATGGGTTAGTGCAATTAATAATACAAGTAATTTGTTACTTCAGCAATTATATAATAATTTTATGTGTGTTGTCTTATGTCATTTTATAAATAACGGTAATACAACAAGCTTAAACGATAAATTGTGGTAAATAAGTTTAGGATTATTCTTAACTGAGGAATGTCCTCATGCCCCATATGTTTAATTCATTAAGAATTGTTCTTGGTGAATATGACATAGAACTCTGCTTAGCAAAAAGAGAACTTCTTCAAGACCGTAATTTTCATTTACCTGTCTTGAAAACGTGACTAGTGAAGAATAGTGATTCTCCCTGAATACTTGATTCAAGGACCACAAATCAGGTGTGTTCTTCTTTTAAAGGAATAAGTTCCTGGCAAGAGCTTACTGCTTGTGTAATAACTCTCAAAGTTAGAATTAGAGAGGTTATTTTAGCTATATCAGTGGGGAACATTAAGTTATTTTTTCTCAGTGGGAGAAAATACATATTATTAGATAATGTGTATGTAAGATCAAAAGAAATTTGATTTCTGTGTCTTATTTGCTGGAACAATGTTACTCTTTACCTTTCTCTGCTAACGCAGTTTTATTTCAAGAAAGGGAGTTGACATTTGTTTAGCTTTACTGTAAAGTAACCTAAATGTTTTAAGACTAATCAAGAGTAAAGCAGTCATGAACACTGGGTTGTTTAAGACCGCTACTACTCAATGTGAAAAGAGGCAAAGGATTTCTCTTAAAGGAAAAATACCTTTCTTTGGTTCTAAGGTAGACCATATTAATCTCAATTTGATTGGGAGATTGGTCAAGAGTGAACTTCTAAGCGAGTTAGAAGATGACTCTCTACTACCTTGTAAGTCATGCCTTGTGGGCAATATGATTGATAGATATTTTACTGGAAAAGATCTAAGAGCCAAAGAGCCCTTGGAGCTTGTACATTTGGATCCTTGTGGTTCAATATGTTAAAGCAGTGGGAGGGCATGAATAATTCATCTCTTTTGGATGATTATTCAAAGGTATGAGTATCTTTACCTAATGCAACTTAAGTCTGAAGCTCTTGAGATATTCGAAGGGGCTTAGGACTGAAGTTGAAAACTTGTTAGGTGAGATGATAAAAACACTTTGATCAGATCAAAGTGTTGAGTATAGGGATTTGAGATTCCAGGACTATTTGATAGTACATGGGATCACACCCTAAATCTCATTTAGGAGAAATAGAACCCTATTGGATATGGTTCATTCCATGTTGAGCTATGCTCAATTGTCTGGCTCGTTTTGGGGTCATGTAGTGTTGACTGCATTGCATACTGTAGTAGGCAACCCCAAAGGAAACGAGAAGTTGATACTTCTTCAATTCACAAGAGAATAAAGAATTTGTATCGACAAATGCTAAATTCTCAGAAGAAGTTCACATAAAAAAAAAATCATAAACCACAGAGTAAAGTCGATTTAAGTAAGTTAACTAATGAAGCTACAGTAACATCCACAAGAGTTGTTGATGAGGTTGGCTGTTCAACAAAAGTTGTTGATGGATCAGTGCATCTAGTCAGTCACATCCATCTCAATAGTTGAGATTGCCTCAATGTAGTGGGAGGGTTGTTTGATAACCTGAACGTTACATGGGCTTGTTTGAAGCCTAGGTCATCATACCTGATGATGGTATAGTGGGTTCATTATCTTTTAGAAAGAAAATGAATGATGTTGACAAGGACCAATGGATTAAAGTCATGGACCTGGAAATGAAGTCTTTTGTATTTCCCTTCCATATGGAATCTTGTAGATCTGTTTGATGGGTAACACCTATTAGTTACAAGTGGATTTACAAGAGAAAACGAGACATTAAAGGTCTTAACCAGAAGGGTTCATACAACAAGATCGAAAGCAAAAGGTTTTGCAAGCTTAAGTGATCCATTCATGGATTAACCTAAGCATTTCGATCTTGAAATATAAGATTTGATAAAGAGACCAAATCTTTTGACTTTAATCAGAACATTAATGAGTCTTGTGTTTACAAGTAATCATCAATAGTTCAGTAGCTTACTTAGTATTGTATATGATTGATATCCTAATCATTGGGAATGATGTAGGTTATCTTACTGACATTAAAGGAGCTAGCAGCTCATTTCCAAGTGGAAATTTGGGAGAAGCTGAGTTTGTTCTTGAGATCCAAATTGTTTAGGAACCGTAAGAACAAAAGGCTAGCATTGTCTCAGGTGTCTTATATCTACAAGATGTTAGTTAGATATAAGATGCAGAATTCCAATAAGGGTTCACTACCTTTCAGACATGGAATTCTTTTGTCTAAGAAAATGTTTCCTAAGACACCTCAAGAGGTTGAGGGCATGAGACGAATGCCCTATGCAGTAGGGATTGTCAGTAAATATCAATCTAATCCAAGATTTAATCATTGGAAAACCGTTAAGAATATCCTCAAGTATTCAAGGAGAACGAGGAACTATATGCTCGTGTATGGGACTAAGGATTTGATCCTTACAGGATACACTGACACAGATTTTAAGACTGATAAGAATTTGAGGAAATCTACATCAGTATTTGTGGTCACTCTTTACGATGGAGCTATAGTATGACATAGTTACAATCTTGACCATATAGGCCGAAAATATAGCTACTTGTGAAGCAGTGATAGAGACTGTATGGCTTAAGAAGTTCTTGACAGATTTGGAATGTGTTCCAAATGTGAACTTGTCCATCACACTTTATAGTGATATAGTGGTGTTGTGGCAAATTCAAAAGAACATCGCAGCCTAAGACAAGCAGACACATTAAATTGAATTAAATATTGCTGATTCATTTACAAAGACTCTCTCGGCTAAAGTGTTTGAGGGTCATCTAGAAGGTCTAGATCTACGAGATATGTACAAAAGTGTAATCTAGGGCAAGTGGGAGAAATGTAATTGGTATAGTGATACCATTGTGTAATGGGTATAGTGATGCCCTAGTTTATTGTATTTGTACATTGTATATGTTTTATACATGTATTTATACACCCAATGCTGTATAGATTATTGTACATCCCACTAAACTAGAGTTTTAGTTCAAGTGGGAGTTTGTTGGGTTTTATGCCCTAAAACTCGTAGATAGTGAATGTGAACAAATTGTATACTTGTTTCAATAAAGTGTTGTTGTTAAATATTGCACAATTTGACCCAAATCCAATAAACTAAGATCCAAGGTTGTTTACATGTGACTTGAACTAGTATGTGGGGACATACGGGGATTGGTGTTCAAGTAACAACCTAAAAGGTCTATAGTACAAGGATAAGGCTGGATACCTTATCCTGGTAACACTATGTGATACGGCCCGCTTTGTATTCGATACAGACGTATTAATTCAAGGCGTCCATGTAGGAGACATGCAAGCGGGGGTATCCTATGCAATGAGTTTGCATAAGACCGGACCACGAAATAGTAAACCACTAGATGTAACACCGTTAACTAGTTAGGTTACTGTTTCAATACGATGACCTAGGTAACTCAGTCTTAATCCTGAGTGTGTCATGAACTCCTTCTCATGAGGGATTGTCCTTTGATTAGCATGGGTGAGAGTGGCCAATACGCCGACTCAATATGCCTTCCTTTTTGGGGACAAGACCGAGTGGGAGGCTGGGGACATGACAACACAAGAAGGAATTCACTCCTTCCCACTTCTAGGAGAAGTAGATGAGTGTTCCCTTAAGAGGTGACTCCGGGACTTGAACAAAGGGATCCCGTCCTCTCACTGGCCCGAGAGGAACTTTCTGTTTAATGGTTGGACCATAAACAGGTTGTTCATTAGAGGAGCGCTGGTACTTAAGGAGACAGATGTAACACAGGGGTAAAACGGTAATTTGACCCATCCGTGATTACGAACACTCGTGAAGGATTGACTTACCGGTATAGGTCTACATCCATGGACACAGAAATGTTCTACAGTGAGAAGAGTTCAGCTGTGGGTCTTTAGTGGAATGACCCACAGTTAATGAATATTGGTTAACCTGATTAATGAGTTTAATCTATTAACCTCATATCATTGGAGCTTCTGATCTGTAGGTCCATTAGGTCCCCCTGCTAGCTCGTAAAGAGTAATTAGGAACAAATATATCTTGAGAGAATTTGAATAGTTCAAATTCATATTGGGAATTAAGTTAATTGTATGAGATACAAATTAATATAATGTATAATGATGCATTAAAATATAAAGTCTAATTTGAGATTAAACTTTATTAAATTGAGAGATTGATATATTTGAAAGAGTTCAAATATATGTCTAATTAAATATAGGGTATTTAATTAGAAGATGAATTAATTATGAATTAATTAATTAATCAATTTAGTTTAAATTAAATGAGATTTAATTAAACTATAGTCTATGAGAGAAATAAATATTTGAAGAAGTTCAAATATTAATATGAATTTGATTCATATTAAATTTATAGGATATAAGAGAATTTGAAGGAGTTCAAATTTTAATATGAATTTGATTCATATTATAGAATTAATTAATTGAAGGCCTGAAATTAAATATATGATATTTAATTGGGTAATTAATTAATTAACTAATAGAAGGTCTGAAATTAAATATATGATATTTAATTGGTGATTAATTAATTAAAGAATTAATTAATTGAAAATTAATCAATTATGGAAATGATTAATCACTTATGGAAGTGATCAATCATTTATGGAAAAGATTAATCAATTATGGAATTGATTGGTCATGGAATTGATTAATGGAAAAGATTAAATCAGTTATGGAAATAATTGATTTTAAATGAATATTTTATTCATGGCCTTTCTCCTATAAATAGAACATTAACCCTAGGGTTTAGGTACCACAACATATGGCCACCATAAGGCCTTCTCATATTCTCTCAACTCAAGAACTCTAGGGAGAATTTTCTCTCTAGAGTTTTTCCCATTCAAGATTAGGTAGTCCCACAACTACGTTCCTAATCTCAGAGTTATAGCGGGGAAGATCAAATGGTGGTGTTCTTCGTTGTTGCAGAGCAATCAAGAATCATTCGTTGAAGTATTCAGAGTCGTCAACGGAGGTATGTTTCTCATCGCTTAACCTTTTGCCAATGTATTGGTATTTTTGTAGAACAAAATTAATTTACGAACGGTCCAATTGCTTCCGCTGTAACGGAATTGGGAATTCCAATCCTTCAAGCACGACTCATAACCCAGACGGCACAAATATCAAGCATCACGAGTGGTCAGATGAGGAGAACAACTTGTTTCACGAGCTAAAGATTGACATGAGACACAGAGACCAGACATACTTGGCGGCTTTTTTATCTTGCTGGCTTTGTGCCTTTGTGTTTCCCCAAGGGAATGCTAACCACATTCGTCCTGGTGTTTTCAAGGCTGCCAGCTTAATGGCTGAGGGGAAAACTTTCAGTCTTGCAGTCCCTGTCCTTGCCAACATCTACCACGGGTTAGGTAAAGTTTCCAATGCTCCTGTTTCAGTTGGACGCATAGATGCTTCTCTCCCCGTGCATTACATTTTTTGTTGGCTCGCCCATTATTTTGGTACCAATTATAAGACTCCGGCAAAAGTTCGAGGTCCTAGCATGGTTGACTTTTCTGGCGAAGGTGGAGCTATATATTTTGATGAGCTCGAGGCTCGCGAACTGATCCATGGGGTGCATCCATATCATGGCACACGAACCTCAGTAGGAAAAAAACGAGACCATGAAGTATGAAAAGATTGCGAAATTCATACATTTTTCCTATTTTTCGAGCCTTCGCTCATGCTATCTGTCAGAGTGATGTAAAGATTCATTAGTTATCGAACCCTACAACCCCCACCGATTCGGTCGCCAGTTTGGCTTTTAGCAAGACATACCTAATGACTTAGGAGAAGTTTTTCCCCTAGTCACCTTGGAAAACATTTTACACCACTGGCGGGTTTGCCTGCGAACTAATGCGGAGTTTCAAATATTTCTTCCAGCTCGTACATTGAATCCTCAGGACCATGTCACCTCACGTTATCGAAGTTGGTGGTCTAAGAAGTATGATAATTACCTAGGGGACGACATAAGTAAGTTGGTTGACAATATCATTCCCTCTCGAACCCAGCCTAAGCTACCTAAAAAAGGTGGTTCTAAATTTGGGGACAAAGAACTCCGTCTGCTTAAGGTCTCCAGGCCTCTAGATGATTCAACCGAAATAGAGAGTCAAAACAGCACTGGAGATCGACACTGGAAAAGAGCCAAAAGGCCTAGGAAAGATTCTGATCTCGATGACAAGTTCATCAAGAGTGCCTCTAATGCTTCATAGACTCCTGACGACACTAAGACTTTGGTTGAAAAACCCTTTTTTTCCTCTTTTTTTGTCCCTTTTTTTGTTTTTTTTTGTTTTTACTTAAATCCTGTTTTATTTTTCTTTTGCAGCCTCCTTCAAATGATCGTGTTCAAGAGGAGGAAGAATGTTCGAGCGATCAATCTTTGACAAGTCCTGATGTTTTTGCTTCTTTTGTGAAGAACTTCAGAAGCTCTCATGCATCCTCGAGCAAACAAGTCGTGAATTCGTCTTCTCGTTCTATCAAGAAATCCCCTCAACATACTCATGAGAAAGTGGTTGCCCCGGTCTTTGAGGTTTCTCAATTCTGTGTTGATGATGTAATTTCCAACTTCCGACGACAAGCTGCTTTATCCATATGGACAAGCATACAACAGAAGATCGTACGCACTTTCTTTTGAAGATGTTGCTAGCCTTAAGCACCTTGAGCAAGAATCTCACAAGATTTTTGATGTAATGGCAGAGGCCACTACGAACAACTTGAAACCTCTGCAAGAATTTGTAGGCAACTACTTCAAGAAAGTGCGAGAATTCAATGGATTGCAATCTTCGATCTCTACTCACCTGACCCCATCGAGTAGGGATAGCCAGTTGGAGAAAAAGAAGCTCCATTTAGAGAAGGCTTTGTCTACCGAAAGTTGTGTTATTAAGGAGAAAGATGCACTTCAAAAACAACTTGCTCGCTCTGTCTCAGAAGTTGCAGATCTAAAGACCAAGGTTGCAGAACTAGAGGCCAAGTTAATAGCTGCAGAGGCCAAGGTAGAAAGCCTTTCCAATTCGGTCTCTAAAAAGGAAAAGGACTTAGCTCATGAAAAACTTGTAGTTTCGAAAATATGTGAGGAGATTAGTGACATCGAGTGTGCCCCCACCATCAGTGCTTCAGAAGTTCGCACCTTAGCGACACTTCGCGGACTTTTGGAGAGTACTCGTGACGATCTGAAAACACTTCAATGGAATCCTTAATTCATGGTCCCTTTAGTTTTTCCTAAGTTTTTTCTCATGTGCAGGAAATTTTTTTTTACACATTCTTTCAATTCGTTGTATTAGGCATTCTTTAAATTCATTGTATTCATTCAAAACATTGTATTAGACATTCTTACTTTATTTATGCCTTAATAAAAATTTAGAATTTATTTACAACATGGATTTTTTTTTTTTTTGCTTTGACTGAACTTAAGTTTTTTTCTTAAGCTGCCTACGTACCCTTCAAGTGGGAAGGGATCAAGTCATAACGTAGTTCAATATACAAATTTTTTTAGGGTCGTTCACCTTTTTAACTCATGCGGGCCAGGAGTATCATGTAGTTTATACTCTTACAATAAGGAGTATTACATTTCATGTATAAAAATTTTTAAGAAACTTGCCATTTATTCGGCCTATTCTTAATCCGTCTTTGTCCACAATCTTGTACGCTCCGTTTGTGTGGACTTCTTTGACGACGTAGGGTCCATCCCATTTAGGTGTGAATTTGTTCTCTGTGTGTCGTGTCGTGATGATGGGTCTTCGAACAGCGAGTACAAGATCACCAACTTGAAATGATCGAAGCTTCACATTCTTATCAAAGGCTTTTAGACATTCGCGCTTGGTAACATTTCATCGCTTGCTGAGCCTCTAACCTCCCTTCATCAAGTGCCTCTAACTCTTGAAGGTGCAACCTAGCATTATCTTCCGTTGTCAACCCTTCTTGGATGTCCATCCTTAATGAGGGAATCTCTCTTTCTAATGGGAGCACAACTTCTACCCCATAGACGAGGGAATAAGGTGTGACCCCTATAGGAGTGCGATGAGTAGTTCGGTAAGCCCACAACACTTCACCGATCTTTTCTTGCCAATCTCTCTTTGTCTTGGAGACTACTTTCTTCAATAAGTTACACAGTGTCTTATTGAATGCTCCTGCCAACCCATTTGTCGCGACATTGTACATAGAGGACTTGTATTGCTTGAAGTTAAACCTCTCGCACAACTTGTCCATTAGGTCGTTGGAGAATTGTCTTCCATTATCTGTCACAATACGATGAGGGATACCGTACCGATAGATTATATGAGTTCGGACGAAATCCACGACATTTTCTTTCTTGGCTTCTTTCAATGCGACAGCCTCAACCCATCTTGAGAAGTAATCTGTCCCTGCAAGAATGTAAGAATGTCCTGCTGAAGACTTAGGTGTTATAGGGCCAACAAGGTCAAGTCCCCAAGCTTCAAAAGGTCATGAAGCTACAGTCGGATGAAGAGGCTCCAGTGGCTGATGTATGAAGTTTGCATGAAATTGACAAGCTTCACACTTTTTTGCATATTTCATTGAGTCTCGAATCATTGTAGGCCAATAATATCCCATCCTTTTTAATTGAAATTGGAGTTTTGGACCCGACTAATGGGCGCCACAAACACCTGTATGTGCTTCATCTAATGTCTTTGCTGCTTCTTCCTTTCCAAGGCATCGAAGGAAGAGTCCCTCATAAGAACGTCGATAAAGGATCTCCTTGTAGTAAATAATTCGAGCACCTCTTCTTCGTATATCGGCTCTACATCTGGGATCTGTGGGCAGTCTTCCATGTTGAAAATAATCTATAATGGGTTGTTGTCAGTCCTCCTCTTCAATTGCATAGACAGAGATCATATTTGCCTCTTGACATTCATCTTCTATTGGTGGCACAATCCATTTCTGACAAAGTGAGATGTTCATCGACATGGGATTGTTAGGGCAGTCGCTAAATTTGCTAGAGCACCTTTTTATTTTCTGATCTCGGAACATGCTCCAGTACTATACTGTCAAACCTTTTTAGCAGTTTCCTTGCATAGATGAAATAAGGCTTCAAATCTTTATGCTTCACTTCATATTGGAGTAAGAGTTGACTAACGACCAACTTTGAATCACCATAGACCTCTATATATGTTATGCCAATTTCCAAGGCCATTTGGAGGCCAATTATCAGCGCTTGATATTCAGCAACATTGTTTGAGCATAATTCGCCAAGCATGAAGTTGTAGGGGAGCATGTGTTTCTCAAGCGAAATAAAGACGATTCCTGCCCCTGCTCCACTTCTTCGTGTTGCGCCATGAAAGTACATGGTCCAAGGTTCGGTGATTTCAACATAGAAGACTTCTTCATCAGGTAAGTTTTCACATAATTTCCAATCCGACGAGATTGGATGATCTGCCAAAAAGTCGGCTAATGCCTGCCCCTTAACTCCCTTTTGAGGTACATACACGATGTTATATTGTTGAAGTAAGATGGCCCACTTAGCTAGGTGACCATAAATAACTGGCCTCGATAGAACATATTTGATAGGTTCAGCTTTCGCGACCAGGTGCACTGTGAAAGCTTGCATGTAATGTCTTAACTTGTCAATAGCGAAGAAAAGAGCAATATCTCAGCTCCATTTAGAGTCCTGCTTAAGTAATAAAGGGCTCGTTCTCTTCCTTTCTCACCTTCATGTGCCAATAACGCTCCCAGCGATCTTTCTTGAGCAACGATGTATAAAATCAATGGCTTTCCAGCTATGGGGGCTCCTAAGACAGGAGCGTTAAGCAAATATTTCTTAATGCTTTCGAAAGCGTTTTGACATGCTTCATCCCACTCGAATCTTTCTCCTTTCCTCATTAGCCTTTGAAAAGGTTGTCATCGACCAGCCAAGTTAGAGATGAATCTTCGAATATAGGCCAGACGACCTTGCAGGCTTCTCAACTCGTGTAAGTTTTTAGGCATAGGCATCTTTTGAATGGCATCAATCTTTGACTGGTCTATTTCGATTCCTCGATGTCTAACAACGAACCCAAGGAATTTCCCATAAGTGACACTGAATGCACATTTGAGAGGGTTCATCCTCAATTGATACTTTCTCAAACGATCAAAGACCATTTTTAGATCCTTCAAGTGATCTTGTCGTCTCTTTGACTTAACAACAAGATCATCAACATAGCACTCGACATGTCTATGCAGCATATCGTCGAAAACCTTTTGCATAGCACGTTGATAAGTAGCACCAGCATTCTTTAACTCGAAGGGCATCACTTTGTAACAATATATCCCCTTTGGAGTTTGAAAGGCTGTCATTTCTTCATCTGCAAGAGCCATTCGAATTTGGTTATAACCCGATGATCCATCCATAAAAGACAAAGCTTCATGCCCTGTGGTGGCATCCACCATGATCTCTGTGATTGGCAGTGGAAAATCGTCTTTGGGACATGCGTTATTTAAATCGTGAAAGTCAACACAAACACGAAGCTGCCCATTCTTCTTTCTAACAGGAACAATGTTGGCTATCCACGTAGGGTATTTTACTTCACGGATGAATCATCCTTCTATCAACTCATTCACCTCTATTTCGATTTGAGGGATAAGTTCCGGGCGAAAGCGTCGTTGAGCCTGCTTGACTGGTCGATACCCCTCTTATGATGGACAACTACTTTTGGATCAAGTCCAGGCATCTCTTTATATGACCAGGCGAAGATGTCTCTATACGAAGCGAGTAAACTCATATATTCACCCTCTTCTTCGGGAGTAAGTGACGTGCTTATAAAAGTAGGGTGTGACTCTTCTGGTGTACCCAAGTTTACTTCCTTAAGCTCATCCACAGTGGATTTTTTGCCGTCTTCAAGTAATAAAGGTGCTTCGTCCTCGTCTACTTTAGACATTTCGACCTTCGTTTCCTCTTCAACAGTGATATGAAGACAAGAGGTTTGTTTTTCTTCCTGGTCACTATCTTCTTCCGAAGGATTGGTGATGACAACATCACGTCGCTTTACCTTCAAGGAACCATCCGTATTGACAGTAACAAAGGTTTTTCTTTTCATTCATGAAGGAACTGCACTACGAATTTCTCCATCAGCCTTCGTGATCTTTTCATTTTTCATCGCATCTTCATATTGAAGTTGGTGAGACAGCGATGAAGCAGACTGTTCTTTTTTTGTCTCTTCTCGTGGTAACACTTAACCTCTGAAAAATTGATGGCCGAGTCACATCCGGAGTTGAAAATGTAATCTCCTCTTCCCCAATGGGTGTATTTAGCCTCTGAAAAGCTGAAGGTCGAGTGACATTCGAAGTTGAAAATGTACTCTCTTCTTCCCCAATGGGCATACTTAACCTTCGAAAAACTGAAGGTCGAGTGGAGTTATTGGTAGGTTGTGTGCTTTCTTCTTCCGTTTCATTGATACTTAATCTCTGAAAGACTAAAGCACGAGCAACTGGTGGCCTGATGCGCCTAAAAACAGAAGTTCGTTGGTCGACACTCTCTTTTTCTTTTGAGTCATCAACCTCCTCTACTGTTATATGATTTGTGTCTGCCACTTTCGCCTTCCCTCTTCTTGTTATGCGAACCGGCTCTGGCGACTTATATCCAAGCCCTTTTCTCGTTGCTGGCAGACTATAACCTTCCTGTAGAAGTTTCTTATGTGTCGCAGAGAGCTCAGATCTTTCATAAAAAACCCTTAGACTTTTAAACTCAGTGTGAGTTGTGAAGTCATAACCTGCTTTCGCTAGAAGTTTGTATGCCTTGGGGTCGAACCCGTCTTTAGTTCGTTTATAAGGCAAGATCACTTTTATCTGATCATCCTCGGGTTTCTTAACCTCTTGTCTCGTGATCTTTGTAAGAGGCGTAGTGAAACTTTCCTTCAAAATTTCAACGTCACCGACCTTTATGCTTTCTGAACATTCAGTGAAAGGTGATTCACCCTTTTTACGTCGAGATAAGGGAACGTATCGTAGGATAGGTGAATTTGAACATTTCTCATCCTTTACAACCTTAGGTTTCAAAGGGCTTGTAGACGTTTCACCCTTTTTCAGGTTGGAAGTATTCACATCTTCAACAACTTCCTTTCTTGCATCTGCATGTGGCTCCAAATCAAGTTTATCATTTTTTTTTATCAAGGGGATTTCTGTAGGTATGGATTCCCCTGTGTTTTCATTCTTCAGATAAAACTTTGCATCAGCGAAATGAGACTCAGCTTCTGAAAATGGGTTAGTGTCAGCTTCAACTTTTTTGATATCATCTTGATAAAATTTGAAGCATTGATGTAATGTAGAAGTTATGACTCCATTACCATGGATCCAAGGACGACCTAACAACAGCTTATAGGTGGTCTTAGAGTCTATTACATGGAACAAAGTATCAGCTTTTAAGTCTCTAATGATGAGTTCAAGGTGTATCATGCCAATCGCCCGTTGTCCACTGTTGCAATTCTGGAGTGGTTAAAAATATGAGATAAATTAACTCCAAAATACTGTGCAAGTATACACAATCTAGCAGCAAGTGATAAGTATTTATCGTATCCACAGGATCTTGAAATGCCTACCTCTATTGATTTAATTTGCCTTTTTAGTGATTTCAAATGGTTGGTTAAATTGATTTGGTTTTTAAAATGCTGAAACAAAAGATATGCGGAAGTAGTAAATGATCACGACTAGAGAAAACAGAATGGAAACAGACACAGATTAAGACTTCTGTAATTGTTATAAAGATGCTCCAGCAATTCTTTTGATTCGTCAATCTCCTGCAGTATTATCAGCGGGATCCTCTCGGAACTCTGAATTTTTTGGAATATGTTTCAAAACGATTGAAGCTCTACCGATCAAGCACTAGGCAACTGGCTATCCCTAACTCAGTCACTGGCGTCCACCAATACACAATGATCTAGCGTGAATTATCGCCACACAACTCCTAAATCATCCCTGAAACTAGGAGAAGCTATACATACCGGCTAGCTAGGCGGGCACATAATGAAAATAAAGATCAACAATAATTCAAGATGATCATGATCAAATAGAATTTCCAGATTTATAAATATAACAATCACATAATTCTTAACCTATGCCTACAAAGCAACTAGTTCATGATTGAAGACATAAAATACGTTACAATCTCGATAAGCACATCCATAAAGCGAAATAAACAAGAAGTACTAATCCTTTTCAGCAAATGGGGATGAAACGGCTGCTCCAAACCACCAAGAACATGGAAGAACTTCGTCTCCTTGAGTGGAATCGCAAATGGTCTTCTTAGATCTCCATTTCGCCGTCAATTCGGCCTCCGGCCGATTGATTCGGTCTCCAAATCGTGAATGAATTTATCTTTGACGGCTCCTCCTTTTATAAGATGAGAATTAGGTTAAATTGGACACATGGCAGGCTCTCCTTGCTCCTTTATCTCGAAAATAACTCAACATAAGTCGGTTTGTCAACTTGGCTAACGAGCTGTGACGTGGCAGTTTTGCTCCCAGTTTTGCTGCAGCACAGAATTTGCTCCCTCCAGTCGCTCAGCAATATTTTCTGCACAAAATCACTTTCAAAGCCTCCATTCTTCCAAATGGATTAAAACATATAATATTCATCTAAAAGCAACCCTATTAAGCACAAAAGACACACAAATCCCTATAGAATTAAGACCTAAATAACTACCTTTCGGACAGTTATCATACCCCCAAACTTGAACTATTGCGCGTCCCGAGCAATACTAACCAACCTTCCCTTAAGAATTCAAGACGTTAGACAAAGAATAGCTTAATCAAAATAGATAATCTAACACTACCTTCAACCTTTACCTGAGCATCCTGCAAAACCAAGCACTGCTGCAGCAAAATAATTCTTTCAGCATTGAACAAATAATCACCACCTTTAACTCAATCCTAAGAACTTACCACAACCTAGCTCTATTATCAGACATATTTAAACACATTTTTAAGGGGTTTATATTTGTGTTTTTCAGACTTAAAGCAACCATGCAGTCATAAGCTCTTAAGCATGGGATGACCCACTTTATGGTGCAGTATACCCTTGCCTCAAACTCATCACCAACTAGGCTAAATACTCATTGTTTGCTCAAAAATCCTTAGTTATCCTATCTCTTGTTCCTCATAATGGCGACATTTTATGATGAAGCTCACCTAAGTCCTGAGAGACAGAAAACTGCTAGATTATCAATCATCCTTCAAAACTTTTGCTCTATGAATTTTCTCAGCAAAATTTTCCAAAATTTTTCTTTTCAGCAATTATTTTTATCATTTTTTTAATATATTCTCCTAGGTCATCTTTTGACGCAAAGACAAACTGTGGGTGTCACAAATGTCCCTGGTTACTCAACAACCTAGAAAAATTATCATGAAGGAGAGGAATGCTTGAGCAAAACAAGTGGAGAAGCTAAAAGTCCCCCAAACTTAAATTATTCATTGTCCTCAATGAATTAGCAACATGATAAGTATACCCCCAAACTTAATTTTTTCTATCTGAATTTTAAACTAAGCGTGGGACTAAGATTAAGCTTAAGGTGGATCAAATAAGACAATGCTACCTCAGAACTTTTGCTGCAGTCATGACCAGGCTAGAAGGAATGCTCAAGCAAAAGGTTTCTGGAGATCATAACATCTTGGTCTAATTAAGCTAACTAGTCCAAACTTCAAAAATTCAGAAGAAAATTAAGTTAGATACTCAGATGTGCCAAACAAAACAATATTTGATTTCTTTAAAGATCAAGATCACAGATCAACATAATCATGTCAGAGATAGATTTTAAAGCAACAGATAAAAACAAAGAAACATAACATAACATAAGCAAAAAGAACAAAACACAAGCAAGACGAGCACATAAAATCATTCATCAAAATATTTGCTCGCAAAAACTAAAACTTCCCTTTAATTTTTCTTCATGTTCAGGCTTTGGGTTTTCTTCTTCCTCTCAAATGATGGGTGGGGATGGAATGCATAGGTTCACAAGATCGTCAATGAAAATTAGGAAGGCTTGATATGACTTAGAAAAATTCACTTGCATAGCCCTCCTTAGTGTGATGTCCCTTCAACGATCATAGCTCTAGTAGGTTTGAAGTTGTCTCTTAGTGAATTTTAGCCTACTGAGAACCATCTCAAGTTGCTTCAGCACTCTATGGACATCGCACAACAAACCACCCTTAGCACACCTCACCTCTCTGAAGTCTAGCCAGATTGGCAGTGTCAATAATCCCCTTATCAGACAAGTTTATATCATTGGAACTCTCTGGGACTCTTGACCTTCAAGTGCACTCGATCACGGGGGATAGTGCAGGCGTACGTTGTAGGCAATAATCTCTGCTTGACAAAGCTGAGCCAAGTGTTAGCCTCACACTTCAGGTATGCTGACTAGAATGTTCTTGCCCTCATCTTAGACAACCTCCACTGGACATTCAGTTGCTCGTTTGAGGAAGCAACTAATATTTCATTGAAAACAGCGTGGGGGAAGTCTTGCAAATTAAATAAAGAATTAATCACCCGAGGGCTCTAGTCGACAACAACTCTTCAAACAATAACCAAGAATCCTTCATTTTCATCGATGTTGGCGTAGAACTCCCATTCTAGTCGATCAACAGTGGGATCCGACTTTGTGCACAACCGTTTCCAACCGTTATTAGTGATGCTTGCTCAAAGAAAATGTGGGAGCTCTTTGCCATCATTGAAGCCGCGCTCTATTAGAACATTTCGCTTCAGGATTTCTGGATTTTTTTTTGTACTGCCTCTCCATGGATAAATCTCTCGTACCAAAATCTTTCATCAAGCTCAACTTCTTCATCTCAGTTTCATCTCAGTCTCAACAGTCTCAACATTTTTTTCCTTGCTTGTGTTTGTTTCCTCAATAATAATACAAACAGAAAAAAAGAATCACATTAGTAGTAATAAAAGATGTGAGTGAAAAACGTACCTGATGGGATCGTATAAATAGGGCACTAACTCAAAGATCTTCAACAAATAATTAGCCCCTAATTATCTCTTAATTAATTTAAGTTACCGTTTTAACTTCATGGATTCATAGAAAATTTTTATCATCTGTCAAATGGTAAGATCTTCTATTTACTATTTTCCCTTTGTGTGCAACAACCATAACGCCATCTTCCTTCTGCTCAACATCTTTGTTAATTAACTGCATGCCCACTTTATTATCCTGCTAACAACAATAAAATCTCAATGATAAAATTAGAATCTTATCTCACAAAAAAAAAAATCTTAACCGAATAAAATCTCTGATCTTCTCAACAAAACAATGAAATCAATTTTTTTTTTTAAATAACATCCACTAGATATATTATTTCAATCTGGAAAAATCTTCGATTTAAATCTTCAAAATAAAATCTAAACTAACCAACAAAATAAATATAAAATATATAATAAATAATAAATAAAATCTAATCAAATCAGAATCATATCAAATCAAAGTAATAACAAAACAAAAAATAAATAAATAAATAAAAACGTAATCCAATAATGGGAGCTTCTGATTAGAATGCTGAAATTTTGCTCCCTCAAAATCTGCACTCCCTAAATCTGCCAGCAACTTCAAAGAAGAATACTTCAAAACTAAATCAGGAAGATATATTATTAAAAATCTAATCTAAAGAGAAATTAAAAATTCAAACTGAAATTAAATCTAAACAGAAATCAAATTTACTTTAGACTCACAACCATCATCAACACATTGTCTAACCATAGATGCATCATTTGATAAATAAAACTTTACCTCACGGAAAAATTCTTTCATTTGTTCTTTTGATAAACCAGGAGGCAAATTTCCAAAATCAAGATAATTGGAAAAGTCATCATACCAAGGTGTTTTCACTGCCTTAATATGAGCTACAGTAAATAACCGCTCATCAATGAAGGATTTCCTAATCTCGGGTTGCTGGAGCAATGTCAATGAATTATAAGGTTCAATAGGCTTGGATTTCTTATCTATTGGCTCTAAGGATTCAAAATTCCTCTCATAACTAGAAATCTCACCTACAAATTTATGCTCATGCTCCAATCCACCTATTTCCAAATCCTCAATTTGGATTTCTCCAAATTTTTGGGTATGGTACTCCATCAATTCCTTCTCAAAGTGGTCCTCAACAAACTCATCCAACACCTGAATGCACGAGCAATCCTCAAAATCATTAGGATATTTCATTGCATCAAACATATTAAACTTTACCTTTTGGTCATACACCCTCGTTGTAAGTTCCCCTTGTTGGACATTCATCAATGATCTACCAGTTGCTAAAAATGGACTACCATCTTGGTTCTTAGACTTCTGCCTTTGTGGAAAAGGTAAGGGTGGGTCATAGGGTGGGGGCGGTACATAAGGTGGGGGTTCTACATCTGGAACAGAACTAATTGCTCCAGCATCTTTGCTGCTGCCTCCATCATATTGACCAGACCCCAATTCTTTTTCGACAACATTACTATCACTACTCTTTTCTACTTCCTGGGGTATACTAGGCTCTTTTCTATCTTCTAGTGGCTTATCACTCCCTAAAGTCATTGCCTGCACCTGCTTCGTACCTTCCCTTATAGGGTGTTCAATATTTGAAGGAATGATACCTCGAGATCGTGCCTTCAGCTCATTAGCTAGTTGACCCATTTGCAACTCTAGGACTCTTAATGAAGCCTGCTGACTTTGGATTATGACATCATTACGAGCCATATAATCCTTCATCATTGACTCTAGAGAATTACCCGAATTTTGCTGGGGCAAAACCTGCTTATTTTGCTGGGGCAATGCCTGTGATTTAGCAAATCCAAACTAGTTCACCACCTTTTGTTGTGCTTGGGGGACTTGCGAATTGCTTCCTTGCCCTCCCCACGCAAACTTGGGGTGGTTGCGCCAACTTGGATTATAAAAGTTAGAATAAAGGTTATTCCTTTGATTACCTGCAAAAAACACAGAAGCTAGATGGTTAGGACAAACCTCATAATTATGCTCTTCACCACAATAGGCACAAGATTCAGCTACCACTTGATTTACAAATGCAATAGATTCCACCACTGGTGGCTGCTGAACATTGCTTACCACAGTTATGTTTTTAAGAGTGTTAGCTAATTCTACAATATCGGCCCTAATGGTAGACACACCATCAACTTCTAATACACTCTTAACTTTTTTATTAGAGCCTCTGACATCTGTCCATTGACAACTGTAGGTTGATATTCTCTCTAAAATCTCATAAGCTTCATTAAAAGATTTTTCCAAAAGAGCCCCTCCCGCAGAAGCATCCATCATACACTTGGTTGCTATGTTTAACCCATTGCAAAATATTTCCATTTGAATACAATATGGCAAACAGTGGTGGGGACACTTTCGCAAAAGCTCCTTAAACCTTTCCCAAGCCTCACTAAAAGTTTCTTCCTCATTTTGCCTAAATCCCACTATTTCACTCCTTAACTAGGCACTCCTAATTGGTGGAAAATACTTACTAAGAAATTTCTCTACTAGCTCATTCCACGTACTTATCGATGTTAGAGCAAAAGAATTCAACCATGCCTTTGCTCCATCTCTAAGGCAATAAGGAAATAGGGTTAATCTAAGGGCATCTCTCGACACTCCCTCGAAAGAAAATGAATCACTAACTTCTAGAAAAGACTTAAGATGTAAATGGGGGTCCTCGGATGGTAAACCATGGAATTGGCCAACCATCTCTAACATGTGAAACATGACCGGTTTCAATTCAAAATTCGATGCCTCAATAACTGGATACACTATCACTGGATTTAACTCGTCAATAATTGGAAAAACATACGCTCTAATGACTCTGTCCCTATCATTTGCTACAAGGATAGGATACTTAGCCTGATTATTTTGCTGTCCATTTTGCTCCAGCGGCGGATTTTGCTGCATCGCACAGTTCCTCTTCGAAATTCACTTGAAATTTTGTTTTTTTTTTTTTTGAAAATCTAATCCGGAGGGGATCGCTCAGACACCAAAGTCACACCTACAAAACAAAAAGAAACAGTCAAAAAGTTCACGCACCAAATCACCAAAAATACACAAAAAAAAAATCAATCAAATAAAACAATTTCAAGCCCCCGGCAACGGCGCCAAAAACTTGTTGCAATTCTGGAGTGGTTAAAAATATGAGATAAATTAACTCCAAAATACTGTGCAAGTATACACAATCTAGCAGCAAGTGATAAGTATTTATCGTATCCACAGGATCTTGAAATGCCTACCTCTATTGATTTAATTTGCCTTTTTAGTGATTTCAAATGGTTGGTTAAATTGATTTGGTTTTTAAAATGCTGAAACAAAAGATATGCGGAAGCAGAAAGTGATTACGACTAGAGAAAACAGAATGGAAACAGACACAGATTAAGACTTCTGTAATTGTTATAAAGATGCTCCAGCAATTCTTTTGATTCGTCAATCTCCTGCAGTATTATCAGCGGGATCCTCCCGGAACTACGAATTTTTTGGAATATGTTTCAAAACCAATGAAGCTCTACCGATCAAGCACTAGGCAACTGGCTATCCCTAACTCAGTCACTGGCGTCCACCAATACACAATGATCTAGCGTGAATTATCGCCACACAACTCCTAAATCATCCCTGAAACTAGGAGAAGCTATACATACCGGCTAGCTAGGCGGGCACATAATGAAAATAAAGATCAACAATAATTCAAGATGATCATGATCAAATAGAATTTCCAGATTTATAAATATAACAATCACATAATTCTTAACCTATGCCTACAAAGCAACTAGTTCATGATTGAAGACATAAAATACGTTACAATCTCGATAAGCACATCCATAAAGCGAAATAAACAAGAAGTACTAATCCTTTTCAGCAAATGGGGATGAAACGGCTGCTCCAAACCACCAAGAACATGGAAGAACTTCGTCTCCTTGAGTGGAATCGCAAATGGTCTTCTTAGATCTCCATTTTGCCGTCAATTCGGCCTCCAGCCGATTGATTTGGTCTCCAAATCGTGAATGAATTTATCTTTGATGGCTCCTCCTTTTATAAGATGAGAATTAGGTTAAATTGGACACATGGCAGGCTCTCCTTGCTCCTTTATCTCGAAAATAACTCAACATAAGTCGGTTTGTCAACTTGGCTAACGAGCTGTGACGTGGCAGTTTTGCTCCCAGTTTTGCTGCAGCACAGAATTTGCTCCCTCTAGTCGCTCAGCAATATTTTCTACACAAAATCACTTTCAAAGCCTCCATTCTTCCAAATGGATTAAAACATATAATATTCATCTAAAAGCAACCCTATTAAGCACAAAAGACACACAAATCCCTATAGAATTAAGACCTAAATAACTACCTTTCGGACAGTTATCATCCACCCTGATTGAAGCCTTGGATCACCAACTTACTGTTTGACAGTTCCTCCATTAAGATGCCTAATTGCTTCATGGTTGACTTAGGCATTATATTGACAGTTGATCCATCATCAATGAGGATCCGACTAACCCTTTATTCCCGAATGTATCCTGAGACGAATAAAGGTCTATTGTGAGGTTTTGACCCTAGCAGCAAATCTTCATCAGAAAATCCGATAGACATGCAACACGAAGCACACGTCCGTGCCTCGGAGGTTGGGATGTTTGTACCATCAGACTCTATCAATGCATTAATAAGGACGTTTTTAGCTTCTTGAGGAAGTGACAGTAAATCATTTATGCTGAAGGAGGATAAGTCTCCTTAACCTACCACCGCCCCCGAGGAGCTAGCAGGGACATCATCATCTTCCACCTCGTCCACAATGTGACACGTGACAGTTTCAAGTGCCTCTCCTTGACGATCATCGAGAAAGTGCCTTGGGAAATATTCCGCCAAAGTTATGGGTTGTTGATAGCGAGCAGAAATGTCGCTATTTTAGTCTCAATTTATTAAGCTTTTAGGTGCTTTAATCGTGTTTTTAATGAATATATTTAATGAATTTTGTTATTTGGTCCTTAGGAGCTAAGTTGGTGATTTTGGGAGAAAAAGAGCCAAAATTGAAGTAATTCTAGCCCAAATCCTAGCTTGATGCAATTGAAGGCCCAAAGAAGGCTTTCATGAAGAAAAGACCAAGAGAAATGAAGAAGAAGGCCCAAAAATCAGCCCAAAAGGAAACTGATTTTTCTGGAAAATCTGGACAGCGTCGCGACGCTGCCCTTTCTTGTTGCCCAAGCCGCGTGCGCAGCAGCGTCGCGACGCTTAGCAAGGCAGCGTCGCGACGCTACCCCTATTCCAGGCCTATAAATAGGTGCCCTTGGTGCCTCATTTCTCATCAATCAATTAACCATCACTCAATCCTTTCTTTCCTTTCTTAAGACTCCTTTTTTGGAACCCCTCTCAAGGCTTTTGAGCCTTTTTGAGAGGGTTCTTCTAGTGGGGAAATATTGGGGAATTTTGGGAAGCAATCATAGAGGCTCGAGGAGTAGTCAGCGGGGGGCTCCAAGCGTCAGCAAGGGGTTTTCAACGGTCAATTCCTTTCCTTTTATGCTTTTTAATATGCTTTCCCTTGTAATTATTGTGGATATTATGTGTAGCTAAACCCCAATTTGGGGTCTTGAAATGAAATGATAGTGGAAATATTATTATAATTTCTTGTCTCTTGCCCATGTCCTAATTATTTGTATGGATGTGCTTAATGCTTTACTCAATCTGGCCAATTGTGTAATGATTCGTTTCTTAATGGAAACTCGACGGAGAGAAATTAGGATAGATCATAATCCTTGCAACTAGTTTAATTGTCCGTTGTGACACCGGGATTAGTTGATTAAACTTAGATCCCTAAAATGAATCAGAGTGTAATAATTAATGATTTTTAATAGCGCTAAGGACACTTAGGTTGTTAAAATGAATTAGTTACAATTAGGGGAAACCGACAGGAGAACCTATGTGATTAACGGAGATTCTAGGTTTATAATTAGTTGGGCAATGAGATAGGATAATTATAGCAATTATTTAGCTAATCATTGATTTTCAAGACCCCTCTTCCCATTTCAAGAAAACTCTTTCTCCACATTTTATTTTTGATTGATCAATTTTGTTTTCATTAGTCTTTTTGAGTTCAAGTTCGTTTTATCACATGAACGTGGTCCCTAAATATTATTTCTCCTAAGTATTTTCAGTGCTCAAGAGAATTTTAATTATTTGCTTAAGTTTCACTTCGCCTCCCTGAGGATTCGATACTCGGAATACTTTCCGTTTTATATAACTTGTGACGACCCGTGCGCTTGCGGATAATCGTTTAGTACAACCATACCACACCACCAAACAAGTTTTTGGCGCCGTTGCCGGGGAAGGCTTGATTTTTAAGCAAAAATTAATTTTTCTTGACATCGAAAAGAAAAGGGTAAATGGTAATTTAGGTGTAAATATTTTTTTCATTTTGTGAATATTATTTTATTTTCATTTTTGTTTGGTTCTTTTTGTTATTTGGGAGCATTGTATGCGAAGAAACAAGGTGGTTGATCTATTTCCGTTAGATCTTGAGATTAACAGGACTCTTAAATCCATTAGAAGAGAAAAAAGATTAGCAGAAACGATGGCCCACCAAGAAGAAGCTCCCAAGGCAATTAGAGATTTTCTGCAGCGAGTTCTTCCTACCGAGAATTCTGGAATTGTTTATGCCCCCATCCAAGCTACAAAATTTGAGCTAAAAACAGGGTTGATTCAGATGGCACGCGATAACTCGTTCAAGGGACATCCTTCCGAGGACCCCCACTCTCATCTGCGATCATTCCTAGAAATATGCGTGACGGTAAAGATGAACGGAGTTCCGGCCGACGCGATCAGATTAAGGTTGTTTCCATTTTCCCTACAGGATAAAGCAAAATATTGGCTCGAATCAGTCGAGACGGGCAGCATCAATACTTGGGACGAGCTTGCCCAGGCTTTTCAGACAAAATTTTTTCCACCAGCTAAGACTACCAAGCTCCGGACTGAAATTGGAACATTCAGACAGCTTGACGAGGAGCAGTTATACGAAGCGTGGGAAAGATATAAGGAAATGCTTAGGCGATGCCCCCAACACGGATATCCTGATTGGCTTCAGGTACAGTTATTTTATAATGGATTAAACCCCTCCACAAAGACAGTCCTTGACACATCAGCAGGAGGGAGTTTTCTTTCAAAAACAGTGACAAAAGCCAAAGACCTGCTTGAGGTAATGGCGGCAACAAGTTATCAATGGTCGGCGGAGAGAGGAACAGTTACAAAAAAGGCTAGATTATATGAATTGGATGAGTCAAGTTCACTGAAAGCGCAACTGGCATCTCTAACCAATGCACTAAACAAATTGACGTCATCTGAGGTGGTTAAGTCCATTTCCACCTTAGCTGAAGGTCATTCAAAGAAAGAAGGTCAAGATGTGGAAAAAGTTCAATACATAGGAAATAGACCATATGCTCAAGGAGTACCAAACTTCTACCACCCCAGTCTGCGCAATCACGAGAACTTCTCATATGCGAATACAAAGAATGTTTTGCAGCCACCCCCAGGTTTTGCATCAACGAGTACTCCTGAGAAGAAAAATAATCTGGAGGAGATGGTGGCTTTATTCATCAAGGAACAAAGAATATTGAATGTGAATCTCCAAACATCAGTAAACAACCACGACGCAGCTCTAAAGAATATGGAAGTGCAGATAGGTCAGATTGCTTCAGCAGTAAATGCCCTGCAGAAGGGAAAATTTCCAAGTGATACTGAGCCTAACCCGAAAGAGCAGTGTAAGATGGTGGTTCTAAGAAGTGGCAGAAGACTGGAGGACAGTTCAGAGAAGAAAAGAGAAGGGATGAAGATGAAGGGACTGAGGCACAAAAAGCCTCCTCTGAAAGGTTCCAACATCCTCCCAACTCTATTGAATTAAAATGTGATTTTTCTAACAGCTGTGCAGGTAGAAAAGAAGAAGAGAGACAGAATGACAATAAAAAGATGACTGAGGAAGAAGTGGTTCCATGCAACCACCATGACAGAGGTTCGCATATTAGCCCGCCCAAGCGGAGGGGCGAATGTCCAACCTTTGATTTCAGGGAGTTACCTTTTCCTCAAAGATTTAAAAATGTCAAATTAGATGAACAATTTCAAAAATTTTTAGAAATGTTTAAAAAGTTGTCTGTGAATATTCCATTAGTAGAAGCTTTGTATAATATGCCAAATTATGGAAAATTCATGAAGGAAATGCTTTCTAAAAAGAAAAGTCTGAAAAAAGAAGTTTTTAATTTATCTGAGAGTAGCAGTACCATTATTTCTGGTAGGATACCCTCTAAGCAGAAAGATCCAGGGAGTTTTACTGTTCCCTGCACCATAGGAGAGGTATCCTTTGATAGGGCTTTGTGTGATTTAGGAGCAAGTATAAATTTGATGCCCTACTCTGTGTACAGGAAGATTGGTTTATCAGGTATGACAGACACCGACGTCACTCTCCAGCTTGCTGATAGATCGATTACCCACCCGATGGGTGTTGTGGAGGACGTGTTGGTGAAAGTCAACAAATTCATCTTCCCTGTAGATTTCGTGGTACTGGACATGAAGGAGGACAAAGAAGTGCCAATTATCTTAGGCAGACCTTTCCTAGCCACTGGTAAGGCTGAGATTAGCGTGCATACAGGTAAGCTTACCTTGAACATTGATGATGAAAAAGTCGTGTTTAGTATTTTTGGCCAAGATGAATCTGTTTGTAGCTTGCATACATGTTTTTCTGTTGGGCCTGAATACTTGACTGATGACGATGAAGAGGTAGACTATAACCTTGGCCTAGGCTTAGGAGAAATGCTTGTTGATAATATGGATTTTGATCATGATGCATATATGGATAATCCTCTTTTTGAAAATGATTTGGATCTGCCTGACTTTGAAAATGAATTAGACTTGCCTGCTTGTGATAATGAAAGATCTGCAGTCGATGATTTACCTTCCTTTGAAAATGAATTGGAATTGCCTGAACTGAATAATTTTGATGATGATATTGAATTGCCTGACATTGAGCATGAACATAAAAGGCAGAAAAAAGATTGCTCGATAGATAATTTTGAGTCTGACCATGATTACAGTGAATCTATTGAGTCTGATCTTGACATTCCTGAATGCATGAATCCTGACAATGTGAATACTTTCTTTTCATGTCCTGATGATGTGTATAGCATAGAATCTGACCCAGAAGAACTTGAATCTGTGCATAGTATAGAATCTGATCCTGAAATTCTTGAATTCTTTAATTCTTCTGATGATGAGTCATGTGATAGCTTAGTTGAATCATTTTTTAATTCTGAGTCTGAAGGATTTACTGAGCATGTAGATATTTTTTCTGATGAATGGACTGGCATGATTGATAGGCCATCTCTAGATCCTAGACCAGTAGACATTATAACGCTTGATGACTCTGTTAACAACTGTTTTAAGAATAGAGATTTAGAAAAGAGATTTGATGCGGCTGATTATTTTCTAAAATGTTATTATAAGAATCTCTTTAGTGAAGATGGGCCAGGGGAAAGTTTTTTTTCTCCCCTGTTTGTAGTATGCAATTCGGTGCGTGATTTCTTGCAGGGCCCGGAGGATGATGAAAATTTTTATTTTGAGCCTCCGTAAAGCGTGCCGAGCCTAGTCTAGCTAAAGACGTTAAAGAAAGCGCTGCTTGGGAGGCAACCCAAGGATTAAAGTAGTTAGTTGTTTTTGCGGTAAATAATTTTCTTTGCTCCGTGATCCAATTTTGTTTTGCAGGATCACCTTAGCAAATCCAAAAATTCCACATTTCCCATTTTTCATGGATCCAAAGGAAGAGGATGAAGCGCTCCTAGCTCAGGGAAGTCTCAGTATCTCTCTTTATGCTTTTCTGTTTTAAAACATTGGGGACAATGTTTAGTTTAAGTTTGGGGGGGAGGTTTCCGCTGTGTTGAGCATATTTAAATTTTGTTGGATGCATGAATAGATAGCCATGATAGCCAAGGATGTGATTTTTGAAATTTTGGGAGAAAATGGTTTATATGTTGTGGAATCTGGGAGCACGGCAGAAATTGTGAAATTTTAAAATTTTTTGATACTTAGTATTGATGTCTAAAGCATGCAATAGTCTTATCTAATGACGTCTTTGAAAATCTAGATTCTTATTATGGTTTTCAAAGTTGTTGTCACCCCGATAGGCTTAGTTTCTAATATCAGGAAGTTCATGCTTGATTGCTCTAAAGAACTAGGTAGGAAAAAAATGTTATGCCTGCTGAGAGAAAAGCAAAAGCAACAAAAGAAAATGTGAGAAAAAGAAAATCTGTTGAAAAAGAATTTTTGCTTGCTCAAAAGAAAAAAGCCTAGGGGTAAAAAGAGCTACCTGCGGTGTGATCAGTTAGGCCAACCAGAGAATAAAATTCGGGTTAAGGGTCCCTGCACCGTAGTGTGAAAGCTAGTACCATTAGATATCAAAATGCAAGTTTGGGGGAGGAGCAAAAGAAAAAGAAAAGAAAAAGAAAAAGAGAAATCATGAGAGAATTCTGCTCCCCCATGAAAAAAGAAAAAGATGACAGGCACCCTAATTACTTTTTTTTGCATGATAGAAGGACTCTGAAGTATTAGGGGCTCTTAGCCAGTGTAGGGGGAAAACAAATGGAGAAAGCCATAAGACTAATCTAGGTTAGTAAAAGAATCAATAGATAAGTCTTGAGCATGCTATTCATTAATCTTAAGTTCAAACTAGTTTAAGATTTCTTCAAAAGTATGCGGTGCTTGCTTATTCCACTTGCATGTTTTCCATTCGATCCTAAGAATTCCAAAATCATTGAGGGTGGAGCGATTCTATTTCATGCATCTTTAGAATTTATTTTGCTCGGGACTAGCAAAAGCTTAAGTTTGGGGGTGTGATAGCGAGCAGAAATGTTGCTATTTTAGTCTCAATTTATTAAGCTTTTAGGTGCTTTAATCGTGTTTTTAATGAATATATTTAATGAATTTTGTTATGTGGTCCTTAGGAGCTAAGTTGGTGATTTTGGGAGAAAAAGAGCCAAAATTGAAGTAATTCTAGCCCAAATCCTAGCTTGATGCAATTGAAGGCCCAAAGAAGGCATTCATGAAGAAAAGACCAAGAGAAATGAAGAAGAAGGCCCAAAAATCAGCCCAAAAGGAAGCTGATTTTTCTGGAAAATCTAGACAGCGTCGAGACGCTTAGCAAGGCAGCGTCGCGACGCTGCCCTTTCTTGTTGCCCAAGCCGCGTGCGCAGCAGCGTCGCGACGCTTAGCAAGGCAGCGTCGCGACGCTACCCCTATTCCAGGCCTATAAATAGGTGCCCTTGGTGCCTCATTTCTCATCAATCAATTAACCATCACTCAATCCTTTCTTTCCTTTCTTAAGACTCCTTTTTTGGAGCCCCTCTCAAGGCTTTTGAGCCTTTTTTAGAGGGTTCTTCTAGTGGGGAAATATTGGGGAATTTTGGGAAGCAATCATAGAGGCTCGAGGAGTAGTCAGCGGGGGGCTCCAAGCGTCAGCAAGGGGTTTTCAACGGTCAATTCCTTTCCTTTTATGCTTTTTAATATGCTTTCCCTTGTAATTATTGTGGATATTATGTGTAGCTAAACCCCAATTTGGGGTCTTGAAATGAAATGATAGTGGAAATATTGTTATAATTTCTTGTCTCTTGCCCATGTTCTAATTATTTGTATGGATGTGCTTAATGCTTTACTCAATCTGGCCAATTGTGTAATGATTCGTTTCTTAATGGAAACTCGACGGAGAGAAATTAGGATAGATCATAATCCATGCAACTAGTTTAATTGCCCGTTGTGACACCGGGATTAGTTGATTAAACTTAGATCCCTAAAATGAATCAGAGTGTAATAATTAATGATTTTTAATAGCGCTAAGGACACTTAGGTTGTTAAAATGAATTAGTTACAATTAGGGGAAACCGACAGGAGAACCTATGTGATTAACGGAGATTCTAGGTTTATAATTAGTTGGGCAATGAGATAGGATAATTATAGCAATTATTTAGCTAATCATTGATTTTCAAGACTCCTCTTCCCATTTCAAGAAAACTCTTTCTCCACATTTTATTTTTGATTGATCAATTTTGTTTTCATTAGTCTTTTTGAGTTCAAGTTCGTTTTATCACATGAACGTGGTCCCTAAATATTATTTCTCCTAAGTATTTTCAGTGCTCAAGAGAATTTTAATTATTTGCTTAAGTTTCGCTTCGCCTCCCTGAGGATTCGATACTCGGAATACTTTCCGTTTTATATAACTTGTGACGACCCGTGCGCTTGCGGATAATCGTTTAGTACAACCGTACCACACAACAACAGTTGTGGAGGGCAAAAGAAGTCTTCACTTTCCTCCACGACAGGCTTTGACCTCCTTGACTTCTTTTTTCCTTTCCTCCTTTGAGACTTAACTTTTCTTTTACTATCTCGAAATAGGCGGGACTCTTTCCGTGAGTAACTTTGCTTTTGCTTTTTGCGACGAACGACAAGGGTCCAGCCTTCGTTCTCATCTTCAATAGAATTATAATTTTCTTGGGATTCCTTCATTGTGGCTTCTTTTTGGAATCGAACCACTACATGGTCAAGGATCCCAAATTGAATCAGCTTTTCTTCATAATCGCATAAGGAGATTAGGGGAAGCTGATCCCCTATACTTGCCGCTATTGTTGCATGATTCGCCTGAGCCACCTCATCAAGGTCTAACTCAATTCTCTTCTCGCGAGCCAATTTAAGGATTAGCTCCTTTAATACAAAACACTTCTCCACCGGGTGACTAACGACTCTGTGATACTTGCAATAGTTAGGATCATTGACTTTCCCTAACTCTTCTGGTCGTTTGAATTCTGGGAGTTCAATTAATTGCTTCTCCAACAGTTGTTCCAACATATCTGGAACGTCAGAGTCTAGAAATGGATATACCTTTTCTTGTCTTTCTTTTAAAGTTAGGCGACGTCTCTCGCCTGTCTCCACTCGCTTATTTGTTTTGTTTTCCCTTCCTTTGGCGGAAAGTTTCACAGGGGTCGTGTTGACGACCATGGATTGATACCCAGTGGGCAGTCTGAGATTGCCATTCCTCTTTGTATAAGGTTTAGAATACAAGAGGGAACTTTGAGTGGGTCCACCATATTGAGCCCTAATGGAATTCATGATCATGTCTTGCAGTTGTCTTTAACTGCAACTTTATCCTTAGAGGATTCTTCAATGAGCTTTGAGATCCTGCTTGCAACAGCAAGAGGAGTATGATCCTCCTTAATCTCAATTCCTTGGGAACGACTACGAGTGACAGGACCAGTGTAAGAGTCGCTTGATGTGGTAACCTTCGCGGGAGCTTTCTTTGGTGTCATCACGTTGGTTGGATCTTTAAACAAGAGAAAGAGATGAGAGGTATAGAGGTCCCATTGGGCATGCCAATTTGTTCACACGTAAATTCAAATGAATGCAACACGTGGAATATGTAAGGATTTGGAATTCCCCAATTCCGTTAAAGCGGAAGCGTAATTGGGACCGATTCGTAGTTAATTTTGTTCATCCAAAAATACTATTGCATTGGTTAAAACATAGAACAAATTATATACAAACTTAAGGCTAAGCATACAAAATTTATTAGATCTAAATCTAAAGGGGAGAAGCAAACATACCGTCGTTGACGACTCTAAATACTTCAACGGACACCTTTCTTGATTTTGGACCAAGCGTCAACAATTGGGACACCACCAATTGATCTTCCCCGCTATGACTCTAAGATTAGGAACGTAGTTGTGGGACTACCTAATCTTGAATGGGAAAAACTCTAGAGAGAAAATTCTCCCTAGAGTTCTTGGGTTGAGAGAATATGAGAGGGAGGCTAGAGAGAATGCAAGAATGCATTCTTGTGGCCTTATGTTGTAGTACCTAAACCCTAGGTTTAGTGTTCTATTTACAGTAGAGAGGTCATGAATAAAATATTCATTTAAAATCAATTATTTCCATAACTGATTTAATCTTTTCCATAATTAATCAATTTCATGACCAACCAATTCCATGACCAATCAATTCCATAATTGATTAATCTTTTCCATAAATGATTGATCACTTCCATAAGTGATTACATCATTTCCATAAATGATTAATTACTTCCATAAGTGATTAATCATTTTCATAATTGATTAATTTCCAATTAATTAATCACCAATTAAATATCATATATTTAATTTCAGACCTTCTATTAGTTAATTAATTAATTACCCAATTAAATATCATATATTTAATTTGAGACCTTCAATTAATTAATTCTATAATATGAATCAAATTCATATTAAAATTTGAACTCCTTCAAATTCTCTTATATCCTATAAATTTAATATGAATCAAATTCATATTAATATTTGAACTTCTTCAAATATTTATTTCTCTCATAGACTATAGTTTAATTAAATCTCATTTAATTAAAAATAAATTGAATAATTAATTAATTCATCTTCTAATTAAATACCATATATTTAATTAGACATATATTTGAACTCTTTCAAATATATCAATCTCTCAATATTATAAACTTTAATCTCAAATTAGACTTTATATTTTAATGCATCACTATACATTATATTAATTTGTATCTCGTACAATTAACTTAATTCCCAATATGAATTTGAACTATTAAAATTCTCTCAAGATATATTTGTTCTCCTAATTACTCTTTACGAGCTAGTAGGAGGACCTAATGGATGATAGCGAGCATAGCTAGCTACTTTTACTTATTTAATTGAGCTAGTCTTTTATGATGTTTGGGTCATTTTATTGTGCTTAATTGTTTATTTTGTAGGAAAGCGTTGATTAGAGTTAAAACGTGGAATAAGAATTAATCGGGTGTTCGGGACGTGAAAAGATGCCAAAGAACCAAAAAGATTCAAGTAACAAGGAGCCAAGAATGGGCATTCTGCCCATTAGCGTCGAGACGCCACTCTTGGAGCGTCGAGACGCTACGTTTCCTTAATGAGAAGATGTGGCAGACCCACAGCGTCTCAACGCTGTGATAGGAAGCGCCCCGACGCTATCGCTTTTCCTTTTCAGACACTCGCGTAAAAAGGGCAGCGTCGAGACGCTATCTTAATAGCGTCTCGACGCTACGACGAAAATCTGCTATATAAGTTTAGTTTCGGCTAGGTTTTGAGAACTTTCGATTTGGGGACTTTTGGAGCCGACATTAGAGCAGAAAGAGGACAGAATTGAGCTGAAGCAAAGGGGACGAGTTGGAAATCAACCCATTGTTCGTGGGGATCATGACGGGGACGTTCGGTCTCGGCCTACAACGAGTCTATTTCTCTTTTCCCTTACTTTAGATAGTTTTTATGGCTTATTTAGACTTAGTTTATATTGTAACGAGGATTATGTGTAGCTAAGTTTAATTCTTAGGGATTGATGTAGCCGTTGGGCACGTTTTGGATTGATTTACAGTATTTATACTATTGATGTCATTTATGCATATGTTGTATGCTTAATGCTTTCGATTTACTGGCCATAAATTGATTGATGTTTATTTTTTAATCTAACTCGGGAGAGAGGATTTAAATTAGAAATCAATATGCATAACTAGAATTTAGCTAAAACTCGAGAGATTAAGGTTAATTCTAGAAATTGTCATAAGGGTTAGCCTTATTGCCTTGTATGTTTATTGGATTTAGATAGGGATATCGGGTTCAATTGCATATGGGAGAATCATGTATGCTCGGGAGAGATATGTGTGATTTTAGTTGCCAAGATTTATGAATCATAGCATGCATTAATCCGTTTATTAATCCATAACTCCAATTGGTGAAATCAATTCCCTAAGACCAATTATTACCATTTGATTGTCGCTTTTTACTTTAGTTTTATATTTGATTAATTCATATTCTCATTCAATTTGATTCCCTAAATAAAATTGGTCAAAAGTATTTTCGATAATTAAAATTTGGCTAGACACCAATCCAGAGGACGACATTCGATTTCAAAATCACTATATTATTACTTGACCCGTACACTTGCGGTAAGCAATTTGCACATCAAGTTTTTGGCGCCGTTGTCGGGGATTGGCATATTTAGTCAATTTTAATATCGAAGAAAAATTATCCGGTCTTAGTTTAGGGTGTATTCCATTTTGTTGCTAATTTTGTTATTTTTGTTTTTAGGTAGATTGCATTTTTCCTTTATTATTTTTTCTTTTACATTCTTAAATTTTTCCATATTTAGATTTTTCCATATTTATTTGAATTTTCCATTGATAGATTTTTAGTTTTTCCTTTTTAGATTAGTTTTTCCTTTTTAGATTAGTTTTTCCTTATTTGTTTGTTTCCTTATTTAATTTTTGTCATTTTTGTTTGCATTCCATATTTGTTATCTTTCTTCCTTTTGTAGAGTATTTTTTCCTTAGTTAGATTCATTATTTTCTCTTTTTCTTGTTTCTTTCCTAATCTATTTTCTTTCCTTTTCTTTTTATTTATTTATTTATTTTTTTTTTTTGGTTAGCTTAGGTTGTGCATGCGAAAGGTTAGGGAATTGGCCTTAGTTCCCTTAGATCCAGAGATTGAAAGAAATTTTAACAAACTTCGAAGGGAAAATCAAGAAAACATCCAAATGGCCAATCCTAATCCTGAAGAACCTAAGCCCATCAGGGACTATTTTCAGCCGATCTTTCACGAGCAACAGTCAGGGATTGTCTATGCCCCAATTAATGCTAATAATTTTGAGTTGACAACAGGTCTCATTCAGATGGCTCGAGACTGTGCTTACAGAGGATCACCCATGGAGGATCCAAATTCTCATCTGAAATCCTTCCTAGACATCTGTGGGACGGTAAAGTTAAATGGTGTTTCTAAAGATTCCATTCGCTTACGTTTGTTTCCTTTTTCGTTGCAGGACAAGGCGAGGGACTGGTTACAATCTATTCCACCTGGGAGCATCACCACTTCGGATGCTTTGGTCCAGGCATTCTTAAAGAAGTTCTTTCCTCCTGCCAAGACGGTCAAGCTGAGGACCGAAATTGGGACATTCCAGCAACAATTCGATGAGCAGCTGTTCGAGGCTTGGGAAAGATTTAAAGAGCTGCTAAGGAAGTGCCCTCAACACGGATACCCTGACTGGCTCCAGGTTCAGTTATTTTATAATGGTTTAACTCCTAGCACAAAAACTATTGTTGATGCAGCTGCAGGTGGGACTCTGTTGTCCAAGACTGTTGAGAGTGCTAGGACTTTGTTAGAGGATATGGCCACTAACAGCTATCAGTGGCCATCTGAGCGGTCAGGACCCAAAAAGATTGCTGCTGGAGTGTTCGAGGTTGACAACGTAAGTGCACTTCAGGCGTAGATGTCTTCCTTGGCTAATGCATTTTTAAAGTTTTCAGGTTCAAGGAATGCTCAATCAATTGAGTCTGCAGCTGCCCTTGCATCCCAGACTCAGGGGGAAAATCTCGAGCAGGTTCAGTATGTTTCGAATTATAATTCTAGGGGGTATAATAATAATAATTCCACACCTACACATTATCACCCTAGCAATAGAAATCATGAGAATTTTTCCTATGCTAATAATAAGAATGTTTTGAATCCTCCTGGCTTCACTCCTCAAAGTCAAGAAAATAAGAAATCGTTAGAAGACCTTGTTGGAGCTTTTATTGCAGAATCAAGTAACAGGTCAAATAAGCTTGAGGAGGCCGTGATTGCAATAAACACAACTGTCAATGGTCATTCTGCAGCAATCAAGAATATAGAGACTCAGCTGGGACAACTGGTAAGTGTTGTCAACTCTATGAATAAAGGTAAAGCCCCAGTTGAACAGGAGAAATCTTCTTTGGAGTACTGCAAGGTCGTATCTGTGCATTATGAGGAGGAGACTAAATTAACTAAAGAGGAGAAAACTACTGAACCAGAGGAACTCACAGGAGGAGTTGAAGAAGGCACCACCTCAAACGAAGCTGAAAAGCTTAATCCTGAGCCTTCTATCCCTTCTCCTACTGTTTTAGTTCCTAAATCAAAGAAAAAGAAAAATTCTAAAGTTAAGTTTGACAAGTTTTTAGATGCTTTTATGGGCTTGCATGTTAATATTCCTTTTTCAGATGCCTTGGAGCAGATGCCTCACTATAGAAAATTCATGAAGGAATGGCTCAACAGGAAGAAAAAGGAAAAGCAGTTGGAGACTGTATACCTTGCATCGACGTGCAGTGCTCGTGTTCAACAGGGAGTACCAGAGAAATTGTCTGACCCAGGGAGTTTTACTATTCCTTGTAATTTTGGTACTTATTCTTGTAGGATGTGATCTAGGGGACAGCATAAATATTATTCCATTATCTCTGTGCAAAAAGCTTAATATAGGAGAAATAAAATCTACCTCTGTTAGACTTCAGTTGGCTGACCAGTCTGTGGTTAGTCCATATGGGATTGTTGAGAATATTCTGATTAAAGTAGGTAGATTTTTCCTTCCTGTTGATTTCTTTGTGCTAGATATTAAAGAAAATCCTGCTATGCCTATCATATTAGGGAGACCATTCCTTGCTACAGGGAGGGTTATAATTGATATTGAACGCAGGGAGCTAATCATAAGAGTCCAATAGGAGAAGGAAGTTTTAAAAGCTTTTGAGGACCCCAAGAACACATCAGATACAATGATGGTGGGCTACAGAAGAGGTGCTAGGAAGAGCACCAGTGATGGAAAATCAGACAGGAGACCACCCTGATGCATAGTTGGTCAACACGTCGAGCTAATGACGTTAAACAAGCGCTTATGGGAGGCAACCCAAGTGAGTTAGTTATGTCTTTCTTTTGAGTTTTATTTATTGTTTGTGTCTGTTTTGTAGGTCTTGTTTTCTTTCTCTCCTTTGCGTTCATGCTGTCAAGATTCCAAGCATTTAGTCAAGAAGTCATCATCATTCCAGGCCAGTATTGTTCACTCCTCTCATTCGTTTATTGTTCTCATGCTTGTTTATGCTTTATTTTTGTTATACATTGAGGACAATGCATACTTTAAGTTTGGGGGTGGATTAGCATGTTTGTAGAGCCCTTGAGCATCTGAGTTCGGGCTATAGATTTGAGCTTTCTTTGAATTATGCATATGGTTGTTTTCTGGATGCTACTTTTGCATGATTATGATGTCTTAGGATAGGCTTTCTTGTCAATTTTCAAGCTTGTGATGAGTTGTAAGCATGAGTGCCCAAAAAGGGAGACTTTTTAAAATTTCTCTAGGAGATGGCTTGCATGAGTAGAGTATTTATCTTGGCTAGATTTGGATTTGAATGCTTAGGAGCGAATTATTGGGTTCATATGCTTGTTGTCACCTCGATAGGTGTAGGGTAGAGCTAAAGAGTTAATTTTTTGCAAATTAGCATGTTTGATCTTGCTTAGGAGGAAAGAAAAGAATATATGCTATTTATGCTCATAAAGAAAAATCATTCTTGTTGTTATTGTTGAGAAAAAAAAAATAATAATGCCATGGCTTGTGCACAATATGCAATGGTTAATAAAGATCAAGGCAAAAAGAGCTACCCCTGTTGTGATCAGTTAGGCCAACCAGAGAAAACTCAGGTTAAGGGTCCCTGCAATAGGTGTGTGAAAGCTAGTGCCACATATAAATGCTTAATTCAATTGTTAATTAAAAGCACCTAAGTATGGAGATAAACAAACTAATTTGTTCCATTAACTCGTTAGTGAAACCTTAGTGCCAGTGTAGAGGGAAGATGAGCTGAGAGTTTAATAATCCAATCCCGGGCTAGTAGAGTCTGATCTTGTTGAGTTAGATCTCGCTTGTGCAAGTTAATTTTGGAAAAATTTTAATTTGTCTCCCTCATTGGTCCTTGTGTGCATGACTCTTGCTTGCTTGATGTTGGGTTCCTAGAGTGAGTAAAAATATGATATGAAATACTCTAGAATTCCTGTGCAAGTATACACAGTCTGCAGCAAGTAATATTATCAATCCAAGGTCTGAATGAGTTTCCACTTTACCTATTTTGTATAACTTTCTAATGGTTTCAAAGATAATAAAAATGTTGGGTTTTATCGGAATTATGCTAAAGCAAAATAAATGACAGAACAACGAGTAAACAAATAGACAAATAGATTAAAGACAGACGCTGGTTAGGCTTTAGTGATTGTTCTAAGATATGCTCTAGCAATATTATTGATCATGCATCTCTCGCAGTATTATTAGCGGATTCCTCCCGGAACTCCGGATCTTTTGGGATATGTTTCAAACCCAATGAAGAGCAACCGATCGAGCATTAGGAAACTGGCTATCCCTAGCTCAGTCACTGGCGTTCACCAATACACAATGATCGTAATGTGGAGAATTGCCACACACTCTCTAAATCATCCCTGAAACTAGAGAGAGTTATTCATACCGGCTGGCCAGGCGGGCATAAAATAAGAATAAGCACAACAATTAACCAAAATGCAATAGTCAATTTATTACTAGAGATGAAGCACAGTAATCACATTATTCCTAACCAAAACCTTAAGCTACTTAGTTCATAATAAGCATAGGAATACGAATTACAATCTGAGTATGCATGTCCATAACTACAAGTTAAATAAGAAGGTAAACTCCCTAATCAGCTTGCGGTTGATGGTGTTCTTGATGATCTTCAATCTCCCTATACTATTCGGCTTCCAAGGGAAAAACATGGAATGCCTTTGACTTTGACGGCTACTTCCTTTTATAGAAGGATGGGAGGCTTGAATTAGGTCAACTAGGACACGTGTAAGGCTCTCCTTGATCCTTTATCTCGAAAATATCTCAATAGAAGTCGGTTCATGAAGTTGGCTAACGAGCTGTGATGTGGCAGTTTCTGCTCTCAGTTTTGCTGCAGCATAGAATTTGCTCCCTCCAGTCGCTCAGCAACATAATCTGCATAAAGTGATTTCCAAAGCTTCCATTCTTCCAAATGGGTTAAATCATGTAATATCTCTCTAAAACCAACCCTAATAAGCATTAAAGACACACAAATCCTTATATAAATGGAGCCTAAATAACTACCTTTTGGAAAGTTATCATACCCCCAAACTTGAACTATTGCGCGTCCCGAGCAATACTAACCAACCTTCCTTCAAGAATCTCAAAACATTAGACAAAGAATTAGCTTAATCAAACCAGACAGTCCAACACTACCTTTAACCTTTACCTGAGCACTCTGAAAAACCAAGCTCTGCTGCAGCAAAATGATTCCTTCAGTAGGGACAAATAATCACCACTTTTCAACTTAATTCTAAGAACTCACCACAGCCTAGCTCTATTATCAGACATTTCAAAACATATTTTTAAAGGGGTTTATAACATTATTTACCAGACTTAAAGCAGCCTTACAGTCATAAGCTCTTAAGCATGGGATGACCCACTTTATGGTGCAGTATACCCTTGCCTCAAGCTCATCACCAACTAGGCTCAATACTCATTATAAAGTTAAAAAATCCTTAGTTATGCCATCTCTTGCCCCTCAGAATGGCGACATTTTATGATGAAGCTCACCTAAGTTCTGGAAGACAGAAAACTGCTGGATCATTATTCATCCCTCAAAACTTTTGCTCTGTCAATTTTTTTCAGCAAAATCTTCAACAAATAGTTTTTTTTAGCAAATCATTCCATTATTTTTTATATTTCCTAGGTCATCTTTTGACGCGAAGACAAACTGTGGGTATCACAAATGTCCCCGGTTACTCAATAACCTAGCAAATTTTAATTTTGAAGGAGAGGAATGCTCGAGCAAAATAATTGGAGTAGCGAAAAGTCCCCCAAACTTGAATTATTCATTGTCCTCAATGAATCATTAATTAAGTAATTATACCCCCAAACTTAAATTTTTCTATCTGAATTTTTAAACTAAACATGAGACTAGGATTAAGCTTAAAGTGGATCATATAAGTCAATACTACCGTCAAAAATCTTCTTGCCGCAGCAACAGTCCAGGCTAGAAGAAATGCTCAAGCAAAAGGTTTCTGGAGATCAGAATACCTTGATCTAACTAAGCGTAATCAGTCCAAGCTTCAAAAATTCAGAAGAAAATAGTTAAGTTAGAGTCAGTCAGTGCTCATGGAATAGAAACATTTAGAAATTTCATTAAAAACATAGAAAAAGAAATTACATCAGCAAATATATTTTTTGTTTAAGAAGCAGAAACAAACATAACATCAACAGAAAAGGAAAGTAGAAAATGCGCGAGCAAACAAGAAGTCAGAACAAAAATCATGCTCGCTCCGGGCCACTTCATCCTTCAGTCCTCTTGGCCCGGTTCATTTTCATCATCCTCTTCTCCTCTTTCAACAGGTGGGGGCAGAATCCAGGGGTTCAACAGATCTTCAGGGAATGTAGGAAGGGCTGGATACGGCTTGGAAAAATTCTCTTGCAGTGCCCTTCTTAAGCTGGCATCCCGATTCTTAACATAGTTCCAGAAGGTTAAAGTTTGCCTCTCAGTAAACTCTTGCCGACTGGCCGAAAGTGCCAATTGTTCTAGAATCGTATTGATGTCGTGGATAAGCCCACCTTGACGTATCTCCTGCGTGCGCTGGAGCCGCGCCAAATTGGGCGTATCAATGATCCCTTTATCAAATAGAATTGTATCACTCTCCTCCACTGGAACCCTTGCTTGTCTGCAGATCTTCAGGTGGGGGCAGAATCCAGGGGTTCAACAGATCTTCAGGGAATGTAGGAAGGGCTGGATACGGCTTGGAAAAATTCTCTTGCAGTGCCCTTCTTAAGTTGGCATCCCGATTCTTAACATAGTTCCAGAAGGTTAAAGTTTGCCTCTCAGTAAACTCTTGCCGACTGGCCGAAAGTGCCAATTGTTCTAGAATCGTATTGATGTCGTGGATAAGCCCACCTTGACGTATCTCCTGCGTGCGCTGGAGTCGCGCCAAATTGGGCGTATCAATGATCCCTTTATCAAATAGAATTGTATCACTCTCCTCCACTGGAACCCTTGCTTGTCTGCACAGCATAGTAATTGTATTCGGGAAGAACAGTTTCCCCACCTTTTTCTTCCAGCAGCAAGCAATTTCATTACAAACGATTTTTCCTACGTCAATACTGAGAGACCTCAAGATAGCAAAAGCCAAAAGAATTCGTTCCCTGGATACTGTCGAGTCGTGCGTTGTTGGAAGCAACCTCTGTCGGATGAAACCCATCCATGTGTTCGCTTCCTTGTTCAAGTAAGCCGATTGGAATGTCCTTTTCTGAGTCTTTGATAGTTGCCACTGCGCCCCCTCAATTCCTACCTCCCGGACAGCATTACTCAACTGCTCCTCAGATGGCGCGACTGCCATTTCATTGAATGCCGCGTGGGGGAAGTTTTGAAGATGGTACAGTGCGTTGATCGCACTTGGACTCCAATCTATCTCAACTCCTCTGACAATTACCAGGAAACCCTCTTCTTTATCAATGTTGGCATAGAATTCACGCACCACCTATGCGTTCACAGCCTCTGGCTTAGCACAAAACAGCTCCCAGCTGTGGTCAGCTATGCCGGTCCTTAGAAATGGCGGAAGATCACCGCTGAAACCTCTTTCGAACAGAAAATCTCGTTTCAAGAGCTCAGTGTATTTTGCTCTAGCAAAATTATTGACGAAGCGATCGTATGGCATCTGTCGCTCTGTTATTTCATCGTGCTCCTCGGATGCTTCAGCAATCTTTTTGCCCTTCTCTTCTCTTCGCTTCAGCAACTGTTCCTCATCTGCCTTTTTCTCTTCTTCTTCTCGCCTTCTTTCCTCAGCCTCTTTTTTCTCTCGTTCCTCTTGCTCGGCCTTCTCCCTCTCGAAATCTGATGATTGAGGCGATGGGGTATCAGTCCTGATCACTGGAATGCGCCCAGCCTTCCGCTTAATGCGGCGTCGCTTCGGCGGTTCAGGTATGATAACCTCCACACGAGCCTCCTGAACTGGCTCTTTGTCTTCTTCCTCTACAGCCTCCGTCTGCATAACCTCACTCTGTTTCGTCTGAATTCCCTCTCGAGCCTCTTCTATAGTCGCCACTTCCCGTCCATCCTCTTCTTCATTCGGTTTGCCAGATTCTTGTGGGTCTTCGCCTCCTTCTGCAACAACCTCCTCCTCTCTCGCTCTTTCTTGTTCTGTAGCTCTTTGTTGCCTTCTTCTTCGCTTAGCCTCCTTCTCTTCTGGCGTTCTCTTTTTCTTAGTTTTTGCTTTCTGTACTTCCGGTGTGACCGGCACCTCCTCCTCTTCACTCTTCCTCTCTTTTCGAGCTCTTGTTTTAGCCATTGAAGGTGTAAAAGGGTTTTGATAGAAAGTGCAGAGAAAGAAAGAATAACACTCACAAAGATTCAAGAAGACGAAGTGAAACGCACTTACCAGAGATTGCGAATAAATAGAGCTGCAGCAAACAAGAATCCTAACCTTCAAGATTTGCCCTGCCATAACTAATATTACCGTTGCAATTAAAAATGCAAACCTGAAATTCAAAAATTACCAACGGTAAAATTGCGAATTCCAAACGGCCATGGTAAAATTTAATGCTCTGTCATCATTGGAGTCGTTGGATAATTTCTCTGCGCCACGTGGCCTCATCAGACAATGCACGCACATTTACCTGCAAGAATTCAAAGCCAAATCCAACGGTAACAATAATAAATCCCAACGGAAACCCTTCTGACTCGGAATATTTTGCTCCAGCAATATTTGTGCCGCAACAATCTTCCGAACCTGAAGAATCTTAGATACGGAATTCGAATCTCAAAATAGACAAATCAAATCTTTCTTTTAATTCAAATTAAACCAACCAAAGCAAACTTAACCTGTTATTCTCAAAAGAAACTGAATAAGTTAGAGAAAATCTCTTATTTAATTAAAACTAGAATTCAAATAACCGAAAATAAAATCTAGATAAAATAAAATCTAACCAAAAGATAACTGCAAGATAATTTAAATAAATAACCCGAAAATAAAATTAAATCAAATCTAACCTACCAAAAATAATAAAAATACTTAAAAGATAAAATCTAATAACTCATGCAAAATTAAATCTAACCTAACCGAAATTAAAATCAAATTAACGGAAAATAAAATCAATTCAAACTTCGGGAGCTCAAAATTTTGCTCTGTGAAATGCTCCCATAAAAGTCCTGCTCTCTCAATCATCAACCAATCTTAGGGAATGATATTTCGACTGAAATTCCTCACCCCAATAATGCTTCACACGCTGTCCATTCACCTTGAATACTCTCCCATCTTTTTCATCCTGCAAAGTAATTGCTCCATTGGAGAAAACCTCAATCACAATAAACGGTCCTGACCATTTAGATTTTAATTTTCCAGGAAATAATTTTAATCTAGAATTATAAAGCAAAACTTTCTGACCCTTGACAAACTCCTTAGATCTATTTTTTTTTCATGCCACAGCTTAGTCTTTTCCTTATACATTTTCGCACTTTCGTAAGAAAATTGACGAAATTCTTCTAACTCATTAAGCTGCAGCATTCTGATTGCTCCTGCACGACTCAGATCAAAATTTAACTTTTTCAAAGCCCAAAATGTTTTGTGCTCAAGCTCTAATGGTAAATGGCAAGCTTTCCCATATACTAACCTATAGGGAGACATACCTAAAGGAGTCTTATAAGTTGTCCTATAAGCCCAAAGAGCCTCATCCAACCTAAAGGACCAATCCTTTCTAGATGGATGGACTACTTTCTCTAAAATAGCTTTAATTTCCCTATTACTAATTTCAGCCTGACCATTTGCTTGTGGGTGATAAGGGATAGCTATCCTATGCTTAATCCCATACTTAGCTAAAAGCTTAGTTAAGATATTATTAACAAAATGTGTACCCTCATCACTCACTAGAGCCCTAGGTGTCCCAAACCGCGCAAAGATGTGCGATTGAAGAAACCTTGCTACTGTCTTGGCATCACTCTGATGGCATGCAATGGCCTCCACCCACTTGGACACATAATCAACTGCCAATAAGATAAAAACATTGCCATTAGAAGAGGGAAATGGTCCCATAAAGTCAATACCCCATACATCAAATAATTCAACTTCTAAAATATAAGTAAGAGGCATTTCATCTCTTGGCCCCAAATTTCCTCTCCTTTGGCAAGCGTCACATTGCTTGTAGAACCAATGGGCATCCTTAAATAACGTAGGCCAGAAAAATCTGCAATGCAAAATCCTCATAGCCGTCCTCTGTCCGCTGAAATGACCTCCATACGGCGAAGAGTGACATTGCTCCAGGATTTCTTTTGCTTCAGCACCTGAAACACACCTACGAATAATACCGTCAGAGCATTGCTTATACATAAACGACTCATCCCAAAAGAAAAATTTTGCATCATGCTTAAACTTTTTCTTCTGCCTCCAATCCATATCAATAGGGGTGACTCCCTTTACTAAAAAGTTGGCAATATCAGCATACCAAGGGACACCCCTGACTACCTTTACCTGAACAGCAAAAAGCTGCTCAACTGGAAAAGAATCGGAAATGGCAGATTGCTCCAGCAAAGATGATGATGGATCAAGACGAGATAAATGATCTGCAACGACATTCTCTGATCCCTTCTTGTCCTTTATCTCCAAGTCAAATTCCTGCAGTAATAAAATCCAACGAATTAGTCTCGGCTTTGCATCCTTTTTAGACATTAAATACCTTATTGCTGCATGATCCGTGAACACCGTGACTTTAGATCCAACTAAATATGGCCGAAATTTCTCAAAAGCAAACACAACAGCTAACAACTCCTTTTCAGTAGTTGTGTAGTTGACCTGTGCTTTATTTAAAACCTTGCTTGCATAATATATAGGATGAATAAATTTGCCCTGCTTTTGCCCCAGCATCACTCGCATCACACATTACCTCGAATGGCAAATTCCAATTAGGCGCGCAGAGAATGGGTGCTGAGATTAAAGCAGTCTTTAATGTTTCAAAAGCCTTCCTACAATCTGCATTAAAGTCAAAAACATGATCAGTTCACAATAAGTTACAAAGAGGTTTACTGATTTTGGAAAAATCCTTTATGAACCTCCTATAAAATCCAGCATGTCCTAAAAAACTCCGAATTCCCTTCACTGAATTCGGTGGCTCTAGTCTTTCGATAACCTCAACTTTTGCTCTATCAACTTCTAGACCATTTTTAGAAATCTTATGACCTAACACTATGCCCTCTTTCACCATGAAGTGGCACTTCTCCCAATTAAGAACTAGATGGGTATCCTCACATCTTTTTAATACTTTTCCTAAATTATCTAAACAACTCTGAAAAGACCCTCCAAACACTGAAAAATCGTCCATAAATACTTCAACAGTGGACTCAATCATATCAGAAAAAATTGCTAGCATACACCGCTGAAATGTTGCTGGAGCATTGCAAAGGCCAAAAGGCATTCTCCTGAAAGCAAACGTCCCATAAGGACAGGTGAAAGTGGTTTTTTCCTGATCTTCAGGAGCAATAGTAATCTGGTTATACCCAGAATAACCATCCAAGAAACAGTAATAGGCCTGTCCAGCCAATCGATCCAACATCTGGTCGATAAATGGTAGAGGGAAATGATCCTTTCGGGTGGCTTTATTAAGCCTTCTGTAATCCATACAAACCCTCCAGCCAGTTACTGTCCTTGTGGGGATCAACTCATTATCTTTATTGCTCACCACAGTGACACCTCATTTCTTAGGAACACATTGGACAGGGCTTACCCAATTGCTATCGGCAATTGGATAAATGATCCCAGCATCCAACCATTTAATTACCTCTTTTTTACAACCTCTTTCATTGCAGGGTTAAGCCTTCTTTGTTGCTCAATACTCCTAAAGGATCCCTCCTCTAGAGTGATTTTGTGCATACAAAAAGACGGGCTAATCCCCTGAATATCAACCAATGTCCAACCAATAGCCTTGCGGTATTGCTGCAGCAATTTTATTAAGGCCTCCTCATGCTCCGGCATTAAATCTGATGCAACAATAATGGGCAATGTCTTACTTTTCCCAAGATACACATACTTTAGATGATCCGGTAAAGGCTTCAAATCTAAAGTAGGTGCCTCAATTAGGGATGGCTTAATTGGGGGAGCCTTTCTTTGATCTAAATCTAATGACTCAAAAACATCCTCACATCTAAACAATTCTTTTTCATTTTTTCTATCTAAAGAACAAAATTCAAAATCTTCTACACTAACCTCTCCATGCTTTTCTGAATGCTTATCAGCCGAATCCTGCATTGTTGTCTCAATAACTGTGCTCTCCAGAATCCTGATGAAAGAGCAATCCTCCATTTCATCTGGATATTTCATGGCTTTAAACACATTAAATTTCACTTCCTCATTACAGACTCTCATTGTTAATTCTCCTTTTTGAACATCTATTAATGCCCTACCAGTAGCCAAAAATGGATGACCTAGAATAATTGGGACATCTTTATCAGCCTCATAGTCTAAAATAATAAAATCAACAGGAAATATGAATTTATCAACTTTTACTAAGACATCCTCAATTTTACCCTCTGGATATGTGATAGACCTATCAGCTAATTGGAGCGTAACTGTGGTAGGTCTAGCTTCACCAATACCTAACTTCCGATAGACCGAAAGAGGCATAAGGTTAATGCTTGTACCTAAATCACAGAGTGCTCTACCTAATTCCTTTCCACCTATAGACACAGGTATAGTAAATGACCCTGGATCCTTAGCCTTGGGGGGTAGCCCATTCTTAAGAATAGCACTACACTCCTCAGTAAGAGATACAGTTTCGAACTCACCTAACCTTTTCTTTTTAGTCAAAATATCCTTAAGAAATTTAGCATAATTAGGCATTTGCTCAATAGCTTCTACTAAAGGGATATTTATATGCAACTGCTTAAGAATCTCTAAAAACTTTTTAAATTGACCATCCTGATTCTTAGGCAGAGGTGGTACATAAGGTGGGGGCGGCACATATGGTGGTTCTACATCTGACACAGAACCAGATGCTCCAGCATTCTCTTTGCTGCCTCCAGCACCCTGACCAGACTCCAACTCTTTTTCAATAACAACAATATTATCACTATTACTATTTAAATCCTGGGTCTTTCTAGATTCTTCTAATGGCTTACCACTCCTAAGAGTTACTGCCTTTACCTGCTCCTTACCTTCCCTTCGAGGGTGTTCAGTATCCAAAGGAAGTTTCCCTTGAGGCCTCGCCTTTAGCTCATTAGCTAGCTGACCCACTTGCAATTCCAGGGCCCTCATCGAAGCTTGATTACTTTGAATTGCAGTGTCTGTGCGAGCCATAAATTCTTTCATCATTGCCTCGAGAGAATTTCCCGAATTTTGCTGGGGCAAAGCCGGCTTATTTTGCTGGGGCATTACCTGCGCTTTAGCAAATCCTGGCTGGTTCATCTTTTGTTGCGCTTGTACGTTATTTCCTTGACCTCCCCATGAGAAGTTGGGGTGGTTGCGCCAACCTGGATTATAGAAGTTAGAATAAGAGTTGTTCCTCTGATTACCTACAAAAAACACAGAAGCTGGATTGCTGGGGCAAAACTCGTAGTTGTGATCTTCACCGCAATAGACACATGCTTCGTCCGTGACTTGGTTCACCACTGCTGCAGGCTCCATAGCTGGTGGCTGCTGATGACTAATCACTGTCACATTCTTAAGAGCGTTAGCAATCATAGCAAGATCGGCCCTAATGGTGGACACACCATCAACCTCTAATACACTCTTAACCTTTTTAGTTGTGCCTCTAACATCCGACTACTGACAACTATTAATAGATATTCTCTCTAAAATTTCATAAGCTTCATCAAAAGTTTTTGCCAAAAGGGCCCCTCCAGCCGAAGCATCGACCATACCTTGGGTTACTCCATTTAAACCATTGTAAAATGTTTCCATTTGAATACAATGAGGTAACCCATGGTGGGGACACTTTCGCAAAAGCTCCTTAAACCTCTCCCAAGCCTCACTAAAAGTCTCATCTTCAAGTTGCCTAAACCCTACTATTTCACTCCTTAATTTAGCATTTCTATTAGGTGGGAAATATTTACTCAAAAAATTTTCAGCTAACTCATCCCAAGTCCTAATTGATCCTGGAGCAAAAGAGTTTAACCATGACTTTGCTCCATCTCTAAGAGAATACGGGAACAAAGTTAATCTAAGAGCATCTCTAGGCAATCCTTGAATTACAAAAGAATCACTAACTCCTAGAAAAGACTTAAGATGTAAATGAGGGTCTTCAGATGACAAACCATGGAATTGCCCCACGGTTTGCAACATCTGAAACATTACCGGTTTCATTTCAAAATTCGCCGCTTGGATTTGGGGACGTGCAATCCCTGGATTCAGCTCATTAAACATTGGGACAGCATATGCTCGAATGGCTCTGGTCCTATCGTTCGCTATCAAGATAGGATTCTCAACCTGATTATTTCGCTGCTCATTTTGCTCAAACAGTGGGTTTTGCTGCAGCAACGGATTCTGCTGGGGGTTCACTGCTGCTGGACCTTCAGGAACCTGCGGGAGTTGCGGCACGTTCTCCATCTGGTTTCTGCGCTGCTCCCTCCTTCTGTTCCTAAATGTCCTTTCAATTTCTGGATCAAGCTCAAACCGTACCCCAGGCGGATCGCTCATGCACCAAAATCACACCTGCAAAAACAAAAGAAACAATCAAAAAGTTCTAGCACCAAACCACTAAAACACATACACAAAACAGATCAGATAAAAACTTATTCAAGTCCCCCGGCAACGGTGCCAAAAACTTGTTGGGTTCCTAGAGTGAGTAAAAATATGATATGAAATACTCTAGAATTCCTGTGCAAGTATACACAGTCTGCAGCAAGTAATATTATCAATCCAAGGTCTGAATGAGTTTCCACTTTACCTATTTTGTATAACTTTCTAATGGTTTCAAAGATAATAAAAATGTTGGGTTTTATCGAAATTATGCTAAAGCAAAATAAATGACAGAACAACGAGTAAACAAATAGACAGATAGATTAAAGACAGACGCTGGTTAGGCTTTAGTGATTGTTCTAAGATATGCTCTAGCAATATTATTGATCATGCATCTCTCGCAGTATTATTAGCGGATTCCTCCCGAAACTCCGGATCTTTTGGGATATGTTTCAAACCCAATGAAGAGCGACCGATCGAGCATTAGGCAACTGGCTATCCCTAGCTCAGTCACTGGCGTTCACCAATACACAATGATCGTAATGTGGAGAATTGCCACACACTCTCTAAATCATCCCTGAAACTAGAGAGAGTTATCCATACCGGCTGGCCAGGCGGGCATAAAATAAGAATAAGCACAACAATTAACCAAAATGCAATAGTCAATTTATTACTAGAGATGAAGCACAGTAATCACATTATTCCTAACCAACACCTTAAGCTACTTAGTTCATAATAAGCATAGGAATACGAATTACAATCTGAGTATGCATGTCCATAACTACAAGTTAAATAAGAAGGTAAACTCCCTAATCAGCTTGCGGTTGATGGTGTTCTTGATGATCTTCAATCTCCCTATACTATTTGGCTTCCAAGGGAAAAACATGGAATGCCTTTGACTTTGACGGCTACTTCCTTTTATAGAAGGATGGGAGGCTTGAATTAGGTCAACTAGGACACGTGTAAGGCTCTCCTTGATCCTTTATCCCGAAAATATCTCAATAGAAGTCGGTTCATGAAGTTGGCTAACGAGCTGTGATGTGGCAGTTTCTGCTCTCAATTTTGCTGCAGCATAGAATTTGCTCCCTCCAGTCGCTCAGCAGCATAATCTGCATAAAGTGATTTCCAAAGCTTCCATTCTTCTAAATGGGTTAAATCATGTAATATCTCTCTAAAACCAACCCTAATAAGCATTAAAGACACACAAATCCTTATATAAATGGAGCCTAAATAACTACCTTTTGGGCAGTTATCACTTGACTATTGACTTTTGAGCCTTGAGGATTGAGTTATGATTGTTGCATTCATTCTTCCATTGTATGTTTGATTTGTAGTTTGCTCGAGGACTAGCAAAAGCTTAAGTTTGGGGGTATTTGATAGCGAGCATAGCTAGCTACTTTTACTTATTTAATTGAGCTATTCTTTTATGATGTTTGGTCCATTTTATTGTGCTTAATTGTTTATTTTGTAGGAAAGCGTTGATTAGAGTTAAAACATGGAATAAGAATTAATCGGGTGTTCGGGACGTGAAAAGATGCCAAAGAACCAAAAAGATTCAAGTAACAAGGAGCCAAGAATGGGCATTCTGCCCATTAGCGTCGAGACGCCACTCTTGGAGTGTCTCGACGCTACGTTTCCTTAATGAGAAGATGCGGCAGACCCACAGCGTCTCGACGCTGTGATAGGAAGCGTCCCGACGCTATCGCTTTTCCTTTTCAGACACGCGCGTAAAAGGGGCAGCGTCGAGACACTGTCTTAATAGCGTCTCGACGCTACGACGAAAATCTGCTATATAAGTTTAGTTTCGGCTAGGTTTTGAGAACTTTCGATTTGGGGACTTTTGGAGCCGACATTAGAGCAGAAAGAGGACAGAATTGAGCTGAAGCAAAGGGGACGAGTTGGAAATCAACCCATTGTTCGTGGGGATCGTGACGGGGACGTTCGGTCTCAGCCTACAACGAGTCTATTTCTCTTTTCCCTTACTTTAGATAGTTTTTATGGCTTATTTAGACTTAGTTTATATTGTAACAAGGATTATGTGTAGCTAAGTTTAATTCTTAGGGATTGATGTAGCCGTTGGGCACGTTTTGGATTGATTTACAGTATTTATGCTATTGATGTCACTTATGCATATGTTGTATGCTTAATGCTTTCGATTTACTGGCCATAAATTGATTGATGTTTATTTTTTAATCTAACTCGGGAGAGAGGATTTAAATTAGAAATCAATATGCATAACAAGAATTTAGCTAAAACTCGAGAGATTAAGGTTAATTCTAGAAATTGTCATAAGGGTTAGCCTTATTGCCTTGTATGTTTATTGGATTTAGATAGGGATATCGGGTTCAATTGCATATGGGAGAATCATGTATGCTCGGGAGAGATATGTGTGATTTTAGTTGCCAAGATTTATGAATCATAGCATGCATTAATCCGTTTATTAATCCATAACTCCAATTGGTGAAATCAATTCCCTAAGACCAATTATTCCCATTTGATTGTCGCTTTTTACTTTAGTTTTATATTTGATTAATTCATATTCTCATTCAATTTGATTCCCTAAGTAAAATTGGTCAAAAGTATTTTCGATAATTAAAATTTGGCTAGACACCAATCCAGAGGACGACATTCGATTTCAAAATCACTATATTATTACTTGACCCGTACACTTGGGGTAAGCAATTTGCACATCAATGGACCAACAGATCAGAAGATCCAATAACATGAGGTTAATAGATTAAACTCATTAATCAGGTTAACAATTACTCATTAACTGTGGATCATTTCACTAAAGACCCACAGCTGAACTCTTCTCACTGTAGAACATTTATGTGTCCATGGATGTAGACCTATGCCGATAAGTCAACCTATGTCGATAAGTCAATCCTTCACAAGTGTCCGTAATCACAGCTGGGTCAAATTACCGTTTTACCCCTATGTTACATCTGTCTCCTTAAGTACCAGCGCTCATCTAATGAACAACCTGTGTATGGTCCAACCATTAAATAGAAAGTCCCTCTCGGGCCAGTGAGAGGGCGGGATCCCTTTGTTCAAGTCCCGCAGTCACCACTTAAGGGAACACTCATCTACTTCACCTAGAAGCGGGAAGGAGTGAATTCCTTCTTGTGTTGTCATGTCCCCATCCCCCCACTCGGTCTTGTCCCCAAGAAGGTAGGCTTATTGAGTCGGCGTGCAGACCACTCTCACCCATACAAATCAAAGAACAATCCCTCGTGAGAAGGAGTTCATGACACACTCAAGATTAAGATTGAGTTACCTAGTCATCCTATTGAAACAGTAACCTAACTAGTTAACGGTGTTACATCTAGTGGTTTACTATTTCGTGGTTCGGCCTTATGCAAACTCATTGCATAGGATACCCCCGCTTGCATGTCTCCTACATGGACGTCTTGGATCAATATGTCTGTATCGAATACAAAGTGGGTCGTATCACATAGTGTTACCAGGATAAGGTACCCAGTTTTATCCCTGTACTATAGACCTTTTAGGTGGTTACTTAAACACCGATCCCCGTATGTCCCCACATACTAGTTCAAGTCACATGTAAACAACCTTGGATCTTAGTTTATTGGATTTGGATCAAATTGTGCAATATTTAACAATAACACTTTATTGTAGAAACTCAATAACACTTTATTGAAACAAGTATACAATTTGTTTACATTCACTATCTACGAGTTTTAGGGCATAAAACCCAACAGAATAAACTTTGATTTGTATTAATGTTGTATGCGTGTGAGTATACAATCTCTATTACATAATCATCTGATTCTCTCTCTTGTGTGTGAATGTGTTTCACTCGAGGGCTGGAACGCTTGATCTCGAGTGTGAGACCTCAATGGATTCATGAAGCTTGAGGTCTTCTAAGTTTGGAAGAGTCTTCAGTCTTCAAGAAATGTTCAGTACTTGGAAACTTATAGATTTCAGAGAGTCTTCAGTCTTCCGTTTTGGGGGAATTTCTCTGAATTCTCTAAGTCTGGTTAAGAGCTCCAAAATTCTGAACCCTTGAAATGGTGGAGAACTCCTCTATTTATAGAGTTCTCGTTGGATGGGCACTGGAGATTTTTGGGCCTAACAACTTCGGCTTGAGCTTTATTAGTCTTGGGTTTGGTTCATATTTGACCCAAAACCCTATTACCCAAATACTACCCAAATTTGATCCAAATAATTATTATTTTTTAATTAATTGGTCAAATTAATTAATTTGATCAAAATAATTTAATTTTAATTAATTGATCAAATTGAAATTTGGCTCTATAAATTTATAATTGGTCAACTTCGTTTTCAAATTAAATTTGGGACACGCGTTAATTTATAATTGGTCCCAAATTTAATTAATTTTAATTTCGTCATTAATTTGATGTAATGACGTGACAATTTAAAATTGGTCAAAATTTCTCCGTCAACAATAATAATTACTATTATTATTGTTAGGAATATAAACTTTTTTTAAAAAAAAATTGTTGGTAGTAAATGAATAATTCATTACAATAATTAAAAAATGGTATTTTCTCAAATTCTTCAAATTCCACTTTTTTCCTCTTTCTCATTCTTCTCATTATTTCTCTCTCTAACTCTTGAGGAAGTATTATTTGAAAATTAGAAAGTTTGAATGTGAACCATTAGAACATGAAGCGTCATAATATGAATAACTTGAATATGAAAAGTTTATCATTTATTTTATAAAGTAACTACAAAATGTATGAGTTTAATTATTTTTAAATTTTATGAATTTATATTTAATTATAATGAATAATGAAAATTTGAAAGTTTTTTTTTTTATCTTCTACCGCTATATTAATAACTCTTTCCTACTTTTCTTTAATACACGAACATGAAAAGTTAGAATATTAAAACTTTTTCCCATTTATTCCTAAAAATAAATTATAAAATTTATGAAGATCTCCATAAATATATAATGAAAAATTAAAAGTTTATCAAAATTTTAATAATTTAAAATTTCGTAAGTGTATAAAATACTTAATAAATCACTTATTCTATTGTAAATATAAATGAACTGAAGATCGGATATATGCTTAACTTTGTTTTTTAAAATAATATTAATATATAACAAAATGAAATGAAAATATATTAGAAATATGATAAAATAATGAAAACTACCACGTGCAGAGCACGTGTTAAAAAACTAGTTAAATTAAATGTATATTCTATAATTAAATATAATTAGATTAAAACATTAATTTTAAAATTAATTTATGTTCATGGAAGCAAACTTCTTACATCCTAGATTTTCACATTCTTAATAAACTTTAGTTTACATTTTATTGTTTTTAATATATCAATTTAAAAATATATATAGGTATTTTTTTTGTTATTTTTTAAAACTCTATTTTACCTAATTTATGTACTAATTATCTTTTTTAATTACTTTGTTTGTTTATTAGAAATTTGTAATATTTCCAAGCTAACTTTTTGTTATATACTAAACTTTTCAACCTTAATAAAGATAAAATTAGTTTACTAATTTCATTTCATAATTATTAATTATAATTATAAATATTTAATTTCCTATAGAATGGAATGATTTTTTTTTTTCAATATTTAGATTCCATATAAATTATGGTTTATAAAAAAATTATTTTATTATTGATAATTAATTAATTTATCGTTTATAGTTAATTAAAAACTTTGTGAGACATTGGGTTTGAAGCTTATTTTCTCAACAAATCAAAAAGAACATAAGCTTTTAATTGGTCAATAAGTTTTTATTTTTCAACAAATATTGTAAAACAATAACAATACATTTTTTTTATAATCAATAACAATACACTAACTTGTAAAAGAACTATAATAAAAATAAATAGCAAAAAAGAATTCAAGATCTTAACTATACACTAATTTCTTAAAATAAACTTGCTCACTTAACAATGGCAAACATAAACCGCTATTCAACTTCATCAATATTGAATCATAATATTGGAAGCACAGAATCCTGGATATAATAGGACACATGCATTCCTTGCAACTTGAATTGTAACACCAATCTCTTGAGATGTTTTGAAAAAAGATTGAAGAGCCTTTGAGAGGAATGCATACATTTAGAGAACAACAATAAAGAAATAATGAAACTCTAGGTGTTGGTGAGAAAATGGTGAAGAAAACTCATTTTTATAGCACTTACTCCATAATTCTCAATTTTGTCCCTCTCATCCCACACATTCCCTTCAAATTCCTCTAAGTTTCTTCACCCCCAGACAGAAGACCTGCTCTTATGGGCGAAGAATTACACTGAACTCTTCCAAAAAGCACAGAGAGTTCTCGTCTGATAGCATCGGGTATTTGTCGTGAATTAATCCGGTGGATCCCTCCACCAGAGGGGAAGTACAAACTCAATACGGACGTTGCTTTCAACCCATTATTGTGTTTTAATGGCGGGTATTGCTCCTCTCCAATCCTGTCTTGATGTTGATCTAGCTAAAGGACGGGCAGTGAGGCAGGGAGTGCATATGGCTCTAGACCTGGGGTTTTGCAACCTGATTGTTGAAGTGGACTCCCTGCGGGTCTATCGCGTTCTTCAGAGAGAAATGGATGATATTTCAGAGTTGGGGAACTTGTTGTCCAGCATTCCAAAATTTGACCATTTGGGGAGGGAAATTAGATTCCATTTTATCCCGCATGAAGGTAACAAGGCTGCTCACGGACTCGCTCGACTAGCTTCTGAGGTGAACAAGGAGTGGGTATGGATTGAAGATTGGCCAAGTGAGATTGCTGATGTAGTTTCTGCTGATTGTGTGCTCTTTACTAAATTTTTCAGCTGTATTCGTTGTATCTCAAAAAAAAAAAAGTTTCTTCACCCCTCCAAATTCCTCTTCTCTCTCCCACTAAGTTTCTTATTTATGTTTATTAAACTAAAAAATAAATTATAAATAGTCATATAAATAACATAATTATAATAACAAAATTATATTTATATGTTTACCTCTTCACTAGAATGTGAAGGGTTAACACAATTAAATTATAAATAGTTAATTATAATTATAAATGTTTATTAAACTTTTCAAATTCCTTAACCAAAAAGTAAATTATGATCCATTGTAACATACCTATTTCATTCCCTATCAATAGTTGTATCATTTGGGATGCAATTGATAAACAAAAGATTATTGGTTTCCAATTGTGACAAATTTAGAATTGATTTAGGACAAAATGCACTTTTGGTCCCTGAAGTTTGAGCTTGAAGTCTATTTGGTTCCTGAAGTTTAAAAAGTGACACTTTAGTCCCCAAGGTTTGAAAAATAGTTCTAAATGGTCCCTGAGTTAATTTGACCGTTAGTTGACTAATGGAAAAATGATGTGGCATGTTGAGGTGGTCAATTTAATAATTTTATATTACTATTTTTTATTACATGTCATTTTTTAATTGAGGTGGTCACTAGTTCTTGAAACCGCATATGGCGTCCTCACCGCCACGACCAAGGGGAGGACACAATTGATTCTGGCGAGTCGATTCCACCAGAGGCTTGTGCGACGTCAGAGGACGAATAAATTGACCTGTAAACCGTTGCACTCGGTGGAGGCGAATGCGAAGGCTGAGAAAAGTGGGAAGTTGTCGGCGGTGCAGAGGAAGGCAAAAATTCTCGACCAATTGATTCCGGGTTGCCGGAAAGTCTATCTCTCAAACTTTCTGGAAGAAACGACCGATTATATACCGACTTTAGAGATGAAGGTAAGAGCCATCGCGACATTGGTTGAACTCCTCGCCGCCTGGTGTGCCAAGATTGATTTCTTCTACACAAAGTTTGATTTATTTTAATTTTATTCTATTATTGTGTATCTATCATTTTTTTTAAGACAACCTCGTAAAAGAAAAGAGGCTAAACAACAACAACCTCCTCATCTTCCCACATCTCCTTTTTGACAGCATCCACAAAGCCCTCTGGGATCTCTTCAAGCCAAATCCCCTCAACTTCCTCCTCCACCGCCAACCTTGTTGTCTGCTGTTTCAAGAGATTGCTTCGTTGACAAAAAGAGAACCTCGCCGCTTGGTGTGCCAAAAATTCAAATAGAGACAGCCAAGAGATTTAATTCTAGTTTCAAAGAGGGGAATAGAGGAGAGGGGAAGGGAAGAAGAAGGAGAACGGAGGGAGAAGGAAGATAAGGGAAGAGAGGGAAAGGGAAGGAGGGAAAAAAAGACATGTAATAAAAAATAATAATATACAACTATTAAATTGACCACCTCAATTAAAATATGCCACCTCAACATCCACATCATTTTTCCGTTAGTCAACTAACGGTCAAATTAACTCAGGGATCATTTAAAACTATTTTTTCAAACCTTGGGACTAAAGTGTCACTTTTTAAACTCCAGGGACCAAAAGTGCATTTTGCCCATTGATTTATTTTAGAGGTATGTGTGTTTGAAGTTTCTAAATTGTTGCAATTTTTTTTTTTTTTTTGTCATTCTATTATATTTGTTAGATTATAACTTTAATCTTAAATATTTAATAATTGCAGATGTCATGGAGAATATGTTAGTACGAGATTTGAAATCTTTCCCGACTAATTGGAGTTTGAAAGCAAGTGTTCTTCGTAAAGGTATTATTGAGAAATATCAAACTAAAAAGGGAGAGCTTTTAGAGGTATTGAAACTCATTGTCATGGAGGGAGAGGTAACTTTAACTTTCTTATTTTAAATTTAATTTGATGTAAATATTCATAATTTTTTTACAGTACTTTTTAATGTTTATCATATCACAATAATATTATTATACTATATGTTTTATGAATATATAAAAATATTTATATTAGTTTTCATGTATATATACAAATATTTTTTTCATATAAATTATTATATATTTTAGCTTCCATTGAAATATTCATTTAAATATTATAGAAATGGTAATATTTTTAATTTAAATGGTAATATTTTTTTCATGGAGCAATTTATGGTAATATTTTTTTTAAATGTGGGCTAACAGAATACTGCATTTCATATTTTTTTTTCTTTTTTTTTCTTTTTCGTTTTAATCTATTTTAGTTCGAGTGCATTTTAGGTGTGGCTCAATCAAATTAATTTCCTCCCAATGTTATCAGTGTCCGAATTTATTCGTCTACTCTTCACACATTCTCAAATTTAAAGGGTCTTTAATTTTATAAATAAATGTCATGGACCGATAGAAGTTGGAAGAGTTATTTATTTATTTATTTTTAATTATAAAATTCTTTATATTATTTTAATATGTTTATTAACCTTCTCAAATTCCATAACCATGAAATGAATGGTCCATTGTAATATACATTTTGCCTTCCCTATAAATATGTTCATGCATTTGTGAAGAAGGTCGTTGCTATGCAAGAGACTAATTGTTTTCTTTCTGTGTCAAATTGATTGATTCTGTTATAAAACGTGAAAAGCAATAAAAACAACTAAGAGAGAATTTGAGAGAGCAAAGTAGAGAGAAAAGAGAGCTAATGATTTTTCATTCAAGTGTGTTTTTTCCATACCTCATACAACCCCTATTTATACTAATGCAATGGGGTAGGTTACAAGCTTCAAAATGCTGAAAATAGAAGAGAGTAAGAGTCTTTTGGCTATTCCTAAGGGAGTGGGAGAGTCAGTGGGAAGAATGACTACAAATATGGGTTGACTAAGACTAATGGGGTAATATGGATATCTAATATATACCAAGGTATATTTACAACAGATATCTGATATATACCAAGGTATATTTACAACAGATATCTGATATATACCAAGGTATATTTACAACAGATATCTAATAAACTATAGGGAAAAATACACTTTTGGTCCCTTAAGTGACAGTTGGGTCCCTGAGTTTTCAAACTCAACAAAAATACCCCTGAGGTTTGAGATAAGTAGCATTTTGGTCCCTGTCGTCAATTTTCCCGTTAAATCTTAACAGTTGCTGACGTGGCACTATTATTTTAATAAAAAAAATCTAATTTTTAAATAAAATAGTAATAAATTAAATAAAAAATATTTTTAATTATTATTTTTATTTCTTTTTCCCTCTCTCTCTTCCTCCTCTTCTTCTTCCTCTTCTTTCTTCTACCCATCCCTCTTTTTCATCTTATACTTCATCACCTTCCTCCTCAACTCCGGTGGCCGCCGCCGGCTTCCGGCCACCACCATCGTCGGCGGCGAACCTTTTTTGTTTTTTTTTTCTCCCCTCTTTTCTCTTCTTTGCCACTGCCCAATAGCTTCCTCCGACAGCCTCAACGCACGAATCAAAACCCACAAATCAAGACTCACAAGCATCCAAGCAACTCACGAATCGAAACCCACAACTCACGAATCGAGACCCAGATCTGGACGAGCAACTCACAAATCGAAACCCACAACTCACGAATCGAGCCCCAGATCAGGACGAGCATCCGAGCAAGGTCTCCGACGAGTAACGTCTTCGATTGCAAGAAACTCAAAGAAGAAAGAAACCCGCGTCGGACTGCTGCTGCTCGTGATTGCTAAGTCGCCGGAGTTCCACTTTCGACAGATCCGGCTGGAACGCTGCGTCATCGACGGCTCGGAGTTGTCCCTCTCCAACGTGTTTCTCGACACATCCGGCTGGAAGTTTTAGATCTGGGATATTTTCGGCCAGATTTGCGTCGTCGAGCCATGGGTCTTTCGGAACTACCAGATCTGAAGAGAGGTGCGCGTGGGTCTTTCGATTTCGGCAACCGTGGGTCCTTGAGCACAAACACAAATTCGTCTCCGGCGGGTCGAGAAGCTCGGAAAAATAAGAGGGAAGAAGAAAGGAGGAAGAAGAAGATAAGAAAAAATAAAAAAATTTCAGGCGGCCGGCCGACAACTGTCGGTGGCCGCCGGCAACCGTGGGCTGGTGGTGATGGTGGTTGAGAGGAGAGCTGGTGGTGATGGTGGTTTAGGAGAAGAAGAAGAATGAAGAAAAATAATAAGGAAATAAAATTAAGGTGGAGAAGATGGAAAAGAAGAAGAAGAAGAGAGAGAAAGTGAGAAAGAATAAAAAAAATAAAAAAATATTAATATTATATATTTTTTAAATATTTTTTATTTAAAAAAATAAAATAAATAATTTTTTATATTAAAATAATAGTGCCACGTCAGCAACCGTTAAAAGTTAACAGAAAAATTGACGGTAGGGACCAAAGTGCTCCTTATCTCAAACCTCGGGGGTATTTTTGTTGAGTTTGAAAACTCAGGGACCAAAGTGTCACTTAACCCAAACCTCAGGGACCAAAAGTGTATTTTTCCCTAAACTATATGCCTCGTTAAAACCTTACCGGGAAAAACCCAATGGGAAAAAACCCTAGTGAAGGAAAAAGAGTACATTATATTTATATGCATTAACAACTGCCTCATTAAAAACCTTGCTAGGAAAACCCAGTGGGAAAAACCATAGCGAAGGGAAAAAGAGTGCAGTGTATTTACTCCCCCTCATGAAAACATCATTTGAGATCTCTAAGTTGTCGCATTCCAATGTTGTGCACCAACTTCTCAAAGGTCGCAGTAGGTAATGCCTTCGTAAATAGATCTGCAAAATTGTCTTTTGAAGAAATTTGTTGAACAGTGATATCACCATTTTCTTCAAGATCGTGCGTGTAAAAGAGCTTTGGTGAGATGTGCTTCGTTCTATCTCCTTTAATGTATCCTCTTTTGATTTGGGCTATACATGTTGTATTGTCTTCATATAACGTTGTTGGACAACCTTTGTTAGAGGACAATCTGCATGTTTCACAAATGTGTTGAGTCATTGATCTTAGCCATACACATTCTCGACTAGCCTCATGAATTGACTGGATCTCAGCACAGTTTGAGGAAGTAGCTGTTATTGTCTGCTTCATAGATCGCCATGATATAGCAGTTCCTCCATATGTAAATAAATAACCTGTTTGAGATCTAACTTTATGTGGGTCAGATAAATAACATGCATCTGCATAACCAACTAGATCAAAGTTTGATTTATTAGAATAAAATAAACTCATATCAATTGTCCCACGAAGATAACAAATGATATGTTTAACTCCATTCCAATGTCTTTTTGTTGGAGAATAACTATATCTAGCTAATAAATTTACTGAAAATGTTATATCAGGTCGTGTATTATTAGCAAGATACATAAGTGCACCAATTTCACTAAGATATGGTACTTTTGGACCAAGAAGCTCTTCATTATCTTCTCGAGGTCGGAAGATGTCTTTTTTTACATCGAGTGAACGAACTACCATTGGAATGTTCAATGGATGTGCTTTGTCCATGTAAAATCTCTTTAATATCTTTTCTGTATAAGTTGATTGATGAATAAATATTCTATCTGCTAGATGCTCAAGTTGTAAGCCAAGGCATGACTTTGTTTTCCCGAGATCTTTCATCTCAAATTTTTTCTTAAGATATTCTATTGCCTTTGAAAGCTCTTCAGGAGTTCCAATTATATTCAAATCATCAACATATACAGTAATTATAGCAAATCCTGACTATGATTTCTTTATAAAAACACATGGACAAATTGGGTTATTTTGATACCCTTCTTTCAATAAATATTCACTCAGGTGATTATACCACATTCGTCCTGATTGTTTTAATCCATATAAAGATCTCTGTAATTTGATCGAATATAATTCTCTAGGATTTGAATTATATGACTCTGGTATTTTTAATCCTTCAGGGATTTTCATATAAATATCATTATCAAGAGATCCATATAAATATGTTGTAACTACATCCATGAGATGCATGTCAAGCTTTTTATACACAGTCAGGCCAATTAAATATCTCAATGTTATTGCATCCACCATAGGAGAATATGTCTCCTCATAATCAATATCAGCTCTTTGCAAGAATCCTTGTGCAACAAGTCTCGCTTTATATTTTGTGACCTCATTCTTTTCATTTTTTTTTCTTACAAATACCCATTTGTATCCCACAGGCTTGACATCTTCTGGTGTCTGGACTACTGGTCTGAAAACCTCACGTTTTGAAAGTGAGTTTAATTCTGTCTGGATTGCTTCTTTCCACTTAAGTCAATCCTTTCTATGTCGACATTCTTCTACAGATTTTGGCGCATAATCACCATTCTCAGAAATGATGTCGTAAGCAACATTATACGCAAAAATGTTATCAACAACTATATTGTTCTAGTTCCATCTTTTTCCATTCATTACATAATTTATCGAAATTTCATTATTATCCTCAGGTATTTCATCTTCTTCGATATTATTATGAGTAGTCACATTCGGGATTTCTTCTGGAATATCCACATTATCAATTACATCATTTTGATTATTGACTACTTTTCTTTTTCGAGGATTTTTATCTTTGGAACCCATTGGTCTACCACGCTTCTGGCGTGTCGCAGACTCATTAGTTATCATAACTTGCTGCGCTGGGATATCAATTTTCGATGGTGTATCTGCAGCTGGTATATGTGACTTGGTCACTTTCTTAGCATCTGTAAATGCATCTGGCATTTGATTTGCAATATTTTGCAAATGAATTATCTTTCGAACTTCTAGTTCACATTGATTTGTACGGGACTCTAAATGAGACAATGACGCTGCATTCCATGTAATTTCATTTTCCAACTTCTTAATCTCTCCCCCTAATGTTGGAAAATTTGTCTCATTAAAATGACAATAAGCAAATCGTGCAGTAAATACATCACCCGTTAGGGGTTCAAGATATCTAATAATTGATGGGGAATCAAATCCAACATATATTCCTAGCCTCCTTTGAGGATCCATCTTAGTACGTTTTGGTGGAGCAATTGGAACATATACTGCACTTCCAAAAGTTCGTAAGTGAGATATATTTAGCTGCTGGCCATAAGCTAATTGTATTGGGGAGTATTTATGATAGGCTGCAGGCCTTATGCGTATAAGCGATGCAGCATGTAAGATTGGATGACCCCATACAGATATTGGAAGTCTTGCTCTCATAAGCATTGGTCTAGCAATTAATTGCAGACGTTTTATAAATGATTCAGCTAGACCATTTTGTGTATGAACATGAGCTACAGGATGTTCAATATTTATCCCAATTGACATACAATAATCATTAAATGATTGGGATGTAAATTCACTAGCATTATCAAGACGAATTTTCTTAATTACATAATCAGGAAATTGTGCTCTTAATTTGATTATTTGAGTGAGTAATCTTGCGAATGCAATGTTTCGACTTGATAATAAACACACATGTGACCATCTACTGGATGCATCAATTAGAACCATAAACTATTTAAATGGTCCACTTTGTGGATTTATAGGTCCGCATATATCACCATGAATTCGTTCTAAAAATGCGGGGGATTCAGTCCCAATTTTAGTTGGTGAGAGTCCAATAATTAATTTTCCTTGAGAGCAAGCAGCACATGACAATTCATTAGATTGAAGAATCTTATGGTTCTTCAATGGATGTCCATGTGAGTTTTCAATAATCTTTTTTATCATTATTGACCCAGGATGACCCAATCGATCATGCCAAATAGAAAATATATCTAGATCATTGAACTTCAGGTTCATTGTTGCATATGTTTCAATAACACGAATATGCGTGTAATATAATCCAGAAGAAAAGGCAGGCAACATTTCTAATATACGTTTTTCATGTGAGACAGTAGATATAATATAAAGATAGTCTATATTATTCTTCTTATCAGTCTCTATATGATAACCATTAGCACGTATATCTTTAAAACTCAGTAGGTTTCTTTTTTATTTACTAGAGAACAAAGCATTATCAATTGTGAATTTTGTTCCTCTAGGCAAAATAATATTTGCTTTTCCAAAACCTTCAATCAAGTATGCAGGACCTGATATTGTATTGACTTTTGCTTCTAGCATTGTCAATTCTGAAAAATATTTCCTACTTTTAAGGATAGTGTGTTGTTGCGCTATCTGCCAAACAAAAATCTTCATTGTTCATCTTGGAGTCAACCAAATGTTAAATATTCATGTTTCTTCAGGAAAATAAAATAACACATAGTGAGCCTCAGAAAAATAAATTGAATATAAAATTGAACTTAATAAATAAGCATAAATTAAACATTAAATAAAGCGATATTCACATAATCTAATATAATATTTGTTGTTCATTTTCTCTTCAGGAGATTTAATGAGATTTTTAATATCTATTTCATATTTCCAATATTAATTATCTCTTCAGGAGATTTCAAAAGTTTTCTTTCACACATGGTTTCAATTTTCGTACAACAGGTACAAAATTAATGCTCTAAAATATGAAACATTTCTTTTAATAACCATTTATGTGTGGTTTTTCAAATGGTTCACGATGACCACTGGATGAGTAATTGCTTCTTCCTTTATTATTGATCATGATCTCGACATTGACCATAATTATTCGATATTATAATATTCACTTCAGGGAATGATATTGAAACGATTGATTGAGATTCATGATTTTTTATTAAATGCTCATTTGATTGCTTTAATCTCAAAAAGACGTGGTGTTTGCTTATCACAATATTAAAAACTTTTTTTTCTCAATATTGCTACTACATGAGCATATTCTATAATTGGAAAGAAAGATTAACAACAGTATTCTTAACATATGTTCACTTGTTTAAAATCACTTGTTGATTAAAATTATGCAACTACGAGTGCATTTAATTAAAATGAGCATTTCTTAATTTAAACTTCTGCAACTACAGGTGCATTTAATCATGAGCAATTCTTGATTTGAAATTATGCAACTACAAGTGCATTTGATCACGAGTACTTCTTGATTTTAAATAATGCAACTTCAGGTGCATTAAATAAAAATGGGCATTTTTATGCAACTTCGTGTGCATAACATCAAAATTAACTTTAGAAAGAACAATTAACTACTATATAAGTCTTGCAAACTTTGTCATATGAGAATTTAAATTAATACATGTGTCTACCATGAATTTCAAAAGTTAATCAACATAAATAAAAATATTCAAATGTATATATGACATATACACAAAGACATATCTCATATATGCATTCTAAAAAAAATTGTAGGTAAACAACATATTGCAATATTTATCTAAGATATATTACAACATATATAACATGTTCTGTACATCAAGGATCTGTGATAGTATATCAAATATGTCCACTGTATATATATATTAAATACACATGATATAAAGTATACAGAGGATCATATGGAAATTATGCCGAACAAATGATACATAAACTAACGAGGTCAATATACATTAGCTGATTAGCAAAACGAGCAATTTTAGTAGATGTATATGATTCAAAAATAAGATATATACATGGGTATATATGTGCATCATGTTTATCGAATATGTATAAACATTCTAGATCATTACAATAATAAGGATATAACCATACTATCAACATTTCAGTTATTTGGATAATGTAATCAATATAAATAATATTGTCAAGTATTACATCATGAACAATAAAAAGAATTCAAATGTTAATACCATCATAAACAAACATGATACTTACTAATCTCATATAGTATGCACAATAATGAAGAACATGCTAATCTTGCATAGAATATATGTTGTCAACGTTTAATACACAGTGTATATACGGGGTATATATAATACATACACACTGTATATATGAAACGTACCGAAGACAATTGCAACTAATAATGCAAAGTAAAATGAACCCTACCTTCAACTGAACAAAAATGACAGAGACTCGTGCTGATAACGTGTTATAAAACGTGAAAAGCAATAAAACAACTAAGAGAGAATTTGAGAGAGCAAAGTAGAGAGAAAAGAGAGCTAATGTTTTTTCATTCAAGTGTGTTTTTTTCATACCTCATACAACCCCTATTTATACTAATGCAATGGGGTAGGTTACAAGCTTCAAAATGTTGAAAATAGAAGAGGGTGAGAGTCTTTTGGCTATTCCTAAGGGAGTGGGAGAGTCATGGGGAAGAATGACTACAAATATGGGTTGACTAAGACTAATGGGGTAATATGGATATCTATTATATACCAAGGTATATTTACAACAGATATATGATATATACCAAGGTATATTTACAACATATTCAAGGTAAATCTCAATTTTTTAATTTTAATTTTTTTCCTTTATTTTATTTTAAAATTTAAGTTGTTGTATTGTGTTGCATTTTTTTCAAATTGTTTTTTTTTTTAAATTTATGTTATTGTTTCACCATTTAGATTTATAATAGTTTATTTAAATTTTATTTTAAACTATTTTTTTAATGACATTTTAAATTATTCTTGATAATGCATTGTTGTAAAATTGCAAGTATAAAGGAATTGAATCCTCTAGCGGAAGCGGTTTTCACCGATCGTGATTTAATTTCAATTAAACGAATACCGGTACGTTGGGCAAAATAAGAAACAATTTCTACACTAGATTAAGCATGCATTTACAGATCTAAAACAATTTTAGATGCAAGAAACTTACGTGATAGAAGGCGAAAAACAGCACAATGCTCCTATCCACGTTCTTGATCTTCCAACGAACACCACCATCAAAGAGCACCCACTATGACTCTTGGGATCGCTGAGATTTGGTTTGTGGGAACCAAAAACATCTTGGAAGGGAATCACCTTGCTGTGATTTTGGTTGAGAGAGTGAGAGAGTTGAGAGAGAATTTTTTTTTTTTTTTTTGTCATTCTCCGTGAGAAAGGAGAGAATGAGCGATGAGTTGGGCAACTCCCTCTCCCCTGTACGATAAGTGGGGAGGGAGTTATTACCCTACTAGATCTAGATCGTTGGATCTAATCCAAACGATCTTGGCCGTCTATTAATTAAATAATATTAATCATTTAATTAATTAATTAATTATAATTAATTTAATTAAAAAATATTAATTAAATCAATTATAACATAAGGTATTTAATTCAATTTGAATCATATTAAATTGAATTAAATTGGTCATTCAATTAATCTCATTAATTGAATCCACATAATTAAATATCCAATATTTAATTAATATTACAATTGAATCATATTCAATTTTAATCTCTCTCATTTAACCTATAGTTTTAATGTGCATCATAATGTACATTAATATTAACTATAGAATTAATTTAATCAAATCACATTTAATTAAATTAATTAATTCTCCAATTAATTAATTCATTAATTAAATATCATATATTTAATTAATTTACTATTTGAATCATTATTCAAATAATTCTCTCATATACTATAGTTTTAATATGAATCTCATTCACATTAAATTTAACCTATAATTTCAATATGAATCTAATTCATATTTAATATTTGAACTCCTTCAAATATTTAATTCTCTCGTTAATTAATTTTGAATCATATCCAAAATTAATTTATAATATAAAGTTCAATTCACCAATTAAACTTATATTATAATGTATCTTTATACATTATTTTAATTGTATCAAATACAATAAAATTCCCTTAATGAATTTGAACACACTTCAAATTCTATTCAAGACTATTTAACCTCAGAACCCTTTACGAGCTAGCAGGTGGACCTAATGGACCTACAGATCAGAAGCTCCAACGATACGAGACTAATTGGCTAAACTCATTAACCAAATTAATCAACATTCGTTAACTGTGGGTCACTCCACTAAAGACCCACAGCTGCACTCTTCTCACTGTAGAATATTTCTGTGTCCACGGATATCGACCAATAACAGTAAGTCAATCCTTCACGAGTGTTCGTAACGCCAGCTGGGTCAAATTACCGTTTTACCCCTGGGTTACCTCTGGATCCTTAAGTACCATTGATTCCTCTAATGAACAATCTGTTTATGATCCAATCAATAAACAGCAGTTCCTCTCGGGCCAGGAGAGGATGGGCGCCCTTGTTCAAGACCCGGAATCAGCCCTTAAGGGAACACACATCTGCTTACCCCAATAGGAGAAGGAGTGAATTTCATCTTGTACTGTTATGTTCCCAGCCCCCATTCGGTCTTGCCCCTGAAATGGTAGGATTATTGAGTCGGCGAACTGGTCACTCTCACCCATACAGATCTAAGGACAATCCCTCCTGAAAAGGAGTTCATAACAGACTCAGGATTGAGATTGAGTTACCTAGGTCATCCTATTGAAATAGAAACCTAAACTAGTTAACGGTGTTACATCTAGTGGTTACTATTTCGCGGTCCGGTCTTATGCAAACTCATTGCACGGGATACCCCCACTCGCATGTCTCCTACATGGATGCTTTGGATCATTGCATCTGTATCGAATACAAAGTGGGCCGTATCACATAGTGTTACCAGGATAAGGTACCCAGCCTTATCCTTATACTATAGACCATTTAAGTTGTTACTTGAACACTGATCCCCGTATGTCCCCACATACTAGTTCAAGTTTCATCTAAACAACCTAGGATCTTAGTTTATTGGATTTGGGTCAAATTGTGCAATTTTAGTAACAATAACTCTTTATTGTACAAACCTCAATAACGACGTATTGATACAAGTGAACAATTTGTCACCATTCACTACCTACAAGTTTTAGGGCATAAAACCCAACAGTGTTATCATTTGTTTGTATGTGGATGACATGTTGATAATGGGCAAAAATAGAAGTGTCATTGATTCCACTAAGAAGATGTTGAAATCCAACTTTGATATGAAAGACCTTGGTCTTGTTGATGTTATACTTGGAATTCGTATAACAAGAAATCCAAGTGGATGCATACTTTCTCAATCTCACTACATAGAGAAAGTGTTGAGAAAATTTGATCAATTTGAGAGTAAACCTGCAGTTACTTCATTTGATCCAAGTTGTAAGTTAAAGAAGAATAGTGGTGAAGACGTGTCTTCTCTAGAATACTCTAGAGTTATTGGTAGCTTAATGTACATAATGAATTGTACAAGAACTGATATAGCCTATTCAGTAGGAAGGTTAGCAAGATACACCAGTTGTAACGCCCCAGGATTTTAAAAGCTAACCCAGCGACATTACTAACTCCTAGACCAAAACAAACCGTGAGCACCGAAAATTTCGGCAGCATAACGGCGTACATTGGACTAACCCAAAATTTTACTTAACCTGCTATGCAAAAGAAACACTTCTAAGCATCAACTACATCAACTACAACACAACAGAGCTTCGCAGAAACCAACAACCAGACAGGCCATGCATCACTACTATTAACTAATTAGAAAAAAATAACGCTAACGGAGCTTATAACATTAATCACTTGAATTCAACTTATTGAGCAATAACTGAATGAAATAATAGGGTTCATTAAAACAATGCAACTAAACCTAGAGACTAACAAAAGTAAATCAGAATTAACCAAGTCCAACATCTTTCAAAACGACAAGCGCATCTACCCTAACTAAACCAAGAGAAATAAATGGACAAGAACAAGCTACAAGCTAGGGTTCTTCCTCATAGGTCTCCTCCGCATCACCATGGTCCACGCAGTCGTCATAACCTGCAAAATCTGGTAGTTGGGGGGAGAGAGGAGGGGGTCAGTACACTAAAGTACTGGTAAGCAGCCCCTACCTGAGAAGCCATCAAACAGCAAACAACAAACAACATGCTCTTCATGCGCAAACAACATGCCTTTCAAAGCGGTAAACATAATATCATGCTCAAAAGCTAGTAAAACAAATGACTCTCCTAAGCCATAACTCATGCATCTTTCTATATGCAACTTGCTAACCACTCAAGCTCCACGAGCTCGCTCAACGCTCATATTTAGCCCTCACATGGCTCTCCAAGACTGATCCTTCGAGTCGCACTGTCCCCTGACCATTTGTACCCAGGGCCACAATGCTCTCTACGGAGCTCGGTGTTTGACCCTTGACCATTTGTACCCAAGGCCTCAAACTGTGCATCGCCCCTTGACCATTTGTACCCAAGGCGCACCGATGACTTAGCAAGGTATTGGTCCTTCCCCAGGCGCCCAACACATGCTTTCTAGACTCATCACACCGACCCTTGACCATTTGTACCCAAGGCCTCGATGCTCCTCTTAAAACCAATGGTGACGTGTCACCCCTCGACCATTTGTACCCGAGGTGCACTGACACTCACCCAACTATCTTTTCTTTCACACTTTAGGTCCCTGACCTATAACTCACATCTACTAGAATGCATATGCCCTGCAACATGCTTCTAGACTCATGCATCATGCCCACAAAGCATATACGTGTGACTACTTCTCTTAACTCATGCTTAACCCACTGACGCAAAACAGAACCAATCATGCTTTTCATCCATTTATCATGCAACAACAGTCATGCTTTCCAACGATTCATATATATATGCATATATTCAAAGAAATAGCAATCACGAGAATAGTTTTAAAGCGAGAAAACACTCAGCATGCATCACACAATCAAACAGGCAACATCAAGTAAGAACTACTTACCGGAAGCTCAAACGCTCCTAAACAATCCTAAAGGACTAAGGGAAACAACCGGAAGAGCCTAAAGAGCTCAAACTACAAGCAACGATTACCATGGGTTAGAAAACAACTTAGAACACCTAATAAACCTGAGGAAAGGATCTAGGGATGCTGGAATTTACCGTTCAGCGTCCGGAAGACCTCGAACACGTGCTGTCCAGCCAGCGAAGAGGTTTAAAACCACTTGCTCAGAGGCCCTAAGCACTGGGTGTTCAAGTTTAAGGCCAAACGAGTGATGGGTCACGAGGCACGGTCGATTCCGAGTCCAAGACGACACTACACAGTGCTGGAAAATCAAGAAATCAATTCTAAAACCCAATTTAATGCTGAACAAGAATGGGTAAACTGAATCTGAATTCGACAAGGTATGGGTAGCGAAGAAATCTTACCAAAAGAGCCCGAACAAGCCGACACAAACCTTAAATCAACCCAATCACGTCCAAAACGCCTGAACCACAAGATTCAACCTATTATTCTCTAATCCGGCCGAACACAAGAGAAAGAGTGATCGATTAAACGTTGCAGCGATTGAAAATGAGCGGTTACAAGAGGGAAAAAGCTTACACCACGAGTTGGAGGAACAACGCTCGAAATCGCGGGTGTTGGTCGACGCTCGAGAGGACAGAAGCGAGTGCTGCAAAGGAGACGAACCGACGCCAGAGGAGGAGCTCTGGTGAAGACCCACGACCGCGACACCTACCCACACGCACGCGGATGAAGAAAAGAGAGGAAGACGAAGGCTTCGCGAGCCTTGCTGCCGGCGGACGAACACGCGAGAGGGAGGGAGAGGTTGACAACGACGAAGCCCTCGGGTGCTAGCGGCGCAAGGAGAAAACGAAAAGGGGGGGTTTCACGCGTGACGGCTGAAGGGAGGAGAGAAAGATTTTTTTCCCTTTTTAGGGCTTCCCTTCTTTTCTTTTCTTAAATTAAAACAAATGACCTAAGCCTCATATTTAAAGACTTAATTAAGGTCTCTAAAACCCGAATCAAATCTTAATAAACTTATAAGGACCTAAGCACATTTTTAAATTTAATTCCCGAAGGAAAAGAATTTCTTGGCTTAAATACAATTACCCACTCCAAGCAACCACCAAAAATAATAAATAATAATCAACCTTAAGCAGCCAACAGGTACTACAACTCCGAATTAAATAGAAATTTAACAGAATTATTCGCACCTGGAAATGCGGGGCGTTACACCAGCAATCCTGGGCATGATCATTGGAATGCTTTAGTTAGAGTTCTAAGGTACTTGAAGTACACTTTGAACTATGGATTGCATTATATGAGGGATCCACATGTACTGGAGGGATTTAGTGATGCTAATTGGATTTCTGATAGCATGGAGACTAAGTCTACCAGTGGGTATATTTTTACCTTAGGTGGAGTAGCTGTATCATGGAAATCTTCAAAATAGACGTGTATAACGCGTTCTACTATGGAGTCAAAGTTTATATAGCTCTTGACAAAGCTGGAGAAGTAGCTGAATTGCTTCGAAATTTTCTTGAAGATATTTCATTATGGTTGAAGCCTGTAAGCACAATATGTATTTATTGTGACAATTTAGCGGCCTCTATGAGGGCCAAGAATAATGTCTATAATGGAAAGTCACGACATATTAGACGAAGACATAATTCGATAAGACAATTGCTCTCTAATGGAATAATTTATATTGATTATGTGAAATCCAAAAAGAATATAGCAGATCCTTTAACGAAAGGATTGTCAAGAGAGCAAATGATGTATACATCGAGGGAAATGTGACTAAAGCCTATGAAATAAATTATCTGGTGGTAACCTAACCTAATTCACTGGAGATCCCAAGATCTAGGTTCAATAGGCAAACTGGCTGGATAATTTATAGTTGACACACTAGAAACTTATAGTTTCTTCTCATTTCTATGATGTTGTAGAGTGTGTGATCTGTCGAAGTTAAGGTCATGTTGATATCTTGTTTACAAGAGGAGTAATGACTGAACACTCTTAATCAATATCACCTATGTGAGAGTAGAAGTGAGTCGTTTCTATGAGAACTTTTCGAATGGCTTATGTTCTCTAAAGCTCTCATGAAATCGGGATCTTGTCCAGGACCAAAATGGACACAAACGTATAGAACTCGAAGATACAGGATGAGTTATGTGTGATGTTTGTTGTCTTAATTCACCAACAAGAATGATAGTTCAAGAGCATGGTCTCACTATTTCTTCGGTAAATTCGATAGATATTCACTAAGGAAGGTTCAAGTCCAGAAGACACCTCTCCTGATGCATAGCTTGTCTTGTTTGTTCTCAACAATTTTGTTTTGTTTTTCTCGTTTTCTTTCATGTGGGGGATTGTTGGATATTATTAAAAATAAACATGTGAAAGAAAGTGAGATGTTTAAATTCAATTTTTCAAGAGTTTCAAGATGGATTGAAACTTCAAATTCAATTTGATGTTTCAATTACAAAATTAACATATGAAAGTTAAATTTGATGTTATAACTCAATTGAGTTATATTTTTCTTATGTTTCAATTTTATTTAAGTTTGTTCTTTGGAGTTACTAAGTTGCTCGCCTATAAATAGCAACTTGTTTCTTCATTTGAATCATCCCATTCCATTTGGAGCATTCTTCCTTCTTTCTTTATTTCTTTTGATCTTGAGTTGAGTTGAGAGCAAGTATCCAAGAGTTCTGTCAGGTCCGAGTAGTTCGAGGTTGCTGTTCTACCGGAATTAGTCGTTGTATCCTGCTGAGACGATCGTTGTAGCCTGCTAGCAACCTGTGCAAAGCGAATACTTGTCTTCAAGACAACGCTTTGTAAGCGTGCCTCGACTATTTATTGTCAATATATTTTGCAGCATTTGTCATATATACAATGTTTGTATTCTTATTTCCATTGTAATTGTTAGTATACAGTTAAGGTGTAGTCAGTTTGCTAGTGTAACTCAGTTCTTATTTTAGCATTATCTCCAACAAATATGACGACTTTTCATTTTATTACGTTTTTCATTCAATGAACTCACCATGTATATTGTGTTAAAAAAAAAAAAAAGAAAAATCACCATATATATATGTATATAGTTGTATGTTGGACAATGTCATTTCTCTTAAGTTTTAAAGTCGATGCCATTTCTCTTAGTTTTTAAAGTGGTAGTGAAAATCCAATAATTTATAAAATTCCCTATCCATTAGTCTATAATTATTATTATATTAAAAGGTGAGAATGTTTGAAAAACTTTGTTGGACACTTTTGTCCTTACTTTGATTTACTAATTTACAAGTTGTGCCATTGACAATTAAATATAAATAGTAAATTAATTAATTAATCTTAATTAACAATAATAAATACATATGGAACTACTAGAAGGTTGGAATATAAAAAGTTTTTCCTACAATTTTCTTTAATTATAACTCATAATGGAATTATAGAAGTTACAGAATTCAATAGGTTTTGTAACTATCATATTCCAATACTATAAAATGAGATTTTTCACAATTTCCTTCCCTAACACTTGAGTCGTTTCATTCTTTCTTCATTTTTTTTCTCTTTATTTTCTTTGCTCTCAAAGCCTCTTCGATTTTCAAAATATATCAAGGTGTTGGTAATGGTATACTCAAGTCGTTGTAAGGGGATGCATGTGCCGAATCTATCTCGGATCCAAGACTTTTGACGTTACAGCTCCACTTTTGATGAAGTTGAATAATTGTATTAGGGATGCATGTGTCGAATCTATCTCGGATCTTAGACTTTTGACATTACAACTCCACTTTGATGAAGTTCAATAATTGTATTTGTATATCAATGTTTGTCAAGTGATCAAATGAAATCGGTGGATATCTTGGATCTTGATTTTTTTTATTACTATTCAATTTTTTTATCGTTCTTTTATAATTAGTGTATTTTTTTTATCAATAATATTTGTTGAAAAATTGAATTGTATTGCATCAATTACAAGCTTATGTTTATTTTGTTGAGAAAAAAGTATAAAATGTCTCACAAAGTTTTCAATTGATTATAAATAAAAATTAATTACTTAATTAACTATCAATAATAAATTAAATTAATTATCGTGAATGAATTAACCCTATAATCTTATCTTATCTAATCTTATACTACCTTATACTTTAAAAAGTGGGTTGAGAAGGAGAATCATTTTTGGACCATTTTGTTCATTTGCCAAATTTTAAATTTGCAAAACATGTCACTATTAATCATAAAAGTGTGAAGGTGGAAAAAAAACTTTTTTGGACAATATTATATTTGGTTTATAAGATAATACCTAGATTTTCCTTATTAAATTGATTTAGCACAAAAAAAGAAAATAATAATTAAAACAAGTCTATCCACCAACCATACTAATAGTTTTTTTTTTAATAAAATATTTATTATATATTTAATTAAAATAAAAAAAAATATTTTTTTTACAACAAAAACATTGGAAGCCCACTATTTATATAAAAAAATATTAATATTAACATCAAATATTTAATTTTCTTTTCATATTATCACCTTCATTCTTTACCGTATTTAAGAGAAGATGTTAGAATATGGAAAGTCATATCTCTCAATTTATATAATTTTAATTTCTAAAATTTATGATTTTATCTTTAAGAAAATGTTAGAATGTAAAAGGTTTTTTTTTTTTTTTTGAAAATAGAATGTAAAAGGTTTATATGTCTTTATTTCTAAAATTTATGATTTTATCTTTAAATATATTTAATGATGAGATTTCAAAGATTTTATATATAAATTATTATTATATATAATGATGATGAAATGAAAATAAAATACTATCAACATGATAAAATAATCGGGAATACCACGTGTTAAAAAACTAGTATTTTTAAATGACAAGGGGAAGGCACGTGAGTCTAACTAGTTTCAAAATAGATATTGTTCGAGTTGAAAAAAAATACTTAAAAGATTAACCCAAATTAATTTTAAAGTTGCTAAAATTTAGTGCATGTTTGGGAGTGATTTCAAAATGGCTAAAATCACTTTTGTCATGTTCAAAATCATCTCGAAACATATTTTTAATTATTCAAAATCAATTTCATGTTTGATTTTACACTTTTAAATGTGATTTTCATACCATAAAAAATTGATTTTTAATTATTAAAGACATGTTTCTGAGTGATTTTGAATATGCCAAAAGTGATTTTAACAATTTTAAAATCACTCCCAAACATGCACTTAAAAGCCTTTGTTCAATATGGAAACTAACAAAAAAAAAAAAAAAAAAAAAATCCAAAATAACATTTCAAACTTTGGATTTAGATGTGCATTCACAATTTAGCTAGGTTTAGTTTTAATGGTCTTGACAATTTCTTAGAAATGTATGACTTGCTACTTTGAGCTACTTTCTAGAATGAAGATTGTCCATAAAACCAATCCATTTGACATGTTCTTTTACTAAACATATAGAACTTAGAGTTCTTATTAAATGAATTATTAGAAAGAAAGAAATACCTTGTTGGTATAGATAATAAATAATAACCATCACTTTTTTAAAACAGTTATTAACTATATTGTCTACTATTTGTATGACCTATCTTTTTGTTAGTTCATCCATGCATCCCTTCAATTGGGTGTCAGTGTCACATGAGCAAACATTGCTCGCTCCATCTTATTTAACTAACTATTTTATTTTACTACATAGGTCTGTCACATTGTGTCAAATCAATAAACATGTCATGTCATCATTTAGTTAACGACGTTAAATATAAGAATACACAAAATCAAAATTCAAAGTTTTTCCTACCCAAAATGTTTAAAAATTAAAGAATTAAATAGATATAAAACTAGTCGAGAACTAAATTTATGATAACTTTTTTTTCCTAGTAAAAGTCTATTATATCTATCTATAAATCAAAAAGTTAAAAAGAAAAAAAAAAGAAAATCTAAATCTACTCAACTTAAGCAAAAAGCCCAAATAACTCAGAGCCCAAAAGAGATCGAATCTCAGTCCAAAATCCGAACCTTCTCAATGCCATTGAAGCAGCACAGAGCGTCTTCGTCATCAGGAACTTGGTCGTTCCATCATCCATGAGGAGAGAAGAAGATTAGGGTTTTTACATTCTCCCGATTCGATCCAAATTCATCAGAATTTTCATTGCTCTTTTCCAGAGATGTGGCACGAGGCAAGGAGATCCGAGAGGAAGGTCCATGACATGATGGACGCTGCTCGGAAACGAGCTCAAAGACGCGCCGTCTTTCTCGCCAAGCGTCGTGGCGATCCTCAGCAATCCATCCAGGTCGTTGGAACTCGGTGCCGCGTCTACCGTGACGATGGTCTCTATCAAGCAACTCAGGACCAGCAAGGCCTGTAAGAACATTATCTTTCATCTTTGCATTAGATGTAAAAAACTTGGGTATGTTATGAATTGGGAATTCTTTTCGGTGTTCTAGATAGCTTTCTGTTTTTAGCATACAATTCTTGAATTATTCGAATTGCTGCAATTTGCTTGTCTTTCAAAAAGGTTTTGCAAAGTAGTCAAGGACCTTTGGGAATTGGCCGGTGGAGTTCAACTACATCCCTGTCCTGAAACTTTTTTCTTCTTCACTTTGTTCATTGGTAATTTGAAACGACAAAGGATGTATTTATTCGCGGATCAATAGAAATTGGGGATTTGATTGCAGGAGGTTGTATTTTTTTTTTTATCCGTGAGTGTTCTGTTTCCTCGACTAATCTCAGTGGACAACTGCATGATCCTACTACGTTTGGTTGTCAGGAAACTCCTAGAATATTAAATCCTAGATAACTTGTCATGGATTGAACTCATTTCCTTAAGCCTTTTGTTTCTTTCCATGACTCTTAACCACTAGGCCAACCACTTTAAGTTTTAACCCTCCCTGAAACACCACTTACAGATTTGGTACGCGTAAAATTTTTGTTATGTCTGAACATTTGTTGACTGGAATCTGTCTCCTTATTTTTTGTCAATTGTCAGGGCATGTTTAAGTTTGGTGGCATTATTGTTTTCAAGCATTCGAACTCTGACTCTATCTTAATTTTTATCTTTTTTTGCAACTTCTGTCTTAGGATTCCTTGGAATGGAAAGCAGGATGTTATGATTGACAGGTTTGTTTCTTTTAATTATCTGAGGACTGTTTGTAATCATTTATGATTGATTTAAGGTTGAGGAGGAGTAGGTATTAATTTTTTGAGCAGATTTGATGGACGTGCCCTGCTTGATTTCATTCGAGAACCTGGATCCCGACATATTCGAACACAAGAAAAATCTGAGGAAGAAGAGGAGTTAGAAGAGTTTGTTAATTTTCAGCGTTATCGAGATTTAATTAAGCATCGGCGTCGAGGATGTGGGTACTTCTTTTTACTTTTATCGAACTCTTTAATCCTCTAACAGTTCAATGCACAAACCCACTAGCTTTCCTTATTTGATGAGCAATAAGGACAAAGGTTATTTTTCTTTGTATATTTTTTCATGATGTTGTAAATATTTACCTAAGCTTTCTACATTTCTATGTCAACAGTTAATGATGAGGATGGTTTACAACACGTGAATCAAGAAATGGAGGCCAAGGTGTCTGCTCCATTTGTATCGGACAGGTTTTTCTCTCCTCTTTTTTTGTCTTTCTTTATGTATATAGATGGGCATGGCAAAATATTTTGTTCTAATTTTCCTAGTTCACATCTCACAAATTGTCTGGAAGTTTGTTTCTCTCACTCTAAACTGTGAGCTGGTTTGGGTTTTGGCAATTCAAATAGATGGAATGTGGCTGGTTTTACAATATTTTCCATAATAGCATCTCAAGAAGGCTGGCATTCTTGCCAAGCTGAAAGGCTTAATTATGCAAGTGGTAGATGGTTTAAATATCAGGTTTTGGGTTGACTGGTGGGTTGTCATTTTGCATTTTTCTAACCAAGCAGAAATTAAAGGCATACTGTGATCTATGAGAGGAAGTGTAGGCTGCAGAAAATTTCAGTTGGGTTCTCTGCTTCACAAGATCTTTAAATGATAGAGAAGTCGGTGAATGGATGCAGCTTTATTCCCTCTTTGATAGTTTTACATCTCCCTTATCCAGTTGATCTTGCTTGGAAAATAGAAAAATTAGTGGTTTTAGCAGTTTGATCTTTTTTTATTACTTTGGTTGCTTCTATGATCAAGTTTTACTTTTTTCTTTTTTATACAAAAAAACTCTTTCATTATAAATGGGAGGGTAAAGTGTTTCATTAAATTACACCTTGCTGAGTATGTGAATATGATGTATTGATTAAGTAATTTGCCAAAGAACTGCTTTGTTGGGTTTTTCTTTTAGTTGTTTCTTCCATATTTTTTTTCTTTAGCTTCCCTGCCCTGGGTCAATAAACTAGTGATTCTTTTTTTATTTTTATAATAAATCAAGCTTTCATTGAGAAAAAATGAAAGAATACAAGGGCAAACAAAAAAAACCAGCCCCAAAAAAAAAGAGGGACCTTGGGTTTTTAAGCATGAAATATTTTAAAAGGCTTAAGGCAGTCTCGAGGCGTTTTCTCATGGAGAGGTGAGGTAGCGCCAAGGCGGTATGATGCGTAAGCCTCATTTTAAATTAAAAAATATATTTAAATCATAAAACACCAAACTTTATATATTCTGAACATTATAATATTCCTTAAATGTACTAAACATACTAAAAAATTAATAACGAAAAAGAAAAAATCTCAATAATCCATCAAGATTTTGTGAAGTGTAGTAGAAAAAATAATAGAACTATGTGAAGAAGAAAATGAAAATAAAAATAATAATCGATATTGAAAAGAAAACAATAAAAGAAAAGAAAGTTGAACAAATAAAAAACAAAATGAAAACAAAAGTAGTAGTAAAAAGTAATAAAACTCTGTGAAGTGTAAACAAATAAAATAAAAAGAAAAGAAGAACAAAGAAAGGAAGAAAAATGAAACTCACCTCCTTGTGTTATGTTGCAGTTTTTTTTTTTAACAATGTCCACACACAATCAGCTCTATATTAAAATAACAAATGCACAGTAGGGAGAGATTTCAACTATTTTTGTTTTTCTTATGTAAATCGTTTAAGCTTCTTCCTTTTCGATTTTTGGTGCATTGGCCCATGGTGATGGTCCACCATCAAATTAAATAGAAGGCATGCACAACTTCAATTATTTAATTAAATTTTTGATTGGTTTACTAAATAGAGAACATGCACAACTTCAATTAATTGCACTGTAATTGAACCGTTTGCATTATCCACCGCATGGGCCCATGGGCCACCGCCAATTTACAAGAGGCTTACGCCTTAAAGCCTCAAAAGCGTACCCACAGAGGCTTATGCCTCATTAAGAGATATTTTCTTTATGTGAATATTAATGCATTGTAAGGGATACCTTACAAATTGGTATTAGGGAAAATCAACTTGGGGAGATTGGGAAAGATGAGTCAGAAAATAATTGAGGAGAGGCTCAATGTGACCAATCAGGAACTCATTAGTATGAAGGAAAAAGTTCAGAGGATAATTGCGATTAAAGAAAGAATGATTGAGATGAGCAAAATTATGGAGAGCATTGAAGCTCATACGGTCGATATTTGCAAGGTGTTGGTTATGGTCACTACTAAGTTGGCCTTATTACGCTTGCGCCCATCTTCATCCTCGGTGATTGATGGATCAGGACAGAAGTTGAATTAATGGGCAGAGTTCGGTGAAATAACAGGTCCTAGTGTAGGGGAGGTACGCGTGCAAACTTGAATCCAAATAAGTAGAGGAAGTACCCAATGACCGGAGAAAAGAATTCCCCCACCAATGATGGGAGAAAATTTAAAAGGTGGTGATGCCTGTATTTGGAGGCGATGACTTGAACTCGTGTTTATTTTTGGGTTGATAGGTATTTTCAAATCCATAAACTCAGTGATTTTGAAAAATTAGTTGTTGCTATAGTAAGTTTTGAAGGGGTAGGGCCTAAATTAGTTTCGTGGGAAAGAAGAAAGAGAACCATTCAAGGATTGGAAGGATCTGAAAATCCGCCTGCTAAAGAAGTTGCAGAGAACAAAGAAGGGCAACCTTTGTGGTCGATTCTTGGCGGTGAAGAAGAGACGATGGTGACACGATTTTGCGACGACTTTAAGGAGCTGGTGGCGTTGTTACCACACTTGACAAACGAGGTGTTAGAGAAGTCCTTCATGACCGGTCTTGTCAAGGTCGAAGTTATGTGCTGGCAACCGATTGGGTTAGATGATATGATGAGGAAGGCCCAACTTGTGGAAGATAAGGAAACAACCCGTTTATAGGCTGATAAGCCCAGGGCAGTGGGTGGGAAAAATGCAGTCCACGAATCCAAAGTCGGGTTTGATTACAAGGAGGGCACAAAATCACAGGGAACTCCCATGTGGACAATTACATTGATGAGTGGCTCTCCCTTCTCGTTCAAGATGCCTTTTCAACGAAGCTGGCCCAACATTTTCATTATCCAGCCTCTCACCAAAGGGTTTTTTCACTTAAGTTGAGTACCCAAAGACCGGAATAATTCCTCCCAAGACAAACTCGTGAAAATTTTGTCTTTATACGATACAATACTCTGTGGGCAACCATGTAAGCGAACCACTTCCTTAATAAAAATGGCAGCAACAGAGACAGCAGAAAAAGGGTGTTTAAGGGCAATAAAATGGGCATATTTGGACAAACAATCAACCACCACCAAAATAGTGTCATGCCCATCGGATTTAGGCAACCCCTTGATGAAATCCATCGATATATCATTCCCAAATCTTGTCCAAGGAGTCAATAATCCAGCTGGAGCAAGTGACAAATATTTTTCCTGTTGGCAAATTGCACAATCAGCCACAAATGCACGAACTTGAGCCTTCGTGCCCTTCCAATACACCTTGCATGACAGCCGCTGATAGGTTTTCAAAGCTCCATGATGCCCCCCAATGGGACTATTGTGAAACTCCTGTAATAAAAGAGGAATCGTGCGGGAAGAAACATTTCCAAGAACTCTACCTCCATATTAGAAACATTGCCATTCTCCCCCTCCAAACTCCTCATTACCCATTTGCCTCGAGATCTCCCAAGAGCAGAGATCCCACAACACAATCCATCCACCCTTGTTCAAAGGATTCTACTCTTGTCAGTGTTTAATAGTTGGTGTCATCTTCATGATGGGATATTTTACCACTTACAGATTGAATTATGTATTAGATTGTTGCAATTTTTGGGGTGTAAAATTCTACTTTGCTCTGAATGTTGGTTCTCACACGTTTCGTTGTTCTATTTTGTTCTCTATAATATAAATTTAATTATAATTTCTCGTTAGTTTTAGGGTGAAACTGTTGCTATTGAATTTTATATAATCTTTTTATTGTCTTTCTTTTGCATATGTGAAGATCTCAGCAACCGCAGCCTCCTGCTGCTGCAAGCAAGGGGTCATACTCGCAAGTGGGATTTTCTTATGAGGCAGATGGGAAGGAGGAATCAAATTCAGATGCAGATGATAATGCTAGTGATGATGAAGATGATGAGGATGAGGACGAGGAGGATTTTAACAGTGACGACAGTAATGATGAAGGAATGGAGGTTATAGCAAAAGAGTTCGGAGTGAAAAGATATGGTTGGCTTGTTTACATGGATAAAAAAGCTAAGGAGGAAGAGAAGAGGCAAAAGGAAATAATCAAAGGTGATCCTGCAATAGTAAGTCACTTCCATCATGGTTAAAAAAAAACTACATTTTTGTTTCAGCTCTATGATAGCTAAATGTCTCATAAATCTAAAATCCAAAACTCTTAGAGGAAGCTAAGCCGTAAGGAAAGAAGGAAAGCATCTCAAATGGAACGGGAAAGGGAAAGAGAAGCTGCAAGAATGACTGGTACCAGAGTCCTCCATCATGATCCTTACCGGTATAAATATGCAAATTTTTGTGTGATATGGACACTTGGACAGGATAAAAGTTCACTTCTGTTGATAACCAGTATGATATGGCAGTTGACTTTTATATGCTATAACCATGCATTTTATTTTCACGTGTAGAGAATCTAGACGGAGTCCAACTTATGATGCTTATCCACGTTCTAGAAGGTATGTCTTTTGATCTAATTCTGAGTAGGATTTGCGGATTCTACGGACAAAAATGGATTTTATAAATATACTATGATATTCTTTTATTCTGCAGATCAAGGTCCAGATCATATTCCCCATCACACTCAAGGCGTCATTCTCGGGGGCATTCTGATGATGTTCATCGGAACAAACCAAGGACTCCCAAAATTGAATTCATCACTGAATTTGGAGGGCCTGGCGAAAGCAAGGAACCAAGGCTAGAAGGACTATCTCCACCACCATCTCCTCCATCTCAGCCTGATACGTTAAACCGGTCGGAGCACTCGACCTTTCATTCTTGCGAAGATAGATTGGACAATCTTTACTGTGCTGCAGCTTTCTCCCATTTTGTTACCTGAGGCCAAACTTGTGTGGTTTAGTATAGATCAGGCCTAGGGTTTTCAGCGTAACTGCCCACGGCAAGATGGAAGGAGGCTTCCTTTTTGAAGCTCAGATATTCCCTAAAATGGATTTAACATAATCACTAGCAAATGTGCATGGAACTCTTAAAATGAGCATCTCTGACCCTTGTGTTTTTCTGCAGGCCATCGTCTGGTCGTATACTTGAGGCATTGCATATTGATCCAGCATCTGGGGTGACGCTTGATAAAGAAAAGAGCAGCAGAGCAGTAAAACCATCAGTAAGGTATTTATGAAGTCTGAATTTACTTCAGTGTCAAGTCCTGTGCACTGAAGCTGATACACTTCCAATACTAACGTTTGGTGTCTTTTGCATGTAAAGTTATTATGTTTTAAATTTTTTAAAATAATTATGGGCATTTAAGTACTCATACAATAATTATGAGCGTTTGAATCCTCGACGACAATTATGGGCTTTTGAGTCATCGTACAATAAATATGAGCATTTTGAGTCCTCGTACAATAATTATGGGCATTTAAGTCATTGTACAAATAATTATGGGCATTTAAGTCGTTGTACAAATAACTATGGATATTTATTTCCTTGAGCAGTACGTCGTCAGCACTTGCAAAATTAACTAAGGCAAGTTCTTCCGGAGGGCCTTTAAAGCAGGGAGAAAAGAAAGAAACTCCTCAGGAACGACTTAAGAGGATCATGAGTCAACAGCTTAATAAACAAAGTATGTGCCATGGATTTCATTTTTCATTGTGACATCTGCTCTTAAACATTATTATACCAATCAATAATGACCTTATGTCTTTTGAACCTTTTACCCTTATTAATGTTTGGGATGGGAGTCATCTTTATTTCAAGATTTTTTGTACCTTCTCTGGCATTTATGGTTGAACAATTGGATGATGTATGCAGTTAAGAAAGATACAGCTGCAGAAATGGCCAAAAAGAGGGAGCAGGAGCGCCAGAGACTGGAAAAACTGGCGGAAACGAGCCGACTAAATAGCCATAGGCATCGGAGCCGCAGTAGAAGCTACAGCCGTTCACCGCGAAGGTAAGTTATATTTGAAGCTTTAACCCAGTGATTTATGATTTCAAACCTAGGAGCAATTAACTATACTTTGAGACCTTGTCTGTTTAAAGTTTGAGACTCAGTAATTGTTTGATTGCTTACTGCAGAAGATACCGCCGGAGTAGGAGTAGAAGTAGAAGTAGAGGCTCTCGGAGATATTATTCTCATTCCCGTTCTCGGTCTCGTTCTCGGTCTCGCTCTCTCTCTCGGAGCCATTCTCGGTCACATTCCCGTTCACCTTCTTATTCCCGCTCACCAAGGTAATGCTTGCTTCACCTCATTATTCGATAATTAGTTGCACAATGGTTTCAACGCTTTTGGATAACATGATGATAAGATGAGCCAATATTTGCAGGGTAAGGAGCCGTACAAGGTATTAAAAAGAAGGAACGTTGAATCCTTTTCTGGAATATTTGATTTTCATCATACTCTATTTCTTAGAGCTGAAAATATATATTTTGTAATGTTTCTTTTACTCGGACGGATGTGTTTTAATGCGAGCTCCGAATATGTTCGTTCCTTTCGCCCCAAGTTTTAGTTTTTATATGAAACTAGTTAAAAGTTCTAAATGATTTTTATTTTTGATGTCGTGTAGAAGAATTATTTACTGTACACATTATTCCCCCCCCCCCCCCCCCAAAAAAAAAAGAAAAAAAGAAAAATATCTGATCTTTTAAATAATTATGTTCAAATCTCTCTCAATTTTCATTCACACGATAAATACCAGTTTCGTTCAGCAAGTTTGTTTCATTGTCTGAACTTTTCAAATGTCTATTTTTGTTTTTCAACTTTGGGTGTGTTTGATTTAATTTTTCAAGTGTTTAATTTTGAAAAAATTTGTAGTGTTTGATAACCATTAACCACTAAAAATAACTTATTAGCAAATGAGTTTGAGAAATAAATCATTTTGAGAGAAATATTTGAAACCAACTTTTTTAAAAAGAGTTTGTAAGTATACAAAACTTGTGTATAAAAACATTTATGAGAAAATGTAACCAAACATATGAGTGTTTAAATTCTAAACAATTTTTATACAAATGTTTTTTAAAGAATGCATTCTTGAAAAACATTTAAATTAAAATGTAGGGAAAAAAATTAATTTTGACCCCTGAACTTTGCATTTTGCAGGTTGTAGCAATTTTAACCCTAAACTTTCAATTTTAGCAAATTGAACCCCAAACTTAACAAATTATATCAATTTGAACCTCCAACTTACATAAATGTTGCAATGTACACCTTTTGTCAACTTTTCATTTGAATTGCTATTAAAACATGTAATTGACAATTTCATTTTATTTTTTTTTTTAATTCACATTGCATCAGAAGTAGTGTTTTGTAAGAAATTTGTTGGAAAAACTCTTTAAAAATCAAATATCTCATACAATTCTTCTCATTATTATAAAAAAAAAAAAATCAAGTCACAGAGTTATTGGTAACAAGAAAAATCTAGCAAATATGAGAAATAAAAAAACTCGAAATTTATTTATTTCCGTTTCCTAGATTTGTACATTCTTCTAATTAGCAAGAAAAAAAACATTAAAAGAAGGAAAAAAAAATCCCACAAAGTTCTTAGCAACAAGAAAAAAACCAGCGAATATTTGAAGATAAAAAACCTCCAAAATTTCTTTGCTTTCGTAACCTTAAATAGCAGCAAAAAAAACTCTCATAAAATCCTCAACGAGAAAAAGTCATCTAAAATAAAGTTTCTTCAATATTTTATTTATAAGAAACCAATTCAGATGCAATATGAATTAAGAAAAAAATAAAATAAATAATCAATTACCTATGGTGGTTCAAAAAAAAGTTAACCAAAGGTATACATTGTAACACTTATGCAAGTTTAGGGTTAAAATCGATACGATTTGATAAGTTTGAGGTTCAATTTGATGAAATTGAAAGTTAGGGTTAAAATTGATACAACTTGTTAAGTTTAGGGTTCAATTTGATGAAATTGAAAGTTGAGGGTTGAAATTGATGCAACCTCTAAAGTTTAGGGTTAAAAATGAATTTTTCCCAAAAATATATTCCAAACGGACTCTTCTGTTTTTTTTAATCATTATAATGCTTATTTTAGTTTCTAAACTTTTTAAAGACAACTATTTTGGTCTTTGGAATATTATTTTGTCATTTAATATTCATGTGTTCAATGCTTCTATAGTTTTATTATTTTGTCATTTAATATCCATGTGTTCAATTCTTCTATAGTTTGAAATTATGTTCATATTAATGTGATAGTATACATATTCCTTACTTTTTTAAGTTCAAGGATAAAGATTAAATTAAAAGTTTGGGATCAAAATAAGACAGTTAAAGTCTCAAAATTCGAAATAGACATTTAACATAATATAACAAATCTAAAAGGTCCTGGACCAAAATAAGATCAATTTTTAAAGATGATGAACTGAGATTAAAACTAACCATCTATACATATAACAGCAATTTCTAAGTCTATACAAATACAATTTTACACAAATAATACCCTTATTTTGGTATACATCTAAATAAAATCAAATTCTTAGTATGGAGATGTCTGATTTAAATAAATCTTAGATATAATGAAAATGATATTATATATGGAAAATTATGTCAAAGAAGATGATTAAAATACTACTAATCGATTGTACAAAAAAAAAAAAAAAAAAAATCCTAATCGATTTAGGCAACACATGATAGATGATAATGCTGAAGTTTGTGGGTTTTTTTTTTCTTCTTCTTCGAAGCAAAGAAGAAAAAACTCCTATTCTTCTTCTTGGAAGAAGAAGTAAAGAAGAAAACTCCTATCCAATGCTTAAATTCCAATGCATTCATGGAAAGCGCAAACTCATCTATCGCTAGATTATATTAGAGGCTCTATTGTACTTGTAATAGGTAATTCTGGACCATTCCAAAATTCAAGGAGAAGACGAGGACAACACAACACGAAACCGAAGACACGACTAGGAAATGGACCCCGGAGGGAAAATAGGCCATAGGGTTGGCCCAACCCCACGCTCGGCCTGGCCATAGGCCGACCCTTGGCCTGCTTGTGCGGGCCGAGTCTCCTCCCCTCTGCTCGGTCCCTGGAGTCCTTTGGTTGCCCCAGTTCAACCTGGCTCAGCTCGAATCGTCTTCCCACGTCTAAAACCCTACTATGCTAACCCGGGTATAAATATTCTTCTTCACGTATGGAGAAGGGTTCAAAACCTTAATTCTTGTCACTTTGACTTTTTATTTGGCTAACTTAAGCATCAGAGTAGGTGTGGCAAGCACCACACCAATGTGCAGGTTTTTGCTCGTTTTGCAGGTTACGTCTTCCCCAGCTTCTACAAATTCACTGTTGGTGTCACGTGAAGGTCAGATGAATCTTTTGTTCGAATTTTGGCATCAATAGTTGGCGCCGTCTGTGGGGAAGAAGGTTTGCCAGTGAAAAGTGTATATCGATTGTGGTATTTTGAGTGAGATGATGCAGGAATCTGTGGGAGTTTTTGGACACGTGCAGGAAAAGAAGGGACAGGCCGAAATCGACCTCGTGAAGGAAGAGGCCGACCACGACCTAAGCAGTCGGAAAGAGGCCGAACCTAGCCTCGGCCATTGATAGCGAGCATAGCTAGCTACTTTTACTGATTTAATTTAGCTAGTCTTTTATGATGTTTGAGCCATTTTATTGTGTTTTATTGTTTATTTTGTAGGAAATGGTTGATTGGAGCTATAATGCAATATCAGAGTTAATCGGGTGCTCGGGGCGTGAAAAGATGCAAAGGAATGAAAAGAGTAAAAGTGGAGAAAAGTCAAATCTCGATCAACAGCAAGCTAGCGTCGAGACGCTAGCCCTTGAGCGTCTCGACGCTCACATTCCATATCAGATTAGGCGCGTAAAGCTTACAGCGTCGAGACGCTATGATAGGAAGCGTCCCGACGCTACCGTTTTTCCTTATTCAGAACGCGCGTATAAGAGGCAGCGTCGCGACGCTGTCTTGACAGCGTCTCGACGCTAAGACGAAAAATCAGAATAAAAGCTTCACTTCGGCTAGGTTTTAGAGGAGATCAATTTGGGACATTTTGGAGCCGTAAAGAGGACAGAATAGAGGACTTTTGGAGCTGAAAACAAAGGAGGAACTTGGAAATCAACCCATTGTTCGTGGGGATCGTGACGGGGACGTCGGGACTCGGCCTACATTGAGTTTTCTTTTCCCTTTTCTTTCTTTAGTTAGATTTATGGCTTTCACATGTTTAGTTGAGATTGTATTTACATTTATGAGTAGCTAAACTTGTAGCTTAGGGATTGATGTAGTTGATTAAGTTTATGGATTGATTTATGGTTTAAGTTGTGCAATGTTGTTGTGTTTGCAATCTTGATTTAATGCTTTCAATTAATTGGCCATTAGTTGGATGATTTAAGTTTCGAATCTAGCTCGGGAGAGGGGATTTGATCTAGACTTACTCAAGATTGCATGAATAAAGTTTACTTTCTAATTCTTGACGGTTTTAGATTAACTTTAGAATTGGTTAAAAGATCTCATTGCCTTGCATATTAATAAACTTAGATAGGGATATCAAGTTGGTTAATTTGCATGAGAATCAATTATACTCGGGAGAGGTAGTTGTGATTAAAGGGTCTTTGGCTCATAATTTCACTGTGCATAATAACTTATTCTTTAAAATCAATCCTAAACGAAATCGGCGAAATCAATTCCCTAAGTAGTTTTCCCAATTGAATTTCCATTCTTTTTACTTGCTTTGATTTGTTTTTATCATCACCTATTCATCACTTTTTGATCCCTAAATAAAATTGGGCAAGATAATTCACAATACTCGATTTGCTTAAAAATCCAATCCAGAGGACGACATTCGAATTTACTATTCACTATATTATTACTTGACCCGTGCGCTTGCGGTTAGGAAAAGTCCACATCAAGTTTTTGGCGCCGTTGCCGGGGATTGGCACATTTAGCTAGATTGATATTGTGGAAAAATTGCTTGATCTTAATTTAGGGTGTATTGTTACTTTTTTAGGTTTGTTGCAATTTTTTCCTTGTTTGTTTTTCTTTCCATAATTGATTTTCTAGGTTAGTTTTCTTTTAGTTGAGTAATCTTTTCTTTATTTGTTCTTGTTTTTCCTTTTTAGATTAGTTTCCTTATTTGCATTTTGCCATATTTATTTTTGCATTCCATATTAGGTTACTTTGTTTCCTTTTCTAGATTATATTTTCCATATTTAGATTAGTTGTTTCTTTTTCTTTATTTCATTCCATAATTGTTTTCTTTCTTTTTTAGGATTGTTTTATTTTGCATGCGTAGGGATAAAGATTTAATTTTAGCACCATTTGATCCCGAGATAGAAAGAACAATTCTTAGGCTTCGAAGGGAAAATAGAGAAATTATTCAAATGGCAGATCAAAATCCACCTGAGGAGCCTAGGCCTATTAGAGATTATTTTCAGCCTGTGTTTCAGGGACAACAATCGGGAATTGTCTATGCCCCGATTAATGCCAACAACTTTGAGCTGAAGACCGGTCTCATTCAGATGGCTCGAGACTGTGCATACAGAGGATCACCCACCGAGGATCCAAATTCTCATCTTAAATCATTCTTGGATATTTGTGGGACGGTAAAGATTAATGGTGTCTCTGAGGATGCTATTCGCTTACGTTTATTTCCCTTTTCTTTGCAGGATAAAGCACGTGATTGGTTGCAGTCTATTGCCCCTGGGAGCATTACCACCTGGGATGCTTTGGTCCAGGCCTTTTTAAAGAAATTTTTCCCTCCTGCAAAGACGGTCAAGTTGAGGACCGAGATTGGGACATTCCAACAACAATATGATGAGCAGCTGTTCGAAGCTTGGGAGCGATTCAAAGAGCTACTGAGGAAGTGTCCTCAGCATGGTTACCCCGATTGGCTTCAGGTACAGTTATTTTATAATGGTTTAACCCCCAGTACAAAAACGATTGTTGATGCAGCTGCAGGTGGGACTCTGTTGTCCAAGATCGTAGAAAACGCTCGCACACTTTTAGAGGATATGGCCACCAACAGCTATCAGTGGCCATCTGAGCGGTCTACACCTAAAAAGATTGCTGCTGGAGTGTTTGAGGTTGATAAAGTAAGTGCACTCCAGGCCCAGATGACTTCCCTTGCCAATGCTTTTATGAAATTTTCAGGTACAGGGAGTGCACAGTCAATTGAATCAGCTGCTGCTTTAGCATCTAGACCTCAAGAGGAGACCATCGAGCAGGTTCAGTATGTATCAAATTTTAATTCTAGGGGATATAATAATAGTTCTACACCTACACATTATCACCCTAACAATAGGAACCATGAAAAGTTCTCTTATGCTAATACTAAGAATGTTCTTAACCCTCCTGGTTGTGCCCCTCAAACTCAAGATAATAAAAAGTTAGAAGATCTTGTTGGAGCTTTCATTGCAGAATCTAGTAACAGGACAACCAAATTAGAGGAGGCAGTCATTGCCATCAACTCAACAGTGAATGGCCACAGTGCAGCTATAAAGAACATTGAGACTCAGCTGGGACAGTTGGTGAATGTTGTAAGTACAATGAACAAAGGTAAGGCCCCAGCTGAACAAGAGAAACCCCAGATGGAATATTGCAAGGCAATCACTGTCCACCAGGAGGAGTCTGAAGAGGAACCTGAATCTGAGGACTATGAAACGCCTACAGGAGAAGCTGAGGAGGACACATCATCTGATGAGGCTGAACAGCCTAACCTTGAGCCTCCTATTCCTTCTCCCACACTGATGGTTCCCAAGGAAAAGAAAAAGAAAAAGAAGAAAAAGAATAATCAGGTTCAGTTTGATAAATTTATGAATGCTTTTATGAATCTGAATATTAATATTCCATTTGCAGAGGCATTAGAGATGCCCCAATACAACAGGTTCATGAAGGAGTGGTTAGCAAAGAAGCGAAAAGAAAAGAAGGTTGACACTGTCTATCTTGCTTCCACATGCAGCACCAGAGTACAACAAAAAGTACCTGAAAAAGTAGCAGATCCAGGGAGTTTTTCTGTTCCTTGTAGTTTTGGTACTTATTCTTTCAGAGCATTATGTGATTTAGGTGCTAGCATTAATATTATCCCATTGTCCTTGTGTAAGAAGTTAGACATAGGTGAGATTAAATCTACTCCTGTAAAGCTCCAATTGGTTGATCAATCTGTGGTGAGACCAGTTGGTATTGTAGAGAATGTGTTAATTAGAGTAGGTAGATTTTTCCTCCCTATTGACTTGTATGTTATGGACATGATAGAAAATCCTTCAATGCCTGTCATATTAGGACGACCATTCCTCGCTACTGGGCGAGCAATCATAGATATTGAGCGCAGGGAGCTCACTATTAGAGTCAAAAACGAAAAAGAAATTTTTAAAGCAGTTGAAGACTCTAAAGATGAAGTGCTTTACATGGGCTACAGGAAAGGTGCAAGAAAGAGCACCTCTGTTGGATTCACAGAACAAAAGCCTCCTTGAAGCACGGTCAACACGTCGAGCTAATGACGTTAAACAAGCGCTTATGGGAGGCAACCCAAGTAAGTTAGTGTGTTTTCTTTTTGTTTTTGGTTTATTGTTTGTTTTTGTTTTGTAGGTCTTGTTTTCTTTCTCTCCTTTGCTTTCAAGCTTTCAAGATTCCAAGCATTCAGTCAAGAAGTCATCACCATTCCAGGGCAGTATTGTTCACTCCTTTCATTCGTTTATTGTTCTCATGCTTGTTTATGCCCTAGTTTCTTTATCCATTGAGGACAATGCATATTTTAAGTTTGGGGGTGGATTAGCATGTTTGTGGAGCCCTTGAGCATCTGAGTTCGGGCTATAGTTTTGAGCTTTCTTTGAATTATGCATATGGTTGTTTTCTGGATGCTACTTTTGCATGATTATGATGTCCTAGGATAGGCTTTCTTGTCAATTTTCAAGCTTGTGATGAGATGTAAGCATAAGTGCCCAAAAAGGGAGACTTTTTAAATTTTTTCTAGGAGATGGCTTGCATGAGTAGAGCATCTGTCTTGGCTAGATTTGGATTTGAATGCTTAGGAGCGAATTATTGGGTTCATATGCTTGTTGTCACCTCGATAGGTGTAGGGTTGAGCTAAAGAGTTAATTTTTTGCAAATTAGCATGTTTGATCTTGCTTAGGAGAAAAGAAAAGAATATCTGCTATTATGTTCATAACGAAAAATCATTCTTGTTGTTACTGTTGAAGAGAAAAATTATTATGCCATGGCCTGTGCACAGTTTGCAATGTTTAATAAAGTTTAGGCAAAAAGAGCTACCCCTGTTGTGATCAGTTAGGCCAACCAGAGAAATCTCAGGTTAAGGGTCCCTGCAATGGGTGTGTGAAAGCTAGTGCCACATATACATGCTTAATTTGATTGTTAATTATAAGCACCTAAGTATGGAGATAAACAAACTAATTTGTTGCATTAACTCATTAGTGAAGCCTTAGTGCCAGTGTAGAGGGAAGATGAGTTGAGAGTTTAATAATCCAATCCTGGGCTAGTAGAGTCTGATCTTGTTGAGTTAGATCTCGCTTGTGCAAGTTAATTTTGGAAAAATTTTAATTTGTCTCCCTCATTGGTCCCTATGTGCATGTCTCTTGCTTGCTTGGTTATTGACTTTTGAGCCTTGAGGATTAAGTTATGACTGTTGCATCCATTCTTCCATTGTATGTCTGATTTAGAGTTTGCTCGAGGACTAGCAAAAGCTTAAGTTTGGGGGTATTTGATAGCGAGCATAGCTAGCTACTTTTACTGATTTAATTTAGCTAGTCTTTTATGATGTTTGGGCCATTTTATTGTGTTTTATTGTTTATTTTGTAGGAAATGGTTGATTGGAGCTATAATGCAATATCAGAGTTAATCGGGTGCTCGGGGCGTGAAAAGATGCAAAGGAATGAAAAGAGTAAAAGTGGAGAAAAGTCAAATCTCGATCAACAGCAAGCTAGCGTCGAGACGCTAGCCCTTGAGCGTCTCGACGCTCACATTCCATATCAGATTAGGCGCGTAAAGCTTACAGCGTCGAGACGCTATGATAGGAAGCGTCCCGACGCTACCGTTTTTCCTTATTCAGAACGCGCGTATAAGAGGCAGCGTCGCGACGCTGTCTTGACAGCGTCTCGACGCTAAGACGAAAAATCAGAATAAAAGCTTCACTTCGGCTAGGTTTTAGAGGAGATCAATTTGGGACATTTTGGAGCCGTAAAGAGGACAGAATAGAGGACTTTTGGAGCTGAAAACAAAGGAGGAACTTGGAAATCAACCCATTGTTCGTGGGGATCGTGACGGGGACGTCGGGACTCGGCCTACATTGAGTTTTCTTTTCCCTTTTCTTTCTTTAGTTAGATTTATGGCTTTCACATGTTTAGTTGAGATTGTATTTACATTTATGAGTAGCTAAACTTGTAGCTTAGGGATTGATGTAGTTGATTAAGTTTATGGATTGATTTATGGTTTAAGTTGTGCAATGTTGTTGTGTTTGCAATCTTGATTTAATGCTTTCAATTAATTGGCCATTAGTTGGATGATTTAAGTTTCGAATCTAGCTCGGGAGAGGGGATTTGATCTAGACTTACTCAAGATTGCATGAATAAAGTTTACTTTCTAATTCTTGACGGTTTTAGATTAACTTTAGAATTGGTTAAAAGATCTCATTGCCTTGCATATTAATAAACTTAGATAGGGATATCAAGTTGGTTAATTTGCATGAGAATCAATTATACTCGGGAGAGGTAGTTGTGATTAAAGGGTCTTTGGCTCATAATTTCACTGTGCATAATAACTTATTCTTTAAAATCAATCCTAAACGAAATCGGCGAAATCAATTCCCTAAGTAGTTTTCCCAATTGAATTTCCATTCTTTTTACTTGCTTTGATTTGTTTTTATCATCACCTATTCATCACTTTTTGATCCCTAAATAAAATTGGGCAAGATAATTCACAATACTCGATTTGCTTAAAAATCCAATCCAGAGGACGACATTCGAATTTACTATTCACTATATTATTACTTGACCCGTGCGCTTGCGGTTAGGAAAAGTCCACATCAGCCATATCGAAGGTGATTTGAGAGGGCAACCTGCATAATAATTAGAATCAGTGTCGCTGACGACTGAGGAAAGAAGAGTGAGTATTGGCACCAAACTAGGGGCTGAGTAGAGAGAGAAGTTGATTAGTTTCTTAAGGACCAATGCAGATTTGTTTGCATGGTCACATGAAGATATGTCGGGGATTGATCCTGAAATCATGGTGCACCGACTGAATACTGATAGAGACTTTAAGCCAGTAAGACAAAAGCGACGAGCATTCAATCCAGAGAGGAATAAGATCATAGCTGGATAGGTAGAATACCTACTCAAAGCTGAGTTCATTAGAGAAGTCCATTACCCCCAATGACTATCTAATGTGGTACTGGTGAAGAAAGCAAACAGTAAATGACGAATGTGCATTGATTTTACCGATTTGAATAAGGCCTTCCCCAAAGATAGTTATCCCTTGTCAATGATCGATCAGTTGGTGGATGCGACAACTGGGCATAAGATGTTGAGTTTCATGGATGCCTATTCGGGTTACAACTAGATCAAGATGTATGGGTTTGACCAGGAGAAAACTTCCTTCATTACCAATAGGGGGTTGTATTGCTATAGGGTCATGCCATTTGGACTGAAGAATGCAGGATCTATGTACCAAAGAATGGTAAACCAAATGTTTGCTCCTTTATTAGGAAAGAACATGAAGGTTTATGTGGATGACATGTTGGTGAAAAGTGTGAAATCTCATTGTCATGAGTCTGATCTCAGCGAAGCATTCCAGATACTGCAAAAGTACCGAATGAAGTTGAGTTTGAGTAAGTGTGCTTTTGGAGTAACTTCGGGGAAGTTCTTGGGATTCATGGTGCATTAGAGGGGCATTAGAGGGGGAAGTTCTTGGGATTCATGGTCCATTAGGTCCCACCGGTAGCTCTATAAGGGCGTTGAGGTAAATTTCTAAGGGAGAATTGAATATTCGAAGGGGTTCGAATAGTAAGTTAAAATATGAATTTGATTCATATTATAAAACTATAGGTTATAATTAATGCACATTAGATGTACATTAATACTATAGTTTATTTTTTAGAGTAATATAATTAAATATGAGATATTTAATTATGATATTAATTAACTGGAGAGTTAATTAATTATTGTTTTAATTCAGTTCAATTAAATTTGATTTAATTGAATTAGATTAAAACTTTAGGTTATGTGGGAATGTTATGTAAATATGATTTACATTAATTATAATAATTAGTTAGTTTAATTGTTAAATTAATTATATTATTAAAGATTAGTTAATGATTTTGAATTATTAATTAATTTTGTTTATCAGTTAATTGAACTGATAAAGTCTTCCACTTACTTAGGGTTTACGTGTGAAGGGGAGTTAAATTACGGAGTGGGAAGTTTTATCCGTAGAATAACCACTTCCCAATATAATCCCATTCGTTGAGTTGGTTACATAGTTTTTTTTTGGCTTTCACACGCAACTCTCTCGCTATCTCTAACTCTCTCAAAAAAAGTTCTCGGTGATTTTCTCTCAAGCGTACAGAGAAGAAAATTTTTTCCATCCCTTAGCAACCACGCTCTCACAAGCCCCTAACGCACATCCTTGAAGAGAATACTGGTGCGATCTTGGTGGTGGTGTTCGTGATAATTTTCCAGCAAGATCAAGACTTTTTCGCTGCTGGAATTTTCTGCAAATAGCAAGGGAAAAGGCGAAACGAATCAAGAACGTCATACAAAGTAAGTGTTCTTGATCTTGGATCAATAGGATCCAATTTAGATTAGATCTAAATATAGACCAGGCCATGCCCATGCCATGTTTTTACAGGAATAGGGTTGAGGCTGTCTAGGCCATGCCCCTACCATATTTCTACAAGAATAGGGTCGAGGCCGACCGGGCCATGCCCATACCATTTTTCTGCAAGAATGTCACTATTTGGGTGAGGCATAAGCCCGAGGCCGACCAGGCCAAGCACATTCTAAGTGCAAATATCTTAGTGGTAATATATTTTGCTCAATCACTCTTTGCAGGAGTATAAGGCCAAGGCCGACCCTAACCTCTTCCCTCATTTTTCTTTTGCAAAAACTAATATATGAGTGCAGGGAGCTGAAATTTGAGCTAATAGAGGATTGAGGCCGAGGCCGACCCTATGGTCTTACCATGGGTGCCACATAAATGGTTAAGTGAAAGAAGCGTTTGTAGAGGGGGCTTTAAAACAAAGGAATAGAATGAAGAAATGAGAAGGGGACGTCCAAAAGAAAGGCACAAGGGTTCAAAATTCTGAGGTCAGGCTCGACCTCATCCCGAGGTCGAGGCCAAGGCCGGTGTTGAGACTTGTCCAGCCGTTTCTACAATCCCACACTTTTCTCATCTTTATCTTACCTAACCCCTATTTAGGGAGCCTCTGTTTTGTCTACTTTTTGCCCTCTCTTGCAGGATGACAAGAAACAAACGTATGGATCAGCACAAGGGAAAGATCGTTACTCTTAAATCGAGCTTAAGGAGCTTAACCTATAGCAATAAGTCACACCTAAATCCTAATTCAAGAGTGGGGGCTCAATGTTATAGGTAATTATGGACCATTCCGAATTTCAAAGAGCAGATGAGAACAACACAACACAAAACCGAAGACACGACCAAGAAATGGACCCCGGAGGGGAAATAAGCCATAGGGTTGGGCTAAGGCCGAAGGGATTGGGCCTTGACTCAACCCCACGCTTGGCCTCGGTCCTTGGAGTCCTTTGGTTGCCTCGGTTCAACCTGGCTCAGGCCGAATCGTCTTCCCATGCCTAAAAATCCTACTAACCTAGGTAGAAATATTCTTCTTCACGTCTGGAAAAGGATTCAAAACCTTAACTCTTGTCACTCTTGACTTCTTATTTGGCTGACTTAAGCATCAGAGTAGATGTGACAAGCACCACACCGGTGTGCAGTTTTTTGCTGGTTTTGTAGGTCACGTCTTCCCCAGCTTCTACAAATTCACTATTGGTGTCACGTGAAGGTCAGGTGAGTTTTCTGTCCGGATTTTGGCATCAATGGTACTCTGTTGTCAAAATTTTCTCTACATTCTTCTTCTTCAAGACAATGTAAAGTCAAGTTACAAATTGAGTCACGAATTTTTACAGTAATGTCTACTTTGTACTTAAACTGTACGGAAAAAAAATCAATTTGTACCCCTAAACTTTGGAATTGTATTAATTAAAACCCCAAACTAATAATTGTATCTATTTGATCCTTAAAATTTTCCAAGTGAATCAATTTAAACTCTCTATGAGAGAAATATAACCATTTTCACTTTATTCCATTTAAAATCAACTCAAAGTAACCTAAAAAATTTTATTCTTCTTCCAAAATTCTATCAAAGTAGAAAGAAAAACTATTACGTAATTCTTTCTATGTAAGTAAAGAAAAATAGAGGAGACGAGAAAATAAAAAACCATTCACATTAATGAAAATCTGTCACTATCCATTTGATTCGAGCATTTCACCCACTATTAGGTTGATCCATGCATTTAAGGAAGTCTTATACACATGTCAAAACTATAAATTAATTATTTTAAAATGAAATCCTAATAGAGGGTTTAAATTACAGAAATTATGGTGGATTGACTCTTTTTTTCCATGATTCCAAATAAAAAAAAGTAGTAATTTATTCTTCCCAAAATTCCCTTATTTAATTTGTTATTATAATTATTATTTCTTTTATTTTTATGAAATACTGTTTTCTGAGTTAGGATGTTTCTTCCTTTGTTTAATGTTGAATTGATTTGTTTTTAAATTTTATGCCATTTGCGATTTCTTTCTTTTGACGTGACGTGTGTGCGTGTGCATGTGTGTGTCTGATTTCTTCCCTTTGCTGTGACGTGTGTGATTTCTTCCCTTTGCGTGCGCGCGTGTGTGTGTACGCGTGTGTGCGCGCGTATGTTCAAATTTCATTCAAGACTAATTATTCCTAATTACCCTTTATGAGCTAGCAGGGGGACCTAATGGACCTACAGATCAAAAGCTCCAATGATATGAGATCACCTGACTAAACTCATTAATCAGGTTAACCAATATTCATTAATTGTGGGTCGCTCCACTAAAGACCCACAACTGCACTTTTCTCACTGTAGAATATTTCTGTGTCTACAAATATAGACCAATACTGATAAGTCAATCCTTCACGAGTGTTCGTAACGCCAGTCGGGTCAAATTACCATTTTACCCTTGGGTTACCTTTGTCTCCTTAAGTACCACAGATTCCTCTAATGAACAACCTATTTATGGTCCAACCAGTAAACAGAAGTTCCTCTTGGGCCAAGAGAGGATGGACGCCCTTGTTTAAGACCTAGAATTAGCCTTTAAGGGAACACTCATCTACTTGCCCTCAAAACGGGAATGAGAGAATTTCATCTTTGTGTTATTATGTTCCCAGCACCCACTTGTTCTTATCCTTGAAATGGTAGGCTTATTAAGTTGGCGAATCCGACCACTTTGACCCATACAAATCTAAGGATAATCCCTCATGAAAATGAGTTCATAACACACTCGAGATTAAGATTGAGTTACCTAAGTCATCTTATTGAAATAGAAATCTAACTAGTCAACGGTGTTACATTTAGTGGTTACTATTTTGCGGTTCGGTCTTATGAAAGCTCATTGCATAAGATACCCTCGCTCGTTGTCTACTACTTGGACACTTTGGATCATTGCGTCTGTATCGAATACAAAGCAGGCCGTATCACATAGTGTTACCATGATAAGATACCCAACCTTATCCCTATACTATAGACCCTTTAGGTTGTTACTTGAACATTGATCTCTGCATGTCTCCACATACAGTTCAAGTTTCATAAAACAACCTTCGATGTTTAGTTTATTGGATTTAAGGTTAATTATTGCAAGACTAAGAATAACAAATTCAATAACACCTAATTGAATAAGTTCAATAACTCTTGGGTTTTATGCCCTGTAGGTTAAAATTAATGTGCATTAGATGCACATTAAAACTAATTGTTTTATGCTCTAAAACTTGTAGATAGTAAATGTAACAAGTTAATTAATATAAATAAAGAGTTATTGAAATTATTCAATAAGGAGTTATTGAATTTGTTATTCTTAGTTTTGCAATAGTTAATCTTAAACCCAATAAACTAAACATCCAAGGTTGTTTTATGAATCTTGAACTGTATGTGGAGACATACGGGGATCAATGTTCAAGTAACAACCTAAAGGGTCTATAGTACATAGATAAGGCTGGATAACTTATCCTTGTGACACTATATGATTCCTTGTGACACTATATGATACGGTTCACTTTGTATTAGATACAAATGCATTCATCCAACGCATTCATGTAGTGGACATGCGAGTGGGAGTATCCTATGCAATGAGTTTTAAAACTGGACCGCGAAATAGTAACCACTAGATATAACACCGTTGACTAGTTAGGTTTCTATTTCAATAAGATGACCTAGGTAACTTAATCTTAATCTTGAGTGTGTTATGGACTCCTTTTCATGAGAGATTATCTTTATATTTGTATGGGTGAGAATGGTCGGATTCACGGTCGACTCAATAAGCCTACCATTTTAGGGATAAAACCGAGTGGGGGCTGGGAACATAACAACAAAAGATGAAATTCACTCCTTTCCGTCTTTAGGACAAGTTAATGTGAGTGTTCCCTTAAGGGTTGATTCTAGATTTTGAATAAGGGCGCACATCCTCTTCTGGCTCGCGAGAGAAACTTCCATTTAATAGTTGGACTATAAATGAGTTGTTCATTAGAGTAATCAGTGGTACTTAAAGAGACAGAGGTAACCTAGGGGTGAAATGGTAGTTTGACCCAGATGGCGTTACGAACACTTGTGAATGATTTACTTACTGGCATTGGTCTATATCTGTAGACACAGAAACATTCTATAGTGAGAAGAGTGATTCTTTAGTGGAGTGACCCACAGTTAATGAATATTGGTTAACCTGATTAATGAGTTTGGTCAATTAACCTCATATCATTGAAGCTTCTGATATGTAGGTCCATTAGGTCTCCCTGCTAGCTCATAAAGGGTAATAAAAAACAATTAGTCTTGAAAGGAATTCAAATTGTTCAAAATCTACTATGGTAAATCAAGTTAATGTTGGGTTTTATGCCTTAAAACTCGTGGATAGTAAATGTAACAAATTAATTAATAATCAATAAAGTGTTATTGGTATTATTTAGTAAAGGGTTATTGAATATGTTATCTTAGGTTTTGCATTAATTAACCCTAAAATCCAATAAACTAAGATCCAAGGTTGATTAATTAAATGAAACTTGAACAAGTATGTAGAGACATACGGGGATCAGTGTTCAAGTAACAACCTAAAAGGTCTATAATATAGGGAAAATGTTGGGTACCTTATCCTAGTGACACTATGTGATACGACCCGCTTTGTATTCGATACAGATGCAATGATCCAAAGCATCCATGTAATAGACATGCGAGTGGGGGTATCCTATGCAATGAGTTTGTATAAGACCAGATCGCAAATAGCAACCACTAGATGTAAGGTTGTTGACTAGATAGGTTATTATTTCAATAGGATGACCTAAGCAACTCAATCTGAATCTTGAGTGTGTTATAAACTCCTTTTCATGAGGGATTTTCCTTAGATTTGTATGGGTGAGAGTGGCCAGTTTGTCGACTCAATAAGCCTACCATTTCAGGGGCAAGCCCCAGTGGGGGTCGAAAACATAAGATTACAAGATGAAATTCACTTCTTCCCCTATTGTGGCAAGTAGATGAGTGTTCCCTTAAGGGTTGATTTCAGGTCTCGAACAAAGGCGCGTCGTTCTCTCCTGGCCCGAGTGGAACTTCTGTTTAGTGGTTAGACCATAAACAACTTGTTCATTAGAGGAATCAATGGTACTTAAGGATCTAGAGGTAACTTAGAGGTAAAACAGTAATTTGACCTAGTTGGCATTACGAACACTCGTGAAGGATTGACTTACCGGTATTGGTCTATATCCGTGGACACATAAATATTCTACAGTGAGAAGAGTGCAGCTGTGGATCTTTAGTGGAGTGACTCACAGTTAACGAATGCTGATTAGTTTGGTTAATGAGTTTAGCCAATTAATTTTGTATCGTTGGAACTTCTGATCTGTAGGTCCATTAGGTCCACCTGCTAGCTCGTAAAGGGTTATGAGGTTAAACAGTCTTGAATAGAATTTGAAGTGCTCAAATTCTTTAAGGCAATACTAGTCAATTGTATGTGATGCAATTAATATAATGTATAGGAATACATTATAATATAAGTTTAATTAGTGAATTAAACTTTATGAAATTAACTTTGGATGTGATTCAAAATTAATTAATGAGAGAGTTAAAATATTGGATAATTGTAATGGGTGGCAAAAGTTTAGTGGTTAATTGCAAATATAGCAAATTTTATAAAAAAAAATTGCAAATATAGCAAAGTTTTAAAATCATTTTTCTAAATCCCAATCTTGCCCCTGATTTTGGTCGTGTCCTCCTCCTTCCTTTTGCATGTTTTTTCTTTCTTTCTTCCGATCAGTTTCTTCTTCGTTTTCCGATTGGTTCCTTCATCAGCTTCTTCTTTTTTTTTTTCTCGATTTGGTTTTGATCGATCAACTCTTCATAAGCTTCTTTTTTTTCTCGATTTGGTTCTTCTTCGTCGATTTCTTCTTTTTTTTTTCTCGTTTTGGTTTCGATCACATCTTCTCGTGGACTTCGATCAGCTCTTCTTCGATTGAAAGCTAGGAAATTCCAGGCTTGTCTTATTTCTGTTTTTCTTATGTTCTTCTTTTTCCTTCGTTTTTTTCGATTTGGTTTCTTCATCCTGTGGGTCGTTTTCCAGCTTTGATTGTTTTCTTCTTTTTTCTCTATTTCTTTTCCAGGTTTTTCTTCTTCTGTTCTTGATCAACTTCTTCGTCTTCTTCTTTGCTCTGCTTTTTTTCCTATTTTTTTCATTATTTTCTTTCGTTTTTTTTTATATTGAGTATTTTCTGTCAATGATAAAGTGATAGAATTCTATTGCTTGTTGATAGAATCTATAAGTTATAGAACTCTATCGCTGATAGATTTCTATCAACGATAGAATTCTATCGTTGATTGATGGAATCTATTGACGATAGAGTTCTATCAGCGATAGAATTGTACTGTTGGTTGATAGAGTCTATCACCGATAGAATTCTGTCACTCCAGTGATAGAGTTCTATCAGCGAAAAAATTTTCAATGAAAAGAATCTCAGACGAAAGTGAAGTCTCTTGTGCCAAGCGATCTAAAGCCTGAACCGGCCGTTTGGCTTCACTTCATAAAAAATAAGTTGATGCCCATGACCCATGACAACACGATTTCAGTAGAGAGGGTCATGCTTCTCTACAACATAATGAAGGGCCTGGAAATCAATATTGGGAGCATTATTAGAGAGGAGATTCTATCTTGTGGCAGAAAGAGAGCAAGGAAGTTGTTTTTTGGGTCTCTCATAACCCAACTTTGTCAAAGAGTCAAGATTGTTCCTGGAAAAGATGAGGAACGAAACTTTTTCAAGCCAACTATTGACTTGCCTCTGATCGGGAAGCTTCAACAAAACAATGCTCAAAGGAAGGATAAGGCTTCCACATCCCATGCTACTCCATCTCTAGGGCTGACACCTACTTCACCTCCACAACACACTCTAGTTTCAAGGCCTACACCATCATCCGAGGCCCTTGGATTTTCTTTCCGATAGCTGGACCGCATTGAAGAGAAATTGAAAACATACTGGGTCTATGCAAAGGAAAGATATGAAGCAATTAAAGAGCTTTATCTCCCTATCGCCCCAAGCATCACTCTTGTTTTCCCTGGTTTTTTTTAAGCTTTCTAAAAAATTTTGGCTAAATCTGTGAATTTTGAAGAAAAAATTAACTTTAAAATTTTTTTTGGCTTAAAAAAATGTTTTAAAGATGAAGGGTTGAAATCCCTTTGACAGCGGAAGCAAACAAGAACAATCTCGAATTAAAATTTCAATTTTAGAAAAACCAATACGTTGGTAACAAAATTCAGAAACAATTTCTAAATTACTAAGATTAAGCATGCTGTAAATATATTCAAGATTAAGAATACTTACCGGATTCTGAAGAACACAGCACAATGCTCCAATTTCGTTCTTGGGACTTCCAACAGACACCACCACTCGAATCACCCGCTATTCTCTTGGGATATCTTAAGATATGGCTTGTGGGAACCCAAAAATCGGTCTTGGAAGGAAATTTTCAGCAATATTCTTGCTGTAATTTTTTAGAGAGGAAGAGAGAAAACCAAGAAACTTCTTTCTCTGTAAAAAACGTGAATGAGAGGAATGAGAGGAGCTTCAGGAAACTCCCTCTCCCCTGTACGATAAGTGGGGAGGGAGTTATTGCCCTATTAGATCTAGATCGTTAGATCTTAATCAAAATGATCTCGGCCATTAACTAATTAAATAATAAATATTTATTTAATTAATTAATTATAATTAATTTAATTAAATCAATATTAATTAAATGAATTATAATATAAAGTTTTTAATTTAATTTGAATCATATTCAATTAAATTAAATTGGCCATTCAGTTAATTCTAAATTAATTGATCCCACATTAATTAAATATCAAATATTTAATTAATTTTATAATTGAATCATATTCAATTTAATCTCTCTCATTTAACCTATAGTTTTAATGTGCATCAAAATGTACATCAATATAAACTATAGTTTTAATTTGATTAAATCACATTTCTGTGTCCACGGATATCGACCAATGCAGTAAGTCAATCCTTCACGTGTGTTCGTAACACTAGCTGGGTCAAATTACCGTTTTACCCCTGGGTTACCTCTGGATCCTTAAGTACCACTGATCCCTCTAATGAACAACCTGTTTAGGGTCCAACCACTAAACAGAAGTTCCTCTCGGGCCAGGAGAGGACGACGCGCCTTTGTTCAAGACCCGAAATCAGCCCTTAAGGGAACACACATCTACTTGCCCCAATAGGAGAAGGAGTGAATTCCATCTTGTATTGTCATGTCCCCAGCCCTCCACTCGGTCTTGTCCCCAAGAAGGTAGGCTTATTGAGTCGGCGTACTGGCCACTCTCACCCGTACTAATCAAAGGACAATCCCTCGTGAGAAGGAGTTCATGACACACTCAGGATTAAGATCAAGTTACCTAGGTCATCCTATTGAAATAGTAACCTACCTAGTTAACGGTGTTACATCTAGTGGTTTACTATTTCGTGGTCCGGTCTTATGCAAACTCATTGCATAGGATACCCCCGCTCGAATGTCTCCTACATGGACGCCTTGGATCAGTACGTCTGTATCGAATACAAAGCGGGCCGTATCACATAGTGTTACCAGGATAAGGTACCCAGCCTTATCCATGTACTATAGACCTTTTAGGTTGTTACTTGAACACTGATCCCCGTATGTCCCCACATACTAGTCCAAGTCTCATGTAAACAACCTTGGATCTTAGTTTATTGGATTTGAGTCATATTATGCAATTCTAGACTTAATATGACAATAACACTTTATTGCATAAACCTCAATAACACTTTATTGATACACGTGTATAATTCGTTAATCATTCACTATCTACGAGTTTTAGGACATAAAACCCAACAAAAGAAACATGTTTTCATTTGAGTTTTCTTTTAAGTCCTTGATGATGATAACTAGAGCTTATTTCTATCTCATAAAGTGTTGTTGTCACAACCGATTTGTTTTCTAGTCATAGGTTGTCCACTAGTCTTTTTCTTTACAAAATTTTCTTAAGTCTAAGCTTCCTCATGTTTAACCTTTCTAGCACACTAGGAAAGTTTAGTCTTGATATTTTGAATAATAAAAAGTCTCATGTTAAGTGCATGCCTAAAAAACAAAAGTCAATGAGGGCATTGCCTATCTTAAGTTTGAGGGTGTATTTTACTTTGTAAATATGCATTTTATGCAAGTTTGTACTGCTGGAAAAGATATATGTGTTGGGTTTTATGCCCTAAAACTCGTAGATAGTGAATGTAACCGTTAACCGAATATTAATGAAATAATATTGATATATTTTTTTCATTAAATGTTATTAGTTATTTTATATTTGTCTTTGTCTAAAATAACTCTAATCCAATAAACTAGACATCCTAGGCTGTAAAATGAGTCTTGAACTATATGTTGCAACATATGGGGATCACTGTTCAAGAAACAACCTAAAGGGTCTATAGTATAGGGATAAAATTGGGTGCCTTATCCTGGTGACACTATGAATACGATCCACTTTGTATTTGATACAAACACTATGATCCAACGCATTCGTGTAGGAGACATGCGAGTGGGGGTATCCTATGCAATGAGTTTGCATAAGATCGGATTGCGAAATAGTAACCACTGGTTATAACACCGTTAACTAGTTGGTTTTCTATTTCACTAGGACGACCTAGACAACTTGGTCTTAATCCTGAGTTAATTATGGACTCCTGCTCATGAAGGATTGTCCTTTGATTTGTATAGGTGAGAATGGCCAATACGCCGACTCAATTAGCCTACCATTTTGGGAACAAGACCGAGTGGGGAGTTAGGAACATAATCGTACAAGATGGAATTCACTTCTTCCCGACTTTAGGGAAGCAGATGAGTGTTCCCTTAAGTAGTGACTCCTAGTCTTGAACAAAGGACCCTACCCTCTCAATGGCACGAGGGGGTTTTCTGTTTGATGGTTGGACCACAAATAGGTTGTTCATTAGAGGAGAACTAGTACTTAAGAAAATAGAAGTAACCTAGGGGTAAAACGGTAATTTGACCCAGCTGGTGTTACAGACACTCGTGAATGACTAACTAGTCGTTATTGGTCTATATCCATGGACACAGAAAATATGTCTGCAGTGAGAAGAGTGCAACTGTGAGTCTATAGTGGAATGTACACACAGTTAATGAATATTGATTAATTTGGTTAATGAGTTTGACCAATTAATCTCACATCATTGGAGCTTCTGATCAGCAGGTCCATTAGGTCCCATTGGTAGCTCATAAAGTAATTTGAGGCAACTAAGTAATAAATGTAAATTGAAAGTGTTCAAATTACTAAAGGAAACAATATAATATATATTGATATATTATTATGAGAGAAATTAATATTTGAAGAAATTAAAATATTAATATAAATTTGAGTCACATTAAATATATGGAAGTTTGAAAGAGTTCAAATATGAATTAATTAATTTTAAGACCTAAAATCTATTTGGGCAATTAATTAATTCAAGGTCGGAAATTAAATATGTGATATTTAATTGATGGTTAATGAATTAAAGAATTTATTAATCGGGAATTAATCAATTATGGAAATAATTAATCACTTAAGGAAGTGATTAATCATTTATGGAAATGATCTAATCACTTATGGAAGTAATTAGTCATTTGTGGAAAAGATTAATCAATTATGGAATTGATTGATCTTGGATTGATTAAATAAGGAATAAGATTGAATCAATTTTGGAAAAGATTGATCTAATTGAATATTTTGTTCATGACCACTATTCTATAAATAGAACACTAGACCTAATTGGTTTAGTAGCCCTCTTGCTCTTAGACTCACAAGACAAGACCCTAAAATTCTCTCTAGCCTCCCTCTTAGAGAAAGACTCCCACAAGTCTTTTGCCTCCTATACTTAGAGACATACCGCTGTAACCTCTGTGGTTATTGTGTCTTTGAAGAAAATTTCCAACAAAGAATTCAAGAAAGAGTCGCTGTATTTTTGTTCGTTGGAGCATCGTTGGCGAAGTACGGTCAAGTCTACAATGAAGGTTTGTAACGGTTCTTTCCCCTTTTCTTTAGAAAAACATGAGAATAAAAATAGTTTTATTTTCAAACCTTTTTTAGCATGTTTATAACGTTTTCAGCTGCTTTCAAGTGTGTTTAAAGTTTTATTTTGCCTTTTCGTAACAGTATTTTAATGTTAATTAATATACAGCGTAAGGTCTTTTCGATACGCTTCCGCTGCGCCGGGGCTTACATCCCCTTCAATATGCTTAGTATATATATGAAAAAAAAAGAACTTGAGAGTTACTCCTCCTTTCTAGAGTTTACTGAGTAACCAGGGGCATTCATGACACCCATGGTTTGCCATTGCATGGAAGGTTGACTTAGGGAAGTGAGTATTAGTCCGAGTTCGTGATCTTTGCTTGTAGCTAGATATCTTTACCACAAAGTGTCGATAAGCTAGAACAAAGGTAAAAGTGACAACAAAGATTCTCTTGGGAGAAAAAGAAAAAATTGAATAAAAAGAGCACCAGTAGTCAAATAAGTTTGGGGGAGATAGAAAAGGTCTAGAAAACTCATGTATGCTCAAACACCTCAAGATTAGTTTTCTTAACTTAGAGGACCACACTAGGCTCTATGAGTAGTAGTTAGGTAGTTTAAACATATTGGTTAGGATGGACTACAGAGAGTTTTGCTTTGAAAAAGAAAAGTAGAAATCTTCATGCCTAGGAAACTTAGAAGTTGTGACTGGCACTAGAGTAGAAACCTCTCCTAAAAGGCAACTTGTTAGAAAACGATCTTGAGAAGCATGTTTACTTGATTCCATATGGTTTATTCATGACATTTTCATTTGCAATTAAGTTAGACTCTAGTACTTAGATTGGCAATTACATTGGATGTATAACATTCTGATTTACAATTACTATTGAGCCCTAACATTCTGATTGGCAATGTGAGTTGATCTTTAACGTTTTAATTTGCTATTGCTTGAGGACAAGCAATGAGTTAAGTTTGGGGGTATGATAAGGGTAAAAATATACCTATTTTACCCTTATATTTAGCTTATTCTCTTGTCAAAATTGTATGTTTTAGATAAAAAACACTATTCTCGAGCCTCAAAAGTGCTAAAGTTGATAAGTTAGGATGTTGAGAGTCATGTATGTCAAATTATGCTTATTTGCGCTCAAAAGAACTCATTTTTTGTAAGAATTTGACGTAGTTTTGGTGTTTTGCAGAAAACAGGGGAATCTGGAAATTTCCAGAAATGCGACCGCATTTCTGGCAAGACAAAAATCAATTGCAACCGCATTTTTGGGCAAAGGCAGACAGTTCCGAGTCCATCGCGGCTCGTTTTGAACGAGTGTTTTGCACACCTAACTGACTGTTTTGACTTCGAAACTGACTGGGCCACCTGCTAGCACCATTTTCGTGACTCCTCAATCACTCCCCACGCTATAAAAGGCCTCGATACGAAGGGAAATTCAAGCCGAACTCACTGGAAAGAAGAGGGTGGTGACAGAACCCTAGTAGACGCCCATGAGTAGGGATGCCCGAGGTCCTTGCTAGAAGACTAAATTCTAACCCTTAGTTAGACATCAAACCCGAGTGTTTATAGAAATTTCACCCTATTCCCACTTGTAAAAGGAGAGTGGAGTGTCGTGAGAACTCTAGAAGGATTGAACATATAAAAGTGAAAAACCCCAGTTTTAACTACTGCATGTAGGATCTAAGGGCAACACTAGAGGGGGGTGAATAGGGTTGACTACCAATTTTTAAAAAATATTTTTATCTTTAAAGATGCTTAATAAAATTATTACACCAATTTAATTCAAGAAAAATTAAGCAAGATAAACCCTAAGGCATGCACACTAAGATAACTTCGAATTAAATATAATTTAATCAGGTATGAATTCAAATAACACACTAAAAATTAAATCATGCAATTCGGAAAGATTAAAAAAAATAATCAACACAAGAAAGCAATAGAAAATAAAGAACTGAAAATAAAAGAGAGAGAGGAAGAGAAAACACTGGGAATTTATAGTGGTTCACCAAATTGCCTACTCCACTGCTCAAGACTCCTTCTTGGGTATTTTACTAAGTGATCCTCTTGCGGGTGAGAACCAAACCGACACACGACCCTCTTTTTCCTAGGCTAAAGAGAAACCCAAGATCCTTTTAACTGGTTCAAGATCAAACCAATTCCTTTTTTCTCACAACCCAAGGTGTACCCACACCTTAATACAAATCCCAAAAAATTAAAACCTCACAACACTTACTTCTTGAAAGTCTAGGTACACAATTTGATCACTCTTATAGAAATCCTCACAAAATTAACTCTAGGCCAATTTAGGAGCACAGGAGGACAAGAATAAGAGAGTAGAAGGAATTTGAGAGCCAAAGACCTGATAGCCTTTTGGTGTGTGTATGAATGGGAAAATCAAGTCCAATTTATAGGCGAGGAGACTGAATTTTGGCCGTTGGATCAAATTAAGGATGAATGGTGGAGATTGGATCTAAATTAGAAAAGGAAAGGATTTTCAAAATTAAGGGTGAATTTGAAAGATTGGAATTTTGGGATTTGGAGAATAAATCAAGATTTGAATGATGCAAATTTTGGAAAGAATGAATTTTGAATTGGTGGAACTTTGGAAAGGATAAATTTAAATTGGGAGGATTTTGGTGAAATTTGGAGAAAAAATGAATCAGGAAAATGAAGGAAAATAAGAAAAATAAAATATGGCCGGACGAAACGAATACCACGCGCACGGAGAGAAAGTGCGCTGCACACACGCATTTGGCTGAAGAAATCGCAGGGGTGTGCATTGCACGCGCGCGTCCTGCGCGTGAAGAAGATCTGCGGCCGAATTTTACTTTTTTTTTTATAATTACAAAATAAAGGCTGGAAATTTTAATCTGCGCCACGTGTCGTCTTCTAGTTGGCCCGCGCGTCAATCAATGATTCCTTCCTTTTTTTCTTTTCTTTTTTTTTTAAAAAAAACTCAGCTCGCCACGTGTCAGTATCCTATAGGTCCACGATTGCCACGTCAACAGCCACGTCACATTCCACATCATCGCCACGTCAGCAAGAAGTGACCGTGGGAGTGCCATGTCATCCGCCATGTAAGCTACCACGTCATCAACTTTGACCGGTTTGCATGCCACGTCAGCACCACGTTGGATGCCACGTCATCAGCTTGCCATGTGTCATGCCACGTTGGATTTTCTTCATCAGTTTTGTTTTGGCCATAACTTCTTAGTTTGAGCTCCGATTTGAGTGATTCAAAAGGCGTTGGAATCGTTGTTTCGAGCTCTACAGGATAGTGACTTTGAAACACTGAAAATGTTAGTCCAAAAATTCAGAGTTTGTTATCATCAAAATACTTGGTTTGATTTAAGCCCTAAAGCTAACAATCTTCCCCTTTTTTATGATGACAAACCACCATAGTGCTAGAAATAATTCTCCCCCTTTTGTTATCAACAAAAAGATATTACCATGATTTTACTCCCCCTTAATCATACAAATAATGCTCCCCCTCAATAAATTATAAAACATAACTGCTCCCCCTATCAAACATAATTAGGCAATTCTAAGAATACCAAGTGCAAGTCTATTTCTACAAAAAGCTTCTTCATTTAAAGCTTTTGTAAGAATATCTGCCACCTGGTTCTTAGTATTAACATAATTTATGACAATATTCTTGTTTTGCACATGCTCCGAAGAAAATGATGTCTAATGTCTATATGCTTTGTCCTAGAGTGCTGAATAGGATTTTTGGTTAAATTAATTGAACTAGTATTATCACAAAAGATTGGTACTTGTTCAAAATTTAAACCAAAATCACGCAAGGTTTGTTTCATCCATAAAACTTGAGAACAACAACTAGCAACAACAATGTATTCAGCCTTAGTGGTAGATAATGCAACAGAATTTTGCTTTTTACTATACCAAGAAACTAAAGAACTACCTAGAAATGGCATGTTCCACTAGTACTTTTTCAATCAGTTAAACTACCAGCAAAATCAGCAACAGAATATGCAATCAGATCTAAAGATGCTCTTTTAGGATACCATAAGCCTAAATCAACGGTACCAAGTAAATATTTAAAAATTCTTTTTATAGCATGCAAGTGCGATTCTTTAGGACAAGATTGAAATCTAGCACACATGCATACACTAAACATAATATCAGGCCTACTTGCAATTAAGTAAAGCAAGGATCCGATCATACCTCTATAAGCTTTAATATCTACGTTCTTACCTTTTTCATCCTTATCAAGCTTTGTAGTGGTACTCATCGGGGTCTTTGCTACTTTTGCATTATCAAATTTAAACCTTTTGAGTAGATCCCTTGTGTACTTCTCTTGATTTATGAAGATTCCATCTTCAAGTTGTTTGATTTGAAGCCCAAGGAAGAATTTAAGTTCTCCCATCATGCTCATTTCAAACTCACTGTGCATACACTTAGAAAATTCTTCACAAAGAGAAGAGTTAGGTAGCGCCAAATATAATATCATCAACATAGATTTGCACCAATAAAATATCATTATCTTTAGTCTTAATAAAAAGAGTAGTATCAATAAGTCCCATTTTAAAACCATTTTCTAGCAAAAGTTTACTCAAACGGTCATACCAAGCTCTAAGAGCTTGTTTAAGACCATAAATAGTTTTATTCAATTTAAAAACATGATTTGGATTATCAAAGCTTTCAAAACCAGGAGGTTGTTCAACATACACTTCCTCCATTATGAAACCATTTAAGAAAGCACTTTTAACATCCATTTGAAATAAAGTAAAGTTCTTATGAGATGCAAATGCAAGCAACATGCGAATAGATTCTAATCTAGCAATAAGAGCAAATGTTTTCTCATAATCTATTCATTTTTCTTGACTATAGCCTTGAGCAACTAATCTAGTCTTATCTCTAACAATATTACCAGATTCATCCATTTTATTTCTAAATACCCATTTAGTACCTATAACAGGATGATCACTAGGACGCGGGACTAGTTCCCACACATTATTTCTTTCAAATTGATTCAACTCTTCTTGCATAGCAATTAACCAGAACTCATCAGATTCAACATCTTTAAAAGACTTTGGTTCAATTTGAGACACAAAAGGAGCAATATTTAAAGCATTTAAAGAAGAGCGAGTTCTTACCCCTTGAGATACATCACCTATTATTAACTCCTGAGGATGGTGAGTGGAGAATCTCCAATCCTGAGGGAGGGATTTCTCTGGCTCTTTCTGAGATTCATTTGATGCTGCTTCTCTATCTTTAATACTAAGATCTTCAACAAGTATTTCTAATTCATCACTAGCAGAAACTTTATTAATGGCAACATGCGATTCATCAAAAACAACATTCATTGACTCTTCAACTACATGAGTTCTTTTATTAAACGCTCTATATGCTTTACTACATGTAGAATATCCTAAGAATATGCCAATATCTGTTTTTGACTCAAACTTTCCAAGTTTCCCTTTGTCTTTCAAAATGAAACATTTGCAACCAAAGACTTTGAAATAGCTAATATTTGGAGTTTTATCATTAAAAAGCTCATAAGGAGTTTTATCTAAAACAGATCTTATTAAAACACGATTCATTACATAAGATGCAGTATTAACAGCTTCAGCCCAAAAAGTTTTTGGCAAATCATATTCATTAAGCATAGAGGTAGCTAATTCTTGTAAAGATCGATTTTTCCTTTCTACAACACCATTTTGTTGGGGTGTTCTTGGAGAGGAAAAATCATGAGAAATTCCATTTTATTCACAAAAATTTTCAAAAGAAGCATTTTCAATTTCTCCTCCATGATCACTTCTAAGTTTTGAAATCATAAAACCTTTTTTCATTTTGAATTCTTTTTGAAAAGCTAATAAAAGATTTTAAAGCTTCATCCTTATGAGATAAAAATAAAACCCAAGTAAATATTGAAAAATCATCAACTATAACAAAAGCATGATGCTTTCCACTAAGACTTGCAACTCTAGTAGGCCCCAAAAGGTCCATATGTAACAGTTGCAAAGGTCTAGAAGTAGAAACCACTTTCTTTGGTTTGAAATAAGACTTGGTTTGTTTACCCATTTGACAAGCATCACAAACTTTATCTTTTTCAAAATTTCATTTTGGAAGACCTTTAACAAGGGATTTCTTAGAAATATTTGAAATTAAATGCATGTTAGCATGACCTAACATTCTACGCCATAACCACCAATCATGCAAAGCAGATAAGCATTTATTTTCTACTGTAGGACAATCTAATAAATCAATAGTATAAACATTTTTATCTCTATTTCCTACAAACAGAATCTTTCCATCACATGCATTTCTATGGTGCAATTTTTATCACTAAAAATTACTCTATATCCTTTATCACATAACTTACTAATACTTAATAGATCATGCTTTAATCCATCAACCAACAGAACATTTTCAATCATAAAATTTGAACAGTTACTAATATTACCTTTGGCAACAATCTTACCCTTTTTATTGTCGCCGAAGGTAAGGTATCCTCCATCTTTCTTTTCTAGGTATGTGACTTTTGTGTGGTCCCCAGTCATATGTTTTGAACATCCACTGTCCAAGTACCACTTATTCTTTATCGATCTCAAACATACCTGAAAGAGTTAATTCTCAAGATGTAACCTTAGGTACCCAAATTTGCTTGGGTCCTTGGGGGTTAGCTAACAAAAATTTAGGAATCCATCTCTTTTTATTATCATTCATAATATTGATTTTTCTTAAATTGCATGCACAAGCTTTATGACCATGATTTCCACATGCATGACAAATAATAGAACTTTCTTTCACAAAGTAATTTGTAAATTTATTTTGTTTTTGATGAGGTTTATAACCTAAGCCACTTTTATCAAATATGTCTTGTTGCTTACCCATCATGATATCTAAATTCTTTTTCCCATTTGTAAACTTTAAAAGAGTAGACGAAATATCTTCATTTTTATTCTCTAATAATTTATATTCCTCTTTTAAAGCATGCAAATTTGATTTAGATAAATCTAGATCTTTTTCTAATGTCTCATTTTTCTCTTTTAGATTATCTAGCTCAATTAATAAGTTATTATTCTCAATAGCTAATTTGGCATTTTTCTTGGGGAAATTGAAACTTTTGACTCCTTGAAGTTTTTGGTTTGTAAAAAAGACCCCCTAAGTTTTTAATTGGTTTCTTAGGCCATTTTATTTTTAAATTAAATGTGAAATTATGAAACTACCCTTGAAGAAATTAAAAACTCTTTCTCTTCCCGTTGTAATGTGTTTGGTACATTCTAGGATCATTTGACCAAATTTGTTGAAGTTTAGTTTGATTTTATTGCACACACTACATTTTCGACGCTTTCTGAGTTTATTTGGCTAGAAAACAGGACTTATTTCATGATTTCGAAACTGGGTTTTTTCGTTTCCAGATGAAGCATCCCGGCCGGGACGCTTGAATGGACACCGGGATGACCGACCGAGATTCTCGATTGTCTCGGTCCATTATGATTATATGATGTTTTTCAAAACAATATATATTTTTATTTGATTTAATTAGATTATCAAAATTTGTCATTACTTCATTGGTTAAGGGACATGGGAGAATGTTGATTGCGTGCGTGAAGTCTGTGTTTCGAATCTTAGTTATGTTGTTTTTTCTTTTAAAATACATGTCAACCAAAAATTATTTAAAGAAGTAGCATTGCCCAAGAATCGAACCTGGGACCACGATGTGGGAGAAATAAAGCTGGGACCGGTGTGCCAAACAAGCCAAAATTTAAACAATTATACTTTTGAGATTTTATATACAAATATAAAAACAATTACACTTCAACAGCCGAGATTTTCGCCCGGTCGGGAATTTCGGCCGGGATTGGACCGGAAAAAATTACATTTTGGTTAGATTCGGTTGAGATTCTCAGTTAGATGGTCTGGTCGGGATAGGACTGGAAAAAATATTAATTCCAGAATATTGGGTCTCTTGTGTGTTGTATGAGTTTTTTTTTTTTTTTTTTTTTTTTAAATTATGTTTAGTTTGAGGGTTAAAATTAATGGAGTAATTGTTTTTTTTTTTTTTCAAAATGGGTTTAATGGATGGTAATTATAATATGGGAAGTTGGTGAAAGTGGGTGAAAAGTTGGTGAAATAATTAATTTTAGTGGTTTTTAATGAATTGAGGGTATAAAAGTAATCTACCATGCATGCTTACATCATCTTCATCATCAAGGGGGTCAAAAAAAATTTTTTTCTTAGAAGGGGGGCAAAATTTCAAACCAAAAACTTAAAGGGGTCATTTTTGTCATTAGCCCATTTTTCTTCCTAAGAGACATATATTTGCAACCTAGTTTTTCAAATTCAATTTTAATTTCATTATATGCATCAATGAGCTCATCAAGAGTAAGGTTTTCAGGACTTACCTCCTCCTCCTCCTCCTCCTCCTCGTCTCCAAAAGCCATAAAGCACGGATTTGCTACTTCTTCCTCACTTTCAGACTCGCTTTCGTCGCTCTCGTCCCAAGTAGCTTTCATGGCCTTCTTGTTCTTCTTTGAGGTGGCTTTTCTTTGAGGACAATCCCACTTCACGTGCTCGGGCTTTTTGCACTCATAACAGATGGTTGTATCTCTATTGCTCTTTTCTCATTTACCTTCTTGACTGTTGACTTTCTTTGAGAAGTTCCTTTTCCTGAAATGCTTTTTGAACTTCTTGGTCAAGTAGGCGAACTCCTCATCATTTAGTTCAGTTTCAGTTTCAGAGTCCTATTGAACTTGAGTGGACTTTAATGCTAGGCTCTTCTTCTTTTTGATATCTTCTTCCACATTGGCCTTCATGATTATCTCATGCGTCATGAGAGATCCAACGAGCTCCTCCAGTGGAAGTTTTGAGAGGTCTTTTGCTTCTTGGATCGCCGTCAGCTTAGCTTCCCAACTCTTAGGCAATGATCTAAGAATTTTTTTCACATTTTCAGAGGTGGTATAAGATTTAGTGAACCTAGTAAACATTTCAGATATAGTTTCATTTGCATCAATTTTAAACAATTCATAATTATGAACTAACATGCTAATTTTTGACTTTTTAACTTGATTAGTTCCTTCATGAGTTGCTTCAAGCATATCCCAAATTTCTTTAGCAAAATTACATTCAGAGACTCGATTAAACTCAACAGGACATAAAGCACAAAACAGACAATTCATGGCTTTAGCATTAATAGAAAACTTTCTTTTATCTTCATCATTAAACTTTTTTTCTTCCTTAGGAATATCTTTATTATCAACTAACTGAGTAGGAATTACAGGACCATTAGAAACAATTTCCCACAAATTATAATCAATCGAAATTAAATAAATTTTCATCCTAGTTTTCCACAATGCATAATTATTACCATCAAACAAGGGTGGTCTAGTGGTAGATTGACCTTCACCATACCCATTTATTCCAGTGGTTGCCATAAGCTCGAACAATTAAGTTTTTTTTTTTTTAAATAGAGAATATGATAAATTTTTTTTTCAAAGTTCTTTATAAAGAAAAATAATTTTCTAAAATTTAGATTTTAATCAAAAAAGATTTTAAAGATTAAGAAGTATAAAAAAATGAGGTTTTAGGAACTAATTTTCAAGGAAAAAAATTTCTAGTGAAAACGGCTTTTAAAACTCAATTTTTCAAACTTTTTGCAAAAATTAGAAAATTTCCATATTTAAAAAAATTCAAAAAAACAGAATGTAAAACAAAGAAAAAAATATTTAAAAACCTTTTTGAAATAAGAAAACCGAGCTACTTGCTTTGATACCAATTGTAGGATCTAAGGGCAACACTAGAGGGGGAGGGGGTGAATAGGGTTGACTACCAATTTTTTTTAAAAAAAAATTATCTTTAAAGATGCTTAATAAAATTAGTACACCAATTTAATTCAAGAAAAATTAAGCAAGATAAACCCTAAGGCATGCACACTAAGATAACTTCGAATTAAATATAATTTAATCAGGTATGAATTCAAATAACACACTAAAAATTAAATCATGCAATTATGAAAGAGAGAGAGGAAGAGAAAACACTAAGAATTTATAGGCCAAATTGCCTACTTCACTCCCCAAGACTCCTTCTTGGGTATTTTACTAAGTGATCCTCTTGCGAGTGAGAACCAAACCGACACACGACCCTCTTTTTCCTAGGCTAAAGAGAAACCCAAGATCCTTTTAACTGGTTCAAGATCAAACCAATTCTTTTTTCCTCACAACCCAAGGTGTACCCACACCTTAATACAAATCCCAAAAAAATTAAAACCTCACAACACTTACCTCTTGAAAGGCTAAGTACACAATTTGATCACTCTTATAGAAATCCTCACAAAATTAACTCTAGGCCAATTTATGAGCACAGGAGGACAAAAATAAGAGAGTAGAGGGAATTTGAGAGCTAAAGACCTGATAGCTTTTTGGTGTGTGTATGAATGGGAAAATCAAGTCCAATTTATAGGCGAGGAGACTGAATTTTGGTCGTTGGATCAAATTAAGGATGAATGGTGGAGATTGGATCTAAATTAGATAAGGGTGAATTTGAAAGATTGGAATTTTGGGATTTGGAGAATAAATCAAGATTTGAATGATGCAAATTTTGGAAAGAATGAATTTTGAATTGGTGGAATTTTGGAAAGGATAAATTTAAATTGGGAGGATTTTGGTGAAATTTGGAGAAAAAATGAATCAGGAAAATGAAGGAAAATAAGAAAAATAAAATATGGTCGGACGAAACGAATACCACGTGAGCGGAGAGAAAGTGTGTTGCACGCGCGCGTTTGGCTGAAGAAATCGCAGGGGTATGCACTGCACGCGCGCGTCCTGCGCGTGAAAAAGATCTGCGGCCGAATTTTACTTTTTTTTTTTATAATTACAAAATAAAGGCTGGAAATTTTAATCCGCGCCACGTGTAGTCTTCTGGTTGCCCCGCGCGTCAATCAATGATTCCATCCTTTTTTTCCTTTTCTTTTTTTTTTTTAAAAAAACTCTGCTCGCCACGTGTCAGTATCCTATAGGTCCACGATTGCCACGTCAGCAGCCACGTCACATTCCACGTCATCACCACATCAGCAAAAAGTGACCGTTGGAGTGCCACGTCATCCGCCACGTAAACTGCCACGTCATCAACTTTGACTGGTTTGTGTGCCACGTCGGATGCCACGTCATGAGCTTGCCACGTGTCATGCCACGTTGGATTTTCTTCATCAATTTTGTTTTGGCCATAACTTCTTCGTTTGAGCTCCGATTTGAGTGATTCAAAAGGCGTTGGAATCGTTGTTTCGAGCTCTATAGGATAGTGACTTTGAAACACTGAAAATTTTAGTCCAAAAATTCAGAGTTTGTTATCATCAAAATACTTTGTTTGATTGAAGCCCTAAAGCTAACACTGCACTATATTTTTCCAGCACTTATTTCTTTATTTTGTATTCTTTATCCATTATGTCAATGAAAAGTTGTTCATTTGCATTATGTTCCGTCATGCGTAGCTAAATCCATTGAGGGGTTCGATATACTGAATTCCCTTATGGTTTAAATGGCTTGAAAGTGCTTATTTGCCTAAGTTTAATTTATTTACTGCATGTCACTCTTTATTGAATATCATTTTGAATCTTGCTGAGTTTAACTTGATCACTTAGACTTTGCATGCTATGTGAGTTTGATCCTAAAAGGGACAAGCAATATCGATTTTCATAAAGGTGATATAGGAGAAAGGGCTCGAGAGAGTGTATTCGGTGTTATAGGGGAATGTCACCTTATAACAACTATAGAGTTATAGGTTGCATGGATGAACTATCTATATCGGAGTCGAATCACAGAAATGTGCATAACGATACTCGCTTAGCCTTCTAACAGTTCTTGGGAGCAAGACCAAATAGAGGTTAAATAAGCCATTATTAGAGTTATTTGCCTTAGGGTTGAAGCTATATTGAATACCTCGCTTTATTACTATTGTTATTTCTTTACTTGTTTGTTTCTTTGTTTTATAAACCCAACATCAACTATTTCTTTTGGTTACCTTTCAAAAGCAATCTTGAGCAATTTCTTCTTCAAATCTGTATTTTCAACTACCTTCGAAATATTACCAGAGATTTTATTACTGCATTCAATAGTGTATACTTGCACTTGCTCGACTGAAACTATTCTTATTTTTTTTATTTATCATCTTCCCTAACATCCACATTCAGTCTACTGTTCACATCAACAAGAGTTGTTGATGAGGCTCACTGTTCATCAAGAGTTATTGATGGGCCAATGCATTTGATCAATCACATCCATCTCAAGAGTTGAGAGTGCCTTAATGTAGTGGGAGGGTTGTTTTATAACTTGAATGTTACATGGGCTTGGTTCAAGCCTAGATCGTCATACTTGATGATGACATAGAGGATTCATTGCTTTTTAGAAAGAAAATGAATGATGTTGACAACGATCAGAAGATTAAAGCCATGGACCTGGAATTGGAGTCTTTGTATTTCCATTCCATCTGGGATCTTGTAGATCTGCTTGATGGGTAACACCTATAAGTTACAAGGGGATTTACAAGAGGAAACGAGACATTCATGTCTTAACCAGAAGAGTTCATACAACAAGATCAAAAGCAAAAGGTGACCCTTGACCTAAGCATTTCGATCTTGAAATATAAGATTTGATATAGTGATAAGATCTTATGGCTTTAATCAGGACATTGATGAATCTTGTGTTTACAAGTAATCATCAATAGTTCAGTGGCTCACTTAGTGTTGTATATGATTGACATCCTAATCATTGGGAATGATGTAGGTTATCTTACTGACATTGAAAAAGGCTAGCAGCTCATCTCCCAATGAAAATTTGGGAGAAGCTGTGCTAGCCTTGTCTCAAGTGTCTTATGCCTACAAGATGTCAATTAGATATTGTTGGGTTTTATGTCCTAAAACTCGTAGATAGTGAATGTAACTGTTGACCGGATATTAATGAAATAATATTGATATATTTTTCCATTAATTGTTATTAGTTATTTTATATTTGTCTTTGCCTAAAAATAACCCTAATCCAATAAACTAGACATCCAAGGCTGTAATATGAGTCTTGAACTATTTGTAGCGACATATGGGATCATTGTTCAAGAAACAACCTAAAGGGTCTATAGTATAGGGATAAGATTGGGTGCCTTATCCCGGTGACACTATGGATACGACCCACTTTGTATTTGATACAAACGTTGCGATCCAACGCGTTCGTGTAGGAGACATGCGAGTGGGGGTATCCTATGCAATGAGTTTGCATAAGACCGGACCGCGAAATAGTAACCAATGGTTATAACACCGTTAACTAGTTGGTTTTCTATTTCACTAGGACGACCTAGACAACTTAGTCTTAATCCTGAGTTGATTATGGACTCCTGCTCATGAGAGATTGTCCTTTGATTTGCATGGGTGAGAGTGGCCAATACGCCGACTCAATAAGCCTACCATTTTGGGGACAAGACCGAATAGGGAGCTGGGAACATAATCGTACAAGATGGAATTCACTCCTTCCCGACTTTAGGGAAGCAGATGAGTGTTCCCTTAAGTGGTTACTCCGAGTCTTGAACAAAGGGTCATACCCTCTCAATGGCACGAGAGAGTTTTCTGTTTGATGGTTGGACCACAAACAGGTTGTTCATTAGAGGAGAACTGGTACTTAAGGAAATAGAAGTAACCCAGGGGTAAAACGGTAATTTGACCCAGCTGGTGTTGCAGACACTCGTGAAGGACTAACTAGTCGATATTGGTCTATATCCGTGGACACAGAAAATATGTCTGCAGTGAGAAGAGTGCAACTGTGAGTCTATAGTGGAATGAACACACAGTTAACGAATATTTATTAATGTGGTTAATGAGTTTGACCAATTAATCTCATCGTTGGAGCTTCTGATCTGCAGGTCCATTAGGTCCCACTGATAGCTCATAAAGTAATTTGAGGCATCTAAGTAATAAAAGTAAATTGAAAATGTTCAATTTACTAAGGGAAACAAATATAATATATATTGATATATTATTATGAGAGAAATTAATATTTGAAGAAATTCAAATATAAATTTATGGAAGTTTGAAAGAGTTCAAATAATGAATTAATTAATTTAAGGCCTAAAATCTATTTGGGCGAATTAATTAATTGAAGGCCGGAAATTAAATATGTGATATTTAATTGGTGGTTAATTAATTAAAGAATTCATTAACCGAGAATTAATCAATTATGGAAATAATTAATCACTTAAGGAAGTGATTAATCATTTATGGAAATGATCTAATCACTTATGGAAGTAATTAGTTATTTGTGAAAAAGATTAATCAATTATGAAATTGATTGATCATGATTGATTAAATAAGGAATAAAATTGAATCAATTTTGGAAAAGATTGATTTAATTGAATATTTTATTCATGGTCTCTCTTCTATAAATAGAACGCTAGACCTAATTGATCCATGACACTCTGCTCTTGCTCTTAGACTATCAAGACAAGATCTAGAATTCTCTCTAGCCTCCCTCTTAGAGAAAGACTCCCACAAGTCTTTTGTCTCTTAGACTTAGAGACATACCAGTGTAACCTCTGTGGTTATTGTGTCATTCAAGAAGGATTTTCCAGCGAAGAAACTTAAAAGGGGGCTGCTGCGTTTTGATCGTTGGAGCATCGTTGGCGAAGAACGGTCAAGTCTACAACGAAGGTTTGTAAGGTTCTTCCCCTTTTCTTTAGAAAAGCAAGAAAATAAATTTAGATTTATTTTTCAGCTTGTTTAAACTGATTTTCCAGCAACTTTAAAGCATGTTTAAAGTTTGTTTGAGTTTTCGTAACGGTATTTTAATGTTAATTAATATACGGCGTAAGGTCCAATCGATGCGCTTCCGCTGAGTGGGGACTTTTATTCCCTTCAGATATTAGATGTAGAATTCCAAGAAATGTTCATTGCCTTTCAGGTATGGAATTCATCAGTCTAAGGAACAGTGTCCTTGTCACCTTAAGAAGTTGAGGACATGAGACATAAGCCTATCTAGTAGGGATTGTCAGTAAGTATCAATCAAATCCAGAATTTGATCTCTGGAGAGTCGTTAAGTACATCCTCCAGTATTTTAGGAGAACGATGGTCTATATACTCATGTATGACACTAAGGATTGGATCTGAAGGGAATAAAAGTCCCCATGCAGCGGAAGCACATCGAATGGACCTTACGCCGTATATTAATTAACATTAAAATACCGTTACGAAAACTCAATCAAACTTTAAACATACTTTAAAGTCGCTGAAAAATCAGTTTAAACATGCTGAAAAATAAATCCAAATTTATTTTCATGCTTTTCTAAAGAAAAGGGGAAGAACCATTACAAACCTCCATTGTAGACTTGACCGTTCTTCGCCAACGATGCTCCAACGAACAAAACGCAGCAGCCTCCTTTGTCTTGTGATCGCTGGAAAATTCTTCTTGAATGACACAATAACCACAGAGGTTACACCGGTATGACTCTAGGTCTAGGAGGCAAAAGACTTGTGGGAGTCTTTCTCTAAGAGGGAGGCTAGAGAGAATTCTAGGTCTTGTCTTGAGAGTCTAAGAGCAAGAGCAAAAGTCATGGACCAATTAGGTCTAGTGTTCTATTTATAGAAGAGAGGCCATGAATAAAATATTCAATTAAATCAATCTTTTCCAAAATTGATTCAATATTTATTCCTTATTTAATCAATCATGATCAATCAATTCCATAATTGATTAATCTTTTCCACAAATGATTAATTACTTCCGGAAGTGATTAGATTATTTCCATAAATAATTAATCACTTCCTTAAGTGATTAATTATTTCCATAATTGATTAAATCCCGGTCAATGAATTCTTTAATTAATTAACCACCAATTAAATATCACATATTTAATTTCCGACCTTGAATTAATTCGCCCAAATAGATTTTAGGCCTTAAATTAATTAATTCATTATTTGAACTCTTTCAAACTTCCATAAATTTATATTTGAATTTATTCAAATATTAATTTCTCTCACATTAATATATCAATATATATTATGTTCGTTTCCCTTAGTAAATTGAACATTTTCAATTTACATTTATTACTTAGTTGCCTCAAATTATTTTATGAGCTACCAGTGGGACCTAATGGACCTGCAGATCAGAAGCTCCAACGATGTGAGATTAATTGGTCAAACTCATTAACCACATTAATCAATATTCGTTAACTGTGTGTTCATTCCACTATAGACTCACAGTTGCACTCTTCTCACTGCAGATATATTTTCTGTGTCCATGGATATAGACCAATATCGACTAGTTAGTCCTTCACGAGTGTCCGTAACACCAGTTGGGTCAAATTACCGTTTTACCCCTAGGTTACCTCTATTTCCTTAAGTACCAGTTCTCCTCTAAAGAACAACCTGTTTGTGGTCCAACCATCAAACAGAAAACCCTCTCGTGCCATTGAGAGGGTAGGGCCCTTTGTTCAAGACTCGGAGTAACCACTTAAGAGAACACTCATCCGCTTCCCTAAAATCGGGAAGGAGTGAATTTCATCTTGTACGATTATGTTCTCAGCTCCCCATTCGGTCTTGTCCCCAAAATGGTAGGCTTATTGAGTCGGCGTATTGGCTACTCTCACCCATGCAAATCAAAGGACAATCTCTCATGAGCAGGAGTCCATAATCAACTCAGGATTAAGACTAAGTTGTCTAGGTCGTCCTAGTGAAATAGAAAACCAAACTTGTTAACGGTGTTATAACCAGTGGTTACTATTTCGCGGTCCGGTCTTATGCATAGGATACCCCACTCGCATGTCTCCTACACGAACGCGTTGGATCGCAGCATTTGTATCAAATACAAAGTGGGTCGTATCCATAGTGTCATCAGGATAAGGCACCCAATCTTATCCCTATAATATAGACCCTTTAGGTTGTTTCTTGAACAATGATCCCATATGTCTCTACATATAGTTCAAGACACATATTACAGCCTTGGATGTCTAGTTTATTGGATTAGGGTTATTTTTAGGCAAAGACAAATATAAAATAACTAATAACAATTAATGGAAAAATATATCAATATTATTTCATTAATATCCGGTCAACAGTTACATTCGCTATCTACGAGTTTTAGGGCATAAAACCCAACAAGATCCTTATAAGATACACTGACACAGATGTTCACACTGTCTGTGTTTACTCTTAATGGAAGAGCTATAGTATGACATATCTACAGTTTTGACCATATAGGCCGATAAGCAGGTGCTTATGAAGCAGCGATAGAGACTGTATGACTTAGGAAGTTCTAGAGTATTTTGGAATGTGTTCCAAATATGAACTTGCCTATTGCAAGACAAGCAAACACATTGAGTCTAAATGATATATTGTTGATCCATTCACGAAGGCTCTCTTGGCTAAAGTGTATAAGGGTCATCTAGATGGTGTAGGTCTACGAGTTATGTACAAAGATGTAATATAGGGCAAGTGGGAGAAATGTAATGGGTATAGTGATGCCCTAGTTTATTGTATTTATACACTCACTGCTAAGATAAATTGTTGTACATCCCACTAAACTAGATTTTTAGTCCAAGTGGGAGTTTTTTGGGTTTTATGTCCTAAAACTCGTAGATAGTGAATGTTAACGAATTATGCACTTGTATCAATAAAATGTTGTTGAGGTTTATGCAATAAAGTGTTACAGTCATTTTAAGTCTAAAATTGCACAATATAACCCAAATCCAATAAACTAAGATCCAAGGTTGTTGATATGTAACTTGAACTAGTATGTGGGGACATACGGGGATCAGTGTTCAAGTAACAACCTAAAAGGTCTATAGTATAGAGATAAGGCTGGGTACCTTATCCTGGTAACATTATGTGATACGACTCGCTTTGTATTCGATACAGGTGTATTGATCCAAGGCGTCCATGTAGGAGACATGCGAGCGGGGGTATCCTATGCAATGAGTTTGCATAAGACCGGACCACGAAATAGTAAACCACTAGATGTAACACCGTTAACTAGTTAGGTTACTGTTTCAATAGGATGATCTATGTAACTCAGTCTTAATCCTGAGTGTGTCATGAACTCCTTCTCACGAGGGATTGTCCTTTGATTAGTACGGGTGAGAGTGGCCTGCACGCCGAGTCAATAAGCCTACCTTCTTGGGGACAAGACCGAGTGGGGGGCTTTGGACATGACAACACAAGATGAAATTCACTCATTTCCGCTTCTAAGAGAAGTAGATGAGTGTTCCCTTAAGTGGTGACTCCGGATCTTGAACAAAGGGACCCCGCCCTCTCACTGGCCCGAGAGGGACTTTCTGTTTACTGGTTAGACCATCAACAGGTTGTTCATTAGAGGAGCACTAGTACTTAAGTGACCAGAGGTAACTCAGGGGTAAAACGGTAATTTGACCAAGCTGTAGTTACGAACACTCGTGAAGGATTGACTTACCGTTATCGATCAATATCCGTGGACACAGAAATATTCTACAGTGAGAAGAGTGCAACTGTGGGTCTTTAGTTGAGTGACCCATAGTTAATGAATATTGGTTAAGTCGATTAATGAGTTTAGTTAGTTAACCTCATATCATTGGAGCTTCTGATCTGTAGATCCATTAGGTTCCCTTGCTAGCTCGTAAAGAGTAATTGGGAACAAATTATCTTGAAAAGAATTTGAATTGTTCAAATTCAATTTGGGAATCAAGTTAATTGTATGAAGTACAATTAATATAATGTATGTTGATACATTATAATAAAGTTTAATTTGTGATTAAACTTTATTAAATTGAGAGAATTATATATTTGAAAGAGTTCAAATTTATAACTAATTAAACATGTGATATTTAATTAGTGAATAAATTAATTAATTGTGAATTAATTAATTATTCAATTTGTCCAAATAAATGTGATTTAATTAAACTATAATATATGAGAGATATATTAGAATATGATTCTAATATGTAATTAATTAATATGGTTGATATTTAATTAATTTTGAATTAATTAATTTTTCAATTTAATTTAGTTAAATGTGATTTAATTAAATTAAAATCTATAGATTAATTTTAATGTGAATTAGATTCATATTAAAACTATAGGTTATAAGAGAGATGTATATATGAATATGTTTCAAATGATGGATTAATTAAATATGTTATATTTAGTCAATCATTAAATTAATTAATTATGAATTAATTAATTAGTTGGTTTATATTAATTTGGTTAAATTGGATTTAATTAAATTAATTGAAACTATATATTAAGTGAGGGATGTGCATTTAATATGATTTAATGCACATGTAATTAAATATTAGATATTTAATTATATTATTGTTTGCAGAGAAAATTTTCTTCAAGTAATTGTCTAAGTTCGTGAAATTAAAATGTACTACATTCATGAAGTTAGATCGAATTGGGTTCAATTTCAACCCAAATTCATTAAGGTAACTGGGTCAGAAGCCCAAAGTTTCAAGCCCAAGCCCATGGATGAGCCTAAATACATTTCAAGCCCAAGCCCATGGGTCCAAATGCAACCAAACCCAAGCCCAAGCCCACAAAGACCTTTAGAAAACTCTATAAATAGGAGGCATGACTTCTCATTTGAGGGACGACAAAAAGAAAGGAAGAAGAGAAAGCTCTCAGAAGAAACCGAAGATTGAAGCTCCTTCTGCAAAACCGAAGATTGAAGCTCAGATCCTCATCAAATCCAACTGCAGAAGTGAAGAACAAGACTCTGATCATCTTCAAATCCTGACACAGAACTGAAGAACGAAGTTCAGATCCTCTTCAAAACCCACTGCAGAATCGAAGATCAAAGCTCAGATCCTCGTCAGATTTAGCTACAGAATTGAAGAACAAGGTTCCGATCATCCTCAAATCCCGACACAGAACTGAAGAACGAAGTTCAGATCCTCTTCAAAACCCACTGCAGAATCGAAGATCGAAGCTCAGATCCTCGTCAGATTCAGCTCCAGAACTGAAGAACAAGGTTCCGATCATCCTCGAATCCTGCCGCAAAACTAAAGAACGAAGCTAAGATCCTCTTCAAATCTCGCCACAGAATTGAAGATCGAAACTCAGATCCTCTCCAACTCATGTTGCAGAATTGAAGAACGAGGCTCCGATCATCTTCCAATCTCATTGCAGAACTGAAGATCGAAGTTCAGATCCTCTTCAAGTCCTCCTACCAAGTCGAAGACTGAAGCTCAGAACTTCCTGCAGACCTGAAGATTGAAGTCTATCTTGATCCATCCAGAAGAATCCAAATCCTTTTGAAGAACAAACCTTCAAGACCAAAGCTTCTTGAAGACTCTGTAGATCAAGCTAACTTGAATTTGTGAGAGAAAGCATCAAAGGATTGTAACTAGAGATTGTAATCCACTACACTTATACAGAAATCAATACATACAAGTAGTTTCACGAATCAAATTTCTCTCTTTGAAATCTCGTGTGAACAATTATTAATTAATTAAATTATTAATTAATTAATTAATATATTTAATTAATTAAATCTTATTTAATTAATTATTATATTAATATTATTTTCTTTTTCTCTCACTTAATCTCTCACATTGTAGGGGTCTTTGAGAGATTCTATCATTCTGCATAATGTTTTTTCTCAAGATCATCTCTTTCTCTCATGCTTTCTCAACATAACAGAGAGTTTTTCTTCTTTGAAAATTCGTTCTTCCCAAATTCAAGATCAAGGAGTCCCACCACTCCGTTCTCGATCTCAAAGAATAGCAGGGTAGCCTCGTGGTGGTGTTCAATCTTGATTTCAGAGTCGTCAGACGACGGTGAGTTTGCTTAGCCTTAAATTGTAGAATTATGAATTCTTTATTTTCCAATGTATGAGTATTTTAAGAAACGAAATTAAAATGTTAATTGGTCCAATTGCTTCCGCAGGAATGGAATTGGGAATTCCAAACCTTCATAAACTTATCAGAGTTGTTAAACAACGCCGTAATGACCCAAAGCAGAGCGAAAATGCCGCTGGACAACACAACCACTGACCGAAACCACCTGATTTTTTTGTGGGTCAACCAAAAAGAGTAAAGGAAGATTAGATCGATCCTTAATCAACTAAGAGTGAGGAAAAGAGATGTTGGGTTTTATGCCCTAAAATTCGTAGATAGTAAATGTAGCATTTTACCCAACATTAATAAAACAATTTATTTTATTTGTAGATCTTGTCTTATTAACCCTAATCCAATAAACTAAACATCCTAGGATGATAGTATGAGGCTTGAACTAGTATGTAGGGACATACGGGGATCAATGTTCAAGATTCAGCCTAAAGGGTCTATAGTATAGGGATAAGGCTGGGTACCTTATCCTGGTGACACTATGGATACGACCCACCTTAAATTATGATACAAACACAATGATCCAACGCGTTCATGTAGTTGACATGTGAGTGGGGGTATCCTATGCAATGAGTTTGCATAAGATCGGACCGCAAAATAGTTAACCACTAACTGTAACACCGTTAGTTGGCTTGGTTTCTATTTCACTAGGATGACCTAGACAACTCGGTCTCAATCCTGAGTGGATTATGGACTCCTGTTCACGAGGGATTGTCCTTTGATTTGTATGGGTGAGAGTGGCCTGCACGCCGACTCAATAAGCCTACCATTTTGGGAACAATACCGAGTGGAGAGTTGGGAACATAATCGCACAAGATGAAATTCACTCATTCCCGACTCTAGGGTAAGTAGAGGTGTGTTCCCTTAAGTGGTGTCTTTGGGACTTGAACAATGGGCCCAACCCTCTCTATGGCACGAGAGGGACTTCTGTTTGTTGGTTGGACCTCAAACAGGTTGTTCATTGGAGGAGCATTGGAAACTTAAGGACCAAGATGTAAACCAGGGGTGAAACGGTAATTTGACCCAGCTGGGATACAAACACACGTGAAGGACTGACTTGTAGTATTGGTCGATTTCCGTGGACACAGAAATATTCTGCAGTGAAAAGAGTGTAGTTGTGGGTCTTTAGTGGAGTGACCTACAGTTAACGAATAGAGACTAACTTGGTTAATGAGTTTAAGTCGATTAGTCTCGTATCGTTGGAGCTTCTGATCTGTAGGTCCATTAGATCCCACTGGTAGCTCGTAAAAAGACTTGAAGCAAATAAATATAAATTGTAAATTGAAAGTGTTCAATTTATTTGGGGAATCATATAATGTATATTGATGTATTATAATATAAAGTTTATGAAACTTTATAATATAATTTTTTGAATTAATTTCAAAAATTAATTCATGAGAGAAAATATTTGAAAAGTTCAAATAAATTTAATATGAATTGGATTCATATTAATTTTAATTTTAATAAAATCCCAAAGATTAAATATGTGATATTTAATTGGATAATTAATTAATTATGGAATTAATTAATTATTTATTAAAATTAGATATTGTTCAGATAATAGATTTGAACTTATTAATAGACCTTTTTTCTATTAGGAAAATAAGAAATTTTCCTATTAGGAGAAGGTCTTAACCTTTACCTATATATAGGACCCCTGGGGTGGGGTGAAAGGCATCCCAGTTGTCTCTCCTTCTCTCAGAGATTTCTCCCAAAAGACTCCCACAAGTCTCCTGCTTCAAGAATTCATAGAGATATACCGGTGTAGCCAATTGGTGGTGTTTGCACAAGAGGGTTGCTGCGTTTTCGATCTTATTGGCAAGAAAAGGCAAAATTATCAAGGCTTTCTACAAAAGTAAGTTTTCTATGAAATCCTTGATCACTAGGATCAATCTAGTTAACCTTTTAGCATGTTTATAGCCTATGTACAACCCATTCAATATAGATTTATTGCTATAATTTTTTGCAAATTGTATTGGTATATCAATTAGAATCTAAGACTCTGAGTAGGTTCGGTAATTCCTTCCGCGGCGTGGGACTTTTATCCCTTCAAGAGAGACTTACCCACGAGTCCTATTGGGTTTTATGCCCTAAAACTCGTAGATAGTGAATGTAAACAAATTGTATACTTGTCTTAATAAAGTGTTATTAAGTTTTTGCAATAAAATGTTATTGTTGAATATTGCACAATTTGACCCAAATCCAATAAACTAAGATCCAAGGTTGTTTGCATGTAACTTGAACTAGTATATGGGGACATATGGGGATCGATGTTCAAGTAACAACCTAAAAGGTCTATAGTACAAGGATAAGGTTGGGTACCTTATCTTGTTCTATGTGATACGACCCGCTTTGTATAAGATACAGACGTATTGATCCAAAACGTCCATGTAGTAGACATGCGAGTGGAGGTATCCTATGCAATGAGTTTTCATAAGACTGGACTGCAAAATATTAACCGCTAGCTGTAACACCGTTAACTAGTTAGGTTTCTATTTCACTAGGTTGACCTAGGCAACTTAGTCTGAATCCTGAGTGGATTATGGACTCTAGTTCACTAGGGATTGTCCTTTGATTTGTATGGGTGAGAGTGGCCAGTACGCCAACTCAAAAAGCCTACCATTTTGGGGACAAGACCGAGTGAGGAGTTGGGAACATAATCACACAAGATGAAATTCACTCCTTCTCGACTTTTGTGGAAGTAGATGAGTGTTCCCTTAAGTGGTGTCTCCGGGTCTTGAACAAAGGGCCCTACCCTCTCACTGGCCCGATAGGGGTTTCTGTTTGATGGTTGGACCACAAACAGGTTGTTCATTAGAGGAGCACCGGTACTTAAGAAGGTAGAGGTAACTCAGGGGTAAAATGGTATTTGAGCCAGTTGGAGTTACGAACACTCGTGAAGGACTAACTTGCCGTTATTGGTCAATATCCGTGGACACAAAAATATTCTGCAGTGAGAAGAGTGCAGTTGTGGGTCTTTAGTGGAGTGACCCACAATTAATGAATGGAGACTAACTTGGTTAATGAGTTTAACCGATTAGTCTCGTATCGTTCGAGATTCTGGTCTGTAGGTCCATTACGTCCCACTGGTAGCTCGTAAAGAGACTTGAAGCAATTAAATATAAATGGTAAATTGAAAATGTTCAATTTATTTGGGGAATAGTATAATGTATGTTGATGCATTATAATGTAAAGTTTATGAAATTTATAATATAATTTTTGAATTAATTTCAAAAAATAATTCTTGAGAGAAAATATTTGAAAGAGTTCAAATAAATTTTAATATGAATTGGATTCATATTAATTTTAATTTTAATAAAATTCCTAAGCTTAAATATATGATATTTAATTGGGTAATTAATTAATTATGGAATCAATTAATTATTTATTAAAATTAGATATTGTTCAGATAATAGATTTGAACTTATTCATAGACCTTTACCTATATATAGGACCCCTGGGGTGAGGTGAAAGGCATCTCATTGACTCACTTTCTCTTAGAGATCTCTCCCAAAAGACTCCCACAAGTCTCCTGCTTCAAGAAGTCTTAGAGATATACCCGTGTAATCGATTGGTGGTGTTCGCACAAGAAGGTTGCTGCGTTTTCAATCCTACTAGCAAGAAAAGGTGAATCGATCAAGGCTTTCTACTAAAGAAAGTTCTCTATGAAATCCTTGATCACTAGGATCGTCTAGATTAGATCTAGTTAATTTTAGCATGTTTATAGTCATTGTACAGCTCATTAAATATAGATTTATTGTTGTAATATTTTTGCAAATTGTATTGGTATTTAAATTAGAAAATAAGACTCTGAGTAGGTTCTGTAATACTTTCCGCTGCGTAGGGTTTCTATCCCTTCAAGTCCTTGACTGAAAACGCAAGGAAAAAGAGAGGAAAAGAAGCGGCGATACTTGTGTCTGGTAGGACAGGAGGGATGACGACGACACACTTCGATGACTGCTGCGAGGATGTGGGTCTCATGGCAACAACACACCCACACCGAGAGAACGATTGCACGCGAGGGAGAGTTGCGGCGACGCTCGAGCTGCTATGGACAACGACCAAACAGTGGTACTGCAACTCCGACGATGGCACGACGAGGCGGCAGCTGGCGAGCGACGGCGCTGCACTCACAAGGAGGGTGTCTCCATGATAGGGAGATGAGAGGGAAGAGATGGGGTTTGTGAGATTTTACTTTCTTTGCTTATTTTCTTTTCTTTAACCAATTTTATCACAAAAACCCAATAGTAGGCAAACCAACAACTTAATTCCCTTATTTCAGCATAAAATTTTCAACGCTTTCACCAACCCTTTAACCAACACTGACTCAAAAACTAACGAGCTTTAGGGGAGAGAATTAATTTAATATCACGCTTAATTCCGAAAATTACCCAAATGTCATTGTACTTAATTTAAATTCCAAAATACAAGCCAAATAAGAATTTGCATTTCTATTGACAAAATACATGGAATTATTTACACCAAAGTGTAGGGGCATCACAGTTTAGTTTTGAAATGAGGTCTAGTTTGAACTTTAAAAAAAAAAAAAAAAAAGGTTAAATGATGAATGAAAAATCAACTCAACAAGGACTCAAAATACTTTCTTAAGCAAAGTGTAAGAACTAAAACAACACATTTTTAAATTGAGATATTAAAGATAAATATTCAAAGTTCTAGAGATCAAAAGAGATTAAATATGAAAGTTCTCGAAGTAAAATATTATTCAAAATCTGTTAGGGACACGTGAACCACCACACATACCTCTATAATGGTATGATATTGTCCACTTTAGGCACAAGTCCTCGTGGTTGTATTTTTGGAATCACCCAAAATACCTCATACCAACGAAAATGTGAATTGTCCCCTACTTATACACCCAAGATCTTCTCAATGTAGAACTTTTATGATAATTCCAACAAAAGCAAACAAACACTAGAAACAAATCTAAAGAAGGGGACAATCACCAAATCTTCCCTATTTTTGAGAGTGACCTAATTCCTAAAATAAACCCTAATAGGACCTTAGGGCTTTTGAGTCTATCACTTACTATGGTTAACATGTCAAGCATGATTTGACAATGACCAAAAAATAAGCCTACAAAGCATTATAATATAGTATGATGTGGCCTTGACACTCTTAATTTTAAAACTTAAATGGCTCAAAGATTTCCTTATAATAAAAGGCTAATCTCTTCCAAAGCCTCTAAAACCTTATCTCTTTTTGGGCTCAAACAATATTTAAATTTGAAATAAAAGAAAAAGTTATCACTCAAAAGGAGTAACATAAAACTATCCTTTTCATATCATGTTTCCATGAGAACTTTATATTATAATTTATGGAGCACATGCAATGGTGAGTTTAATATACATCTCTCTCAAAGGCTCTACTTTTCAAGTTGGGTTATTTTGCTTGGATTGGATGCTTTACCTTATAAACATGGAGATTTAATCATAATTATGAATTGTAAGCATCTTCCTTTATTTTAATTTAATGGATAGTTTTTGAGATTATTATGTTATTGTCATGATTAAATGAACAATGCGAGTCTTAAAAGATCCTATTTTTTGATGTGACATCATGGTTTATTAATGTATACGTAACATTAAATGGAAAGCATTTTATAAAATGCTTTTGGAAAAAGGAAAAAAATAAAAAAGCAATATAATTTTCCTTTTATACATTATCATTATCATTTAGAATCTGATTTTAATTAGATAATTAATGAGAAATTAGATTTGTACATTATATGAGGATTAAAAATGAACTAAGGGAAAGTAAATGGATCAAAATGTCAAATGTATAGTAGCCAACTTGAGAATATTGTTAAAACAATATGCTTCATTTGATGTTTGGAAGTTCAAATCTCCAATCTAAATAATAAAATAATAATACTAAAAATAAGTTTAAAATATGCAAATGAATATGTAACATTAAATTTAAGATCCATTTGATAAGAACTTTTTTTTTTCAAAAAAAAAAAAATCCATTTGATAAGATTTTTTATTTTTTATTTTTAAATCTTACTTATTCACTAAAAAAATTCTTTATGTTGTGAGTTTTTTTTTAAATATCTGAAATGGTAATCAAATTTTAAAACTAAAAAAATAGTTTAAAAGAATTTAACAAATCAAATCTTGATATTAAACTAGTGTTTTTTCTTCTCTTTTTTTTTTTCTCCAAAAGGCCCGGTTAAATTGCAAATTTTGACCTCGGTTAGTTAACCATGAATTAAAAAGAAAAAATTCAGATCTCGTTCGATAACCATTTAATTTTTTATTTTTGAAAATTAAGTCTATAAACACTACTACTACCCATAAATTTATTTGTTTTCTAAGTCAATATTTTTAAAATTAAAAAAAAAAAATAGTTTTCAAAAACTTGTTTTTATTTTTGAAATTTGGCTAAAGATTCAAATGTGTGCTTAACAAAGAGGAAAACTATGTTAAGAAAATTGAGAGAAAACAAGCATAATTTTAAAAAATCAAGAACAAAAACCAAATAATTATCCAACAAAACGGCAATGATTAGTTTAAAGCTTAGATAGAACTATGTTTTCAATTAGCTATATCCTCCAAATTAGTCCACCCAACGCATTTTAATCATCACATCACACCACATCATTTCTAATTAACACAACCAGCATAGCAACGAAGTTAAACGACATATATATATTTATTAATTAGACACAAAATCCAAACACCACAAGATATAATTTTAAATTTTAAAAACTAAGGTCCGTTTAATAACCATTTCGTTTTTAGTTTTTGGTTTTTGAAATTTGTGCTTGTTTTCTCTCAATCTTCTTACAATGGTTTTCTTTTTTGTTAATGAGACATTTGAGTTCCTAGCCAAATTCCAAAAACAAAAACAAGTTTTTAAAAACTATTTTTTTTTTTTTCAAAATTTGGCTTGGTTTTTGAAAACATGGGAAAGGAGGTAGATAAAAAACAAAGAAGTTTGTGGGTAAAAATAATGTTTATAGGTTTAATTTTCAAAAACCAAAAACAAAAAACGAAATGGTTATCAAACGGGGCCTTAGCATTTCGTTTTTAGTTTTTGGTTTTTGAAAATTGTACTTGTTTTCTCTCGATCTTCTTACAATGGTTTTCATTTTTGTTAAGGAGACATTTGAGTTCCTAGTCAAATTCCAAAAACAAAAACAAGTTTTTGAAAACTATTTTTTTTTTCAAAATTTGACTTGGTTTTTGAAAACATGGGAAATGATGTAGATAAAAAACAAAGAAGCTTGTGGGTAGAAATAGTATTTATAGACTTAATTTTCAAAAACCAAAAACCAAAACTGAAATGGTTATCAAACGGGGCCTAAATAAATACAATATGCATGGAAGTTGATAAGGATCAAATTTGTAATATAACTTATTTTAAATCCACTATAAACTGGTTTAATTTTCATAAAAAAAAAAATAAAAATAACTATCAAACATCTTAGGGTTGAAAAAAGATTTCATCACACATAACATTTGACAAGAAAAATAGTTATCATTTAGAAGTTAATTATATAGTTTGATAAACTATACATACACACGCAGATGCGATATTAGTATAATGAACATTAGAGAAATTGATCTATATATATGATTTAATTTATGGGTTAGATTTATAGGTGCTAGAAAGTTCCATTTAACATGCACAAGTTTAAGATGTGACATTTAAATTATTATAAGATCTAAATGGAGTAGAGGATGTTCCCTATAATATATGTTGTTTGCTTAGCTTTAATGTCCAATGCCCTTTATAGACCTCTACATATGTATATAGGTTTCTTTTCATATTTTGCTTTCTTAGCTATGTGTGTACTAAATAACAATTAACAAGTCCATTCTTGTTTCCCCTTTCTAAAATATATAATTTGTGTATTAAAAGTATCTTTGAAGTCTTGATTATTATTGAGAAGAATTGTTTGATATTATAAATATTTATCCTTTAACACGTACATTATTTGAGATAAAGTTGAAGAATATTAGATAATATGGAGTTCCCCATCTAAAAATCAATTGATAATGAGTGAAGCAACTCAGGTATCTCTTACAAATTATGAGGTCTCCACTTATCTTTTCAATATGGGATCCTCAACAAAGAATAGAGAAAAAAGAAAGAGGCTACTAACTCAAATTGTGACGATGAAAACAAAATGTCATGGCTTTTACAAGCTGGTAGGATTAAACCATGGGCTGATCGTCTTTTTTGGATATCGTATTGCCAAAATGAACTAGAGAAGAAAGTGAATCAAGAGAGACATGCAACTTTGTTAAATAAGTTAGTGACATTATATCTAAGTGAACGATCGATCTGTGTTAACTTGAATGTCAAGAAAGAAATATAATTATTTTTTTTCAAAGTCATTGAGAGCAAATAATGAAAGCATGTTGATAATTAGCTTGTTCAAGAATCGAACTATGTTAATCATTGTTTGTAATCATTAGATCATCAACCTTAGATCAAACCATAAATAACATTAATAATGTTCTTTTATGAAATGAGAAAATGGAGAAATGAGAATGATATGAGAATAATTTATTCTCTTGCAAAAAAAAAAAACATATAAATAAAAAGGGAAGGTGAGAGGGAAGTTTGTGATTGCATGTGATGTAGCTGAAATAGCAAGAAAAGTGAGTATGAACATAAAAGAAAGTCTTCCACACAAGAATTTGATGAAAGTTTGGTGACAGCAAAGTCCTCAAATATTAGTCCATAGAAGCTGCAAATATATTTTATTTATTTATTATTATTATTTTAGTTCAATGTAAAAATATTATCTCTTAAAAAACCCTTATCAAAATATATTTATTTTTATTTTTATTTTTTATTTTTTTGACAATATGAGAATGAGAGATTTGAATCACAAAACTCGTGTTATCGGTACATCTTTATGCCAGTTGAGTTATGCTCTTGTTGGCATTTCTCTTATCAATATATTTATTTTAATTAGTTGAGTTAGGTTTAGACTGACATTTCTCTTCTACCCTTATTACTTCTTTTCGAGCTGGGAACAAAAAAAAATGTTATTTTTTTTTAAAAAAAAAAAATTTAAAAAAATGTTATTATATCACCATTATATAACTAAGTGAAAAAAGTCAAAAGAATTAACTGCCTAATCTAAACCGTTGACTCACAAATGAAAGGATCTTTACTTAAATATACATCACCTTTAATGGAAAATTACTCTTTTCAAATCAAGATCACGTGGGGCTCATGTGTTAGGTTAGACTCTTTTACAATGCTGTTTGTTTGTCCTATTGTAATATATTTTCAACTATTTTCCAAGTTGTGATTGTTTATATATATTTTTTATTCTTTTAATCTATTTGAATGGTCAAAAAAAAAAAAAAATTGGGTTGAAAATTGTGCTTCAAATTGAACAAACAAATAATCAAAGAAGTATATTTTAAACTATTTCTTCAAAACTAAATAGAAAGTATATTTTTCACACTAAAGTTTAAGAAACATTACAATTTTGGTATTCAAATTTAGTGCAGCCAAGTTTAAGAAATAATTATATTTTATAAATTTAATTAGACGATTATGAAATGAAGCCAAATACGCTAAAATATATATAGAATTAATAAATTGATTATTGTTTCATTTAAAATAATGGAATGATATTAGTTTAAAAAAAAAAAATAGAGATGATTCCAAACTGTTTTTCTTTTCAATTCCCAAAGATTAGAAGAAAGTAAACTATGAACCAAAACTAAATATTACTCAAATATTATGAATTTATGAAGCAAGATTATATATAAATAATTATCTTGCTATTTTTTTTTTTTTTTGTTAGGTTTTTTACATTTGAATTTGATATACTTTGCTACAAAAGAAGAAAAGGGAAAGAATATATATTAGTTGAAGTAACATTATTATTGGAAGATATTTTTGCCCCACAAACAAAAATTGAGTGATTGGAATTAAAAGGAGTGACTATTTTAGATAAACATTGGCTTTAAACAAAAAGAAGTGATAAATTAATGAAAATCACAAAGGTAAGATATCAAAATTATGATTGAGATTCTAGTGGGGGGATTGCCACCATGTGATGGAATCTCCTAATGTTCAAAATTATACAAAAACACAATTAAGAATTCTTACTTCTTTCTTCAAAAAGAGAGAAAACAAGAATTAAAATAATAATAATAATAATAATAAGACATTTATTAAATTACAAGTTGGTCTAATATATAAAATAGGTATAAAAGCATTCATACTTTTGTTTCTTGAGAAAGAGAGGGAGAGAGATTTCTTGAGAGAGAGAGGGAAAAGAATGTACTTATTTTATTACAAGTGGGTTTATATATAAAGACTTGACCATTATTCTACTTTATTTCTTGAGAGAGAGTTTTGCTATTTCTTTTTTTTTTTTAATAAAAAGATTTTTTTTTATAAAAAAAAACAATTATAGAGTATGTTTTTTTTTTTTTTAATTTTATTATAGAGATATTGGTTTTTAGTCATAGGAAAAAGTTCATTTTTCTTCTATATACTTTGCACACAGAACTAACTTTTTCTATTGAATTTGAACCAAAAAATTTGAATAAATTTTGATTTTAATACTCTCAAGAAAAATTTTTGATATCAATGAATTTTGATATTCTTAGACAAGTGATTTTGGTCATTTCAAAACAATTTTCAAACATGTCCGAACATGTTTCGAGAGATATTAATATTGGTGGTTTCACAAGAAGGCTAGTTTGATAAGAATATAATTTTGTGTGAATAAAAAGATATATATGCTATATAGAGTTAAAGAAGATACCTTCACAAGTCAATTTATTTAATTTTAAATTTTTTTTACATACCCTTCAAGCTAAGATAGTGTAACCATTATAAATGAAGTCTTAAATAATAATGTCCAAACAAAGGTCTCTTCCTAGGGTTATTTTCTTGCAGCTTATGGAAACTTTCAAGAGACAAATAAAAGTTTCTATTACAAATAAATGCATTGCTTGGACTAGATGTATTTCTATTCTTTTTCTTTGAAAAATCAAATAAGGTCAAATTTAAGAACGGTTTAGAATGACTTTTCAAGCTTTTTTAAAAAAAAAACCATTCTATATAAACATCTAAATAGTTCGCTCCAACCAAAATAATACTTGAAACTGCCCATCCGTGTAGGTGTTTTTCCTTTCTTTTTTTTTTCATCCTCGCTCTTAAGTGTCAATAGTGTGCATGAGAAAATATCTACATATTGATGGACGGTCAAGTATTGTTCTTTCAAACAGACATAAGTTTGCGGATAGAAATCATTTGGTTTGGATTGTTGGGAACATGTAATATATCATTGTTTTACCTATCTTTTCGGTGTTTTGGTGGTTTGCTTCATATTTGATAAGTTCATCTGTACCAGCTATGGTGGTTGAAGATTCTTAATCATCTGGGGGCATAAACTTTAAACCCTATCTCTTTTCCTTGAGTAAATGAAAGAGTAAATGGGAAGAATCTTAATTTCGATCCCTTTTAAGTTAAATTACAAATTTAGTTCCTAAATAGATTTTTAAGTTCATGAATATAAAAAATGTTGAATGAGTCAATGACATATTAAACACAAAATTGAAAGTTGATTAGAAACTTTTTAAGGTTTTAAGGTTTAGGAACTTGTGATTGATTTTTTTTTATTTATATAAATAAAAATATAGGAAATAAAAAAATTGATTTGTTAATAAGGACAGTTGCATAGATGACAAGTTGAACCAAATTAACAGCAAATATAGCACAGTTGCAAACAGAGGCGGATTTACCTTGGGCCCGGGGGGGCTGGAGCCCCTCCTGAATTATAAAGATTTTATTATTAGTATATAATTATTCGTATATAATGCCAAAACTGCATCATTGCCGTGTTGGCATGGGTGTCTCAGCCCCTCCTGAATTTAGCTTGCAACCGAGGTTTGAATCTCAATGGACGCGAGATTCCTATAATTTCTTGATAGCTCTTTAATTCTTTTTTTTTTTCACCATTCAGCGTGTTTTTAATATTTTTCTTTATTTTAATTATTTAAAATTATATGAAAAATAGCTATTTAATTCCCTTTTTTTTTTTCACCATTAAGCGTGTTTTTTAATCTTCTTCTTGAATTTCTTCCTTTTTTTTCTTTGACAACTTCTTCTTGAATTTCTTCAACATATATATATGCACACAAAAAAAAAATTAAAATAGTGTAATTATTTTATTTATTTAAAAATATATAAAAAACTATTTTTCTAAAATTGACTTTTGTAATTCAAAAAAGTTATATTTTATAAATTTAAAATGTAAGCTATATTTCCTTTAAAAAAATTCTAGGCATAAAGTATTTACAAATATGAAACGATAAAAAATAGATTAAATTACAAATTTCGTCCCTAGACCTAGATAGTATCAAATAAGTTTAACTTTCAATTTTATGCGTTAATCAATCCTTGAACCTTTAAACGTGGTGTTATGTTCAATTTTTATGCCTAATAAATTTATGAACTTCCACACAAAAAAAAAAAAAAAAAATCATCAACTTTGGATTTCATATTTATTAAGTTTTTGACGTATTCAACGTTTTTTAAAACTCATGAATTTATTGAACATAAAATTGAAAGTTTAATATTATGTTAGACAAAAAATTCAATTTTATGTCTAATATGACTGTTAACTTTTTTTTTTTTTTAATGTTGGACATGTCAAGGACTTGTCAGAGACAAAATTGAAAATTTAGAAATCTATTCGACATTTTAAAGTTCGAAGACCTATTTTAACAAAATTGAAAGTTCTAGGGCCTATTAGACACAAAAATGAAAGTTCATGATACCTAAACTAGTAATTTACCTTAATAAATATATAATATTATAATTTTTATTTAAATTTATTCTTTAAAATTTTTACGTTAAATATAAATGGAAATGGATAGAAATATTTTAAAAAGTTTGTTTCGTTATTTTTTAAAAATTAACTTCATAATATTAAAATTTACCTACGACAATTGCAATGAATTAGATTAGTTTTTAAGTTTTCATTTACGAATTTTTTAAATTGCTTACTTATAAATTACTTTTTCAAAATTTAAGGGAAGCCCCCCTAGACAAAAAGTCTGGATCCGCCACTGGTTGCAAACTAATTATTGCATATATAGCACAAATAATTATTGTACAACACCAAAAAGTGTTGTCAGATTCTATCCGTGTATATCACTGATAGACTCCGATTATTCAAAGTCTATCAGTGTCTACCGCTGATAAATTTCGGTTAATCGAAATATATCCATGACTATCACTGATAATCACTAATAGATTTCGATTATCAGGAATCTATTAGCGATAGACACTAACAGACTCTGAATAATCGGAGTTTATCAGTAGACTAATAGATTTTAATTACTCAAAGTCTATCACTGATAAACTTTGATAATCGAAATCTATTAGATAAATTTTAATTAACGAGAGTCTATCAGTAATATATTCTGATAGGATTGTGATATATTTGGTCATTCTTTTTATCCATTGTGCTATATTTACAATTATATAATTCTTATTTGTCGCTTTGTGCAAATTCTCTTCTTAATAATCCTAATTATAGGAAAGAGAAAATTGTAAATGAACCCAAAACCACACACAACCAAATGATGAGATATTAAGATTGAAGAGAAAGGTATTAATTAGATGGCGGTGCATTTTCAAAGCCTTATTCTCTCTCAACCATAAAGGTCTCTTTTTGTTGGGAGATTGTATTGCATGTGTCACTTTGCTCGACCAGCTTCTCAACTTATTACATCAAACTTCAAACTGTGTTTTTAATTCATTTCAACACTCTTTCAAAACAAACAAACAAACCAAACTTTAAGATGCCTTCAATTTTAATTTTCTTACGAGGAAAAAGAAAAACATTTTAAATAAAATTCAAATTTGTCACCTATTTAATTATTTCTTATTTTTGTTTGGTGGCTGATATGGACTTCTTTTTAAGTATTTGACTATTTATCCTCTTTGTGTTTGTGTATGTTAGGTTTAATTTCAATATGTTGTATTTGTCGAATTGAAATATCGTGATGATATTTGTTGATGTCAAAATTCGAGCAGTGAGCATTCATCTGACCTTCACGTAACACCAACGATAAATTTATTTGAGAGGGGGAAACATGGCTTGCAAAACAAGGTAAACCTGCACACCGATGTAGTGTTTGCCACACCGCCTCTGATGTTTGTGTCAGCAAGGAGAAAGATAAAAAGCAAAGTCAGAGAGCTAGAGGAAGAGAAGAGCGTTGAAGTAGAGTTTTTGATCCCTTCTTCATGGTTGAAGAATGATTTATATATCTTCCCCTGTTTTAGGGTTTCTAGGCATCTCAAGACCGAACTGAGGCTGAACCAAGTCAAACTAGGCTGGTTAAAGACACTAGAAACCAAGTGGTGGGGGAGAGACTCGACCCACACAAGTGGGCCTAGGGAGGCCAAGGCCGACCATGGGATTGGGCTTTGTCACAATCCCTTCGGCCTATCTCTCTTCCAGGGTCTGTTTGTTGGTCGTGTCCTTAGGTTGGTGTTGTGTTATCCTCATTAGTTCCTTACGTTTCGGAGTGATCCAAAATTACCTATAACAACATTATATCATATAAGGTATGATCAGATTCAAACCTATAATCTTGTAGAAGAGGTAGATTGTGATGTCTTAAGTATTTTTATCCTTTATAATTATCTACGATCATATCTAGTGTGGTTTTTTTTTTTTTTTTTTTTGTCACAAAATCAATGTTTGAATCTCTTTTTTCTTTTCTATGAAATTGTAGAGATTTATCTCCTTTTATATAGTTAGAGGAATTTTCAAGTTGGAACTCTCTATAAATATAGAACTCTTTTAGTCTTTGTAGTCAAACTTCCTATTCCACCCAAATAATATCTACTTCAATTTGTACACACAAAGTCCCTCAAAATTGTGTCTTTTTTCTCCCTACAGGCCTTAGAAATAAAATAAATCTCTTAAAACATGCTAGAGTAGAATTTGCATAACTCCTAACATAGGACAAGCAATATGTACATTATTTAGACCCCGTTTGATAACCATTTAGATCTCGTTTGATAATCTTTTGGTTTTTGAAAACTAAGCTTATAAACACCACTTCTACCTCCAAGTTTCTTTGTTTTGTTATCACCTTCATCCCATGTTTTCAAAAACCAAGTCAATTTTGAAAGCTATAAAAACTAGTTTTCAAAAACTTGTTTTTGTTTTTAGAATTTGGCTAGGAATTCGAATGTGTCCTTGACAAAGATGGAAACCCTGAAAAGAAAATTAGAAACAAGCATAATTTTCAAAAACCAAAAATCAAATGGTTATCAAACAGAGTCTTAGGCCCCATTTGATTAACCATTTGATTTTTGGTTTTTGAAAATTATGCTTGTTTTCATCCAATCTCCTTACAATGGTTTTCATCCTTGTTAAAGACGCACTTGAGTTCCTAGCCAAATTTCAAAAACAAAAACAAGTTTTTAAAAACTATTTTTTCTAGTTTTTAAAATTTGACTTAGTTTTTGAAAACATGGAAAGGAGGTAGATAACAAAACAAAGAAACTTGTAAGTGTATGTAGTGTTTTTAAACTTAATTTTCAAAAATCAAATGGTTATCAAACGGGACATTAGTTTTTGGTTTTTGGTTTTTGAAAATTAAGCCTACAAGCACAATTTCCTCCTATAAGTTTCTTTGTGTTATTATCTATCTTTTTTCTATATTTTCAAAAACCCAAACTAAGTTTTGAAAACTAAAAAAAAAAAATAGTTTTCAAAAACTTGCTTTTATTTTTCAAATTTGATTAAGAATGCAATGTGTTATTAACAAAGATGTAAATCATTCTTAGAAAATTGAGAGAAAACAAGTTTAATTTTCAAAAATCAAAGACCAAATAGTTATTTAACGAGAACTTAATTTTTCTTTTGTGAGATTGCTTGAGATCCTAATGCTACACATTCATTATTATTATTATTATTATTATTATTATTATTATTATTATTATTATTATTATTATTTGAAACACATTCATTATCTATTGAGTTATTTTTCCAAATGTAAATTCATAATGCTAAAGTGAGCAAAGCTCAACAGTAATTGACATATATTCTCGACAAAAAAAAAACGGTAAAATTGAAATGTAGAACATCAAACTTGTTTCTTTTTAGTTCGATGGACTCTTTTTTGTACTTTTTATGATTAGATCCCACAAAACTAAATACAATGAACGAAAATTGACTTTGAATTGAAATTTGATTCCATATCCAAAATCCAACCTACCATTGACTATTCTAAAATTGCCAAGACCAACTTGATTTCATTCCTTATGCTTAATTCACTCATTATGGAAATGCTTTTTTTTATATTAAATAACGTTATTATGGAGAAAAAAAAATTAATTAAACATTCCTCACATTATTTTTATTTTATAAAATGATGACATTATTATGATTTGACTTTTACCTTTTTCTTTATTTATATAAATCTCTTGAGGGTTTTCTGGAGAGAGTTGACTAAAAATCAAATATAAAATGCAATCTCTAACTCAATATTTTTTTTTACTTGAAATTATATAAACAACTCTACTTTATTCATCTAAAATATAAAGTTAGTGTAGACTCTTGTCTAACATTGTAGAATAAATTTTGCATTTTTTTTTCGTAGAACAAATGGAGTATGAAAATTTAAACTTCAGATTTTAAGGGAACGAGCACATGATCAATTATCTGAAAAATATGTCCACTTTTGATAATTATGAACTTCTAAAATTTATAATAATAATAAGCTCATAAATCAAACACAAATGCTATACAAACTCAAGTGATATGAATTCAAGATTATGAAATTACTCCCTTCTTATTTTAGATACTAATTACTAATTTTTACAAATCATAAATTCACAGATTAAATACAAGCGGCACAAATTTAGATTTTTCAAAATTCATTCTTTTGTAGGGTTCAAACACTCAAACTTTTCAACTCCAAACAAATTAAATTGTCGGGTCAATAACTTTTTATTTAAAACAAAAATAAAAGTCAAATTTATTGATTCTTGAAAATTTCAATTAACCAAAACCCAAGAAAAGAAAAGGAAAAAAAAAAAAAAAAAGAAAGAAAGAAGAAAAAGTAATAAAAACACAATGAAATAAGAATGTGTTTGTGATGATTGGGTGTGTTTGCCTTTATCTCAGCTGTCTAACACAATATTTGATTAGTTGTATGGGTCAAGACTCATTGATTGGTCTCTCAACCTTATAAGCTAAAAGTTATTTATAATCTCAAAAATTAAGCATGTCTTGTTTTAAAACCTTTTATTATCTTTTCTACAAATATTGACCACCTTTTATCATCTCTTCAAATTTATTTTTACTATTTTGTGTGGGATTTTACTATTTATTTTTTCTTTTACAAATATCGATTAAATTTGTTTGCACATATGAAACCTTTTTTCTTCGGTTCAATCCACTTTTTATTCGACCACTTGTATTCATATATACTTCTACCAATTTTATTTTAGTCCCTATATTTTAGTTAAATGTTATTGGTAGTCCTTGATATTAGTGAACTGGTTTGATTTTGATGGAATATTTAACATTATATATAGCTAAAAGAAGTTAACAAGTCTCTAGATCAATTTTTCATCAAAATTGATATTGTTTATTAATGACATGGACCTTTAAATTGATTAGACTTGATCAATTATAGGGAATCAAATGAAAATTTTAAAAGTATAGGGATAAAACTATCACATATGAATTGTCAAAAAAAAAAAAAAAAAAAAAAAAAAAACTATCACATATGAAATATATAATTTAACCCAATTCTTTTTTATTAGTTTTCTACATTTTAATAAATTTGTTGTTTGGTTGATCTTTCACATTACTATATTAAATTTATAACATTAAATTATAGGTGTGTGCTTTTAAAATTTTCAATTTCTTTACTCCATTAATTTTATTCATTTATTTATTTTATATAAAGAACTCTACTTAATGATTCTCATATGTTTTGTGCTTAAAGCACATAGTGCATCCCTTTTTATTCGTATAAATGTACTCTCTTTTTTAGATGAAACTGGAACCATGAAAATCAATAAAGTCAATGCAAAAGTTAGGAGATTCGTTTTATTATTAATTATGATTTATTTTCCAAATTCATGCAATTATGCAATTATTAGAAGGAATTTATTGGGGTTGATGAAAATGCCTTAAGATCTAAACACGACATGATTAACTTCAATTACATGATCTAATTTTAAGATTATAAAAAAATATATATACTTTTAACATTCGTTTGGAATACTTTTTAGTTTAAATTTTTCAAGAAGGCATCTTTTTAAAACATTTTGTATAAAATTGTTACATTTCTTCATAATTATTTTTATAGAAAAGTTATTATATACTTTCTTGATGGTCAAATTTGGCTTAGGAATTTGCCCTTCACTTCACGTGACGCTCAACAGTGAATTTGTAAACGAGCGGGAAAGACGTGACCTGCAAGACAAGCAAACGCTGCACACCGGTGTGGTGTAGACCACACACGCTTCGATGCTTAAGTTAGCCTTGGCCAAAAAGCACGTAGAATGTATTTAGGGACTGATGTTTTCATACTTGAATGAGTGTGCGGTCTCCCTTTTTATAGACTTCCCCTTAGGGTTTTCGTCGACGCCAGACCTCAAATGATCTCCGGGCCTTTGGCCTTGGTTGTCGAGGCCGACCTCGTCCTCCTGGGGTCTTTAAGAATTCGGAGGTGTTTCGGGACGAACCAGGCGGACTCGGGGCGATCTGGGGCATCCCGGGTCAAAAGGAGGTGTAACGACCCTACTTTTCATGCATAGATCCTAAGGTCGTTACTACATGCCTTTCATTCTACTTCTAAGAACAACGAGGAAATATCGTTTAAGGAAAACATAATTAGAAATTTGGCGAAAATTTTTCAACCTGGGATCCTAGTTAAAACGGAACAAACGAAACCTTTAGTTATTCAAACAAAACTTAAGTCGGAAATGACCTTAAACAACGTCGTACAAATTCAAAGAATAATTTCAAAACATAAAAGTGCGGAAGACTGTTCTAAAGAAATCCATGGCTCAGCAGCACTCCGTCACGCGTTCTGTACACCTTTACCTCTACCTGCAGTTATATGTAAGGGAAAAGAATGAGTATTTAAGAAAATACTCAGTAAGTAGCAATACTTCAAGACACTTGCAACAATAAAAATTTTAATAATTTATTCGAGTTAAGGGCCTAAGGGTTAGGTCATCTCATTCTCATTCATTTCATTTCATTTATTTGTAGTTCGGGTCTCGTGTTCAATTAGTACACCCATAAATATATAAGTTTGTCAACTTACTGATAGTGCACGTGTGGGAGTTTTGAGAGGTCTCTACTCCTACTGATGGTAGATGACACCCAGTCAGTGGAGCTAAGTCTCATCCCTCAAGGCACTAATGGGCGTGTAGAGCTCTAACTACCATTTCACTGGTGGGGTGTCCATGGGTTTAAGTCAGGAATTTACTTCCACAATTAGTAAATGGCACCTAAACTGCGAAGCCAAGTCCCGCCCATTAAGCCCCTCATTTCAGTCTATTACATCTCAGTCCTAGGTGTTTAATTGACACGGCTCGCAATCGAGGCAACTAGCCTATCCTTTTCCCTTTCCTAATCCTTTACCCTTTAGGACCCCTTAACCCTCGATATTTTAACGGCAACCCTCCTGAACAGGCAAACCCTCCTAAATAGAGAAAATCACAACTTCCCGTTGTCCACAAACAATGTCAGACAGCTACGAAACATACACCAGACATGCACTCGCTTCTATCACACAACACAAATATGCAGTAGCCAGAATTCTTAAAATAAACGCATCACATCATTTCAGTCTCAATCCAAACAACATATACACATTCTCATGCCAGGAACACATCAGTCATCTCAATGCTTAATAGAGTTTAATCCCACCAGTACTTACAATGCTCAGCTACCACACAATGCATTTAAAACATGGAATTTGAATCCAATTAGCTACTTAATTTCCAAGGGCAACTTAAGGATTAAATCCAACTCATGCTATTATAAGCCACACTCAACTTTAATGAGTTTTAAAGCACAGAATTTATTCCAAAGGGCTACTTACTTAGCTAATGACGCTTGATGAATTCTAAATTAACTCCTTAGCTCCCAAGGCCGTTATTTAAACTACATGAAGAGGGGAAAAAATCACAAATCAATAAGAGATTAATCCAAGCATTCAACAAGGAGCCAATAAACGTAGGGACGTTAAGCACCCCAAAAACTTACCCAACTCACACTAAAACTTGTTGTCCAAGTTCTAAAAATCACTCCAACTTGACGATTGGGCCTTCAAACGTTGTGGGTACCTAGAAATCAATAGCTAATATTAATGGGTACTCTTCTAACATAAACAAAACACCCAAAACTTCAAATCTCATTTACCCACAACCTGAATATGCTTGGAGCTGCTGGAACGTGAAGAACCACTATTCGAATCGCTCAAATTGAAGAGGAAAGCTTGTTGCACGACTTAAATAACGAATGAGTGTTCGATTAAACGATAAAAGACTACGTAGATCTGAAACTTACACCGTTCTCACCAACTGTTTAATTAATCGAACCGTCGAACGCTCACAATCTCAAACGACTCGAGGCGACGTACAGCTGTTTGGCTGAAGACGGCAGTGGCACAACTGAAGAAATCGACGACGGAAAGAGGTGATGGCGGCGTGGCGGACAGATTCGTGCGGCGGCGGCGTGCGACTGACCGACTGGACGCGGCGGCGGCGGAGCGACGGTGTCGACGGTGGAGTGCAGCGGCGCGAAGGGCGGACAGAGAGAGAGAGAGCTGCAAGGGAGAGAGAGTCGTGAGAGGGAGAGAGTGAGAGAGAGAGAGAGAGACTGAGATAGAGAGAGAGAGATTGAGATAGAGAGAGAGAGAGAAAAAGAAAGAATACCGGCGGTAACGACGGAGGAGCTGCGGCGGCGGCGACTTGCGGCAACGATGGAGGCGGCGCGGCGGCGGAGGAAGACGGCTGAGAGGGAGCGAGAGAGAGAGATCACCGTGAGGGAGGGAGAGAGAGGGAGATAACCGAGAGGGAGAGAGAGATAGTCGGAGAGAGAGAGTAGATTTTTCTTTTTTATTTTTTTAAATGGTCCACTGACCGAATTTGGGGGGGGGAAGTTTCCCCCCATTTTCTCTCTCTTTTTTGACCAAGCCCCACGTTCTCCCTTCTTTTCTTTTTTTTTTTTCATTGGCTGCTACAGGAGGTGACCGAGCTCGGCCCGCGGCCGAGGCCAACCATATGGTTCGGGCCATGTTGGCCCGACCCTTTGGTCCGGTCTTCCTATGGGTCGGACTTCTGGTCCTACCTTTGTCCGATTGTCCTTGTCAACTCCTTGTTTGTCAGTGTGGTCCGAAATTACCCATAACATACTTAGAAACTCTTTTTTAAAAATTTGCTGTCAAGTATTTCTCTCAAAATGGTTTATTTTTCAATCTCATTTTTTTAATAAGTCATTTTTAGTGATAGTCAAACACTAGACTTTTTTTCAAAATTAAACACTTGAAAAGTTAAACCAAACATACATTTAGTTTTAAAGTTGGCTAGGTAAAATATTATTTATCGACACTATTTTTAACTTCTTTCTTAATTTTTATGCCACAATCCTTAGCATCTTTTGATGATCTATGTTCACAATTGACTACCTTCTATTTAAGGTATGAGGACAGTGTATTGAATAATCATTTATATATAGCACATTTTTCTCAAAATATTCAGAATATAAGACAAATTAAGAAACAAAATAACTCCCTCAGGAAATGGGAAAAAAGAGAGAAAAAATATATATATAACTTTTCTAGAGTTAACAAGTAAAACTGAAAGCACAATGAGTCTGACAAGGTGCTTTTGTCTTGAGCACCTTATTTAGATTTCAAAGAGATAAGAAAAAAAAAAATACAAGTTCATCACTAACCATATATGTCAAACATCAATTATACCATCTATGGACTTAGCAACCACTAAAGAGAGAAGAAAATAGGTCAAATATAAATGATCAAGACAACAACACTATTGGGTCCCCACATACCAACAAGGGATCCTTTTAGTATGTTTTGTCGTCACTCACATGCGTCTAAGGAAAATTTCCAAGAGATCACCCAACATAGAACTTAACCAAGCTAAGCACACTTAACTTTAGGATTCCTATTAATTGAGCTACCAAAAAGGAAGATGCACCTTGTTGGTATATGTGGTATCTATCAATTCTTTTAAACTTATCTGGACCATATTTTCATGTTTTCAGGATTGCTCTCATTCGGATGTGATTTTGGTTCATTCATGTGCCCCTCCTATCCTCGAGCAACACATGCCCACCAGCTCTCGCCTTGCTTCGTCCCCGAACCACATCTTACTGGGAGAAGTTTTTGCTCTGATATCATCTGTAACGCCCCAAGCCTAGGATTTGAACCAGGATTCGAAATTCTGATTCGACACCTAACGACCCCGACATTCCTCTACATCCCTTACGATGACTTGGCCACATTACCATACTTGTCGTAAACTACTTCTAATAGTGAAGATTGTCCTCACAGACCAACACAGGGTCCTTTTAGCATGTTTTGTGAGCCACCAAAAAGGAAGGTTCACCTTGTTGGTATACATAGTATCTATCAATTCTTTTAAGTTTATCTTGACCATACTTTCATGTCCTCAGGATCCCTCTCATTCGGATGTGGTCTCGGTTCATTCATGTACCCCTCCTATCCTCGGGCTTCACATTGAGCCTTGAAGAAGTAGTTATGGTGGAGATCCGTGGTTGAGCTCAATTAGGCAGGCGATATACTCTGGAGAAGAGGAGTTATTGTCCTGGATAAAGAAAACTCTTGGTAAAGGAGAGTTGGATGGATAGATGACTATTTGAGGGGAGGCTTAGTGGTATTTCGTTTGAGGGGAGGATGGTTCAGAGTGAGACCAAAGTCCCACATTGGCAGATAAGGAGAAGATCATGGATATAAAAGGGAGAACAACTATCTTCATTGGTAATGAGGCTTTTCGGGTGGAGCCAAAAGTAAAGATAACCATATTTGTTTATTTGTTTATTAATGAAAAATCATTGTAATCAATTTTGTCTTCGGCAAAAATACTCATATTTGTTTATTTTTTTAATCATGTAAACTAAAAGCACAATTATTAGTTGAGAACGAAGAAGTTTTATTCTAGTTTCATTGTGCACATTTATACTCTATAAACGAAGGATCATTCGCAAAATTTAGAATAAAAAGTATAAGCAAAAGAGCATATATAATATAGAGAAAATGATAACATTTGTAGCAAATATGGGTAGCAATGATGGTTTCAAATCTTGCTATTTTTTAATAGTTTAGAGATTAAATTAGCATGATTTGCTCTGCATTGTAGGTGAGTAATTGTTAGTATGTTTAAGAATAGTTGAATAATAGAAAATAAGGCACTTAAAAAAGAAAAAAAAAAAAAACCAAAAAAAATAACTTTTTCAATCTCCCCCTTCGTCATTTGTTTTTAGTAAAATCAGGTGGTAAATGGTAATTATGGTAGATCTTTAGGTTCTTGTTTCAATTTTTAATATTTATTTACCCTACCCAAATATATATATATATATATGTATATATTGTTTTGTACATTTGTATAGGGGAGATTTTATTATTATTATTTTTTTTTTGGGATAATTTTTTTCCGAAAGGAGGAAATTGAAAAGGTTATTTTATTACTTTTTATTTCTTTTTCCAAGTTTATTTTATTTTGATTAAGATTATTGAAGTTAAAAAAAAATTCTAGCTTAATTGTCATGCAATTCAAGGGTAGATCTAGAGTTGAAAGGGCCACATTTGTAATATCTTTTAGTTTAAATGTTTTTTAGAATACATTTTTTGAAAAACATTTTGTATAAAAATTATTTATAATTTAAACTCATATGTATGTTTTAGATTTCCTCATAAATGTTTTTATACACAAGTTATTAATACTTAAAAATTCTTTAAAAAAAAATAATTTCCAAATGTTTCTTTGAAAATTGTTTATTTCTCAATCTCATTTTTTAACAAGTAATCTTTAGCGGTAGCAAAACACTAGAATTTTTTTTTTTTCAAAATTAAATACTAATTTAAAATCAAACCAAGTATACCCTTATTCAATCTCTAAATCATATATCCAATTAATTGTGTGTCAAATCACATCAAATGGTACGAGTTGTGACAAATTAAGTACCACATCAGCATCCCATCAACTAGAATCGAGAGCGGGACTAAACACAAACATAATTCAAAATCTAAGACACAAATTTAGAGACTAAAATCTCGCACATTATTCAAAGTACGTGGACGAAAAATATAATAAATAAAAGAAAAAAAATAAAGAAATATCCAAAAGAAGGCCACATAAGTGTCCCACCGGAATCCCGTTGGGGGAAAAGTGAATGGGGGGCCAACAACAAAGAGCCGTTGCCAAAGCCACCAAATGCCCCATTCCAAGATTTTCTAAAAGGACACATTTTCTTTTTTCTTTTTTTCTTTTTTTTCTTCTTATGATTCTTTTTTTTTTTTTTTTTTCTTATAGGGAAAAAAAACTAATAATGCTAATATTTTCATTGCCATGCTTCTGTTAGTGTACAAGGGAACATTTTAGAAAAAAGAGTATTCTCTCTCATGCCAAATTCCTTGGATTTAAATAATCTTCCATTATTATTTCCCTCGATTTTGAAAAATATACAACTTTTTTTTATATAATATAAAATATATTCTTTTATTTTTTTAAAAAAAAATATAGCACAAACAATTTTCATTATTTTTAGTAGGCTTTGAATCTCATTTTGATTTTGGTTGCTGAATGTTTAGGTTTGTTCTACTTTTACCCTTAATTTTTAAAAGATTTTATTTTAGTATTTGAACTTAAAAAAAATGGTATTTGAATTTTCAGAAGGTATATTTTAGTCTATTTTTTTAGAAAATGATAATTTTGGTAATTACTATTATTTTGTGGCATAATATTCACGTATCTTATAATCCTAAACCTTATATTTTCATAAGTGAATAATTAGGTTTCGTTCGATAACCATTTAGTTTTTGGTTTTTGAAAATTAAGCTTTCTTTTTTTTTAGTACATCAACATTTGGGGATGGGAGGTGTTCACACATAAATTCAAATGAATTTTTGTTCACACGTAAATTCAAATGAATGAGACACGTGAAATAAACAATATATTGTATTGATGTAATATGCGTGTGGGTGTACAATCTCTAACTTTAATCATTTGATCCTCTCTCTTATGTGTGTGAATGTGTTTCACTCGAGGGTTGGAACACTTGATCTCGAATTTGAAGCTTCAATGGATTCTTGGAGCTTGAAGTCTTCCGGTCTTGAAAGAGTCTTCAGTCTTCCAGAAGTGTTGATGTCCTGAAGAGTCTTTGATCTTCAAGGATTGTTGAAGTCTTGAAGAGTGTTTGGTCTTCAAGAGGTGTTCAACACTTGAATTTATGGATTGCAGAGAGTCTTCGGTCTTCAGACTTGGTGGAGTCTCTCTGAATTCTCTAGTTCTGTTTGAGAGCTTTAAAATTCTGAACTCTTGTCTTTGTGAGAGTCTAGAATTTCTGAACCCTTAAAATGGAGGAGAACCCTCTATTTATAGAGTTCTCGCTGGATGGGCCCTGGTGGCTTTTGAGCCTAACAACTTGGGCTTGCTCAACTATTTAATCTTGGGTTTGGTTCATATTTGACCCAAAACCATATGACCCAAATATTTAAAAGACCCAAATTTGATCCAATTAATTATTTTGTCAATTAATTGGTCAAATTAATTAATTTGATCAAAATAATTTATTTTCTAATTAATTGATCAAATCGAAATTTGGCTCTTTAAATTTATAATAGGTCAACTTTGTCTTCAAATTAAATTTGGGACACATGTCAATTTATAATTGGTCCCAAATTTAATTATTCGTAATTTTGTCATTAATTTTAGATAATGACGTGACAATTTGTGATTGGACAAAATTTCTCCTTCAACCGGAGGATTCGAACCTCTAACCTCTTGATCGAAGGTATATGTCAATCACTGCTGAGTTATGCTCGCTTTGGCAAAAATTAAGTTTGTTTGCTCCCAAATTCCTTATAAAGGTCTGCATCTTGGTTGATGACACATTTGAATTCTTAGTCAAATTCCAAAAATAAAAACAAATTTTTGAAAACTACTTTTTTTTTTTTTTCAAAATATGACTCAGTTTTTAAAAACATGAAAAAAGGTAGATAACAAAATCAAGAAACTTAGGTAGAAAGAATGTTCTAACTTAACTTTCAACAACCCAAGAACCAAAAATCAAATGGTTATCAAACGAGATCTTAGATTCTCCATTAGAATTTTGTTCTAAAATAGCTAAGGCATAACTTTCTAGAAATGGTGAAATCAAATAGATATAAAGGATTTTTCATTAATATGAATGGTTTTTCATCTTTTGTCTTCTTTTATTTTTTTTCTCCACTTAATTCATTTTAATTGATACAATTATTAATTTGAGGTTTTAATACAATCCCAAAGTTTAGGGGTATAATCTGATTTTTTTTTTTTTTTCGAATTCAACAATATAGGGTTGAGGTCATAATCATATATTTTATGTCAGCTGAGCTATGTTCTTGTTGACTCCTATTTTTTAAAAGTTAAAAAGATATTTTGAAAGTCAAATATCGACCTGAGAAAAATTAAATTTAAATACTTTTATAACCATCGAATAATATAATATAGCTTTGAAATGTATAATCAATTATGGGTCAATACGTTGTATTAATTTAATTGTTTACGTGAATATTAACCTCTAAAAAATGTTCATTGCACTTTGTTAGTGAAGATTGGTTTTGTTTGTTTTATGGTGCTACAATTATTCAATAATTGTTGAAAAATAAATATTAAAGATATCGTACTAGTAGAATAGTACAACATTTGGATATTTTATATAGTTATAATATTATAATATATGCTCTTTATTATTATTTATTAAGAGTACATTTAATAATTTTAAGTTCCAAAAACTTAGACATTTCATGTCAATGATCACCATATTTGAACAATTCTATTATTATCATATTATATAAAATTTATTTTCTGAAAAATATAAAATATTAAAAAAAAACTAGGCTAGATTACCTTGATGCAAGTTTGAGCCCACCTACAAATTAGGGAATTTTGGTCTTGTGTGCTTTGTTGTGTACAACATTATTCCTTTCATACCATACAACTCCAACAAGAATAATAACAAATTAAAATGTAAGGAATTAAGATAGTCAAAAGCATAAAAAATAGTATCATTATGACATCTAAACTTCTACTATCAGCACATAATTTGTCCCAATTCAAATATGGAGGTCCAAAATTTTTCGATGTCTAGCAATCAAATATGAAATATAGGTACTATTCTTGATATCCTATAGGTCTATCAATGTCAAATGACAAGTTAGCTAGAGTCGCAACATTTCAATTTTAGATATTTTAGATGGAGGTACGTACTCTTTGATACACTATAGGCTTACTAATGTCAAATGGCAAGTTAGCTAGGGTTAGCATTTTCCAATGTCTATATTTACTCACTCAATAGATGTTTGCATCTACCCACTTAAATATGAGAAATGGTACTCCTCCACACGTTATAGGTGGACACTAATGTGTCAAATGACAAGTTAGTTAGAGTCCTTCGAGATTGTTTATCTTTAGCTCCTAGGGAGCTCTTTATAACTTAAAATTCAATCTTGATCAAATTGTGGGAAGTTGCTCCGCTGAACTTATATCAGTTTAGTCAAAACATCTTAATTGAGTGGCATAAGAAATTTGGATACCAAATTCAAATCTCTTAACTTTAGGAAAGATTTATGGTGCATGTCTTAATCAATTGAATTATGTTTAAGTTGGTGTTTTGGATTCAAATATATTTTTACTTTTTTTTTTTATTCTCCTAATTTTTTCATGGATAAAATAGGATTTAAATCATATCATTTAGTTATTGAACTTTTATATATAATTTTTTGTTTTAGTACATAAACTTTCAAATATTATAGTCTTACCCCTTAACTTTATGTTGTTCTATTTTATTTCCTAACTTGACATAAAAAGTATCATATCATTAGTTAATTTTTTGTCGAGAATTTTTATATATAGTTTTTGGCAAAAAAGTAGCTTCAAACATTTGTTCAACATTGGATAACTTAGGTCTCGTTTGATAACTATTTGGTTTTTGGTTTTTGAAACTCATGTTTGTTTTCTCCCAATTTTATTATCATGGTTTTCATCTTTGTTAAGGACACATTTGAATTTCTAGCCAAATTCCAAAACAAAAATAAGTTTTTGAAAACTGTTTTTTTTTTTAAAAAAAAAATTTGCTAGATTTTTTAAAACATGGGAAGAATGTAGATAAATAAATAAATAAATAATAATAATAAACCTATAGGTAGAAATAATGTTTACAAGCTAAATTTTAAAAAATCAAACACCAAAAATCAAAGGGTTATTAGGAGGTTACTTTTATATTTCTTTTATTGGATAGAAAATACAAGCTCTATTTTAGAGGAATTCGAGCAAATTAAGGGATGTTGCTCTTCTTCTTCTTTGACAACAGGTAGGAGTGAGAAATTGAACTTCTAACCTCTTGATGATGATACAAACTTTATGCCAATTGAATCATATTTTTGTTGGTCGGGATCAGATGTTGCTAAATCTGGGCATGAAAGTTTAAATATATAGCTTGAATAACATTTAGAAAAAGCAAATAAAATTAAATAAATAAAATGTTCATATATTACTTCTTTTTTTTTTCTTTCTTTTTTTTTTTTTTTTTTTTGGGAAAAGTTCATATATTACTTAAACAGCATAAGAAAGGCTCCATAAAAATATTTTAAGAAAATCAATTTATAATCCTAATTAATTTTGGGTTGTTGTATGTCAATTAAAATCTCAAACTAATAATTGTTTCAATTTAAACCCTAAACTTTCATAATTGATACACTTTATTTAGTGATATTTTCACTTGATTCCAATAAAAACCAGCTCAAAATCGACTAAATAAAACTATTCTACTCCCAAAATCCTTTAAAAATAGCAAGAAAAATAAACACATAATTATGTCTAAATAAATAGAGAAAATAGAGAAAGACGGGAAGATGAAAAACCCACTCATATCATATTAATAAAAAATAGCTACCATCTATTTTGATTTAACATTTCTCTCTAATTTACGTTAATCCTTGCATGTAAAGAAGTTTTGTGAAAGTTATGCATTACCGATTTTAAATCAAAATTCATTTATATCCTTATCAATTTTGGATTTTAAGTGATACAACTTCCAAAGTTCAGGGATATAAATTGATTTTTTCCAAAAAAAATAAAAAAATAAAAAAAAATAGAAGACGGACGAGAAAAAACGTTATTAATACATGAGACTAATATTTATTTATTTATTTTTATTTTTTGAAGAAAAGGACTCATATTTATTTTAATAAATATATTTTTGTTTGTATATCATTGATATAATTATAATTTTTTTTAGTTCAATACCATGTGTAAGTATGGATTTAAACCACACCCCTTCTAGTCATAACGCCTTAATCAATTGTGCTCATACTCACTATAATCTATATTAATTAAGCAAGCATCAACGAGGAGAGTAAAAATCAACAAAAGCATGACTCAATTGAGATAAAGCTAATATTGATCGAGAGGTTGAGGTTCAATCCTCACTCCTTTCATGTTGTTAAAAAAAAAAAAAAAAGTTGTTGAAACAAAACAACAACAACGTGAGCATAGAACTGTAATTGACATATATCTTTGTACAAGAGGATAGAGGTTCGAATTTTCACTCCAAATATTATTGGTCTAAATAAATAAATGAAGCTTTTGCAATTAAAAAAAATCTTAACCTAAACAATAACAAATTTGTCATATCATCAATATTTTGTATAAATTGGAAAAATGTAAGAACTTATATATCAGTAATTTATGTACAATCGTGATGAAGTATATATGAACGACATACTGTATCAATTATACAAATTTTACATGGTATATTAGTAATATTCTCGATTTTTTTTTCAAAAAAAAAAAAAATTAGTAATATTCTCGATATCAATGATACAAACAAATAATATATCAGGAAAATTGTCTCGGACTCATAATTTGCAAAATTCTTTTTCTTTTTTTAACAAATTTTCAAATATGGAAATTACCATTACCACCCATTATAATTTTATTTTTATTTATTTTTTTTGAAACACCATTATAATTTTTCCTAAATAAATTAACTAATAAAACATACTAGACACACAATCAATACAGCCTAGAATTAATTAAATAAATAAATAAAGACATGAGAAAAAAATTTCTTTTTTTTTTTATTTTTTATTTTTAAGAAAATAGAAAAAAAAAATAAAATAAAATCTGAAGAGGGCCCTAGTTTCAAAGCATGCTATATAAATAACCACAAAATCACTTTTACACATCAAACTTCTCTGTTCGCTTCTCTTCTTCCACTCCCAAAAAGCACTTATCGTCTTCTTCTTCTTCCCCTCTCTCACAGTCCCTGAACCCAAAGCACTCCCAGCCATACCAATAAATAACTTTCACACTCTTCCTTCTACAATGGTCGACGTCGACCGGAGAATGACTGGTCTCAACCCGGCCCACCTCGCCGGCCTCCGCCGTCTCTCCGCCCGCGCCGCCGCCACCTCCACCGCTTCCTCCGCCCCCCTCCGCAACGGCCTCCTCTCCTTCTCCTCCCTCGCCGATAAAGTCCTCACCCATCTCCGAAACTCCGGCGTCGACGTCCAACCCGGTCTCTCCGACGCCGAATTCGCCCGAGCCGAGGCTGAGTTCCGCTTCGCCTTTCCGCCCGATCTCCGCGCTGTTCTCTCCGCCGGCCTCCCCGTCGGCCCCGGCTTCCCCGACTGGCGCTCCGCCGGTGCCCGCCTTCATCTCCGCTCATCCCTCGACCTTCCAATCGCCGCAATTTCCTTCCAAATCGCCAAAAACACCCTCTGGTCTCGCTCTTGGGGCCCCCGACCGGCAGAACCGGAAAAGGCCTTACGGGTCGCCAGAAATGCGCTTAAACGAGCGCCTGTTTTGATCCCCATTTTCAACCATTGCTACATTCCTTGCAACCCGCCGCTGGCCGGAAACCCAATTTTCTTTGTCGACGAGAGCCGGGTTCTTTGCTGTGGCTTCGATTTGTCCGATTTCTTCGAACGGGAGTCTCTCTTTCGATGCTCTGTTTCGGATTCCGATTCGGATCCTCTGTTCACGAAACAGAGGTCTCTCGCCGAGAAATCCGTTGCATCGTCGGCGAATTTCTCACGGCGGAGCGTGGACTCGGGGGTTGTGAAAACGCCGAGGTGGGTCGAGTTTTGGAGCGACGCCGCCGTGGATCGGCGGCGGAGAAACTCGTCGTCATCGTCGAATTCGTCGCCGGATCGGTTCTTCGAGATGCCGAGATCCGAAATCCCGAAGTGGGTTGGGGAGTATATTGGAGAATTAGGATCGGTTTTGAGGACCGGCGGGTGGAGTGAATCGGAGGTGGCGGAGATGGTGGAGGTCTCGGCGGCGGGATTCTTCGACGGCGAGATGGTGATGTTGGATAATCAGGCGGTTTTGGATGCTCTGCTATTGAAAGTGGACCGGTTTTCCGGTTCGTTGAGGCGGGCCGGGTGGAGCTCCGAGGAGGTTTCTGAGGCGTTCGGGTTCGATTTTCGGCCGGAGAAGGAGAGGAAACCGGCTAAGAAGCTATCGGCGGAATTGGTGGAGCGAATTGGGAAACTGGCTGAGTCGGTTTCCCGGTCATGATACGTGACTGTATTTTACTTTTTTTTTTTTTTTTTTTTTTTTTTATATATTTTCGAACTTTAAGGTATTGGGGTATGCTTTTTTTTTTTTTTTTCTCTTCCTCGTTTTAGGTAAAAGGGAAAAAAAAGAAAAGAGGTATATGGAAATACGAGTTTGTACTATTTGGACAAAGTTTATATACAAGGATAAACATTTACATCATTTTTTGTTTTTTTTTCTTTCCTATTTATTTATTTATTTGCCAAATATAAATTATAATTTTTTGGTTAAATTCTAGATTTAGTGTGGAAGGAGTTGGTTTATTTCTAAAATTTTAGTCCTATATTTTTAATGGGTATCCACGTACATGTTTATCAAATAAACTCGAAATATTGTCACATGATTGGTCAATTAAGTCATAACTTACCTTTTTGACCTTGGCCAACTAAAAAGAAAAACCCTTTAGTCATGATTTATATGATCCATAAATTAAAGAAAATGAACAATGAAAATATACTTAAACCTAGAGAGTTATGGTCTCAATACAGAAGTATCAATCCTTCTATTTTTTTTACAATAAAGAGCCTTCTCCAAATGACTTCGTTGTTAAAGAAATAGTTGTAGAGTCAAATTCAGTAACACCTTCGTACAGATAGTCGACTCATTTAAACTCAATCAATATGATGTCTCTTTTGATACACTCAAATCAATCTTGGTATAAGTAGTTGGCCTATAAGGCTCTGAAAATTCTCATTGAAGTCTTCTTTAAAGATGGAATAGGTGTACTTTACTTTCTTTCACATTTTCTCTCCCATTTTCATTATTTTCATTCTTATCGTGGGCCTTCATAAAAGAGCCAATGTAATTAATTAGCCCATTGATTAGAAGACCTTATAGACTAGTTTCATATTGTATTAACTTGAAGAATCCATTCTCAAATAATTCTTTAATTTTTTATTTTTCAAAACTAGACTTATAAATATTACTTCCACGTATCAATTTTTTTGGTTTGTTATTTACCTTCTTTCATGTTTCCAAAAACCAAGTTAAGGGTTGAAAACTGAAAAAAAAAAAAAAAAAAAATAGAAAACTTTTTTTTTTTTTGAAATTTGACTATGAATTCAAATGTGTCATTAACAAAGAGATGGAAACTATGGTAAGAAAATTAAGAGAAAACAAGCTTAATTTTCAAAAACCAAATAGTTATCAAATGGGACCGAACTTAGTTTTTTAGAACACAAGATAGAATACTTATTTACTTTTACATGAAGCAACCTAATTACCATAAAAAAGAAAGTCAATTATTCATAGAAAAAAGGCCACCGCTACAAAAGTAAATTTGAAGAGAAAATAATCTTTAACTTGTCAACTAATCACATCCATGCATTCACACTAAAAAAACACGAAAGAGACTGCAATATATAATAGATGACGACAAACTATGTTATTCATATGTTAAATTATTGAAAGAAAACAATTAGCAAAAATTCAAAAAACGTTTTTTTTAAAAAAAAAAAAAATTGAAAGACTAAATAGATGTCTTGAAAATTCATAGACGATAGTGAAATAATTTTAAAAGTTAAACCTAAATAATTTGGTTGTTCCAATTCCACAGTATCTATGTTTGATAAGACAAAGGTTTCATGGCAAAGCAGTTGGAATTGTGAAAGAATAATTAAAGAGAAGAAAAGAATAAATTCAGATATTTTAGGAATATAGAATTAGTAATTAATAATAATTAGATTTAGAAGAAAAAAGAAATTGTTGAAACGACAACATAGTTTTGCTGAACTAAACTACTACGTACACCCGCACGTGTGTACTGTGCTTTGAGATTCACGCGCCACACGCCACGATGCCGCGTTCTTGTCATTATATTACAAACATTTCCCTATTTATATATATTCTAAATTACAAACCAAAAATTATCAATTTTTAATTAATCAATTATATCTTAAATTGCCATTTTTACTCTTTATATCCATTTCCATGTGTTGAGTAAAAAAAATAAAACATTTTTACTCTTTAACACATGGAAATGGATAGAACTTAAAAAAAAAAAAAAAAAAGATAGAGACTTTTGATATTTTTGTTTGGTACATGATTAATGAGGTTAGTCAGAATAAAATATTCTTAGGCATCATTTAAACTTGTAGACAAGAGTTTTCTATACTTTTACAAAAATATGTGTTTTCTTTTTGTCCATCTCTACTCATGTTTTTTTTTATTTTTATTTTAATAATATACAATTTTATTTTGAATATAGTTAATTCATTTCCTAATTGATATTAAATCACAAAATTAATATAATAAATTATTTAATAAAATTAAATAAGTAATAATTTATTAAGATATCTACTTAATCCAAGTGTATTTTTTAGAAAAATACACCGTCCAATTTTATTAAACTGATGTAATTATGTGTTAATTAGTTTAGAATATCTAAAATAAATTTAACCAGTGAATTGAAATTATTAAATTAACTTAGTATAAAAAATAATTTTTTTAATAATTAATTTTGTTACTTATTTGCTATTTATAACCAATTAATTATTTCTTAGGATTAATATATTATAATTATAAAATATTTTTGAAATATTTTTTTTATTAACATTTATTATTAATGTACCATCTTTTTATCTCTTCTTTTTATTTTCTTTATTTATTGTTTATTAAAATATATTTATTTATATTTAATAAAAAATTAAATTTATAATTAATAATATGGAACTATCATTAATTAAAGTTAATTATATAAGGGAATAAATAAGTAATCATATTATTTATTAAAATATTTATTTATTTAATTTTTTATGGATACAAATATATTAAATTAATGTTGTTCACACGTAACTTCGGAGATGGAGACACGTGGAATAAATAATATATTGTATTAATGTTGTATGCGTGTGGGTGTACAATCTCTAACTTTAATCCTCTAATTCTCTCTCTTAAATATATAAACTTTGATCTTCTTGGGTTGGTTTGTTGAGCTTCTTAGATGATCGGCTTGCTAGGTTGATGATCTCTTGGATCGGCCTGTTGGCTTGATGATCTTCTTGGATGATCGGCCTACTGGCTTAATTATCTCTTGGATCGGCCTGTTGTGACTTGTTGATCTTCTTGGATGATCGGCCTATTGGCTTGTTGATCTTCTTGGATGATCGGCTTGCTAGGTTGATGATCTCTTGGATCGGCCTGTTGGCTTGATGATCTTCTTGGATGATCGGCCTACTGGCTTAATGATCTCTTGGATCGGCCTGTTGTGACTTGTTGATCTTCTTGGATGATCGGCCTGTTGGCTTGTTGATCTTCTTGGATGATCGGCTTGCTAGGTTGATGATCTCTTGGATCGACCTGTTAGCTTGATGATCTTCTTGGATGATCGGCCTACTGGCTTAATGATCTCTTGGATCGGCTTGTTGTGACTTGTTGATCTTCTTGGATGATCGGTCTGTTGGCTTGTTGATCTTCTCGGATGATCGGCCTGTTGGCTTGTTGATCTTCTTGGATGATCGGTCTGCTGACTTGTTGATCTTCTTGATCGGTCGATTGGCTTGATGATCTGTCGAATCGGCTTGTTAGCTTGTCGATCCTCTTGGATGATCGGCCTGCTGACTTGTTGATCTTCTTGATCGGTCGATTGGCTTATTGATCTCTTCTTAGAGTCTTCTAGTCTTCAAACCTTCTGAGTCTTGAGTTGGTTGAATTCTGAATCTTGGATCTTCTGAATTCTCTAGACTCTATGACTTCTGATGACTCTGGACTCTGGCAGAATTCTCTAGACTCTGAGTTCTCTGATCTGAATCTCCCCTTGAATGAATGGTGGCCTCCTCTATTTATAGAGTTTGATGGACCTCATATGGGCTTGGGCTTGGGTCCAATTGCCACGTGGCATAATCTGATTGAACTTGGCTGATGTTATCTGATAGATCACTAATAAACAAGTGGCATTCTTTGATTTGCCGAATTTTAATGTCTATTAATTTAATTTAGGCACACGTGTAAATGTGTAACTGGTCCCAAATTTATTTTATCATTAATTTATATTAATGACGTGGCAATTTGTGATTGGCCGAAATTTCTCCTTCAACAAATGCCCCCTTTTTGAGATTTAGGCACAAGTTATGTGTGAGTGAATCTCAAAAAATATATTTTGGAATTAAAATGCAAGGTATTTGTTTTTTACTTTGACTCCATTTGGTGCGTCAACTTAATCAAAATATGAATTTTGGTCAAAATTTTTATTTTTTTATTTGACACACTTTTATCGCCAATTAATCAAAATTTGGGGTTTGGTCAAAATTTTGATTTTCCTTGTTTGGCAGCAAACTTTGATTTCAAGTTTGGGCAAAATTTGGTTTATACCCAAATTTTGATTTGAGGTAAAATCCTACCCAATTTTAACTTGCATATGGAATAGAACTTGAGGTTTGAACTTTGGTCCATTTGGGATAAAATTTGGATTATGCCCAAAAAATATTTTGAGGTAAAATTTTACCAAATTTAAACTTTAATTTGGAATGGAATTTGAGGTTGGACTTTGGTCCATTTGGGATAAAATTTGGATTATGGCCAAAATTTAATTTGAGGTAAAATTTTACCAAATTCAAACTTGCATTTGGAATAGAATTTGATGTTTGAATCTCAAATTTTGATTTGAAAGAAAAAATTTGGAGTATGCCCAAATAAAATTATTTAGATAAAATTTGAATTCCCAAATTGATTTGAATTGAAACACTTATCTTTTAGGAATTTCAATTTAATCAAGTTGGCACAGATAAAGATAAAGATTATCTCATAAAATTTTGAACCGGAGATAGGATTTCATTTGAATCAAATCTTTATCTAAACCTTTGATTTGAACTTAAAACTCCTCCCTATAAATAAGACTGAACCTCAGTAGGGGAGAGCATACATCAAAGAGCGTTCAAGGAGGGATCCAAGTAGGAAACTTTCTTTTCTTTTTTTTTTATTTTTATTTTTTTATTTTAAATTTTTTCGTTTTTTTTTTCTTTTTTTTTTCTTAATTTTCGTTTTTTTTTTTGAATTTTTGGATTTTTTTTTTTTTTTTTTTTTTTTTTGCAATTTGTTTCTTTCTTCCTTGAATGTGCAAGCTTCGTGCAACAGTCGTCACCAAATTCACTTGCAGTGATTTCACCACCTGTCTAGACCAGTCACTTTGATGACTGTAGTTTCCTGCAGGGGTGGTCACCACGGTCGTCATCAGCTTTCACTTGCAGTGATTTCACCACCTGTCTAGACCAGTCACTTTGATGACTGTAGTTTCCTGCAGGGGTGGTCACCACGGTCGTCATCAGCTTTCACTTGTAGTGATTTCACCACCTGTCTAGACCAGTCACTTTGATGACTGTAGTTTCCTGCAGGGTTGGTCACCACAGTCGTCATCAACTTCACTTGCAGTGATTTCACCACCTATCTAGACCAGTCACTTTGATGATTGTAGTTTCCTGCAGGGGTGGTCACCAGATTTGCCTACAGTGATGCACTCTTGCTAGACCAGTCCCCATTTTATTAGGTGATCTGAGTAACCTGCAGGGGTGGTCACTAGACTCGACTCGCCTACAACGGTCGTCATCAGTTTCACTTGCAGTGACTTCATCACTTGTCTAGACCAGTCACTTTGATGACTGTAGTATCTTGAAGGGGTGATCACCAGACTCGCCTACAACGATCATCATTAGATTCAATTGCAGTGACTTCACCAGTTGTCTAGACCAGTCACTTTGATGACTGTAATTTCCTGCAGGGGTGGTCACCATTTTTTAACAACACCTTTATTGTCTTTTTTTTTTTTTTTTTTTGTGGTTTGATATCAAGCATTTTTTTTTAACTTGCAGCTAAGATGCATCTTCCAGTCTAGACACTTTCAAGATAAAGGCAACACTAAAGTTGTTCATCTTTGTAGATGTAGCGAAGACTTCAACCGTCAACTTTTGAATATGAAGTGAAGTTATCAACAGTCAATTTTTGAAGATGAAGCGAAGCGGACACCGTCAACTGCCAACATTTGAAGATGAAGCGCAGCGGACGCCGTCAACTGCCAACATTTGAAGATGGAGTGGAACGAGGCCGTCAACCGCCGCCAAACATTTGAAAAGGAGCAACGGTGAACCTTCGAACTTGGAGAAGGAGAACCTCAGTGGCGAACCTTCAAAAGGAGGGGTGGAGAGAAGCACCTTCGAACTTGGAGAAGGAGCAGTAGAGAGAAGCGCCTTCGAACTTGGAGAAGGAGTAGTGGAGAGAAGCGCCTTCAAACTTGGAGAAGGAGCAACGGAGAGAAGCGCCTTCGAACTTGGAGAAGGAGCAGCAGAGAGAAGCGCCTTCGAACTTGGAGAAGGAGCGAGCGAAGCGCGTGAGGGAACCTTCGAACTTGGAGGAAGGAACTGCAGCAGCGCGTGAGAGAACCTTCAAACTTGGAGGAAGGAACTGCAACGAAGCGCAGTGCGCGAGAACCTTCAAAACCTTCGAATTTGGAGGAAAGAACTGCAGCGAAGCGCGTGAGAACCTTCGAACTTAGGGAGGAAGGAACTGCAGCGAAGCGCGTGAGAACCTTCGAACTTAGGGAGAAGAAACTGCAGCGAAGCACGTGAGAACCTTCGAACTTGGAGGAAGGAACTGCAGCGACGCGTGTAAGAACCTTCGAACTTGGGAGGAAGGAACTTCATCGAAGCTCGTGAGAACCTTTGAACTTGGAGGAAGGAACTTCACCGAAGCGCGTGAGAACCTTTGAACTTGGAGGAAATGAACTGTAGCGAAATGCGTGAGAACCTTTGAACTTAGAGAGAAGGAACTGCAGCAAAGCGCATGAAAACCTTCGAACTTGGAGGAAGGAACTGCATCGAAGCAACGTGAGAGAACCTTCGACTTGGAGGAGAGAACCTTCGTACTTGGAGAGAAGGAACTGTAGCGGAACGCGTGAGAACCTTTGAACTTGGAGAGAAGGAACTGCATCGCAACAATGTAAGAGCCTTCGAACTTGGAGAAGGAGCACCTTCGTACTTGGAGAAAAGGAACTGCAGCGAAACACGTGAAAACCTTCGAACTTGAAGAGAAGGAATGCACGAACTTAGGGTGAGTGAAACACTGAACTTGAGGCTAGCGAGGCATTGAATTTGGAGGAATGAAATCTTCTTTTATTCATCCAACTAGTAGCTTCATATTCATAACGGTGCACAACTTCAATTTGTTGTGTTGCCCCCAGTAGTGATTAACTTCTTCAATTTGTATTGTCGTGTTTCAATGTTTGTTGCACTTTTTTTTTGTTTGCAGAGACTGAACTTAAAGTTTTCTTTAAGCTGCCTACGTACCCTTTAAAGAAAAGGGATCAAGTCATAACGTAGTTCAAAATTTTTTTGCACTCACATTTTAAGCTCGTGTGGGCTAGGAGCATCATGCAGTTTAGACTCTTACGATAAGGAGTTTTTACATTTTAAAAGCTCCTATCTTCATCATGGTCTTGATCAGGTCCTTGACTTGTAGGATTGGTCAAGATAATGAGATTTGGTTTCACCTTCAAGGAACCTTCTGTATTTATGAGAACATAGAACTTCCTCTTCATACGTGACATGATGCTACTTTGAAGCTTCTTGTCGCTGTTTACTTCATCGAAAAGTTTCATCTCCAAGTTATCCATCTTTCTTTTAGGTTGATCGCTTATTACTTTGAGGCGATCAAAGACAAATGTTGAAGATCGACTTTTCTTCGATGTGGAGACACTTAGTCTTTGGAAAGCTAAAGGTTGAGTGGAGGTGGACATCGAACATTGATTTTCTTCCTCTGTCGCGGCCATACTCATTCTTTGGAATACCGAAGGACGAGTAGTTGGAGGCTTGATGTGATCGAAGACGGAAGTCCTTTGTTCACTCTTCTTGGAATTGTCAACTTCTTCTACGTCGATGCTGAAGGGAATAAAAGTCCTGACGCAGCGGAAGCGCATCGATTGGACCTTACGCCGTATATTAATTAACATTAAAAATCCGTTACGATAACTCAAACAAAACTTTAAACTAACTTTAAAGTTGCTGTAAAATCGGTTTAAACATGCAAAAAATAAATCTAAATTTATTTTAAAACTTTTCTAACGAAAAGAGGAAGAACCGTTACAAACCTCCGTTGTAGACTTGACCGTTCTTCGCCAACGACGCTCCAACGAACGAAAACGCAGCAGCCTTCTCGCCTCTTGATCGCTGGATTTTCTTCTTTGAATGACACAATAACCACAGAGGTTACACCGGTATGTCTCTAAGTCTAGGAGGCCAAAGACTTGTGGGAGTCTTTCTCTAAGAGGGAGGCTAGAGAGAATTCTAGGTCTTGTCTTTCAAGAGTGTCAAGTGTCATGACCAATTAGGTCTAGTGTTCTATTTATAGAAGAGAGGCCATGAATAAAATATTCAATTAAATCAATCTTTTCCAAAATTGATTCAATCTTATTCCTTAATTAATCAATCATGATCAATCAATTCCCCAATTGATTAATCTTTTCCATAAATGACTAATTTCTTCCATAAGTAATTAGATCATTCTCATAAATGATTAATCACTTCCTTAAGTGATTAATTATTTACATAATTGATTAATTCATGGTTAATGAATTCTTTAATTAATTAACCACCAACTAAATATCACATATTTAATTTCCGGCCTTGAATTAATTAATTTTGCCCAAACACTTTTAGGACTTAAATTAATTAATTCTTTCAATCTTCCATAAATTTATATTTGAACTTCTTCAAATATTAATTTCTCTCATAATAATATATCAATATATATTATATTTATTTCCCTTAGTAAATTGAACATTTTCAATTTACATTTAATTACTTAGTTGCCTCAAATTACTTTACGAGCTACCCGTGGGACCTAATGGATCTGCAGATCAGAAGCTCCAACGATGTGAGATTAATTGGTTAAACTCATTAACCACAATAATCAATATTCGTTAACTGTGTGTACATTCCACTATAGACTCACAGTTGCACTCTTCTCACTGCAGACATATTTTCTGTGTCCATGGAACTTAGACCAATATCGACTAGTTAGTCCTTCACGAGTGTCTGTAACACCAGCTGGGTCAAATTACCGTTTTACCCCTGGGTCACCTCTATTTCCTTAAGTACCAATTCTCCTCTAATGAACAATCTGTTTATGGTCCAACCATTAAACAGAAAACCCTCTCGTGCCATTGAGAGGGTAGGGCCCTTTGTTCAAGACTCGGAGTAACCACTTAAGGGAACACTCATCTGCTTCCCTAAAGTCGGGAAGGAGTGAATTCCATCTTGCACGATTATGTTCCCAGCTCCCCATTCGATCTTGTCCCCAAAGTGGTAGGCTTATTGAGTCGGCGTATTGGCCACTCTCACCCATACAAATCAAAGGACAATCTCTCATGAGCAGGAGTCCATAATCAACTCAGGATTAAGACTAAGTTGTCTAGGTCGTCCTAGTGAAAATAGAAAACCAACTAGTTAACGGTGTTATAACTAGTGGTTACTATTTCGCGGTCCGGTCTTATGCAAACTCATTGCATAGGATACCCCCACTCGCATGTCTCCTACACGAACGCGTTGGATCGCAGCGTTTGTATCAAATACAAAGTGGGCCGTATCCATAGTGTCACCAGGATAAGGCACCCAGTCTTATCCCTATACTATAGACCCTTTAGGCTGTTTCTTGAACAATGATCCCATATGTCGCTACATATAGTTCAAGACTCATATTACAGCCTTGGATGTCTAGTTTATTGGATTAGGGTTATTATTAGGCAAAGACATATATAAAATAACTAATAACAATTAATGGAAAAATATATCAATATTATTTCATTAATATCCGGTCAACGGTTACATTCACTATCTACGAGTTTTAGGGCATAAAACCCAACAGATGCAGTAGGAAGTTGCAAGGTTCTCTTTTTCCTTTTTGTGGAAAGTTTTGGAGAATGATTTATTCAACATCACCAGTTGTTGAGGTTGAGAAAAGTTTTTACTTCTCTTCCTCTTGAGTTGAAGTTTCGTAGGATCCTTCTTTCTTTGACGTTTGCTCTTTTCTTTGATTGTAGCAAGATTTGATTGAGCTACTTCATCAAGGTTGAGCTCAATTTTTCTTTCCATAGCCAGCTTTAGAATTAAGTCCTTTAGGACGAAACATCTTTCCACTGAATGACCAATAACTCGATGATACTTGCAATACTTGGGATCATCGACTTTCTCCATCTCTTCTAGTCGTTTACACTTAGGAAGCTCTATACTTGCACTCCCAATAGTTGTTTCAACATATCAGGGATGTGGGCATCAGGGAAAGGATATATTTTCTTCTGTCTTTCCTTTAAAGTTAAGTGATGCGCTCCATTTGTTTGTCGCTTTTCTTTCGAAGACAACTTAGGAAGGGTTATGTTGACGACCATAGATTCTTCTATAGTCTCTTCGTCGTTCCTTCCTTATTTTCTCATGTTAGGGAGGAGAATGTCTTGGTTTTCTCGACTAGCAATACTTAGCTCCATATCGTGGGCGCGAGTTGCTAGTTCCTCAAAGGTGCGAGGCTTTATACCTTTAAGGATGTAGAGGAGTTCCCAGTGCATGCCTTGAATGCACATCTCAACAGAAGAGAGTTCAGTGAGACGATCTTTGCAATTTAGACTCATGGCTCTCCAACGATTTATATAGTTAACAACGAGTTCACCTTTTCGTTGTTTAGTGTTGGTGAGCTCGAACATGCTAACGGTTCTTCTAGTGCTGTAGAAGCGATTCAAAAACTCTCTTTCGAGTTCCTCCCAACTGTCTACTGACTCAGGTTCTAGATCAGTATACCAGTCAAAAGCATTTCCTTTAAGTGTTCGAACGAACTGCTTGACTAGTAGGTCCCCTCGAGTACCAGCGTTCTCGCATGTCTCAACGAAGTGGGCAATATGTTGTTTAGGATTGCCCTTTCCATCAAACTGCTGAAATTTTGGTGGTTGATACCCGATTGGCGTTCTCAAGTTATCAATCCTCTTAGTATAAGGTTTGGAATACAAGAGGGAATCTTGAGTAGGTCCACCGTACTGAGCTCTGATACAGTTTGTGATCATATCTTGGAGCTGTTGGATGGATAGTGAAGCAACTGAAGCAGAACACTGTGGATGATCATCTTGCACTATAGTCTTTCCTTTGTCATGATTTTTTATGACTTGTGTTTGACTTGATTCGGCGATATGTTGGTTCTCAATTTGGCACTTTAGTTGCACGATTTGAGAATCTTTTTCTTCAATCACCTTCATCAAGTTGTTGATGTGCTCTTGCATCTCAGTCATTCTTTCATCCATAGTTCTTGTCTCAGTCATCATGACAGTCACTACGTCAGAATCAGGTTCAAATAGAGGGTTATACTTAACAAGAAACTTGTCATTGGTATATGCCCCCTGCAAGGTTGTTTCTTCGCTTGTAATGATAGAAGCTTTATCTTCTTGCAACCTCAGTTCATTGAAGCAACAATGGGCAGTTAAACCCATGTAAGACTTGATCTCGACAGCGACCATCGAAGAAGTCTTGAATGACATATCTACTTTTATGTTTTGAGATAAGAGAGAGAGATTAGAGGTAGAGATGGTCCCACTGGGCGTGCCAATTTGTTCACACGTAACTTTGGAGATGGAGACACGTGGAATAAATAATATATTGTATTAATGTTGTATGTGCGTGGGTGTACAATCTCTAACTTTAATCCTCTGATTCTCTCTCTTAAATATATAAACTTTGATCTTCTTGGGTTGGTTTGTTGAGCTTCTTGGATGATCGGCTTGCTAGGTTGATGATCTCTTGGACCGGCCTGTTGGCTTGATGATCTTCTTGGATGATCGGCCTGTTGGCTTGTTGAGCTTCTTGGATGATCGGCTTGCTAGGTTGATGATCTCTTGGATCGGCCTGTTGGCTTGATGATCTTCTTGGATGATCGGCCTGTTGGCTCGTTGAGCTTCTTGGATGATCGGCTTACTAGGTTGATGATCTCTTGGATCGGCCTGTTGGCTTGATGATCTTCTTGGATGATCGGCCTACTGGCTTAATTATCTCTTGGATCGGCCTGTTGTGACTTGTTGATCTTCTTGGATGATCGGCCTGTTGGCTTGTTGATCTTCTTGGATGATCGGCTTGCTAGGTTGATGATCTCTTGGATCGGCCTGTTGGCTTGATGATCTTCTTGGATGATCGGCCTACTGGCTTAATGATCTCTTGGATCGGCCTATTGTGACTTGTTGATCTTCTTGGATGATCGGCCTGTTGGCTTGTTGATCTTCTTGGATGATCGACTTGCTAGGTTGATGATCTCTTGGATCGGCCTGTTGGCTTGATGATCTTCTTGGATGATCGACCTACTGGCTTAATGATCTCTTGGATCGGCCTGTTGTGACTTGTTGATCTTCTTGGATGATCGGCCTGTTGGCTTGTTGATCTTCTCGGATGATCGGCCTGTTGGCTTGTTGATCTTCTTGGATGATCGGTCTACTGACTTGTTGATCTTCTTGATCGGTCGATTGGCTTGATGATCTGTCGAATCGGCTTGTTAGCTTGTCGATCCTCTTGGATGATCGACCTGCTGACTTGTTGATCTTCTTGATCGGTCGATTGGCTTATTGATCTCTTCTTAGAGTCTTCTAGTCTTCAAACCTTCTGAGTCTTGAGTTGGTTGAATTCTGAATCTTGGATCTTCTGAATTCTCTAGACTCTATGACTTCTGATGACTCTGGACTCTGGCAGAATTCTCTAGACTCTGAGTTCTCTGATCTGAATCTCCCCTTGAATGAATGGTGGCCTCCTCTATTTATAGAGTTTGATGGACCTCATATGGGCTTGGGCTTGGGTCCAATTGCCACGTGGCATAATCTGATTGAACTTGGCTCATGTTATCTGATAGATCACTAATAAACAAGTGGCATTCTTTGATTTGCCGAATTTTAATGTCTATTAATTTAATTTAGGCACACGTGTAAATGTGTAACTGGTTCCAAATTTATTTTATCATTAATTTATATTAATGACGTGGCAATTTGTTATTGGCTGAAATTTCTCCTTCAACAAATGTATTAAGAATTGTTATAAAAATTATTAACTAAATACCTTTGATTAGTTAAATTAACTTAGTTTATTCCATTAAAATTATTTTTGGATTATAATTAATTCATTAACTTTTATTAATATTTTGAATTAGTTTTGATGATTAATCTTCTAAAATTATGGAAGGTTTTCACGATTGATTTCATAAAATAAGTACAAAAATAATTGATTCACATAAAATCCTGATGATATTTTCGTGCATAACTAGACATAGTTATTTGTTTTTTTTTTTGTTTTTCTTTTTATTTCTAGCAATCTTATTCTTAATTCCTAGACATCCTTTATCTCCCGACTACCCCCATGGTGCCTAATACAATTTGGGTTTTATGTTTTTTTCTTTTTCTCTCTCAATACAACTTTTTATTTTTATGGTTTTAAAAGTTATGATTATTAGTGATTGCTATGTTTAGCTAATTGAAGTTGATTAAATTATTAATAGATTATTGTTAATCAATATCTAAATTAATAATTGATTTATATAAATAAATCATTATCATAAAATATTATTATTAATTTGAGTTAGTGTATTAAAGCTGAAAATTCAATCCACGGTTGTTCCATAGATTGGGCTCAAATATAAAGTTAGTTAAACTTATTTTTTTTTTTAAGAAATACTATATTTATTAGTATATTATCTTTTCAAATATTATTATATAAAAGAATTGGTTTTATTATAAATTATTTTTTAAAAAATGTTCTATAATATACACATCTATAAATATTTGAAAAAAATGAAGTAACTCAAACACAATAAGTTGGATTGTGTGCATGAGTTAATGACCCAATAGTTAATGTTGGATGATTGGATCTAAGTTTGGTTTGTGACCTTTAACCTATGGTAATTCATATTGGGTTATTAATGATTTATCACAAATGTTAAACTCTATATGTAACGCCCCAAGTTTTGTTATTAACTAACCTAGTGACATTACTAAACTCCTATTCAAACTAACTGAGAGCTCCGAAAATTTCGACAGCATAACGGCATACATAGGATGAAACCAAAAAATTTTAACACCTATTAAACACCAAACCACACTTCTATAACCATCCACTCTACTCCACTTTTGCTCAGCACATCAGAAACCACTTCACAACCACAATACGAGTCAGGTCTCGTATTCACAACTAATGACAAACCACAACTTCCTTAAGTAAAAGCAAAACACTTAACTTCCTAGGAGCAACTCAACTTTATTAAACTATGCACAACTGGAAGCAAGAAGATGGTTAACTAATTTAGAACTTAAACATATACAAAGGAGTCATCAAACTAAATCCACCTAACTGACTAAAAACCACAACTAAAGTCCTATCTCAATAGGCAAGAAAATAAAACAAACTTAGCTACTAGGGTCATTCCTTGTGAGCCTCCTCCTCAACATCACTGGGCACATAAAACTCGCCAACACTTGCATAAATAAAAAATGTTGGGGGAAGAAAGGGGAGGGGTATCAGTACAACCACAATACTGGTAAGTAGCTCACACCCGGTGAGCCACCATAGAACAAACAACCACAACAACATGCTGTCCACACACACATCATGCTTGTAAAGCGAAAAACAAACTGACAAACTCGTAAACACGAAAACAACAATGCCAACACATGTTTCATGCAAAATGGGATGACAACGTGAATCCAGGCATCATGCTATGCACCCCCACATGGTTTTCGTGCCATGCCCGCACACTCACACGTGATTTCCGCGTCACGCTCCGCACTCACAACCCACACGTGATTTCCTCGTCACGCTCCGCAAACCCACCGAACACATGTATTATTACGTGCCATGCGCAGCGCCACTCACACGTGATTTCCGCGTCACGCTCCGCACTCACACCCACGCGTGATTTCCGCGTTACGTTCCGCACACACACCCAACACATGATTTACGCGTCATGCTCCGCCTCTCCCCAATGAACACACACTATGCAGACACGACTCATGCAGCATAGCCAACAACAACAGTATCTCATGCTCATGAATTAAAGAAACAAGATACTTATGAATCATCAAGCAACATGCTTAAGTATCCAACAAAGCATCATGCTTGTTCACAAAGTGAGCTACAAACATAATAAACACTTGTAACAAAGCAATAGCATGCTCAAACAAACAAACAAGCCCATCCAAGTAGAAACTACTTACACAAGCTCAAAAGCGCTCCTAAACCCAACTATTGCTTGCTGGAAAATACTAGGATATGCTCTAAACGAACCTACAGGCACAAGAGAGACCTTCTAAAGGTTAGGGAATGGCTTAGCCCACTTGCCAACACTCTAGATGAGTTTAACTGAGCCTAAAGCATGCTGGAAATCACTCAAGCTTACCGAAATAACATTGAATGCTTGCTAGAAATTACTGAACAGCATCAAAATCCTAAGAACACGCGCTGCCCGGGATTCGTATTGAGTTGAAACTGAAGCTAAATGACACCCAATGGTTACAAACTATTCTAAAACTACTTAAATGAACTTTAAAGACTTTAAGAGTGCTAAAACTTACTGATCAACACCCAAATGACCTTGAATATGTGCTCATTTGTGTTTGTAGCCACTCGACAACCAAGGTCCCATGTCGTCGGGTTATGGGTAACCCAATACAAGGCCTCTGAAGTTGTGGGTATTCGTTGAACACCATTTTTTAGTCCAAACACACATAGAACAGCGATCAAACACAATTAATCCTGCAATTTAGAAGCCAAAAAGAATTGGGTAAACCATATTCGAACTCGAACAAGCGTGGGTCATGATCCAAGACAATTTTGAAGTTCAAAACCATATGGGCACGAGCTAAAATTTGGAAAGATCGAATGGTTTTAAGCCAAACTTACCAAAACATCCAAACAACACCGAAAAGGGCTGGAATCGCCCGGGTTCTTGCAAATTGCAGTAGGCGAAGATGGGTTTTGTTGTTGGAAGTTCACTGGAGCTCACCGCCTTCACGAAAGACTCGACTAAGAGCAAAATCGCAAGGGACGAGAGTCAGACGCTGCTATGCTCGGACCAAAAAGAACGTGAGGGGAAGAGAAACGCACGAGTTCTCGTGTGGGTCTTGCTGACGACAAGAGAGATAGAGGAAGGGAGAGACAACACTGAGCTGCTGCACACGAAGAGAAGAAACAGGAGATGGCGGCAACGAGGGATTGGGTAATGATAGCAACGACGTGTGGGTTTTTGGCGAGAAGAAGAATTGAGGGGGGGGGGGGGGTTTGATGCGCGAAATGGAGGAAGGAAAAAGAGAGAGATGAGGGGAAAGGGGGTGACGACGTGAAGAGAAATGGGGAGATGAGAATGAGGGTTTTTTTTTTTTTTTTTTTTTTAATCATGTAACTTCAATTAACCTCCCACTAATTAGAGAATAACGCCTCTTCACCACTAACCACTTAGCACTAATGCATGGGAAGAGGGAAAAATAAAATATCACGATTGGCTAAAAGTATCGATTAAAAGCCAAACTTAAATTCCAATTTTTGTCAAACTAGAATTTAAACGTGATTATTCCAAAATGACATAAATTTGAAAACGCGGGACGTTATACTATAAAATAAAATGACAAAAGATGAACCTCTGACCTCCTGATCGAGGGTATATGCCAATTACCACTGAGCTATCCCCACCCTCAAATGTTTGCGTACTCAAAAGAAAAAAAGACAAGAAAAGATGAACAAGATATAATCCCCAAAAGCAAATTAAATGGTTTTGACTTGGAATTTGTAAAATAATGAGTGGGAAAATGAAAGTATTTTCCTCAAACTTTTCATGAAATTAAATTAACTAACCCTACATGAAAGGGAAAGAGGAAAAAGAAAAAGAAAAAATGAAAAATGAAAATGTATTCTTTTGAGAAAGGCATTTGAGATAGAGGCATAGGGACAATAGGGAAGTAGAGTGACTGTTTCTTTCTACCATCTTCTTTTAATTTCTTCTTTTAATTTTTCAAAAATGTTGGAATTTGAAAAAAGATTTGGGTTTGAGGGAAAATATTAAATAATAACTGACACACAAACATTGCTTCTGTTCATCTTTTTACACACACAACAACGAGGAACGCCTTTCTGGATTCTTTCTCTTTCAAAATATTCCTTTCTCTTTGATTTTTCGCTCTAAATTTTAGGTTAAATTATTAAAATTACACTTGAAACTTTGAGATTGGATTCAATTATTCTCCAAATTTTAAAAAGTTTCGTTGATCATTCGAAATTTGAAGTTTATTTTAAAACAACTCTCGAAAGTTATTTTTCTGGATAGAACATGACGTAGTTGCATATGTATTATTGTTTATGTGAACAGATTTGGACACATACACAGGAAAAAAAAAGACACATGCATAAACATTATTTTTCGAGTCGTTTTGAAACAAACTTCATGGATTAAAATAAAACTTTTCAAAGTTTTGAAACCAGCCGCATAGTTTAGAGATAATTTTAATAATTTGGCCTAAATTTTAATGGTATACAAATGAATAGTTTCATTCTTTAACATTTTGTTATTCATTTTTATTTACCTAATGTCTTAATCTGAACAGTTTTGTAATGATTGGGTTAATCTTGTTTCATATGATTGTTCACACGATTCAATCGACTTTTTAGATGATACCACGTGACATTATCATATGACATATGGACTATGCCATTATAATATTGGGGTGCTTTAAAAAATACGTCACTAGTTATATTTGAGACATTTTGAGTGGAACATAATAATTAATTAGTTGGTTTAAAATTTGAGCAATTTGGTTTATTTTGAATTATGAAATTGAAAAAAGTTGGTTTTTATTTGTTGAATTTGGTAGATTTTGATAAGTTTGGTCTAGGACTCCAAGTCAATAAGCTTTTGCTAGGTGGGCTAGTTTAAATTTTCAAAAATAAAGTGTCAATTTTCTTTCTTTTTCCCTTGACCAAATAACTTTCAATCTGCAAGCTAAGAACCACATATTTTTTTCTATGGCACATGTTTAATTCAATGACTATTTAGAACCAATATTTTTCAAATCTCAATGATTAAGATCTTTATTGATAATCATTTAGGTTCTTTTGCTAACTATTTGGTTTTTTAATATTAGGGTTGTTTTCTCCAAATTTCCTTACAATAGTTTTCATCTTAGGACACATATTTGGATTATTCTTAACCAAATTTCAAAAAAAAAAAAAAAGTTTATGAAAACTATGACCCATTTGATAACCATTTGGTTTTTTATTTTTGAAAATTATGTTTGTTTTCTCTCAATTTTCTTACCATGATTTTCATTTTTGTCAATGACACCTTTGAATTCCTCGCCAAATTCCAAAAACAAAAACACGTTTTTGAAAACCATTTTTTTTTTTTTAGTTTTAAAAACTTGACTTGGTTTTTGAAAACATGAGACGAAGGTAGATAACAAAACAAAGAAATTTTAAGGTAGAAGTACTGTTTATAAACTTAATTTTAAAAAACTAAAAACAAAAAATCAAATGGTTATCATACGAGACTACTTTTTTTAGTTTAATTTTCAAAACTTGACTTGGTTTTTGAAAATATGGGGAGGAGGGTAGATAACAAAATATAGAAACTTATAGATGGAGGTAGTGTTTAATTTGTAAGCTTAATTTCCAAAAACCAAAAACTAACAACCAAATGGTTATCAATGGGGTCTTAGGCCCTGTTTGATAACCATTTGGTTTTTGAAAACTAAGCCTATACACACCTACTTCCACTTATAAGTTTCTTTGTTTTAGTATCATTCTTCTTCCTTGTTTTCAAGAACCAAGTCCAATTTTGAAAAAAAAAAAAGTAGTTTTCAAAAACTTGTTTTTGTTTTTAGAATTTGGCTATGAATTCAAATGGATCCTTAACAAGGATGAAACTCTTGATTGGGAATTTAAGGAAAAACAAGCATAATTTTCAAAAACCAAAAACTAAAAAACAAATGGTTATCAAACGGGGCCTTAGTTTTTAGTATTTAGTTTTTGAAAGTCATATCCGTTTTCTCCCAATTTACTTAAAATGGTTTTCATCTTTGGTAAGGACACATTTGAATTCCTAGCCGAATTCCAAAAACAAAAAATATATATTTTTTAAAACTATTTTTTTTTAGTTTTCAAAACTTGACTTTGGTTTTTGAAAACATAGGAAGAAGATAGATAACAAAACAAATAATGCTCATAAGCTTAATTTTCAAAAACCAAGAACCAAAAACCAAATGGTTTTCGAACAAGGTCTAATGACTAAATAGAAACTAATCCAAATTTTAAGGATATTAATAGTGTAATTTTATATGTTTTACCAACGAGAAAAATAGTGTCCTTGCTACATGAACATTATTAAAATAACATTGTCACCAATAATATGTCTTAGGAAAATCAACAAGTCTGACATTTATTAAAATTTAGGATCTAAATAGACATTGCAATCATAGTTCAAGGACAAGGTTTGTAATTTAACCCCTCCCTATATATATAGTTGAATAAACGTGGAGGTCAAGATCGGACTTTTCAACCTTAGTGAAGATGATAGGTGCATTATTGTTCGTTAAACTATGCTTTGATTGAAAATTTCATTAGATTCATAGTAATTTAATAATACTATATCTTCAATGAGAATTTTTGATGCCAAAATCCAGACAATGAGAACTCATCTGACTTTCATGTGCCACCGACGATAAATTTGTTTAAGAGGGGGAAGAGGTGGCTTGCAAGACAAGGTAAACCTGCACACCGGTGTGGTGTTTGTCACACCACCTCCAATGCTTAAGTTAGAAAGCAGAAGGAAGATGAGCAAGACCAAAGAGTTAGAGGAAGAAGACAGAGTTCAGAGAGTAGATTTCGGGATCCCTTAAAGAAAGGTTTATATACCTTTTTCTACTTTAGGGTTTCTAGGAGTTTGGTGACGATTCAGGACTGAACCATGTAATGACTCAACTCCTAATATGAACCTATTCGGGATCGCTACCATATGCATGCTATGGAGACCTTTTTAAATAAAACATTTTAAAAGCATAAACTCATAATTTCAATAAAACCTCAAAGTAAATACAACTTTTATTTGGGATCCCAAAACTTTAAGAGAACAAATTAAAGTAAAAAATAACTTCACACGCCTAAAAAAAACCCAACAAGTTTATTGCAGGAATAAAAGAATAAAAACATGATTCTTTAAAGCGGAAGAAAAATAAGAACCCATGAGTCCTAGTCTCCCCCATGGCCACCTAACAAGATCCATCATCCATCGCCATCACACACTCTTGCCTTTACTTGAAAAAAAAAAACATTCATGGAAATAATGAGTATTTAATATACTCAGTAAGTAACTCCACTACTGGGGTCAAGACATGCAAACACCTACAACATGGTTCATGCTCTACTAGTGGGACCCTATTCCTATTTTCTTTTAACTATAAGTTTCTTTTAAGGCCTTATCATGGACAATTACCTTTCCTCTGGTTCTTGTCCCAACTAAGAGATACAGCAGGCATCCTCTAGAGAATACGCCCTATCTAATAGTCAATTAGCACCTAATTAGTGGGGTCGAATCTCACCTATAGCGTACCTCATGTTCCTCTAGATGTACATCAATTTCCTCTAAGGTAATTGTCATGGACATGGTTCTTTTAATTTCATGTAACAAGAGCTCTTCTACAACTCTCTATACTAAAAGTCTCACAACTAAGTTTTGATTCAGAATCATCAATCGCTTCTTTACGCTTGAAAACCAATTGTTTTTGTCCTGGATCTTTCTTTCTTTGATAAGGGTATTTCTTACAAATTTCTAAATGGTGTTTCAAACTGTCGGTACCATTACGCTTGGAATGACATACATACTTAGCCCCACAATATTTACACTTAGAATAAGGATCATTAGGATCACAATCTTTAATTTTCTCAAAATGATCCCAAACTACAGAGGTTTTAGTATTCTTACGTTTTTTGGTTGGACTCTCATGATCCACTTTGTTTTCTTAGCTACACTTGATTTTTCCACAACATGGATTGAACTTTCTTCCGAACTTTCTTTCGGGATACTTGATGTGGACTTTTCCTACCGCAAGCGCACGGGTCAAGTAATAATATAGTGAAAATAAATTCGAATGTCGTCCTCTGGATTGGATTTTTAAGCAAATCAAGTATTGTGAATTATCTTGCCCAATTTTATTTAGGGATCAGAAAGTGATGAATGAATGATAATAAAACCAAATCAAAGCAAGTAAAAGAATGAAAATTCAATTGGGAAAACTACTTAGGGAATTGATTTCGCCGATTTAGTTTAGGATTGATTTTAAAGAATAAGTTATTATGCACAATGGAATTATGAGCCAAAGACCCTTTAATCACAACTACTTCTCCCAAGTATAATTGATTCTCATGCAAATTAACCAACTTGATATCCCTATCTAAGTTTATTAACATGCAAGGCAATGAGATCTTTTAACCAATTCTAAAGTTAATCTAAAATCGTCACGAATTAGAAAATAAACTTTATTCATGCAATCTTGAGTAAGTCTAAATCAAATCCCCTCTCCCGAGCTAGATTCGAAACTTAAATCATTCAACTAATGGCCAATTAATTGAAAGCATTAAATCAAGATTACAAACATAATACCATTGCACAACTTAAACCATAAATCAATCCATAAACACAATCAACTACATCAATCCCTAAGCTTACAAGTTTAGCTACTCATGATCAAAATTACAAGCTCAACTAAACATGTAAAAGCCATAAAAATCTAACTAAAGTGAGGGAAAGAAGAATTAAACTCGTTGTAGGCCGAGACCGAACGTCCCCGTCACGATCCCCACGAACAATGGGTTGATTTCCGAATTTTCCCCTTTGCTTCAGCCTTGAATTCCTCTGTTTTTCCTCTGTTTACGGCTCCAAAAAGTCCCAAAATTGGTTCCCCAAAACCTAGCCGAAAATAAGCCTTTATTCTGTTTTTTTTTTCGTCGTAGCGTCGAGACGCTGCCTTCAAAACGCGCGTTTCAGGAAAGGAAATTATACATCGTCGAGACGCTAAGGTCGCAGTGTCTCGACGCTGTGACCTTTACACGCCTTTTCTGATATGGAATGCTAGCGTCGAGACGTCTAAGGGCTAGCGTCTCGATGCTAGTCACCTTTTGACCGAATTTTGACTTTTTTCCATTTTGATTCTTTTTCCTTCCTTTGCATCTTTTCGCGTCCCGAGCACCCGATTAACTCCAATATTGCGCTACAGCTCCAATCAACCATTTCCTACAAAATAAACATTAAAGCACAATAAAATGACCCAAAAATATAAAAGACTAGCTAAATTAAATAAGTAAAGATAGCTAGCTATGCTCGCTATCAATACTATCCATATTGACCCTGTGAAAAATGAAAATAAACATTGAATGAATCAATGAATTAATATTTAACAAACATTACTAATGAAAAATTGTTAAAATTTAGTTAAATTCAAAGGGCATTGTAAAGAATAGTAAAATTCACAGTACATGGTAAATAATTGGATTCAAATTTATATTCATGTTTGTAAACTGTAAAGCACTAAAGTATATTCATGTGGCTCTTTTTTAAAGTATTAGCAAATTTATATTCCTAAATTTATATTCAATTTTGAATTCTTTGTAAAAAATCTTTATTTATTCCGTTTTTGTTTATGTGAATCAATAAGAGCCAAATTCTTTTTAAAGTAAATTCTTTATGTGAATTCTTTATTATATTCAGCTTTTATTTCTGTGAATCAACAAGAGTCAAATTCAATAATACAAAGTAATTTTTTTTTATAAAAAAAATCTTACTCTTCTGAATCCAGCTTCTAAGTTGAGAAATGTGGTGTGCCGACAACCACTTCGCTGAAACTGAACGAGAAAGACAATGTGAGGAAAACAGAAAAGACGGAATGTTGAAGGACAAATCAAAATTGAAGTAGAAAGTTAGAAACTGAAATGTTGGAGAGAGACGGAGGGATCTAAGTTAGTAAGTTCTAACCTTGAAAAGGAAAACAGAGAAGAGTCAAGACAGAAGCGCCGGCGGAGGAAAACGGAGAAGACGAGACGACGTCGGCGGGAGGAAAACAGAGGGGAGGGTGAGGGAGTTCGACGAGGCGACGAGAGAGAGATGAAGATCGTCGGAGGGCGATGGAGTTCGGCGAGGCGACGGGAGATAGATGAAGAACGGAGGCCGGCAAGGGACTTCGGTTGGTCGGCGTGAGATGAGAACTTCAAGGTGGCTGTGATTTTCGAAAATCAGGGGCTGGAGGATGAAGGCAGCAACAGCAGGTTGATGGGTGAAAGTGATGATGATGAACTGAAGCTACGGTTGAAAACTTGGAATTTTGGAATGGGCCAAAGGTGGAGTCTTTGGAGTTTGGACTGATTGTGTTGTGTTGGGCTGGGCCGAAGGTGGCTGGTGGTGGGTTAAATAAAAATTATTGTTTTTTTTTTAAATATATACATAAGTCGGTCAGTCGGTCTGTTATATGTATTTTCGCCTGGCCGACCGACCGACCGATCGGTTGAGAGAATTCAAAAATCGACACCGACCGACCATCGTCGATTTTGGTCGGTTTCGGTTTGTCGTGTCGGTTTTCAATGTGAAGATGAACACCCCTAATTTGAGATAAGGAGCATTTTGGTCCCTACCGTCAATTTTTCTGTTAAATCTTAACGTGACACTATTATTTTAATAAAAAAATATATTTTTTAATTTTTTTAAAATAAAAATATTAAAGTAATAAAATATTATTATTTTATTATTATTATTTATTTTTTCTATCTCTCTCTCTTATTCTTCTTCTTCTTCAACCTTCTCATTCTTTTCGTCTCATCTTCAACCTTTTCTTCTTCCTTTCTTCTTCAGCAGGTCGTCGGGGATTTTTTTTTTCTTTCTTTCGTCCTTCTTCCCTCATTTTTTCTTTTTCTTCTTCTTCTCATTTTCACACCATTCTTTTTTTTAAAGCTTGCCGGAAAATCGAGGAGGGAGGGATCGATTTTCTTGCGATAATCGGAGGAGGGAGGCGTTTCAGATCTATTGCAGCCGCCGACGGCGGCGATCCGCCTATGTTTCGTTCTCGAAAGTCGCTGTTTCTTTCACACACGTCATTAAATCGGCTGAACCAGTCTTCTCAGTTCTGTTCTCCTCGTTCCTTGGTGATTCGTATCCATGACAGGTCTGGCTCTCGATTCTCCCCATCGTCTTTGGCTGCTCTCTGGCCGCCATTACTGAAGCTGTTAAGGACGAGGACACGACACGGATCTCCACAATGGTATGATATTTTCCACTTTGGGCATAAGCCCTCATGGCTTTGCTTTTGGTTCCACCCAAAAGGCCTCATACCAATGGAGATACTTATCCTCCCTTATAAACCCATGATCATCCCCTTATCTAGCCAATGTGGGACTTTGGTTGCACCCCCAATTCCCAACAGAAGCTTCCTTCAATTTCAAAGGTTTGTCAGGCGCCATCATCAGCAATGTAGGGTTTGTTTTAAGAAACATTTACCCCCAAATCTCCCTCCCTCCTTTGATTCTCGTCGGAAAATCGAAGGAGGGAGTCCCTCGATTTCCCGGCAAGTTTTTTTTTTTTTTTTTTTTTTTTTTTTTTTTTAAAAAAAAAAGAATGGTGTGAAAATGAGGAGAAGAAGAAGAAAAGATGAGGGAAGAAGAAAAGAAGAAAAAAAAAGTCGTCGTTGGCGTGCGGTGGTCGCTGGCCGCCGGCGACCTGCTAAAGAAGAAGGGAAGAAGAAAAGGTTGAAGATGAGAAGAAAAGAAGGAGAAGGTTGAAGAAAAAGAAGAATAAGAGAGAGAAATAGAAAAAATATAAAATAATAATATTTATTACTTTAATATTTTTTTATTTAAAAAATTAATTTTTTTTATTAAAATAATATTGACATGTCAGCAACTGTTAAAATTTAACAGAAAAATAGACGGCAGGGACCAAAGTGATACTTATCTCAAACCTCAGGGATATTTTTGTTGAGTTTGAAAACTCAGGGACCAAACTGTAACTTAACCAAAACCTCAGGGACCAAAAGTGTATTTTTTCCTAAATAATTTAAAATCAAATCTCGAATTTCAAATAACAAGATTTAAAATCGTTTCTTCAACTTTCTTAATTCCAAACGGAGGGTTAGTGAGATAATTTTCCTGCTTGACTTGTTCTCCTCACAAAAAAAGATTTTCCCAAATAAACCCTAAACCCTAAAAAAAAAAAAAAAAGTTGAAAGAGAAAAGGCTATCATTGACTAATGTTAAATTGCTTACAAACAAACAACACCCAAAAATCTTTTTTTTTTTTTTTTTAATAATTTTCTAGGAAAAAAGAAGAAAAAAAATTATCAAGTGCAACCAAAATGGAAAAAATGTTGGGGCCACTTGTTTGATTTAGTTTGGCTGAGGAGCCAAAGACCAAAACCTGAGGTTGCACATGACATTGGATAACAAAACCTAACCATTTTCACACAACTATGTTCCCTCATTTGTCAAACTCTCTCTTTTCTTTTTCCTCTCTCCAACTTTGAATCTTAACCAAAATCTCATTCTTTTCTCCATTTTCCCATGTCTTCTCTCAAACACACAACTATCTCCACCACCCTCTTTTCTTATTCATATACCCTACATTATTTTATCAACTTCTAAACCTTATTCACAAATTTATTTATTCTAAAATTACATTTAAAAAAAAAAGAAATAATACTACTACAAGCCAAAATACATTAGCCACGAAAAAATTAGTAAAAAGAGCTTGTTACTGTTTAGGTCAAGATATTGTCAATTTAAACATCACTGATCAAGAATTAGAGGTTTGAATCTTTATCCCCACATGTTGAATTTTTAATATCGTAAAAAACTTAAAAAAGTACTTTTTGACCGCTTTTGAAAATCATACCAATTTTACCCTCCAAAGGACCATACCCATTGGAAATGGTGGGTTAGATTTGATTTTGTTTTTGCTGTTTTGATTCCCACTTGATGGAGTTTGGGAGAGCAGAATTGAGAATAGAGAGTTAAGTGGGCCCAAAGTGAGGCCCAAGTTGGCTCCTTCAGATAGCTGCAGTTTCTGAGCTTCTGACACAACCCACCTGATCAAACTCACCCCATGCTTTATTATTATATCCCCAATGCTTCTATCTTCTTGCATTTTCATGCCTCAAGATTCAAGCTCACATCACCATCCAATTCTGTTTTATGTTTTCGGATTTATCATCTTCGTTAAGTTAAGTATATCTCTTGATCGATGTGTTTTTAAAGCTATTTCTACTTTTACGAATCAAATAGTGAAAATTCTAGAAACTAATTTTTTTTTATAATGTTTTTCAGTGTATCTAGATTTTGAATTTGAAATTTTAAACGGTAAAATTATATTAACAAGGACCAAAACTTTAATAAATATAATACTTCATGTTATAAACTCAATTCATTATTGTTGAATGAAAATATGTTATAATATATAATAAATTATATAGTATTGTAAAATAATAATTATACAAATTTTATAACATAAAACATGTCATAAATTAATTAATAATAGTTTATATTCAACCTAATATTTAGTTGATACTTGGTAGTTATAATTAGTTTTATAGTTTATAAATATGTTATCAAACACATTTTGAATAATCTTTTAAATTGGGATCCGATTTCTAAATATGCTACCAAATACATGTTTGAAAACGAACATGAAATACAACTCTATTCATTGAAACTCTGTTTTATAATTTTTGTTTTTCCAATTACTAACCAAAATGCACCCTTTAACTACTTGAGTTATATTTGAGACAAACTTAGATAACAATTTTATAAAAATGATTTTAGATTATTGTATAATAATAACATTAATAATACAATAATCTAAAATCATTTTTATAAAATTGTTATCTAAGTAAATAACATGATCAAGGATCAACTAAAGGTATCATGGTCACTTCTTAATTTGACCTTTTTTAAATTAGTTCATTTCAAGTTTTGACTAGTTGAACAATACGTGAGTGGAGATTTGAATTTCAGACTTTTAATCGATAATATATATCTTAATTAATTAAACTAGATTTAAGTTGACATTTTATATTTGACGATTGATATAGCCGAAATTAATCAGTGACATTGGGTTATATTGAAATAAGTGATTGGTGTAGTATCAATTTACCAGTATTATATTTCAGATGGATTAAATTATTTCATGGTTGATTTTTTTTTGTCCATAATAAAACAATTTCTGCAACCAATTTAATTATGTTTGGCTGCTACCAGTATATGTAATGTAATAATGGAACCGACATCCCATTTACTATGTTTGCAGAGCCTTTTTTTTTTTTTTTTTTTAGGACGTTCGGCAATTATCAGTTAATTTCTTTGAGTCCCAACGGTATTTTCAGTTTTTTTTTTTTTTTTGGAAGAATTATTTTATGAGTGTAAAAATGAAATGGTTTTGGCAGCGTTGCACGTGCTGGTATGGAAGCATCACGTGAGGGACATGCCTTGGCGGTGCCGGTGATGGTGGAATCACGTGTATCCGCTTGAAAGAAAGAGTGGATATTGGATTTCGATTTAAGAAGAGGCGGTGCCCGGGTGCCTGACCGGCTGACCGTTGACAATTTTGCAATTCCTTCACATGGATACTCTTTTGAGTTCCAATATGGGCACGCACCATATTCTCTATTTTTCATTCATACAATTTTGCTTCTTTTTGTTTTGGTTCTTTAAGGGTTTTTTATAGGGCCGGTTGCAAGGATGGCAAACTGGGCCAAACTAATTACAAATATGACAACCTATAAAAGAATTTGCAAAAATAGCAAAAATTGAAGATATGAAACGCGCATTTACTAAAATACCCTTCCTTCCTAAACCTCTGTTTCCACCTCCGACCAAACACAAACAGTAGATTCCCCGCCACCAACGATCCGCCGCTTCTTCTCGCCGGACACCCTCTCCGGGGCGAGGAACAACGCACCCATATCCGCCACCGACACCACCGAATTCACCTTCTTCATTGGAAACATGATGTAAAGATTACCCATCTCGAGATCCTCATCCGCCATCAGAGTCGAAAATCTCCGACCAACATGAACCGACTGAGAATTCAGGACGAAGAAATTCGGCATCTCGAACATCAGCTCTGCCGCCTTGACCGATTCGCTAAATTGTCGGATTTCGCCGCTCTGAAAAACCACCCTCGTCGTCGAAGAGCTCAAGCCTTTGCCGCAGATTGAAGTGGAAAACAATATAATTTCCCATGAATCCCAAATGGTCAAATCAGTGCCAGAATCGAAAGAGATTTTAAATTTTAAGTTGTGGGTATTTGAAAAACAAAGTGAAAATTTTTCTCTCCGACTGTTCCTTCGATCCGACGTCCCTGCGAAATCCGACTCCTCCCCTCACCGGTTTCCTCGAAGACTGATACAAAGTTTTCTATCAATGATAGAAAACTTCTATCAGTGATAGAAAAACTTCCTATCACTGTTAGAATAAACCGGTGACTGATACAAAGTTTTCTATCAATGATAGAAAACTTCTATCAGTGATAGAATGTTTTTCTATCACTGATAGATTCTATCAGTGATAGAAACACTTTTTGATAGAAAACTTCTTTCACTGGTAGAAAGTGTTTCTATCACTGATAGAAAGTTAATTCTATCAGTGATAGAAGATTTCTATCACTGATAGAACATTTTTCTATCAGTGATAGAAAAACTTTTTATCAGTGATAGAAAACTTTCTATCTGTGATAAAATCTATCAGTGATAGAAAAACTTTCTATCAGTGATAGAAACTTCTATCACTGATAGAAAGTTTTTCTATCACTAGAAAAACTTTCTATCGCTGATAGAAGACTTCTATCAGTGATAGAAAGTTAATTCTATCACTGATAGAAAAATTTCTATCACTGATAAAAAATTTCTATCAGTGTTAGAAAATCGATAGAAATAGAAATTTTTTATCAGTGATAGAAAACTTTCTATCAGTGATATAAATTTTTCTATCAGTAATAGAATTAACTTTCTATCCGTGATAGAAGATTTCTATCACTGATAGAAAAATTTCTCTATCACTGATAGATTCTATTAGAAAACTTCTATCACTGATAGAAAGTTAATTCTATCAGTGATAACGGATAGAAAGTTTTTCTATCACTCATAGAAAAATTTTCTATCAGATAGAAACCTACCAAAACAAAAAGAGAGGAGAGAAATCTACCAGATGTGTGCGCGCAAATCAAGGGCAAAATAAGGATATAAAAAATTAATTCAAAAATTTTGCCATATTTGCAAATATTTTAAAAAATTGCTAAATATTCCATTATTTACCCTAATTTTGCCACCCATTACAATTATCCTTTTTTATAACTATTCTATTCCATCCCTTTTGATAATCCATTCATTTTTTTTCTGTTTTTCATTTTTTATTTTTGAAAATCAATTTTGTTTGGTAATTAATTGGTTTTGGATTTTCAAATTATGGAAACACACATTTTTGAAGTTGTAGAGAAAGTTTGAAATCATTTTTTTTTATATCGTTTGATAATTATTGATTTATTTTTTTTTAATTTTTCATTTTTGAGAATTATGTTGGTTTTGAAACATTTGAATTGTTAGTCAAATTCCAAAAGCAAGAACAAGTTTTTAAAAACTACTCTTTTTAATTTTAAAAAATTGGTTTAGTTTTTTAGAACTTTTAAAAACATGGGAAGAAGGTAGATAAATAAGAAAGAAACTTATAGGTATAACTAATATTTATATATAAGTTTAATTTTCGAAAACTAAAAACCAAAAACGTTATTAAGAGATCCCCAAATTTAACTTGGTTTTTGAAAACATAGAAAGAAGATAGATAAAAAAAAACTTATAGGTGGAAGTAGTGTTTATGAACTTAATTTTCAAAAACTAAAAACAAAAAATTACCAAATGGTTATACAAGACGTTTATGACCGACACTTTGTGTGCTTATTTTTTTATTTGAATTTTTCTCTCATCTTTTTTCTCTTCATTTTTTTTTTTTTTTTTTTTTTTTACATATTCCTAAATAAGTTATTTTAATTTTACATATATAAACACTTGTAAATTTTGTGTAATATTTTTAATATACTCTTTTAAGTTGATTCCAATAAACAATACTTAATGTAAGCTGATAAAATATGAATTAGTTGTTGTGTTGTAGACAGAACCAATGCTTTGAAAGTAATTTCAACACGACTAAGGTGCTAAATCGTCTTCTAAGCTAGTTGCTTCCCAAGGTTAACACAACACTATTCTCGTCCATGCACTTGAGAGAGAAGGATTTAGAATCAAGAAAGAAAGGAAGACCCATGAATGATTTGGATTCTGCTCAGACATGCATTTATAGGGAAGGTCGTAACGAGTTCTGCTGCAATGGAAGTAAGCATCGCACAACATGAACGCCACGTCTCGAATGGAACGGGCGGAGGACTCAATTTTGTGGCGTATATCCGTTGGACTCGATTTATGCGGAACGGAAAAAAAAGAAAAGAATTAAGAAAAATAAAAGAAAGGTTTTTGACCCAAAAAGTAAAACCGCTTCTTTATTATAAGGTGCAAGCATAGTTTTCCAAACTCGCCCGTCTGACTAGTGGCAGCGGCAATACGCATGTTGGAAGAAGTCTTAATACTACCCTAAAAAACTTTTACAAGAGCAAGAAAGAGTGATTGTATAAAAACACTCTTCCCAACTTAAATCTTTCAATGTGGGACAATCCATCAAAGGGCCAAAAGCCCAAGTCATTCCCAACAATCCCTCACGAATGACTGCAAACAATATTTTCTAAGCAAAGGAGGAAATAAAACTTAAGCATCAATAATTTCAATTTAAATTACTGTCGCATAGTGAAGTAAGGCAATAACTAGCATAGAAAAAGTGAGTTACCTTTTGAGTTTTCAATAGTCATGGTTTAGACCCCCACAACACGTTTGAATCTTCATGTATAAAGGTACATCGACTGAAAATTTTAACCTTCGTTTGTTTGCCTAGAGAATGGGAGAACCGTGAGGTTTAATTCTAGATTTTTGAAGTTTGAATTTGATTATTAATGTATTATAGTTTGTTGTTGTGAGAAAGTCGAGAAAGATGAATTTACTTGATGATTTGGATTTGGATACCATTGTTGTTCAACTATATATTTAGTGGTTATGTTTATAAGTTTATGAAGCTTGAGTTCGGTAATTTAGTTCTTGGGTTCATGTTTTTATATCAAACAATTAGTTTAGTGATAGGACCAATTTAGTCCTATTTATTGAAGCCTAATCATGCTAATTTTCTGGTAATTTATGTGCTTAATTGATATGTTTTGTGGGATTTTGTGCGCAAGAGGTCGAGAATGCAATTCGAGTAAAAAAACAGGTAAAAAGAGCTAAATTGGAGTCATTTTGTGAACTTGGAGCTCAAGAGATGAAGAGGAGGGGCAATAACTCGTTTCTGGTGTCAAAACGCTTAAGAAGATGAAAATTCAACCATTCCACCCGAGAGGGTAGTGTTGAGACGCTACCCTAAAGCGTCTCAACGCTACGAAAAGTGCAGGAAAAAGTCCACACCATTGAGCGTCGACACACTATGAAGACAGATTGCATAGCGTCCGTACGCTATTCCTAACGTCGAGACACTATGACTGTTAAACATATAAAAACCCTCGTTTTTCACCAACCGTTCAAGTTAGATTTTCATTTGTTTATGCTTATAGCTTTCTACATTTTCATTCTAGCTTTGTAATTTTATGTTTCTTAGTTAGTTTAGCTTAGATTTTGATGATTGATTTTACTTTGTGTCGGGTTTTAGTCGTGTTTATTACCAACTAAACCCATTAGGAGATTTTTGGGTGTTTAATTAGCTTGTTTGTGAGACTTTGAACTGATTGTGATTTATTTCATTGTGGTTATATTTTGGATTATGTTTACATTACTAGCATGCACAGTTGATTAGATTGACGCCTTAATTCGCAGCTTGCATGTTCGTAATTAGCTGATTCGGTAACACTTAAATTGATTCATGAGCATGAGTCCCAAGAGCATCTTTATGACATCGTAGTTAGCATGATAGGTTTTGAATCTAAAATAACGTTAGAAGTAATTTAGGCCTAATTATTTCTAATGTCCTGATCAATCCACTAGACTTAGTGCAATTGGTTAATTAATTTATTTGATGGATTACTTGGGTTAATTGATTAACTTATTAGGAGTTAATTATGATGGACGGTGTATGATCGAGTTAGCAATTTTAGGTGGACTTAGGGTCTTTCCTGGATTAGGGATAGATCAATTGGGTAATTAACAGTGGAATTAGTAAATTGGAAATGATTCAATGATCAAACTAGCTAATTAACCCCAAAGTCTCCTGAATCGGTGTCGCTAAGTAGAATTAGTTTTTGTTGCATTTTACTTCCTGTCTTTAATTTCTTGCATTCAAATTCATTGCAATTCCAATTCACGTTAAAACCCCCCCTTCGGTCAAACTCAAGATAATTAGGAAATAATTCCCAAATGCCACTCCTTGTGGATGACTCAACCACTACTACTGCAAAGTAGTTTAGTAGTAAGAGCTTACAAATTTATTTGAGTTTGACCCTCGATAAGTCGTTCCGTCATTTAGTGGTTAAGTTTATAAGTTTGGATATTTTAGGTTAAATTTAGTGGTTAAGTTCATAAGTTTGGATATGTTAGCTAGGTTAGGTTTAGTGGTTTGTTTTAAGTGAATGAGTTAGAATTGATTTTCATGATAAGTTTGTTTATGATATGTCGAGCTTATCATATGATTAAAATATGATTTTGAGCATAATTTGAGAAGTTTGTTCGATACGTTGTTATTGCGTTTAATTTTAAAAGGAATGTTTGCAAATTTTCCTCTTTGTAGGTATTCTTCCATTCAATAAAAGGTCACATCAACAAGCTAAAAGTGTTATTGCAAATTTAGTTTATCTCTTTTAAGAACAATTGTAAGTTGTTTATTCTCTTTCTTTTAGTGTTCACTTGTAAATTTAGCTTATCTCTCTTAAGAAAAATTTAGCGTTACATTTATAAATGTTGCTATCTTGCAGTTATGGTTAGCAACTAAAATTGTAGTTGTTTTTGGAATTTGAGATTGTTTATTGGAAGTTTGGAGTTTAAAGTTTGAGATTGAGTTTGTGCTTGTATGATATTGAGATTGTTATCTTAGAGGGTGAGATTGCACTACTACAAATTTGGCCTTTGTTGACGGCTAACAAGTATCAACTATCACTTTCATTGACGCTTTTTAGAAGGTGAAGTGGTATCAATAAAACTAAAGCGTCAATATTACTGTTTTCATTGACGCTTATAGGACGTCAACGAAGATGTCGTTGTTGACGTTTATAAGCCATCAACAAAGACATTATTGACACATTTTATCCATCAATGATATTCATAAAGTGTCAACGTAGTCACCTTTGTTGATATTTATAGAGCGTCAATATAGACTTATGTTGACATTTTTTCTTTGTCAATTATAGGACCTAAAATGTCAATATATCTATCTTTATTGACATCTTTACACTGTCAATAAAGTCTTTTATTGACGTTTATTAGCCGTCAAATTATCATGCTAAATTGTCGAATATTATATTTTCATTGACGATTAATATCCATCAATTATTGTGTTTTCAATGACATTTTTTAACCGTCAACTATACGTAATTGGAAAAAATAAAAAAAACGTTCCAATCCTTTTTATTCCTCTAGTGCAACCTGCATTTGCTCAAAACTACTAGAAATCTCAAATTTACATTATCACAACTTGCTAATTTACAAGTACCAACAACAATTTGCATTAGATGTACTAAAAAAAAAAAAACAACAATTTGCATTATCATAACTTGTTACATCAATTATTACACATTTTCCAACTAAACCATGTCATGTAAGCTCACCACCATTTTTTTCTACCCCAGCTTTAGTCTTCTACAACTCATTTACCTCGTGAAGAAGTTTATTCTTCCTTTTTGTACCCTACTTCTATTTTACTATATTGAACAAAAATCAACCAACTTTTCGACTACATTCTAACTCTTCTTGCTAAAAGCTCTAAAGCATGACATAAACAACACAACACATTTCCGACAACCTTATTTTGGAAATGCTCAACATAGGGAACCAAACATTACTTATTAGAAGCAACAATAACATCTCAACTTACCAAACTAAACAAAACATATCACAAGAGAAGCTGGAAATGAGATAATTTTATTAGAAGCAACCTTAAAATAAGATACAAAAATTAATCCAAGAAAATGGTAAATACAAAGCTCATACGGCAAACAATTAACTTGGGTACAAAATTATACCAAATCCAGCAGCATCCATTCATTCCAACTCTTACAAAACAGTAACAAGCCCGAGGAGAGAACGAGACTATTGCACTTGTTCACCCTATTAGCATGCAACAAAATTTAAACAACTTCTCTTACCAAATCATTCATTCCTCCCATTTTGATGAACAACCGCGTGGTTGCAAATGACTTTCATTGTTAATTAATGAGCATTCTTATTCTGAAGCTTTACGAGGTCATCCATGGCGTCGTACATATTGTTATTAGCAAAAAGCTTCAGGTTGTAATGTGTTGGTGCAAGCACATGACTATCCCATTTGCTAACCAGCTCTTTGAGCTTCTCAAATCCCTGAGATTAATTAAAATTACCACAGTTTTATCAATTAAAGTAAGACAATAACCAAAAGATCTTTTCATAATTTTAGACCCTTTACACACTCACCAAGCAATTTGTGAAGTCTCCAAATGATTCTTTAGAGTGTCGCTTGCGCTTACAATGATGAAATAAAGGTTCAAAACCTTTTCAAGTTGGCGTTCTTTAGAAGAGATAGTACACTGAATACTAATTATTGTGTCACAAAGAACGGTCTCGAAGGTTTTAAAATATACAATGACATAAAAAAACAAGTCAAACAAAGAAAATTCAAAAGATCAACTAAACTTTCAATAAGTTTCTTCTTCAAAGACTATAGGTGAGAAATTACACCGGTTGAGGAGCTTTCAATTGTTTGCGAAGATCATCTGGACAAAAATTAAACCCATCTAACTCAAAGGATAATCCCTTTATGAGATGAAAGGAAGATAAATGGTTATGGAATTGTCATGTACCAAAAAAAAAAACAAGGTAGGATAGTATTTACAATGTGCAATCGTGGCATAACAAATTTAGTAGCATTACCCTCAAATTTTTGGCCTTTTGATTTGACTCTCTTCCAAAAAAAAAAAAAAAAAAAAAAAAAAAAAAAAAAAAACAAATAGAATTGTCATGTACCTTAAAATTAAACCACAAATAATTGTTTTATGACTTATACTAGGTGCAAAGTTTTGTCGGTATAACGTAAATTTAAAATTGAGCAAGTAGATTTTTGAGTGAAAAATGTGTTAGATAGCGAGCAATGCAAAACTAAATAGAAATTTTAACGTAAAAACTTTGTCATTACCTTGGCAAGCTATTAAATACAAGATTCCTTCAAGAAAATTGCATATAGCGCCCCAGTGAAGGAGACATTTGATCAATTTCTGATTTTAAACCCTACGAATTTCGAAGCAAAAGGAAAATTGTCACGAAGGTTTCTGAGAGTGAACAAAGTACATAAGAGAATAAAACATGAAATACACATTTTTAACAAAATACTATTACTTGCTAAGAAAAATCTGACCAGAGACAAGTGAGAATTTTAATTATGTGTGACAACACGTGTCGTCAGACACTCAACAAGAAGTTTCACGATCGGGCACCACTGTTTGTCTGTAAAAGGTGTAGCAATTGAAGCCAAGTTCTTGCTATTGAATATGCACAAGAGTAAAACTTCATGTTCTATGGTTGTCTTGCAACTCTAATTCCAATGGGTTGGACTCTAGAGTCCAGAGAGTTAGCAGTATCAATAGCATAAACTTTGAAGGATTACAAAATTCTTCATCCGTAGTAAATTTAACCAACACAAACAAAAATAAAAAAGTGTAAGTGCAAACAACAAATACTTTGAAGAATGTCTCCAAAAAGTATGAGATATTTAACTTGCAAGTGATCTTATAATCAGGAAAGCATTTGCCAGTGTTGGTCCTACCAAGAGAACCAAGGGCCGAGTATCATCCTAGTCCATAGAAACTAGAAAGTTGCTCAAATTATAATATATATCCTATAAATATGTTATGTGATTTCTTATACAACTTCCATTGTTTATCACCTGGAACATACTAATACAATATTTTTCAAATTCCATAGAAAAGACAAAAAGTAGATCAACCTAAAACATGTCAAGTAGTCTACAAAACTATATCAAAACTTACTAGTTTGGTAAAATCTTTAATGTGCATTACGAACTTAGAATTTTTCACTAAATAAACTTCTGGTGAGTTCTTAATCAATTTTAATTTAGCAATTTGTTTCACTCTTAACAAATTAAAATTAAAGTGAGCAAAAGAACTACCATGACACAATTTTGGTGGCTGATAGAGAGGAGAAACACAATTGAACATCATCATCCTTGTAAATAGCCGAAAAGAAAGCATACAACACAAAAATTAAACCAGAGGAAGTTTTCACTCCACAAAATCCTACATGACAACACATAAAGAATCAACCACGTGGCAACCAAGACCGTTGACAACAAAGGATCAAACCAGACAAATCACAATATGATTATGTGAAGCTGGTTATTATTCAAAAGGTTGAAAATTAGCCAACACAAATTTTCTCCATCAATTCAAAATCCTCCTGCTAATAATCTGGAGCGACTTGTGGAGTAAAAATCATTAAGACTAGCTAAATGGAATCCTTGACAACAAGAAGAAGCAGCTAATGGAACATACTTTTGGTACAACTATTCTGTATTTCCTCAATTACTCTGTATCTTCTCTATTTTTCATGTTTCAATTTCCTTTTTCATTTTTGTCAAATCAGTGACGGTATATATAGCTAACTTTGTATGACCTTTGGGTATATTGAATTTAAGAATTATTCCTGAGTAAACACAAAAACCACCACTTTCTTCTTCTATGAACAATCCTAACCTATCAAAGCTTTACTTCAATTAGAACAAAAATTTCCTAAAATCGAATTTAACAGAATAGCTTAATAAATATGATTCAGAAACTACGTAGTTCACATACCAGATTGAATTCGAGGTTTGATTCGAATTGGGTAACGTCAAAACTCACAAAAACGACTCCTATGGTCGTGGAATCGCTGGCTCTTGCGTGGGTTTTGCTTCAATCGGTAGAGAAGGGAGCAACACTGCTGGAGGATTGAAGTAAATGAGGAGGAAGCGCCGGAGCAACAATCTTGCGCCATCGGGGTCGTGAGCTGCTGCACGTGAGTGTCGCCAACTGCGAAATTTCATTGTAGTTGTGATTGCTGCTCGAGGATGTATGCTGGAGAAGAACTCAGCTGCTCAACATCGTGACTGGAGAAAGGAGACTGAGCGAGAGAGAGGTGCTAATGTGTGAATCGCTGTGGAAGGTGAGGCGTCACATCTGTGACTTGTCGGAGAAGAAGCAGAATGTGGTCAAATTTGCAGTAGTGGGGGTGCACGAACGGGAAAACTCTCATGGGGAGAGGGAAAAAGAGAGAATGAAGATGTTTAGGGTTTTTTTTTTTTTTTCCAACTTTATCTCTTTTTTAATTAAAAACTCAATTTAAACTCTTAAAAACACTTCAAATTTGGGAGCAATTTAAACTTAAATCCAAAATCCCAAAAAAGGATAAATTTTTTGACGTTTAATACCCGTCAAGAAACCCCATTAATATTGACATTTATTGCGCGTCTATATAGTAATGTTTATTGACGCTTATTAGCCGTCAATGAATGCGGTTTTTATTGACAGCTAATAAGCATCAATAAAAATCGTCAACAAAACTCTTTTCATTGATGGTTTTTGTCCGTCAATTATGTGAAAAGGCGAAATTGGAAATAAATCTACTTAAAGTACGCTTTTAATCACATTTATTGACGCTTTTTGACCCTCAACATAAACCATATCATTTCTTGACACCATAAAACCGTCAATATATCTATTTATTTATTAATAATTTATTTTAAAGTACCAATGATACTTTTATTGACGTTTTTTTGACACAAGCGTCAATAAACGTAAAAAGCCAAGCGTCAATAAAGGTCAAATTTGTAGTAGTGTTTGTTTGATATTTTTGTTCTTAGGGTGTTGTGTAGTTTGTTGTTGTGAGAATGTTGAGAAAAATTAACTTACTTGATGTTTAGAAAATTCCCTCTTGGTAGGTTTTCTTACATCCAATAAAAGGTCACACATGAGTTCAAAGTGCCCTTGTAAGTTGTTTCTTCTCTTTATTATGTTCATTAAGTTGAAAGTTTCATTGACTTGGTATTGAACCTAATTAATATTCTTTTTCTTAGGTTCTTCGAGGATGATGTAGGAGCAAGATTATGCTGAGGAGAATAAAGATGCATATACGAGAGTTGTAGGTGTTAGAATTTAAGTTTAGATGCTTTATAGTTTAAAACTTTTAAGGTGTAAGTACTTTGTAATTTTATTTTAATCTCAAACTTGTGTGAACAATTTGGTGTATTAACTTTAACTGAATGAGATTTGGAAAATCGTTGAGTTTGTCTACAATTTGTTTTAGGTACAAATTTTTTTTGGATTATATTAATATTCTAAAGGAACAAGAAAAAAAAAAATTTGTCGACCCACCCATTTGGTGTCGGGAGAAGTCCCATTTGCTACTTCTGTCGACGCCTATAAGGTTGAGTCGACATAAGTCCCGTTTGTCAACGCTAACTGGCAGAAGTCCCTTAGGCTATTTTTTACCGACACTAGTGAAGTGGTATCGACATAAGTCTTTTCTGCCGACGCCGACAAAAGTTTGGTGACTGGTTTGTTTCAACGTCATTGCCGACATTTATTTATGCACCGAAAAAACCTTTTTCGACGTTTTTTTTTTGCTTTTCTCGACGCGTTTTTGCGTCGACAAAACATAAAATTCTTGTAGTGCTCTCTTGATATTAAGCTCAATATTTTATATTAATCTAGGTGATCAAGCTAAGCTAATAATAATCAATAAGATCAATAAAAGCAAACAATGCTAGAGGTGAGCGAAGTTACGATTACATAGGCGACAACATACATCCTTTAGAGCATCGGCATGCTTGAATCCCAAAGGGGAGTTTAGCTCATAATGATTGAAAATAAAGAAAGAAATGAAACAATTGAAACTTGCATTTTATTAGAATGCGAAAGTACTGAATTACAAAACATACAACAAGGTACACAACTACAACAAAACGAAAATACAAGTAAAAGATGTCCAGCAACCTAGAGAACTAGATTGCTCTATCCCATTCTATTCTCTCGAGGTATGTGTCCGATTGGGTGCAATCTCTTAGTAGACACTCTCGTACTATACTGAAATCTAGTCCTCTAAACTACTGCAACCCAGAGTGGCGACCAAAACTTCAAATGTCTCTAATTGAATTTTGTAATTGGCTCTCTTTTTCTTGAAGCTATTGGTCTCCTTTTATAGACCTCTGGGAAAAGGTGTGCTACCGAGTTTAGTGTATCCATATAGATCCGCAATCAGTTCCAAAAATCAAGGAATAAAATTGAATCTTTAATCTGCAAGGATTAAAGCCCTACGCAGCGGAAGAACAATAGGAACCACAAATTGTATTTTTATTTTAATTGAAAAACCAATACGGTTTGCAAATAAATCACAGCAGAATAAAATCACATTAAACCTACTGCAAAGGCTATAAAAACATGTTGGAAATTCATAAATAACCTAGATCTAATCTAGATTAAGAGATCCTATCGATCAAGAAAAGAGATACTTACTACTAGGAGCTTTCTTGATCGAGTTTCACCAATTTCTACCCGTTAATCCAAAAATTCCAGCAACCTTCAAGGAGTTTCTTTGTTGTAATTTGATGAGGAACACCACCACTTGATCACACCGGTATCCTCGTGTAGGATTTCGCTTTGGTAGCTTGTGGGAGCAATTAGATCTCTAAGGTTTTAGAAAATTTTTGGTCTTTGTGTTTCTTGGAGGGTGAAAACGCAGAGAGTCTGAGAGTGAGAGAGAGAAGATAGCGTGAGAGGCCAACCGTAGTCTGAGTGATCGATTGAATGATAGATTATTAGTAACTTCCCTCAAAACCCTCACCAATCGTGGAGGAAGAATAGGTTAGTGGGTTTTACCAAATCTTATGAGTTAAAACTGATAAGATTAATAATTATTAATTAAAATAAAATTAATAAGTATTAAATCAATTAAATTAACAATTAATTTAATTTATATTTATATAATACACATTTATATAAATATACCACATAACCTATAGTTTTAATGTAATTCAATTAAATCAAATTTAATTAAAATAAATAATTAATTAATTCACCAATTAATTAATACTATAATTAAACATCAAATATTTAATTATATTTCTCTTATATAGACTATAGTATTAATGTGCATCCAATGGACATTAATTATAACCTATAGTTTTAATATGAATCCAATTCATATTTTAAACTTAATATTTAAACACATTCGAATATACAATTCTCCCTTAGAAATTTTCCTCAACGCCCTAAATGAGCTACCGGTGGGACCTAATGGACCTACAGATCAGAAGCTCCAACGATATGAGATTAATTGGCTAAACTCATTAACCAAGTTAATCAATGTTCGTTAACTGTGGTTCACTCCACTATAGAACCACAACTGCACTCTTCTCACTGCAGGTATATTTTTGTGTCCATGGATATCGACCATCAACAGCAATTCAACCATTCACGTGTGTTCGTATCTCAGCTAGGTCAAATTACCGTTTTACCCATGTGCTACCTCTTTATCCTTAAGTACCAGTGCTCCTATAATGAACCACCTGTTTGAGGTCCAACCAGCAAACAGAAGTCCATCTCGTGCCATAAAGAGGGCAGGGCTCATTGTTCAAGACCCGGAGACACCACTTAAGGGAACACACCTCTACTTACCCTAGAGTCGGGAAGGAGTGAATTCCATATTGTGTGAATATGTTCCCAGCTCCCCACTCGGTCTTGTCTCCAAAATGGTAGGCTTATTGAGTCGGCGTACATGCCACTCTCACCCGTACAAATCAAAGGACAATCCCTCACGGACAGGAGTCCATAACCCACTCAAGATTGAGACCAAGTTGCCTAAGTCATCCTAGTGAAATAGAAACCTAGTGGTTAACTATTTCGCGGTCCGATCTTATGCAAACTCATTGCATAGGATACCCCCACTCGCATATCAACTACATGAACACATTGGATCATTACGTTTGTATCATAATACAAAGTAGGCCGTATCCATAGTGTCACTAGGATAAGGTACCCAGCTTTATCCTTATACTATAGACTCTTTAGGCGGAATCTTGAACATTGATCCCCGTATGTCCCTACATACTAGTTCAAGCCTCATACTATCAGCCTAAGATGCATAGTTTATTGGATTAGGGTTAATAAGACAAGATTACTCAATACAAACACAGATAAATGAATAATATATCATTTTATTAATGTTCGGTCAAAAGTTACATTTACTATCTAAGAGTGTTAGGGCATAAAACCCAACATAATCAGATCGTTAAATTATGTTGACGTTGTCTATTGAAGCTATGCAGGCATAGAGACAGACTCTGTAGCCGCAAATCACGAGATTCCAGATTCTACACAAAATCAATTATTCTTTCAAATTATTACCAAAATTGATTCAAATCACCCCATAATTCGTTTAGATTAAAAAAAATACCCTAAAATCATGCTCCTATATGAATTTATTCAATTAGACTCGAAATCCATACTAATATTTTCATAATTTCTAAAATACAAACAATAAACTCATGTTTTGAAGGCTAAATAACACCCATAAATGCGTCTTATCAATTTTACCCTAAAATCTTGCTATTTACTCAATTCAGCTTGAATATGCTCAAATAATACATTAATATATCAATAACTCCACAATTCAAACAATAAACTTATGGTTTAGAGGCTAATTAATAGTCATAAATGAGCGTTATCAATAGACAAAGTAATCCTTGCTTGCTCACAATTCCTTTAGCCCTTGCTGACATGTCCAAGCCTCTAATGCTAGAGTTTTGCTTCGTGTTGATCTTTCAAAGATTACAACAGTTAACCCAACTAAAGTTTCCTTTTTATTTTTACCATTGCTCCTTTTATTGCTTTCATCAGTTCATTCTCCAATTTGCGAGTATAACCTGCTCGATCGAAGGCTCCAAGAGAAATAAGATTTCTCTGCAATTCACGAACATACCTGATTGATGTGAGTTCTCTAACCTGATTATCAAACATTTTAACTTACAAAAAATCGATTCTTTTATACTGCATACTTGATGGTTTCCAAGGAGTACTTTCCCTTCTTCAATTGTATCAAACTTCTGAAGCCAGTGTCGACAGAGTGTCATACGAAATGAACACCCAGAAACAAGGATTCATTTTGAGTTATAGTCTCCTTCAGACACAATTAGTACTTCAACTGTTTCAAAATTTTCTGTTATATTAGCATTTAATGTATCTTCTTCTTTCTTACAATCCTTTTTCCTTTTGTTCTTAAGTTCATAACAATTCCTTCTTATACGTCCATCTTTATAACAATAAATTTTTAAAATTTTCTATTTGACTTAGATTTACCTTGACTACTATTTCTATGGGGCTTCTTCTCTAATCTTCCTTCGGCACGCAGACCTCCTTGTTCTTTTGGCTCATTTTTTTTTTTCATTTCTAGATCTTTAGATCTCAAAGCATTAAGAACTATATCAGTAATCAAGCTATCTCTACCATATTTAGTATTTTTTTTTCACTTCGTTAAAGGATTTAGGGAGAAAATGCAACAAATTTATAGCCTAATCTTCATCTGACTGAAGGGATGAGAGCCCTTACACAACAGGAGAATTTACAGAGCCATACACTGTTTTTAATCCCATTTTAAAAACCAATATGAAGGAAAGTTTACAGATACCATAAATCATTCATATTACTGTAAAATTAAGGCTACAACATGCTTTAAATTAATTTAAATCTAAGATATAATCCTAGATTTAGATCTAATTAACAATCAAAGAAGAAATAAACAAACCTTCGTTGTAGACTCAGGACGACTTCACCAATTCTTCTCTGTAAGATCTTGCCACAAGGACACCCCCACCAAAATCCAGCAGGTATGACTAAAGGAAACTTGAGGTTATGGGAGTGGGCACCAAAATTCTAAGGGAATTATTTATGAAAAAGGGAAGGAGAAATTTTCTCTCTGGAATTCTATTCTGTGTTGCAGAGAACGAATGAATGAGAGAGGAAGGGAGAGCAGTTCACGCCTAAGTTGGAGAGAATACCCTAACTGCTTGCACGATCAATCGGTTATGGAGAGAAGACTGAGCCTCAACCTACACGTGGAGTATCAGTTAAGTTTAATTGATAATATCAATTTAAATTATTTAATTAATTAAAAAATAATTAATCAATTAAATAACTAATTAAATTAATATTTAATTAACCACTTTCATTTAAATCATATTTAAATGAATATTATTCACATATCCTCCTCGCAGTTGACTACGTCACAAAATGGGTGGAGGTAATCGCTTGCGTTAAGAATGATGCGGTTACCGTGGCGAAGTTCCTTAAGAAGAATATTTTTACAAGATTTGGTGTGCCACGAAGACTTATCAGTGATGAAGGGACCCATTTTGTGAACAAGATCATGGCTAAGCTGTTGCAAAAATACAATGTCAAATATCATATCGCAACAGCTTATCACCTTCAAAGCAATTAACAGACTGAGGTATCGAACAGACAAATGAAGAGAATTCTTGAGAAAATGGTCAGCACAAACAGAAAGGACTGGGCGCAACATCTGTTTGATGCGTTATGGGCATACCGCACAACTTTCAAAACACCCATAGGGATGTCTCCCTATGCGTTGGTGTTTGGCAAGGCCTGTCATTTGCCTTTAGAGTTGGAGCACAGGGCACATTGGGCACTAAAGCGTCTCAACTTTGACCCAGATGCGGTAAGATAGGAACGATTGCACCAGCTGTCAGAATTAGAAGAATTTAGAAGATGCGCATATGAAAATGCCAAGATCAACAGAGAGAAGCAAAAACAATGGCATGACCGAAGGATATGCAAGAAGGATCTTAAAGAAGGTATGGAGGTATTATTATTCAATTCTCGCTTACGTCTCTTTCCAGGTATGCTAAAATCAAGGTGGTCGAGCCCATATGTCCATAAGATTTATCCATATGGGGTTGTGGACCTACACTCTACTGACGGAAAGAGAATTTTCAAGGTCAACGGACAAAGAATAAAGTCGTACATTGATGGGACCTTGGACGAGGTAGTTGAAATTATTCTTCTAAAAGATCCGCCTTAAAATAACAAGGCAAAAAATAGGTTCAGGACAAAAAGTGATCTCTGTTGCGTCAGGACCTAACGCAAGGTAAGAGCACAAAAGGTTAGAAGTTTGTAATTATTTTCCTTTCTTCTGCATGTTTATTTTATTAGGTTAATATTTTGATAATTTAGATCCCACCACATGTTCTACTCGCATTAGTTGCGTTAGAATTTTGGTAGATTTGTTGCGTTAGAATTTTGTTGCGACAAAGCCTTAGGAGGAAACCCCCATCGCATGTCCCAATTCATTTGCACATAACTCGCATTGGAAGCACAAACATAATCATTTTGCATTTAATGAGCCGCACTAATCCCTGTTTTACACATTAACCAAGGCAACCGCCCACATTCCCCCATGATAATCATGATTACCTACCTACGTGGGATGCGAAAGGGCATCAATACCAAAGTAGCTAAACCTTGCGTTAACTATAAAAAGGGATGCGCTCTCTCTCTAAAACCTCATCTCCTTCATTTGTCCAAAGCCCTAAAACCCTTACTCTCTTTCTGTCTCTTAAACCTCTCTATTTTCTCCAAGAACCACCATGTCCGACTCCCAAAACCTCTCCAACGCCGGTTAGGCTGACGATGCACCTCCATCATCACCGGAGGTGGAAGGGCCGCATAGGGATGTCATCATCTCCTCGGATGAAGAAAATGACAACCAGAAAAACGATGACCACATGGAAGAAGACGAACCAGAGGTCATCGACGAAGAGCAACCTATCGAAAGCTTAGAAACTCAGCTCACCGCCACTCTGTCATCCTCTGACGCAAATATCACGGAAGTACTCGACATAGCACCATTGGACACCTCCATCTTCAACGTTCAGTCGGTAATCCTCCAACCAGCCCAACATATCTCCGCCCCACGAAACCTAACCCCATTTTCCTTTCCTTTTTCGTCTGTTTCCATTCTTCCGCCTACCAACTCTTCCACTACCCCAAACACCACCCCTTCATCTTCCTCCACTCCCGCGAGCGCTTCCGATTCCCTCCCACCATCCACTTCCACCAATCCCACTCTCCTGCAGTTCTCTGAGCAGGAAGTTGTCGCATGGGACTCTCTGTTGGGGGAGTTGGGCGAATAAGGCAAAATAATTCGTCAAAGAGAAGAAAGAAACTGAGTTGCGACAGAAGAAACTGCGCGCAAGGCCACCACAGATACTGAAGTGGCCAGAGAAAGAGAATGTGCCAGCAAGTTGGCGCAAGATGAAATTGCCACAGAAAACCCCGCAGCAAACTTAGCCATCATTGTGGCGGCATTGGACTCCGAGTCAACTGATTCGGAGGATGAGCTTCCCCTAACACATCGCCGCAACATCCAGTCCACAGGGGTTGTCATCCATGAGCCATCCGAAAGGCCTGCGGTGGCCCCAAGAAAGAAAAGAAAAGCACCCACCACATCCAAAGGAAAGGGAAAAGAAAAAGTGGGCGCAGGCAAAGAAAAGGTAGGCGAAGACTGGAGAAAGTTTCAAGAAGAAAGAGGATTTAGCTGCACCCTCCCGCAAGCGATGACAGATCAGATCTCCCAACGAAAATGGGAAATGATTTGCGAAAATCCTCGCTCCTACGCCCCTGTGCTAGTCCACGACTTCTACCGAGCGTAGTGGCAAGAAGAAATCGATGAAGTTTTAGTTCGGGGCCACTCAGTCGCATTCTCCTCTGCGTGCATCAACAACGTATTCGAGCTGCGAGACATCCCTGAAGCAGAGGGGAATGCGTTACTCAATTGCCTCGACGACGATTTCCTGAGCGCAGTGCTTCATGCGGTAGCCAGAACTGGGGTCAAATGGGACGACCATAGAGCTGCAAGAACCTTGAAGGCGCAACTGTTGGATTTTGAGGCCACATGTTGGATGCACTGGGTGAAGAATCGCATCATGCCCACAACGCATGATGTCACATTAAGCCTTCAAAGGGTGATTCTTGTCTACTACGTCATGAAGGGAATTCCCCTCGACCATGGCAAGATCCTTGTCGAAACATTGAGCTAGACTGCCTAGACTGCCGCTAAACAAAAGGGCGCAATGTTTTGTCCAGGCCTTATCACCCGTCTATGCCGCGCATCAGGCCTCTTGCCCGCAGCAGACGAAGAAATCCGACCTATGCGGAAGGATTTTGACGACCAATGGTGGACGCGCGTAACACGCACCCGCGATATGCGTCTGCAAGGAAGCACCCAACAACCAGCACCAACATCTCAACCAGTAGTGCCTGCGCCTGAAGCACCAAAGAAGAAGAGGCGCAAGCAAACTGCGGGACGATATCCACCGCCAGCCACAAGGAACCCTCAATCAGCTGTATCAACGCAGGAAAACACTGTCTGCGCCCAGCTTCATGCATCCTTACCACCGCCGCTTCCTCCTCCTCTGCCACCATCACCACCAACTGTCCAATAAACACCTCTTCCGTAACACAACGAAGACTTGCGTTTTGAGGAGATTTTTGAAGCCTCATTCCTTAGCCCCCCTCGCAATGAAGAAGTCCCTGCGTCGAGCCCCATACCGCAAGCCACAGCTTCTACGAGCGCCAGCCATGCTGCAGCTGATCCGCACCTTGATGTGGATACAACCCTTATCTTTTTAGAACTGCGACTGATGATTCAAGAAGTTGTAGAGCCCCTGCGATTGTAACAAGTGCGGATGTGCCAGTAGCAGGAGTTGCTGCGCAAGCAACAAGAAGAACTATCGCAGCGAGTAAACGCCTTAGTCCTCTTCTTGATGCGATGGACTGAATCCTTTGGTCGCCTGCCCATAACGCCAAATTTGTTCTCACGGCCAACTGCGCAAGAAAGACCCACTGGCGCAGGCCCATCACAAGTGCGCGGTTCCATGCCTCCGCCTGCGCCGAGGAAGAGAAGACCACCTCCACCACCACCACCGCAGGAGTAGAATACACTTACCTAGTTTTCTTGTTTTCTTTTTGCTTCCTTTAGATGTATGCGCTCTTGTTTTATAATTTTGTACCGCATTACATCAATATAACTTGTCGTTTTATCTCATCGCAATTTTCTTTCTGCCTTATTATAATATATTTTGTCTAACAAATTCTCTACGTTAGCTCATTTGCTTTAATCCATGCATCTACCATTTTTAAGTTTCTTGCCCGCATCAGTTAATTTGGGTTAACCTTTGTCTTCATTTCCTCAGACCTTAAGGAAAATCCCTTCACATTTTCGACTTGCTGCAACTCAGCCTTGATCTCCTTAGGTCCATGCGCTCCAGTGTAAGTTTGGGGGACAATAGGTGTTGGGTTTTATGCCCTAAAACTCGTAGATAGTGAATGTAACCGTTGATCGGATATTAATGAAATAATATTGATATGTTGGGTTTAATGTCCTATAAACTCGTAGTTTGTAAATCATTAAACATATTCTATTTCCAATAAAGACGTTATTGAGGTTATTCAGTAAAAGATGTTATTGAATATGTAAATTGCGAATGATTAACCACTAAGATCCTTGGCTATAAAATGAATACTCGAACTATATGTAGGGACATATCGTAGGATCAAGTTCAAGTTTATAGTCAAAATAGTCTATAGTATAAGGATACGGTTGGGTGCCTTATCTTGGAGACACTATGGACGCGGCCCACTTTGTATTAAGTACAAACGATGAGATCCTAAATCGTTCATGTGGTGACATGCGAGTGGGGGCGTCCTATGCAATGAGTTTGCATAAGACTGGACCACAAAATAAGTCACTTTCTCTTTATAACGTCGTTTACTGAAGAAACTAACTATTTCTCATAGATGACCTAGGTAACTCGTTCTTAATCCTGAGCTATCTATGAACTCCTGTTTATGCGAGATTATCCTTTGATTTGCATGGGTGAGAGTGGCCAACATCGCCGACTCAACAAGCCTACCATTTTGGGGATAAGATCGAATAGATAGCTGGGGACATAGTTTTGTAAGACGGAATTCACTCATACCCATTTCAGGGATAGCAGAGAGGTTGTTCCCTTAAGTACTAACTCCAGGACTTGAACAATGGGCCCCACCCTCTCCTTGGATCGAGAGGGACTTAGGTTTGTTTGTTGGACCACAAACCGATTGTTCATTAGAGGATTAGTGGAACTTAAGGAACAAGAAGTACTATAGGGGTGAAACGGTTATTTGACCTAGCTATAGCTACGGACAACCTGTGAAGGAACGACTTACTAAACATGGTTAAATCAAGTGGACGGAAATATATCTATAGTGAGGGGAGTGCAACTATCGGGCTATAGTGGAGTGTCCCGGTAGTTAACGAATGTTGGCTAGCTTAGATAATGAGATTAGTCGGTTAGCCTCGAATCATTGGAGCCCATGATCTATAGGTCCATTAGGTCCCCCTACTAGCTCATATCGGATTAAAGCCTAGAATATATTGATAGGAATCTTTGAATCGTTCAAAAACGGGAAATAGGATTTTATCGTAAAAAGTGTTCGACACAATGATTTAATTATGAATTAAATTAGGAATTGAGAGATAAGGTATTTAAAAGTGTTTTAAATACCAAATATATGTATTAGGAATCATATATAATAATGACACTAGGTGATAATGATTAATTAGATTAATCATGACAAATTAACCTAGAAATCAAATTCAATTTAGAATTGAATTAGGGTAAATTGCAAGCTGAAAAATTCAGAATCAAGATTCAAATTAAGTGGATTTAGTGGCATTCCCATTCTTGCATGATGATGCATAGTGGAAAACAACACAACTATGCACTAGTTGCATGTGTTGTGAATTAAACACCTAGAATCCACTTTGAGTTGCATTTTGACCATGTGTCTAGTGTCATGAAGCTTGTCTTTGCATGGTTGATGTCTATATAAGGAGCTTGGATCAGATTCATCTCATGAGAGTGTGATTTTCTTAAGGTTATGTTGCTGGAATTTACTCTCAAACACAAAGACCTCCATAGATCTCTCAAGAGCTTGTACCTTCAAGCATTACCTTCCCTTTCCCTATCACTATAGACTCTCACAAGTCATTCTTGGCCCAAGAGAATAGGAGGAAAGACTCTAGAGGTTGTCCAAGGAGCATAGGAGAGGAAAACACCACAAGGAGTTCCACATAAGTGAGCTACAAAAGGTTGGTGTTCTCTAACTCTCTATTCTGTCTTTTATAGAACATGCATGCTTTAGGAGTAAAATTGAATGAGTTAAGTGCTTTCGATTTTCAATTGCTTCCGCATGTGTTATATGAACACCTTCATGATATATTTTTCCATTACATGTTATTAGTTATTTTATATTTGTCTTTGCCTAAAATAACCCTAATCCAATAAACTAGACATCCTAGGCTGTAATATGAGTCTTGAACTATATGTGGCGACATATGGGGATCACTGTTCAAGAAACAACCTAAAAGGTCTATAGTATAGGGATACGACTGGGTGCCTTATCCTAGTGACACTATGGATACGACCCACTTTGTATTTGATACAAACGCTATGATCCAACGCGTTTGTGTAGGAGACATGTGAGTGGGGGTATCCTATGCAATGAGTTTGCATAAGATCGGACTGCGAAATAGTATCCACTGGTTATAACACCGTTAACTAGTTGGTTTTTGATAACTCTCCAAAAGGTAGTTATTTAGGCCTCATTTCCATAGGGATTTGTGTGTCTTTTGTGCTTAATAGGGTTGGTTTTAGATATATATTAAATGTTTTAACCCATTTGGAAGAATGGAAACTTTGGAAGTTATCTTGTGTAGAATGCATTGCTGAGCAACTGGAGGGAGCAAATTCTGTGCTGCAGCAAAGCTGGGAGCAAAACTGCCACGTCACAACTCGTTAGCCAAGTTAACAAACCAAATTCTGTTGAGTTATTCTTGGGATAAAGGAGCAAGGAGAGCCATACACGTGTCTAGGTCAACCTAATTCAAGCCTCCTATCCTTCTTTAAAAGGAGATGGCCGCCCAAGTCAAAATCATTACACTTTTGGGAAAGAGACCACTCTCATTTCCATCGAGCTGAATAGAGGAAATATTGGAGACCATCAAGAAAACCATCATTCGCAAGCTGATTGAGGAGATTAATATTTTCTTTTATTATCTTGTGATTATGGACATGCCTACTTAGATTGTAACGTGTGTTTCCATGCATTTTATGAACTAAGTAGCTTAGGTGTTGGTTAGGGAACAATGTGATTGTCGTGCTTAATTCTAGTAATAAATATTGATTAATGCATCTTGATTAATTGTTGAGTTCATTTCTATTTTATGCCAGCCTGGCCAGCCGGTATGAATACCTCTCTCTAGTTTCAGGGATGATTTAGGGAGTGTGTGGCGATTAATCACACTAGATCATTGTGTATTGGTGATCGCTAGTGACTGATCTAAGGATAGCCAGTTGCCTAGTGCTTGATCAGTAGTACTTCATTGGGGTTGAAACACATTCTAAAAGATCAGGAGTTTCAGGAGGAATCTGCTAATAAGACTACGAGAGTTTTGCATGATCAATAATATTGCTAGAGCATCTTTTAAAACAATTACTAAATCCTGACCAGCGCCTGTTTCTAATCTGTCTGCCTATTTGATTATTTTCTATTCTGTCATTTTTTTTGCTTCAAAAAATTATTCTTTTAAAAACCAATCATTTTTACCATCTTTGAAACCATTAAAGAGTTATATAAAATAGATAAAGTGGAAGCTAGTTCAAGCCTTGGATTGATAATACTTATTACTTGCTGCGGACTGTGTATACTTGCACAGAGTTCTAGAGTCTTTTTATACCATATTTCTACTCACTCTAGGAACCCAACAGTTTTCTATTTCACTAGGACGACCTAGACAACTTAGTCTTAATCCTGAGTTGATTATGGAATCCTGCTCATGAGGGATGGTCCTTTAATTTTTATGGGTGAGAGTGGCCAATACGCCGACTCAATAAGCCTACCATTTTGGGGACAAGACCGAATGGGGAGCTGGGAACATAATCGTACTGAAAGGATTGGAATTCCACAATTCCGTTACAGCGGAAGCAATTGGACCGTTCGTAGTTAATTTTGTTTCTACTAAAATACCAATGCATTGGCAAAAGGTTAAGCGATGAGAAACATACCTCCGTTGACGACTCTGAATACTTCAACGGATGATTCTTGATTGCTCTGCAACAACGAAGAACACCACCATTTGATCTTCCCCGCTATAACTCTGAGATTAGGAACGTAGTTGTGGGACTACCTAATCTTGAATGGGAAAAACTCTTGAGAGAAAATTCTCCCTAGAGTTATTGAGTTGAGAGAATATGAGAGGGCCTTATGGTGGCCATATGTTGTGGTACCTAAACCCTAGGGTTAGTGTTCTATTTATAGGAGAAAGGCCATGAATAAAATATTCATTTAAAATCAATTATTTCCATAACTGATTTAATCTTTTCCATTAATCAATTCCATGACCAATCAATTCCATAATTGATTAATCTTTTCCATAAATGATTGATCACTTCCATAAGTGATTAATCATTTCCATAATTGATTAATTTCCAATTAATTAATTCTTTAATTAATTAATCACCAATTAAATATCATATATTTAATTTCAGACCTTCTATTAGTTAATTAATTAATTAATTACCCAATTAAATATCATATATTTAATTTCAGGCCTTCAATTAATTAATTCTATAATATGAATCAAATTCATATTAAAATTTGAACTCCTTCAAATTCTCTTATATCCTATAAATTTAATATGAATCAAATTCATATTAATATTTGAATTTCTTCAAATATTTATTTCTCTCATAGACTATAGTTTAATTAAATCTCATTTAATTTAAACTAAATTGAATAATTAATTAATTCATAATTAATTAATTCATCTTCTAATTAAATACCCTATATTTAATTAGACATATATTTGAACTCTTTCAAATATATCAATCTCTCAATTTAATAAAGTTTAATCTCAAATTAGACTTTATATTTTAATGCATCATTATACATTACATTATTTTGTATCTCATACAATTAACTTAATTCCCAATATGAATTTGAACTATTCAAATTCTCTCAAGATATATTTGTTCCTAATTACTCTTTACGAGCTAGCAGGGGGACCTAATGGACCTACAGATCAGAAGCTCCAATGATATGAGGTTAATAGATTAAACTCATTAATCAGGTTAACCAATATTCATTAACTGTGGGTCATTCCACTAAAGACCCACAGCTGAACTCTTCTCACTGTAGAACATTTCTGTGTCCATGGATGTAGACCTATACCGGTAAGTCAATCCTTCACGAGTGTTCGTAATCACGGCTGGGTCAAATTACCGTTTTACCCTTGTGTTACATCTGTCTCCTTAAGTACCAGCGCTCCTCTAATGAACAACCTGTTTATGGTCCAACCATTGAACAGAAAGTTCCTCTCGGGCCAGTGAGAGGACGTGATCTCTTTGTTCAAGTCCCAGAGTCACCTCTTAAGGGAACACTCATCTACTTCTCCTAGAAGTGGGAAGGAGTGAATTCCTTCTTGTGTTGTCATGTCCCCAGCCTCCCACTCGGTCTTGTCCCCAAAAAGGAAGGCATATTGAGTCGGCGTATTGGCCACTCTCACCCATGCTAATCAAAGGACAATCCCTCATGAGAAGGAGTTCATGACACACTCAGGATTAAGACTGAGTTACCTAGGTCATCGTATTGAAACAGTAACCTAACTAGTTAACGGTGTTACATCTAGTGGTTTACTATTTCGTGGTCCGGTCTTATGCAAACTCATTGCATAGGATACCCCCGCTTGCATGTCTCCTACATGGACGCCTTGGATTAATACGTTTGTATCGAATACAAAGCGGGCCGTATCACATAGTGTTACCAGGATAAGGTACCCAGCCTTATCCTTGTACTATAGACCTTTTAGGTTGTTACTTGAACATCAATCCCCGTATGTCCCCACATACTAGTTCAAGTCACATGTAAACAACCTTGGATCTTAGTTTATTGGATTTGGGTCAAATTTTGCAATATCTAACAATAACACTTTATTGTAGAAACTCAATTACACTTTATTGAAACAAGTATACAATTTGTTTACATTCACTATCTACGAGTTTTAGGGCATAAAACCCAACACGTACAAGATGGAATTCACTTTTTCCCGACTTTAGGGAAGCATATGAGTGTTCCCTTAAGTGGTGACTCCGAGTCTTGAACAAAGGGCCCTACCCTCTCAATGGCACGAGAGGGTTTTCTGTTTGATGGTTGAACCACAAACAGGTTGTTCATTAGAGGAGAACTGGTACTTAAGGAAATAGAAGTAACCCAGGGGTAAAATGGTAATTTGACCCAGCTGGTGTTACGGACACTCGTGAAGGACTAACTAGTCGATATTGGTCTATATCTATGGACACAGAAAATATGTCTGCAGTGAGAAGAGTGCAACTGTGAGTCTATAGTGGAATGTACACACAGTTAACGAATATTGATTAATTTGGTTAATGAGTTTGACCAATTAATCTCACATCGTTGGAGCTTCTGATCTGCAGGTAATTAGGTCCCACTGGTAGTTCATAAAGTAATTTGAGGCAACTAAGCAATAAATGTAAATTGAAAGTGCTCAATTTACCAAGGGAAACAATATAATATATATTGATATATTATTATGAGAGAAATTAATATTTGAAGAAATTCAAGTATTAATATAAATTTGAGTCACATTAAATTTATGGAAGTTTGAAAGAGTCCAAATAATGAATTAATTAATTTTAAGGCCTAAAATCTATTTGGGCAAATTAATTAATTCAAGGCCGGAAATTAAATATGAGATATTTAATTGGTGATTAATTAATTAAAGAATTCATTAACCGGAAATTAATCGATTATGGAAATAATTAATCATTTAAGGAAATGATTAATCATTTATGGAAATGATTAATCATTTATGGAAACGATCTAATCACTTATGGAAGTAATTAGTCATTTGTGGAAAAGATTAATCAATTATGGAATTGATTGATCTTAGATTGATTAAATAAGGAATAAGATTGAATCAATTTTGGAAAAGATTGATTTAATTGAATATTTTATTCATGGCCTCTCTTCTATAAATAGAACAGTAGACCTAATTGATTCAGTACTCTCCTCTTGCTCTTAGACTCACAAGACAAGACCCTAGAATTCTCTCTAGCCTCCCTCTTAGAGAAAGACTCCCACAAGTCTTTTGCCTCCTAGACTTAGAGACATACCGGTGTAACCTTTGTGGTTATTGTGTCGTTGAAGAAGAATTTTCTAGCGAAGAAACTACAAGGAGGCTGCTGCGCTTTCATTCGTTGAAGTGTCGTTGGCGAAGAACGGTCAAGTCTACAACAATGGTTTGTAACGGTTCTTTCCCATTTCTTTACAAAAGCATGAAAATAAATTAGATTTAATTTTCAAGCATGTTTATAGCAATTTCCAACAACTTTAAAACATGTTTAAAGTTTATTTTGCCTTTTCGTAATGGTATTTTAATCTTAATTAATATTCGGCGTAAGGTCCAATCGATGCGCTTCCGCTGCGTAGGGGCTTTTATCCCCTTCAATTGGTATCAGAGCCATCACTATCCCTATTAATTAATATTAAAATTTGCAATAGGCTCTAATAGGTGAGATTTATGCATAATGTATGTTCGGTTTGCGTTGAACTGTTGAGGTTAATTTTATGGCCATAGATTTTATTTTTATGTGATTTTGATCATGTAAGGCCCAATGTTTTGGGTATTTTTATGTAAAACCGAGTCCTATGTAAGTCCGGGTCTAGAATAGGTTTTTATGAGATGAAAATCGATGAAATCGCCGCTGAAATCCGAGGCCAAAACTGAGAACGAGCTGCTGTTTCTACCCAGAATACGTGATGTGGACTTTTCCTACCGCAAGCGCACGGGTCATGTAATAATATAGTGAATGTAATTCGAATGTCGTCCTCTGGATTGGATTTTTAAGCAAATCAAGTATTGTGAATTATCTCGCTTAATTTTATTTAGGGAACAAAAAGTGATGAATGAATGGTATGAAAACTAAATCAAAACAAGTGAAAAGTGTGGAAATTCAATTGGGAAAAATACTTAGGGAATTGAATTCGCCGATTTAGTCTAGGATTGATTTTAAGGAGTAAGTTATTATGCACAATGAAATTATGAACCTAAGACCCTTTTATGACAACTACCTCTCCCGAGTATAATTGATTCTCATGCAAATTAATCAACTTGATATCCCTATCTAAGTTTGTTCACATGCAAGGCAATGAGATCTTTTGACCAATTCTAAAGTTAATCTAAAACCCGTCACGAAATTAGAAAGTAAACTTTAGTCATGCAATTTTGAGTAAGTCTATGCTAAATCTCCTCTCCCGAGCAAGATCAACACTTAAATCATCCAACTAATGGCCAATTAATTGAAAGCATTAAATCAAGATTACAAACATAATAACCATTGCACAACTTAAACATAAATTCAATCCATAAACTTAATCAACTACATCAATCCCTAAGCTACAGATTTAGCTACTCATGATTGGTGTTACAAGCTCAACTAAATATGTAAAAGCCATAAAATCTAGCTAAAGAAAAGGGAAAGGAAATGAAAAACTTAATGTAGGCCAAGACTGAGCGTCCCCGTCACGATCCCCACGAACGATGGGTTGATTTCCAACTTGCTCCCTTTGCTTTTGCTCCAAGATGCTCTGTTTTGCCCTGTTTTACGGCTCTAAAACGTCCCAAAAACTTCCCTCCCAAAAACCTAGCTGCAAAAGACGTTATATTCTGTTTTTTTCGTCATAGAGTCTCGACGCTATCAAGACAGCGTCCCGACGCTGCCTTCAAAACGCTCGTTTCTGGAAACGAATTAACACAGCGTCGAGACGCTAAGGTCGCAACGTCTCGACGCTGTGACCTTTTTGAGCCTATTCAGATATGGAATGTGAGCGTCGAGATGCTCAAGAGCTAGCGTCTCGACGCTAGCCTGCTGTTGACCCAATTTTGACTTTTTTTCTCTTTGACTCCTTTTCATTCCTTTGCATCTTTTCATGTCCCGAGCACCCTATTGACTCAAATATCACGCTTTAGCTCCAGTCAACCATTTCCTACAAAATAAACATTAAAGCACAATAAAATGACCCAAAAATCACAACAGGGGTAGCTCTTTTTGCCTTAATCTTTATTAACCATTGCATATTGCGCGCATAAGTCATGACTTTTTTCTTTTTCAACAATAACAACAAGAATGATTTTTCGTTACGAACATGATAAGCATATATTCTTTTCTTTTCTCCTAAGCAAGATCAAACATGCTAATTTGCAAAAAATTAACTCTTTAGCTCTACCCAACACCTATCGAGGTGACAACAAGCATATGAACCCAATAATTCGCTCTTAAGCATTCAAATCCAAATCTAGCCAAGACAAATACTCTACTCATGCAAGCCATCTCCTAGAAAAAGTTTAAAAAGTCTCCCTTTTTGAGCACTCATGCTTACAACTCATCACAAGCTTGAAAATTGACAAGAAAGCCTATCCTAGGACATCATAGCCATGCAAAAATAGCATCCAGAAAACAACCATATGCTCAATTCAAAGAAAGCTCAAAACTATAGCCCGAACTCAGATGCTCAAGGGCTCCACAAACATGCTAATCCACCCCCAAACTTAAAACATGCATTGTCCTCAATGTATACAGAAAATAAGGCATAATCAAGCATGAGAACAAAGAAAGAATGGAAGGAGTGAACGATACTGGCCTGGAATGATGCTGACTTCTTGACTGAAAGCTTGGAATCTTGAAAGCTTGAAAGCAAAGGAGAGAAAGAAAACAATACCTACAAAACAAAAACAAACAATAAATCAAAAACAAAAAGAAAACACACTAAACTTACTTGGGTTGCCTCCCAAAAGCGCTTGTTTAACGTCATTAGCTCGACGTGTTGACCGTGCTTCAAGGAGGCTTCTTTTCTGTGAATCCAACCGAGGTGATCTTTCTTGCACCTTACTTGTAGCCCATGAAAAGCACTTCATCTTTAGAGTCTTCAACTGTTTTAAAAATTTCTTTTTCGTTCTTGACTCTAATAGTGAGCTCCCTGCGCTCAATATCAATAATCACTCGCCTAGTAGCGAGGAATGGTCTTCCTAATATGACAGGCATTGAAGGATTTCCTATCATGTCCATAACATACAAGTCAATAGGGAGGAAAAATCTACCTACTCTGATTAAAACATTTTCTACAATGCCAACTGGTCTAACCACAGACTGATCAGCCAATTGGAGCTTTATAGGAGTAGATTTAATCTCACCTATGTCTAACTTTTTACACAAGGACAATGGAATAATATTAATGCTAGCACCTAAGTCACATAATGCTCTAAAAGAGTAAGTACCAAAACTATAAGGAACAGAAAAACTCCCTGGGTCAGCTACTTTTTCAGGTACCTTTTGTTGTACTCTGGTGCTGCATGTGGAAGCAAGATATACAGTGTCAACCTTCTTTTCCTTTCGCTTCTTTGCTAACCACTCCTTCATAAACCTTTTGTATTGGGGCATCTCTAACGCCTCTGCAAAAGGAATATTAATGTTCAGATTCATAAAAGCATTCATAAATTTATCAAACTGAACCTGATTGTTCTTTTTCTTCTTTTTCTTTTTCTTTTCCTTGGGAACCATCAATGTGGGAGCGGGAATAGAAGGCTCAGGTTTAGGCTTTTCAGCCTCATCTGATGATGTGTCCTCCTCAGCTTCCCCTGTAAGCGTGTCATAATCCTCAGACTCAGGTTCCTCTTCAGCTTCCTCCTGGTGCACAGTGATTGCCTTACAGTACTCCATCTGTGTTTTCTCTTGCCCAGCTGGGGCCTTACCTTTATTCATAGAACTCACAACATTTACCAACTGTCCCAGTTGAGTCTCAATGTTCTTGATGGCTGCACTGTGGCCATTCACCGTGGTGTTAATGGCAATGACTGCCTCCTCTAACTTGGTTGTCCTGTTACTTGACTCTGCAATGAAAGCTCCAACAAGATCCTCTAACTTTTTATTTTCTTGAGTTTGAGGGGCCGAACTAGGGGGGGTTAAGAACATTCTTAGTATTTGCATAAGAGAAATTTTCATGGTTCCTATTGTTAGGGTGATAATGTGTAGGTGTAACATTATTATTATATCCCCTAAAATTAGAATTTGATACATACTGAACCTGCTCGATGGTCTCCTCCTGAGGTCTAGGTGCTAAAGCAGCAGCTGATTCAATTGACTGTGTCACTCCCTGTACCTGAAAATTTCATAAAAGCATTAGCAAGGGAGGTCATCTAGGCCTGGAGTGCACTTACTTTATCAACCTCAAACACTCCAGCAGCAATCGTTTTGGGTGTAGACCGCTCAGATGGCCACTGATAGCTGTTGGTGGCCATATCCTCTAGAAGTATGCGAGCATTTTCCACGGTCTTGGACAACAGAGTCCCACCTGCAGCTGCATCAACAATTGTCTTTGTACTAGAAGTTAAACCATTATAAAACAATTGAACCTGAAGCCAGTCGGGGTATCCATGTTGAGGGCACTTCCTCAGTAGCTCTTTAAATCACTCCCAGGCCTCGAACAGCTGCTCATCATATTGTTGTTGGAATGTCCCAATCTCGGTCCTCAGCTTGACCGTCTTTGCAGGAGGGAAAAATTTCTTCAAAAAGGCCTGGACCAAAGCATCCCAGGTGGTAATGCTCCCAGGGGTAATAGACTACAACCAATCTCGTGCTTTATCCTGCAAAGAAAAAGGAAATAAACGTAAGCGAATAGCATCCTCAGAAACTCCATTAATTTTTACCGTCCCACAAATATCCAAAAATGATTTAATATGAGAATTTGGATCCTCGGTGGGCGATCCTCTATATGCACAGTCTCAAGCCATCTGAATGAGACCGGTCTTCAGCTCAAAGTTGTTGGCATTAATCGGGGCATAGACAATCCCCGACTGTTGCCCCTGAAACACGGGCTGAAAGTAGTCTCTAATAGGTCTAGGCTTCTCAGGTGGATTTTGGTCAGCCATGTGAATAATTTCTCTGTTTTCTCTTCGAATCCTATAAATTGTTCTTTCGATCTCGGGATCCAACGGTATCAATTCTCTACTACTACGCATACAAAAACAAAACTACCCTAAAAAGGAAAGAACACAATTATGGAAAGAAATAAAGTAAAGAAAACAACTAATCTAAATATGGAAAATATAATCTAGAAAAGGAAACAAAATAACCTAAATATGGAATGCAAAAATAAATATGGCACAATACAAAAAGAAACTAACAAATAAGGAAAAACTAATCTAAAAAGGAATAACAAGAAATAAATAAGGAAAAGATTACACAAATTAAAGAAAAACTAAACTAGAAAAACAAATATGGAAAGAAAAACAAATAAGGAAAAAAATGCAATCAACCTAAAAAAGTAAAAATACACCCTAAATTAAGATCAAACAATTTTTTCACAATATCAATCTAGCTAAATGTGCCAATCCCCAGCAACGGCGCCAAAAACTTGATGTGGACTTTTCCTACCGCAAGCGCACGGGTCAAGTAATAATATAGTGAATGCAATTCGAATGTCGTCCTCTGGATTGGATTTTTAAGCAAATCAAGTATTGTGAATTATCTCGCTCAATTTTATTTAGGGAACAAAAAGTGATGAATGAATGGTATGAAAACTAAATCAAAACAAGTGAAAAGTGTGGAAATTCAATTGGGAAAAATACTTAGGGAATTGAATTCGTCGATTTAGTCTATGATTGATTTTAAGGAGTAAGTTATTATGCACAATGAAATTATGAACCTAAGACCCTTTTATCACAACTACCTCTCCCGAGTATAATTGATTCTCATGCAAATTAATCAACTTGATATCCCTATCTAAGTTTGTTAACATGCAAGGCAATGAGATCTTTTGACCAATTCTAAAGTTAATCTAAAACCCGTCACGAAATTCGAAAATAAACTTTAGTCATGCAATCTTGAGTAAGTCTATGCTAAATCTCCTCTCCCGAGCAAGAATCAACACTTAAATCATCCAACTAATGGCCAATTAATTGAAAGCATTAAATCAAGATAACAAACATAATAACCATTGCACAACTTAAACATAAATTCAATCCATAAACTTTATCAACTACATCAATCCCTAAGCTACAAGTTTAGCTACTCATGATTGGTGTTACAAGCTCAACTAAACATGTAAAAGCCATAAAATCTAGCTAAAGAAAATGGAAAGGAAAGGAATAACTCAATGTAGGCCAAGACCAAGCGTCCCCGTCACGATGGGTTGATTTCCAACTTGCTTCCTTTGCTTTTGCTCCAAGATGATCTGTTCTGCCCTGTTTTACGGCTCTAAAACGTCCTAAAAACTTCCCTCCCAAAAACCTAGCCGCAAAAGACGTTATATTCTGTTTTTTCGTCATAGCGTCGAGATGCTGCTGTCAAGACAGCGTCTCGATGCTGCCTTCAAAACGCGCGTTTGTGGAAACGAATTAACACAGCGTCGAGACGCTAAGGTCGTAGCGTCGAGACGCTGTGACCTTTTCACGCTTATTCAGATATGGAATGTGAGCGTCTCGACGCTCAAGAGCTAGCGTCTCGACGCTAGCTTGCTGTTGACCCAATTTTGACTTTTTTTCTCTTTGACTCCTTTTCATTCCTTTGCATCTTTTCACGTCTCGAGCACCCGATTGACTCAAATATCACGCTTTAGCTCCAATCAACCATTTCCTACAAAATAAACATTAAAGCACAATAAAATGACCCAAAAATCATAAAAGACTAGCTAAATTAAATAAGTAAAGATAGCTAGCTATGCTCGCTATCAATACGCTCCTAGACGTAACAGCGTCGGGACGCTGTTCACAAAGCGCCTCGACGCTGTCCCGATTCCGCAGGCTCTCAGGTAAGGAAATGACACAACGTCGGGACGCTGCGTTGAGAGTCTCGACGCTGTCCCAATTGTGGCGCGCATTAGGGTTTTGCGAGGACAAGATTTGGCCGGTTCAAGGAGGTGGGCGGTCTGGTTCGGTTGGACTAGGACCAATTCGATCCGTTTCAGCTGAATTTCAGCTTGGTTCGTTATTTTGAAGGCCGGTTCGAGGTGGTTCAGGGGGGTTCGTGCCGTCTAGGCCATTTTTTGGAGCTGCAGAAGGATTTTAGGATAGAATTTAGCTAAAATTAATGTAATTTAATACTTTATTTTATTGCAGGAGCCAAAATTAACCGGTTCAATTGCTATTTATATGCTTTATGGATGTCATATAGAATTTTTAATCCCACCTTAGGTTATAAACATGCTCATGCATTTATTTATATATTATAAATAGTTATAATGTATGTTTTAAATGCATGAAATTGTTTTCATATTTTTTAATATAAGTGTATATTAATTATATGAAAATTTGGAAAGCATGAAGCATGTCATTACTTAAATTAAATATAAATAGTTATGTTTAATGTGATGAATGAAGCATGCTTGATTGATTTTCTTGATTGGCTTATAATTATTATATTAAAAGAAAATCAATATTGCATGAAGCATGAAACATCCATAGTTAATAATATAATTGTTATATTATTCATGTGATGCAATTAGTATGGTTTAATTATTTAATTTGAATAAGATTGTTGAATGAATTAAACCCTAGATTCTTGATTATAGGATTGATCATTAAAATTTGAAATAGTTCTTTAATATTAATGATTAGAAACCGTCAATCTATAATCAAGAATTGCATGCAAACATAAGATCATAGGAAAAATTGAATTAATTTTAAATTGTTTAAAATTAATTAGACCTAGATCAGTTTCTAATAAGATTAGAATTATTTCTTACTTAGAATTAAAAATAGTTTTAATTGACTAAGTAGGAAAAACATTGTTATGATTATAAGGGAACTCCACCGGTAATGTTCTGTCCAAGGCTGGGGGTATTTAAGTTGACGGTTTACGGAACACCTCCTACTTGGGAACTGACCCGAAATACCGGAGTTGAATTAATCATAGTTAAATGTTAGCATGCAATGTCACTAGGTTTATTAAAAGTGTTTAATGCACCTAGATCTTTAGAGTAAAGACCTTACATTACTTAGGTTATAAGGGAACTCTCTCGGTAAAGTTCTGTCTAAGGTTGGGGGTATTTAAGTTGACAGTTTACGGAAAACCTCCTACCTGGGAATTAACTCGAACCTTGAGTTGAATTAACCATAGTAGTGTTGACTTGCAATGTTGGGTTGATTAAAAGAAGTTTAATTCACCTAAAACATTGCGGATGAATCCTTTCCATAATTGTTATAATAGGATCAGACTTAGATAGATTGACTTAGCCGAATTTTATCTAAGTTAAACAACCCTATATTAATCTTAGGACATTTTCAATGGGAGGAAAATTACAAAATGAGATTTAAATCAAGTTTTGCTCCTACGTCCCTATATTCACAACGTGAGGTTCGTGCTCGGCTTCGAGTCACCTTAGGAGCGGCCTCCCTTCGGAAAGTGTTTGCATGAATCAATAACAAGGTGAATGGGAAAAATGTCTAGAGTAAGTGGGAGCGGGACACGTGTCAACATAACCCTCGGTCTCCGACCCTAGTTCACACTGTGAGAGTCCTATGATCCGCCTGCAGGTTGTCTTGGCGCAACCATCCCATCGGAAGGCCTGATCATAGGATTCGGAACATCGTGAACTCCTGAATAGGATAGGAGCTCTTAGGCTAATTACCAATAGTTGTTTTTCCCTTCGGTAGTCTGTTGGTGCGTGCCTCTGAGATCTGAAAGTGGGAAGGTTACACTTACAAGGATGAGTTAAAAGTGTCAACAAATCCTTGACCGAACAACGGTGGCCAATGTCTATAGGATTATGAGTTATTCTGGAATTAGAATTAGCTGAGAAATGTCTCATTTCAGATGAGGAGTACCTGATCACCCTTCGGTGGCTGATATTCTAAACCTCTGAAACATCGTTGCAAAACTAAATCAATAGTTTTAGGGTTCTGTGATTGTCTGTTTTGCTAAATTGATTGGATTGTGTGCAATTGTTTGCTTGTATGATGTGTTAAGGCAAAGATAACTAATACAGTCATTGTTTGTTTAAATTTCAGCAATGTCTTCCTCAATAGTCTCTCCGCTTAAAAATGAGAAATTAACCGACGAAAATTACGTTACGTGGAAGTCGAACCTGAATACGATTCTTGTTGTCGATTATCTGCGGTTCGTCTTAACGGAGGAGTGTCCTCCAACCCCTACTCGTAATACATCTCAAGCAATTAAGGATGCTTATGATTGCTGGACAAATGCCAATGATAAGGCTCACGTCTATATCCTAGCCAGCTTATCTGAAGTTTTGGCTAAAAGGCATGAGGGCATGGTAACAGCAAGGGAGATTATGAACTCTCTCCAGGAGATGTTTGGACAACCGTCCTACCAACTCCACCATTACGCTCTCAAATACGTTTATAGCTGCCGCATGAAAGAGTGCACGTCTGTTCGGGAACATGTCTTGGATATGATGGTCCAATTCAACGTGGCAGAAGCAAACGGGGCGGTCATAGATGAGCGTAGTCAGGTTGCATTCATCTTAGAATCTCTTCCGAATAGTTTTCTACAGTTTCGAAGCAATGTAACGATGAATAAAATAGCATTCAACCTGACTAGCCTCCTGAATGAGCTACAACTCTATCAGTCTCTTCTTAAGAACAAGGGACAGGTAGAAGGAGAGGCAAACGTTGTTTACTCTAAAAGAAAGTTCGAGAAGGATTCATCCTCTGGAACTAAATCTGTAGCCACTTCTTCAAAGAAAACTCAGAAGAAGAAATGAAACAAGGGGAAAACTTCTGGTATTGCTGCTAAAAGTAAGGGAAAAGCCAAAGTTGTGGCAGACAAGGGCAAGTGTTTCCACTGCAATGTAGATGGACACTAGAAGAGAAACTGCCCAAAGTACCTTGCTGAGAAAAAAAAAGGAAAATGAAGGTAAATTTGATTTACTAGTTTTAGAAACATGCCTAGTAGAACATGATGAGTTTACCTGGATACTTGATTCAGGAGCAACTAATCATGTTTGCTCTTCTTTTCAGGAAAATAATTCCTTTCGGCAGTTGAACGATGGGGAAATGAAACTCAGGGTCGGAACTGGAGAAGTTATTTCAGCTAAAACAGTGGGGACTGCGAAATTATTTTTTAGAAATAGATTCTTACTTTTAGAAAGTTTGTTAATTGTTCCCAAGATTAAGAGGAACTTAATTTCTATTTCATGTTTGATTGAACAATCGTATACAGTTACTTTTGATATGAATGAAGTGTTCATTTATAAGAATGGTGTACTTATTTGTTCAGCCAAATTAGAAAATAACTTGTATGTATTAAGACCAACCGAAAACAAAGCACTTTTAAATCACGAATTATTTAAAACTGCTGAAACTCAAAGAAAAAGGCAAAAGATTTCTCCAACAAGTAACAATACTCATCTTTGGCATCTTAGACTTGGTCATATAAACATCGATAGAATCGGTCGTTTGGTAAAGAATGGACTTCGAAGCAAGTTAGAAGATGATTCACTACCACCTTGTGAATCTTGTCTCGAAGGAAAAATGACCAAAAGACCCTTTACTGGAAAAGGTTACAGAGCCAAAGAAACCTTAGAGTTAATACATTCGAATCTATGTGGTCCAATGAATGTAAAAGCTCGAGGAGGGTACGAATATTTCATCTCATTTATAGATGATTATTCAAGATATGTTACTTGTACTTAATGGGACATAAGTCTGAAGCCCTTGAAAAGTTTAAGGAGTTTAAGGCTGAGTTGAAAACCCATTAGGTAAATCTATTAAAGTACTTTGATCTGATCGAGGAGGGGAGTATATGGATCAAAGATTCCAGAATTATATGATAGAACATGGAATCCAATCTCAACTCTCAGCCCCTAGTACAACTTAGCAAAATGGTGTATCAGAAAGGAGAAATAGAACCTTGTTAGACATGGCTTGATCAATGATGAGCTATGCTCAATTGCCTAGCTCGTTTTGGGGGTATGAAGTAGAGACTGCAGTACACATCTTGAACAATGTTCCCTCGAAAAGTATTTCTGAAACGCCTTTCGAATTATGGAAGAGACGTAAACCTAGTTTTCATCACTTTCACATATGGGGTTGTCCAGCACACGTGCTTGTGACAAATCCTAAGAAACTGGAACCTCGTTAAAAAATGTGTCAATTTGTTGGTTACCCTAAAGAAATGAGAGGTGGTTATTTCTACGACCCACAAGAAAATAAGGTGATTGTATCGACGAACGCCACTGTTGGTCGATTTTCCGCAAGCGCACGGGTCGTCACAAGTAATATAAAACGGTAGGTAATACCGAGTATCGAATCCTCAGGGAAATTGAATTAATTCCATTAAGTACCAAGAATCATCATGTTTTAATTTTATTTAGAAGATCAACTTGAATGATAGTGCGAAAATTAAAGGAATTAATAAAAATAAACATGTAATAATGAAATGAAAATATCCAATTAAGGGGGGGGCGTGACCTAGGGTGCTATCTAGCTTTCTTGGATTTGTAGCTCAAATACATGGATGCATGTAACTAATAATCAACAATCCCATAAATCTAGAAGTAATTACAAGCGGATTTCTCTTTCAAGCTCCTCCACATCTCATACTAACATAACTAATTTATGTGTCCATCTCCTTAGTAAATCATAGTATGGCATTAAGCAACTTCATAATCAATTTCTAACAATTCTCTTTCACTCTCGTGTTCCAAGCAATCGTTAGCCATGCAATTAGGATCTAATCTAATTTCTCTCTGTCGAGTATCAATTTAGACCAACAAATCAATTAATCCGTGATCAAGAGATTAAAAGCATTAAGCAAGAATTGCATAGATGAAATATGAAGAATTTCATTACATAATCCAAGTAATTGCGCTACAATATCCAATTAACTAGAATAACAGCCCTAGGTCTCAAGATCTACTCACAAATGGAAATAATTTTGCCAAAATGATCTTGATCCATAGGCCTAACTCAAATTACAACAAGGAATTATAAAGAAGTAAGGAGGAAATAACCGATAAGTCGATCCCAAGTTCCGGCTACGATCATCTCGAATCTTGAGCCTTAGAATCTCGCTAAATTCCCACTTTTTCTCCACAATTCTTCTCACTTTTTCTCTCTATTGAGCTGGGGGAGAGCTCCCCCAAATTTTGGGATGATTTGAACCAAAGGGAAGGGGCCTTTTTATAGTGCAAGGGGCTGGAATTTTCTTGCTGAACAAGTCGACAGCGTCGAGACGCTACGTCACAGCGTCGAGACGATGTGACGTCATGTTGTCTTGGGGCAGAAGTCGTCGCAGCGTCGCGATGCTACGCAGACAGCGTCGCGACGCTGTCGCAATTTTTGCACGCGCTATTCTGACCACCTAGCGTTGAGACGCTACGGTCCTAGCGTCTCGACGCTAGGCCTTCTAGAAGCCTGATTTGCAGATTTTTGCCTCCTTTCTTCAAACTTTTGGGCTTTTTTGGGCCTCCCACTTTAATTATCTTCTCTTCTTGGACCTTAGGGCTTGGATCTTCAATGATTATTCTTTAAATTGCCCAAAAAGTCTCCAAATTTACCCAAATTCTCTTAAAATCTCAGTTTTGCTGCCCGAACTCGGTTTTCTGTAAAATCAACATAAAAATACATTAAAGCTCACAATTTATGCACAAAACTAGCTAAAATTAATAGGAAAATGATGACATTTTTGCATGTCATCAGCCACCTTCTTGGAGGAAGACCACATGAGGGATCATAAACCACGTACCAAAAAAATATTAGGAGAAGCTACTGAAGAATCACCAAGAGTTGTTGACGAAGTTGGACCTTCAACAAGGGTTGATGAAGGAACTAGTTCTTCAGATCCATCTCGTCCATCTCAAACGTTGAGAATGCCTCGGCGCAGTAGGAGGATTGTATTACAACCTGATCGCTACTTGGGTTTAACTGAAACTCAGGTTGTCATACCTAATGATGGCATTGAGGATCCATTGTCCTATCGACAGACAATGAATGACGAAGATAAGGATGAATGGGTCATAGCCATGAACTTGGAAATGGAGTCAATGCACTCCAATTTTGTATGGGAACTCGCAGTTCTACCAGATGGGGTAAAACCCATAGGGTGCAAATGGATCTATAAGAGAAAAAGAGATGCAGCTGGAAAGGTACAGACCTTCAAAGTTAGACTAGTGGCAAAGGGTTATACCCAAAAGGAAGGGGTTGACTATGAGGAAACCTTTTCTCCTGTAGCCATGTTAAAGTCCATAAGAATTCTCTTATCCATAGCCACATATTATGACTATGAAATATGGAAAATGGACGTCAAGACTGCCTTTCTGAATGGTCATCTTGAAGAGAATATCTTCATGTCTCAACCTGAAGGGTTCATAGCCCAAGGTCAGGAGCAAAAGGTTTGTAAGCTCAATCGATCCATTTATGGATTGAAACAAGCGTCCAGATCATGGAACATTAGATTTGATACTGCGATCAAATCTTTTGGTTTTGACCAAAACGTTGATGAGCCTTGTGTGTACAAGAAAATCAACAAAAAGAAAGTAGCTTTTCTAATACTTTATGTAGACGATATCCTACTCATTGGGAATGATGTAGGGTACCTCACTGACATTAAAAAATGGCTAGCAGCCCAATTCCAAATGAAAGATCTGGGAGAGGCTCAATATGTTCTGGGAATCCAAATCATTAGGGATCGTAAGAACAAAACGCTAGCACTGTCTCAAGCAACGTATATTGACAAAATGTTGTTGATGCGCAAATTGCTAACTGCAAGTGTACCGGCCCAAGTTATAATATAGTGATTTAAAATCGAATGTCATCCTCTTGATTGGTTTTCTAGTTCCCCTAATTATTAAAGGTATATTCGCCCAATTTTATTTAGAGAAAATAAACGAGATATATGCAAATCAATGAAAAACTAATCAAAGAAATAAAATATGGAAACTCAATGGAGAAAGGCCTTAGGGAATTGATTTCACCTATTAGATGCATGAATTAATTCAAAGAATAATTAAGAACGAACACATAACAAATTCATAAACCAAGGATTATCGATAATTAAAAGCCTCTCCCGAGTACAATTAATTCTTTATGCAAATTAAGAAATTGATATCCCTATCTAATTTCAACAACAAGCATAAGCAATAAGAACAATCCTTATAACGGTTTCTCAAGCAATCCCAAATCTCCCGATTAAAGAATTACCTAAGTTATGCAATTGATGGTCCAATCTAAACTACCCTCTCCCGAGCAATTAGTTCAGAAACGAAAATCATACAATCCGTGATCAAGGGATTATAAGCAATAAGCATACAATTGCATAAATAAACCACGTTACGAAACGTCCTAAAAAAACCGTAAATTAATCCATACAAGCTAATGGCTACATCAAGTCCCTAAGAAACGAAACTTAGCTACACATGGTCTCTAAAATACAAGCGAAATTAGTCCCAAACATGCTAAAAATCAGTACGAGAAATAAGGGAGAAAGATTAAACTCGCTAGCTGTGATTCTCGTGCGTTCCCGTCACGATCCTCCCGATCCAAGCTCCCATTGTTTCTCCCCTGCTCTGTCCGTTTTCTCTCTCTAGAAGTCGTGTTTCTCTCTCCAAAACATCTCCCCCAATCAGATAGCATCGTTTTCCTTATATACTGCTCATTCTGCGCGACAGCATCGAGACGCTAAGGACACAGCGTCGCGACGCTGTCGCACGCGTGCCCTAATTAAATCTGGAAAGTTCGCAGCGTCTCGACGCTGTGGAGGTAGCGTCTCGACGCTGCCTCGATCTCGCGCTTATCCTGATCGTTGGCTAGCGTTGAGACGCTCCAAGGGCTAGCGTCTCAACGCTGGGCCCAAATTTGTTCTTCATTTTCTGTTTTCTTGGCTCGAACTTATTCTTTAGCTCTTAAATCACCAGTAATGTTCAAAAACGTCGATTTCCATTGAAATGTTTGATTCCTATAAAACAAAACCAAATAGACATAAAATTGGCCAAATAGTACCCAAGACTAACGCTAAAATCATATAAAATATAGCACAATAAATCGTGCTATCAATTGTCTCGATATTCGATGCAAAACTCCAAGAAGAGACTATTACCCTTCAGACATGGGGTACACCTGTCTAAGGAACAATCTCCTAAGACACCTCAAGAAATTGAGAACATGAGACACATTCCCTACGCCTCAGCTGTGGGCAGCTTAATGTATGTTATACTCTACACTAGGCCTGACATATGTTATGTAGTGGGAGTAGTCAGTAGGTATCAGTCTAATCCAGGATTAGACCACTGGGGATCGGTTAAGAATATTCTCAAGTATTTCCGGAGAACGAGGGACTACATGCTTGTGTATGGAGCTAAGGATTTGATTCTTACTGGATACACTGACTCTGACTTTCAAGCTGATAAGGATTCAAGGAAATCCACATCAGGATCAGTATTCACCCTCAATGGAGGAGCAGTAGTTTAGAGAAGCATCAAACAAGGATGCATAGAAGACTCAACCATGGAGGTTGATTATGTAGCAGCTTGCGAAGCAGCTAAGAAGGCAGTATGGCTTAGAAAGTTCTTGACTATTTGGAAGTTGTTCTGAATATGAACGTGCCCATAACACTATATTGTGACAACAGTGGGGCTGTAGTCAACTTAAAAGAACCTCGAAACCACAAACGAGGTAAACACATCGAGAGGAAGTATCACCTGATACGGGAGATTGTGCAACGAGGAGATGTGATCGTCACTAAGATCGCCTCAGAGCACAACATCGTTGATCCATTTATGAAGGCTCTCACAGCTAAAGTGTTTGAGGGTCTTTTTGAGGGTCTAGGTCTACAAGATATGTATGTCATCTAATCTAGGACAAGTGGGAGAAATGTATAATGGGTATAAGGATGCCCTAGTTCATTGTATTATTATAGTATACATGACATTTCAAGCTTTAGATTATTGAAATTACATCCCACTAACTAGCGTTTTAGTTTAAGTGGTAATTTGTTGGGTTTTATGCCCTAAAACTCGTAGATAGTGAATGTAACCGTTGACCGGATATTAATGAAATAATATTGATAATTTTTTCCACTAAATGTTATTAGTTATTTTATATTTGTCTTTGCCTAAAATAACCCTGATCCAATAAACTAGACATCCTAGGTTGTAATATGAGTCTTGAACTATATGTGGCGACATATGGGGATCATTGTTCAAGAAACAGCCTAAAAGGTCTATAGTATAGGGATAAGACTAGGTGTCTTATCCTGGTAACACTATGGATACGACCCACTTTGTATTTGATACAAACGCTATGATCCAACGCGTTCGTGTAGGAGACATGTGAGTGGGGGTATCCTATGCAATGAGTTTGCATAAGACAGGACCGCGAAATTGTAGCCACTGGTTATAACACAGTTAACTAGTTGGTTTTCTATTGCACTATGACAACCTAGACAACTTAGTCTTAATCCTGAGTTGATTATGGAATCCTGCTCATGAGGGATTGTCCTTTGATTTTTATGGGTGAGAGTGGCCAATATGCCGACTCAATAAGCCTACCATTTTGGGGACAAGACCGAATGGTTAGCTGGGAACATAATCGTACAAGATGGAATTCACTCATTCCCGACTTTAGGAAAGTAAATGAGTGTTCCCTTAAGTGGTGACTCCGAGTCTTGAATAAAGGGTCCTACCCTCTCAATGGCACGAGAGAGTTTTCTGTTTGATGGTTGGACCAAAAACAGGTTGTTCATTAGGGGAGAACTGGTACTTAAGGAAATAAAAGTAACCCAGGGGTAAAACGGTAATTTGACCCAGCTGGTGTTACAGACACTCGTGAAGGACTAACTAGCCGATATTGGTCTATATCTGTCGACACAGAAAATATGTCTGCAGTGAGAAGAGTGCAACTGTGAGTCTATAGTGGAATGCACACACAGTTAACGAATATTGATTAATTTGGTTAATGAGTTTGACCAATTAATCTCACATCGTTGGAGCTTCTGATATGCAGGTCCATTAGGTCCCAGTGGTAGCTCATAAAGTAATTTGAGGCAACTAAGTAATAAATGTAAATTGAAAGTGTTCAATTTACTAAGGGAAACAATATAATATATATTGATATATTATTATGAGAGAAATTAATATTTGAAGAAATTCAAGCATTGATATAAATTTGAGTCACATTAAATTTGTAGAAGTTTGAAATAGTTCAAATAATGAATTAATTAATTTTAAGGCCTAAAATCTATTTGGGCAAATTAATTAATTAAAGGCCGTAAATTAAATATGAGATATTTAATTGGTGGTTAATTAATGTATCGCCCCAGGCCCAGCATTCGGAATTCGGATTCGGCACTTAAGACCCCGACATTCCCCTGCGACCCGGCCACGTTACCATACTTGTATTAAATTGCTTCCAAGAGTGAAGACTATCCCCACAAACCAACACGGGGTTCTTTTAGCATGTTTTGTCCTCACTCACATTTACGAAGGCTCTCACGGCTAAAGTGTTTAAGGGTCATCTAGAAGGTCTAGGTCTACGAGATATGTATGCCATCTAATCTAGGGCAAGTGGGAGAAATGTATAATGGGTATAAGGATGCCCTAGTTCATTGTATTAATATACATGACATTTCCAGCTTTAGATTATTGCATTTACATCCCACTAACTAGTGTTTTAGTTCAAGTGGGAGTTTGTTGGGTTTTATGCCCTAAAACTCGTAGATAGTGAATGTAACCGTTGACCGGATATTAATGAAATAATATTGATATATTTTTCCATTAATTGTTATTAGTTATTTTATATATGTCTTTGCCTAATAATAACCCTAATCCAATAAACTAGACATCCAAGGTTGTAATATGAGTCTTGAACTATATGTAGCGACATATGGGATTATTGTTCAAGAAACAGCCTAAAGGGTCTATAGTATAAGGATAAGACTGGGTGCCTTATCCTGGTGACACTATGGATACGGTCCACTTTGTATTTGATACAAACGCTGCGATCCAACGCGTTCGTGTAGGAGACATGTGAGTGGGGGTATCCTATGCAATGAGTTAGCATAAGACCGGACCGCGAAATAGTAACCACTGGTTATAACACCGTTAACTAGTTGGTTTTCTATTTCACTAGGACGACCTAGACAACTTAGTCTTAATCCTGAGTTGATTATGGACTCCTGCTCATGAGAGATTGTCCTTTGATTTGTATGGGTGAGAGTGGCCAATATGCCGACTCAATAAGCCTACCACTTTGGGGACAAGACCGAATGGGGAGTTGGGAACATAATCGTACAAGATGGAATTCACTCCTTCCCGACTTTAGGGAAGCAGATGAGTAAGTGGTTACTCCGAGTCTTGAACAAAGGGCCCTACCCTCTCAATGGCACGAGAGGGTTTTCTGTTTGATGGTTGGACCACAAACAGGTTGTTCATTAGAGGAGAATTGGTACTTAAGGAAATAGAGGTAACCCAGGGGTAAAACGGTAATTTGACCCAGCTGGTGTTACGGACACTCGTGAAGGACTAACTAGTCGATATTGGTCTAGATCCGTGGACACAGAAAATATGTCTGCAGTGAGAAGAGTGCAACTGTGAGTCTATAGTGGAATCTACACACAGTTAACGAATATTGATTAATGTAGTTAATGAGTTTGACAAATTAATCTCACATCGTTGGAGCTTCTGATCTGCAGGTCCATTAGGTCCCACTGGTAGCTCGTAAAGTAATTTGAGGCAACTAAGTAATAAAAGTAAATTGAAAATGTTCAATTTATTAAGGGAAACAAATATAATATATATTGATATATTATTATGAGAGAAATTAATATTTGAAAAGTTCAAATATAAATTTATGGAAGTTTGAAAGAGTTCAAAATAATGAATTAATTAATTTAAGGCCTAAAATGTGTTTGGGCAAATTAATTAATTCTAGGCCGGGAATTAAATATGTGATATTTAATTGGTGGTTAATTAATTAAAGAATTCATTAACCGAGAATTAATCAATTATGGAAATAATTAATCACTTAAGGAAGTGATTAATCATTTAAGGAAATGATCTAATCACTTATGGAAGTAATTAGTCATTTGTGGAAAAGATTAATCAATTATGGAATTGATTAATCATGATTGATTAATTAAGGAATAAAGATTGAATCAATTATGGAAAAGATTGATTTAATTGAATATTTTATTCATGGCCTCTCTTCTATAAATAGAACACTAGACCTAATTGGTCATGACACTTGACACTCTTGAAAGACAAGACCTAGAATTCTCTCTAGCCTCCCTCTTAGAGAAAGACTCCCACAAGTCTTTTGCCTCCTAGACTTAGAGACATACCGGTGTAACCTCTGTGGTGATTGTGTCAATCAAAGAAGAAATTTCCAGCGAAGAAAAGAAAAGGCGGCTGCTGCGTTTTCGTTCGTGGAGCGTCGTTGGCGAAGAACGGTCAAGTCTTCAACGAAGGTTTGTAACGGTTCTTCCTCTTTTCTTTAGAAAAGTTTTAAAAATAAATTTAGATTTATTTTAGCATGTTTAAACCAATTTTACAGCGGCTTTAAAGGTTGTTTAAAGTTTTTGTTTGAGTTATCGTAACGGTATTTTAATGTTAATTAATATACGACGTAAGGTCCAATCGATGCGCTTCCGCTGGTCCAATCGATGCGCTTCCGCTGCGTGGGGACTTTTATTCCCTTCAATCGGCATCAGAGCCATCACTGTCCCTATTAATTAATTTTAAAAAGTTGCGATAGGCTCTAAAAGGTGGGATTTATGCATAATGTATGTTTGGTTTGCGTTGAACTGTTTGGGTTAATTTTATGGCCATAGATTTTATTTTTATGTGATTTTGATCATGTAAGGCCCGGTGTTTCGGGTATTTTATGTAAAATCGAGTCCTATGTAAGTCCGGGTCTAGAATAGGTTTTTATGAGATGAAAATCGGAGCAATCGTCGCTGAAATCGGGGCCAAAATCGGAGAATCGATGCTGCTGTCGCCCAGATTCTGCCTCTAGACGCAACAGCGTCGGGACGCTACTTCAACAGCGTCTCGACGCTGTCTCGATACCGAAGGCGCTCGGTAAGGAAAGCACACAGCGTCGGGACGCTACCTTAACAGCGTCTCGACGCTATCTCGATTACGCAGGCGCCAGATAAGGAAAACGCACAGCGTCGGGACGCTATCAACACAGCGTCTCGACGCTGTCACGATGGAGGCGCGACCTAGGGTTTCAAAAGGCTTGGTTCAAGGCATGACCGGTCTGGTTCGGACCGGTTCGGCTGGGCTGGGACCTATTTGGTCCGGTTCAGCCAATTTTTGGCATGGTTCGTGATTTTGGAGGCCGGTTCGAGGTGGTTCGGGGCGGTTCGTGCTGTCTAGACCAATTCCGGAGCTGTACATGGTTGTTTTAGGATAGAATTTAGCTAAATTAATGTAATTTAAATCTTTATTTTATCCTAGAGGCCAAAATTAACCGGTTCAATTGCTATTTATATGCTTTATGGATGTCATATAGAATATTTAATCTCACCTTAGGTTATAAACATGCTCATGCATTTTTTTATATATTATAAATTGTTATAATGTATGTTTAAATGCATGGTTTTGTTTTCATATTTTTAATATAAGTGTATATTAATTATATGAAAAACTGGAAATCATGAAGCATGTCATTACTTAAATTAAATATAAATAGTTATGTTTAATGTGATGAATGAAGCATGCTTGATTGATTTTCTTGATTGGTTTTAATTGTTATAATAAAAGAAAATCAAAAATTGCATGAAGCATGAAACATCCATAGTTAATAATATAATTGTTATATTATTCATGCAATTAGTGTGGTTTAATTATTTAATTTGAAGGAGATTGTTGAATAAATTAAACCCTAGATTCTTGATTATAGGATTAATCATTAAAATTTGAAATAGTTCTTTAATATTAATGATTAGAAACCGTCAATCTATAATCAAGATTTGCATGCAAACATAAGATCATAGGATGAATTGGATTAATTTTAAATTGTTTAAAATTAATTAGACCTAGATCAATTTCTAATAGGATTAGAATCTTTTCTTACTTAGTATTTAAAAATAGTTTTAATTGACTAAGTAGGAAAAACATTGCTATGATTATAAGGGAACTCCACCGGTAATGTTCTGTCTAAGGCTGGGGGTATTTAAGTTGACGGTTTACGGAACACCTCCTACCTGGGAACTGACCTGGAATACCGGAGTTGAATTAATCATAGTTAAATGTTAGCATGCAATGTCACTAGGTTTATTAAAAGTGTTTAATGCACCTAGATCTTTAGAGTAAAGACCTTACATTACTGAGGTTATAAGGGAACTCTCTCGGTAAAGTTCTGTCTAAGGCTGGGGGTATTTAAGTTGACGGTTTACGGAACACCTCCTACCTGGGAACTGACCCGAACATTGAGTTGAATTAACCATAGTAATGTTGACTTGCAATATTGGGTTTATTAAAAGAAGTTTCATTCATCCAAAAGATTGCAGTTGAATCATTTCCATAATTGTTATAATAGGATCAGACTTCGATAGATTGACTTAGCCAAATACTATCTAAGTTAAATAACCCTATATTAACCTTAGGACATTTTCAGTGGGAGGAAAGTTACAAAACGAGATTTAAATCAAGTTTTGCTCCCACGTCCCTATATTCACAACGTGAGATTCATGCTCGGCTTCGAGTCGCCTTAGGAGCGGCCTCCCTTCGGAAAGTGTTTGCATGGATCAATATCAAGGTGAATGGGAAAAATGTCTAGAGTAAGTGGGAGCGGGACACGTGTCAACGTATCCCTCGGTCTCCGCCCATAGTTCACACCGTGAGAGTCCTATGATCCGCCTGCAGGTTGTCCTGGCGCAACCATCCCTTCGAAGGGCCTGGTCATAGGATTCGGAACATCGTGAACTCCTGAAAAGGATAGGAGCTCTTAGGCTAATCACCAACAGTTGTCTTTCCCTTCGGTAGCCTGTTGGTGCGTGCCTCTGAGATCTGAAAGTGGGAGGGTTACACTTACGAGGATGAGTTAAAAGTGTTAACAAACCCTTGACCGAACAACGGTGGCTAATGTCTATAGGAATATGAGTTATTCTGGAATTAGAATTAGCTGAGAGGTGTCTCATTTCAAAGGAGGAGTGTCTGATCACCCTTCGGTGGCTGACATTCTAAATCTCTGAAACGTCGTTGCAAAACTAAATCGATAGTTTTAGGGTTCTGTGATTGTCTGTTTTGCTAAATTGATTGGATTGTGTGCAATTGTTTGCTTGTATGATAGGTTAAGGCAAAGATAAGTAATACGGTCATTGTTTGTTTAAATTTCAGCAATGTCTTCCTCCATTGTCTCTCTGCTTAAAAATGAGAAATTAACCGGCGAAAATTATGCTACGTGGAAGTCGAACCTGAATACGATTCTTGTTGTCGATGATCTGCGGTTCGTCTTAACGGAGGATTGTCCCCCAGCCCCTGCTCGTAATGCATCCCAAGCAGTTAAGGATGCTTATGACCGCTGGACAAAGGCCAATGATAAGACTCGCGTCTATATCCTAGCCAGCTTATCTGAAGTTTTGGCTAAAAGGCATGAGAGCATGGTAACAGCGAGGGAGATTATGAACTCTCTCCAGGAGATGTTTGGACAACCGTCCTACCAACTCCACCATGACGCTCTCAAATACGTTTATAGCTGTCGCATGAAAGAGGGCACGTCTGTTCGGGAGCATGTCCTGGATATGATGGTCCAATTCAACGTGGCAGAGGCAAACGGGGCGGTCATAGATGAGCGTAGTCAGGTTGCATTCATCTTAGAATCTTTTCCGAAGAGTTTTCTACAGTTTCGAAGCAATGCAATGATGAATAAAATAACATTCAACCTGACTAGCCTCCTGAATGAGCTACAACTCTATCAGTCACTTCTTAAGAACAAGGGACAGATAGAAGGAGAGGCAAACGTTGTCCACTCTAAAAGAAAGTTCGAGAAGGGTTCATCCTCTGGAGCTAAATCTGTAGCCACTTCTTCAAAGAAAACTCAGAAGAAGAAAGGAAACAAGGGGAAAGCTCCCAGCACTGCTGCTAAAAGCAAGGGAAAAGCCAAAGCTATGGCAGACAAGGGCAAGTATTTCCACTGCAATGTAGATGGACATTGGAAGAGAAACTGCCCAAAGTACCTTGCTGAGAAAAAGAAGGAAAAGGAAGGTAAATTTGATTTACTTGTTTTAGAAACATGCCTGGTAGAACATGATGAGTTTACCTGGATACTTGATTCAGGAGCAACTAATCATGTTTGCTCTTCTTTTCAGGAAAATAGTTCCTTTCGGCAGTTGAACGATGGGAAAATGACACTCAGGGTCGGAACTGGAGAAGTCATTTCAACTAAAGCAGTGGGAGCTGCGAAGTTATTTTTTAGAAATAGATTCTTACTTTTAGAAAGTTTGTTAATCGTTCCCAAGATTAAGAGGAACTTAATTTCTATTTCATGTTTGATTGAACAATCGTATACAGTTACTTTTGATATGAATGAAGCGTTCATTTATAAAAATGGTGTACTTATTTGTTCAGCCAAATTGGAAAATAACTTGTACGTTTTAAGACCAACCGAAAACAAAGCACTTTTAAATCACGAATTATTTAAAACTGCTAAAACTCAAAGAAAAAGGCAAAAGATTTCTCCATCAAGTAACAATACTCATCTTTGGCATCTTAGACTTGGTCATATAAACATCGATAGGATCGGTCGTTTGGTAAAGAATGGACTTCTAAGCAAGTTAGAAGATGATTCACTACCACCTTGTGAATCTTGTCTCGAGGGAAAAATGACCAAGAGACCCTTTACTGGAAAAGGTTACAGAGCCAAAGAACCCTTAGAGTTAATACATTCGGATCTATGTGGTCCAATGAATGTAAAAGCTCGAGGAGGGTACGAATATTTCATCTCATTTATAGATGATTATTCAAGATATGGTTACTTGTACCTAATGGGACATAAGTCTGAAGCCCTTGAAAAGTTTAAGGAGTTTAAGGCTGAAGTTGAAAACCTATTAGGTAAATCTATTAAAGTACTCCGATCTGATCGAGGAGGGGAGTATATGGATCAAAGATTCCAGGATTATATGATAGAACATGGAATCCAATCTAAACCCTAAAGACAAATAAGGAAATAAATGCAACAAACCTAAAAAAGTAATAATACACCCTAAATTAAGATCAAGCAATTTTTTCACAATATCAATTTAGCTAAATGTGCCAATCCCCGGCAACGGCGCCAAAAACTTGATGTGGACTTTTCCTACCGCAAGCGCACGGGTCAAGTAATAATAAAGTGTTCGTAAATACGAGTGTCGTCCTCTGGATTGGATTTTTAAGCAAATCAAGTATTGTGAATTATCTTGCCCAATTTTATTAAGGGATCAAAAAGTGATGAATAGGTGATATGAAAACTAACTCAAAGCAAGTAAAAAGAATGGAAATTCAATTGGGAAAACTACTTAGGGAATTGATTTCGCCGATTTAGTTTAGGATTGATTTTAAGGAATAAGTTATTATGCACAATGAAATTATGAGCCAAAGACCCTTTAATCACAACTACCTCTCCCGAGTATAATTGATTCTCATGCAAATTAACCAACTTGATATCCCTATCTAAGTGTATTAATCATGCAAGGCAATGAGATCTTTTAACCAATTCTAAAGTTAATCTAAAACCGTCACGAATTAGACAATAAACTTTATTCATGCAATCTTGAGTAAGTCTAAATCAAATCCCCTCTCCCGAGCTAGATTCGAAACTTAAATCATTCAACTAATGGCCAATTAATTAAAAGCATTAAATCAAGATTACAAACACAATAACATTGCACAACTTAAACCATAAATCAATCCATAAACTTAATCAACTACATCAATCCCTAAGCTACAAGTTTAGCTACTCATGAATGTAAATACAAGCTCAACTAAACATATGAAAGCCATAAATCTAACTAAAGAAAGGAAAGGGAAAAAAAAACTCAATGTAGGCCGAATCCGACGTCCCCGTCACGATCCCCACGAACAATGGGTTGATTTCCAAATTCCTCCCTTTGTTTTCAGCCTCAAAGTGCTCTGTTCTGCCCTGTTTTCAGCTCCCAAAGGTCCCAAATCGAACTCTCTAAAAACCTAGCCGAAAATAAGCTTTTATTCTGATTTTTCGTCTTAGCGTCGAGACGCTGTCAAGACAGCGCCGCGACGCTGCCTCTTATACGCGCGTTCTGAATAAGGAAAAACGGTAGCGTCTGGACGCTTCCTATCACAGCGTCTCCACGCTGTGAGCTTTACACGCCTAATTTGATATGGAATGTGAGCGTCGAGACGCTCAAGAGCTAGCGTCTCGACGCTAGCCTGCTGTTGATCGAGATTTGACTTTTTTCCTCTTTTAGTCTTTTCATTCCTTTGCATCTTTTCGCGCCCCGAGCACCCGATTAACTCTAATATGGCATTATAGCTCCAATCAACCATTTCCTACAAAATAAACAATAAAGCACAATAAAATGGCCCAAACATCATAAAAGACTAGCTAAATTAAATAAGTAAAAGTAGCTAGCTATGCTCGCTATCAAATACCCCCAAACTTAAGCTTTTGCTAGTCCTCGAGCAAACTCTAAATCAGACATACAATGGAAGAATGGATGCAACAATCATAACTCAATCCTCAAGGCTCAAAAGTCAATAACCAAGCAAGCAAGAGATATGCACACAAGGACCAATGATGGAGACAAATTAAAATTTTTCCAAAATTAACTTGCACAAGCGAGATCTAACTCAACAAGATCAGACTCTACTAGCACGGGATTGGATTATTAAACTCTCAGCTCATCTTCCCTCTACACTGGCACTAAGGTTTCACTAATGAGTTAATGCAACAAATTAGTTTGTTTATCTCCATACTTAGGTGCTTTTAATTAACAGATGAATTAAGCATTTATATGTGGCACTAGCTTTCACACACCCATTGCAGGGACCCTTAACCTGAGTTTTCTCTGGTTGGCCTAACTGATCACAACAGGGGTAGCTCTTTTTGCCTTAATCTTTATTAATCATTGCATTGCGCGCATAAGTCATGACTTCTTTCTTTTTCAACAATAACAACAAGAATGATTTTTTCGTTATGAACATAATAAGCAGATATTCTTTTCTTTTCTCCTAAGCAAGATCAAACATGCTAATTTGCAAAAAAAATTAACACTTTAGCTCTTCCCTACACCTATCGAGGTGACAACAAGCATACGAACCCAATAATTCGCTCCTAAAGCATTCAAATCCAAATCTAGCCAAGACAGATACTCTACTCATGCAAGCCATCTCCTAGAAAAATTTTAAAAAGTCTCCCTTTTTGGGCACTTATGCTTACATCTCATCACAAGCTTGAAAATTGACAAGAAAGCCTATCCTAGGACATCATAATCATGCAAAAGTAGCATCCAGAAAACAACCATATGCATAATTCAAAGAAAGCTCAAAACTATAGCCCGAACTCAGATGCTCAAGGGCTCCACAAACATGCTAATCCACCCCCAAACTTAAAATATGCATTGTCCTCAATGTATAAAGAAAATAAGGCATAAACAAGCATGAGAACAATAAAAGAATGACAGGAGTGAATAATACTGGCCTGGAATGATGATGACTTCTTGCTTGAAAGCTTGGAATCTTGAAAGCTTGAAAGCAAAGGAGAGGAAGAAAACAAGACCTACAAAACAAAAACAAACAATAAATCCAAAACAAAAGGAAAACACACTAAACTTACTTGGGTTGCCTCCCATAAGCGCTTGTTTAACGTCATTAGCTCGACGTGTTGCACGTGCTTCAAGGGGGCTTTTGTTCTGTGAATCCAACAGAGGTGCTCTTTCTTGCACCTTTCTTGTAGCCCATGTAAAGCACTTCATCTTTGGAGTCTTCAACTGCTTTAAAGATTTCTTTTTCGTTCTTGACTCTAATAGTGAGCTCCCTGCGCTCAATATCTATGATCACTCGCCCAGTAGCGAGGAATGGTCGTCCTAATATGACAGGCATTGAAGGATTTTCTATCATGTCCATAACATACAAGTCAATAGGGAGGAAAAATCTACCTACTCTGATTAACACATTTTCTACAATACCAACTGGTCTCACCACAGATTGATCAGCCAATTGGAGCTTTACAGGAGTAGATTTAATCTCACCTATGTCTAACTTCTTACACAAGGACAATGGGATAATATTAATGCTAGCACCTAAATCACATAATGCTCTGAAAGAGTAAGTACCAAAACTACAAGGAACAGAAAAACTCCCTGGATCTGCTACTTTTTCAGGTACCTTCTGTTGTACTCTGGTGCTGCATGTGGAAGCAAGATACACAGTGTCAACCTTCTTTTCTTTTCGCTTCTTTGCTAACCACTCCTTCATGAACCTGTTGTATTGGGGCATCGCTAATGCCTCTGCAAAAGGAATATTAATATTCAGATTCATAAAAGCATTCATAAATTTATCAAACTGAACCTGATTATTCTTTTTCTACTTTTTCTTTTTCTTTTCCTTGGGAACCATCAGTGTGGGAGAAGGAATAGAAGGCTCAGGATTAGGCTTTTCAGCCTCATCTGATGATGTGTCCTCCTCAGCTTCCCCTGTAGGCGTTTCATAGTCCTCAGATTCAGGTTCCTCTTCAGATTCTTCCTGGTGCACAGTGATTGCCTTACAATATTCCATCTGGGGTTTCTCTTGTTCAGCTGGGGCCTTACCTTTATTCATGGTGCTTACAACATTCACCAACTGTCCCAGCTGAGTCTCAATGTTCTTTATGGCAGCACTGTGGCCATTCACTGTGGTGTTAATAGCAATGACTGCCTCCTCTAATTTGGTTGTCCTGTTACTAGACTCTGCAATGAAAGCTCCAACAAGATCTTCTAACTTTTTATTATCTTGAGTTTGAGGGGCAAAACCAGGAGGATTAAGAACATTCTTAGTATTAGCATAAGAGAAATTTTCATGGTTCCTATTGTTAGGGTGATAATGTGTAGGTGTAGAACTATTATTATATCCCCTAGAATTAAAATTTGATACATACTGAACCTGCTCAATAGTCTCCTCCTGAGATCTAGATGCTAAAGCAGCAGCTGATTCAATTGATTGAGCACTCCCTGTACTTAAAAATTTCATAAAAGCATTAGCAAGGGAAGTCATCTGGGCCTGGAGTGCACTTACTTTATCAACCTCAAACACTCCAGCAGCAATCTTTTTAGGTGTAGACCGCTCAGATGGCCACTGATAGCTGTTGGTGGCCATATCCTCTAAAAGTGTGCGAGCGTTTTCCACGGTCTTGGACAACAGAGTCCCACCTGCAGCTGCATCAACAATCGTTTTTGTACTAGGAGTTAAACCATTATAAAACAACTGTACCTGAAGCCAATCGGGGTAACCATGCTGAGGACATTTCCTCAGTAGCTCTTTGAATCGCTCCCAAGCTTCGAACAGCTGCTCATCATATTGTTGTTGGAATGTCCCAATCTCGGTCCTCAGCTTGACCGTCTTTGTAGGAGGGAAAAATTTCTTTAAAAAGGCCTGGACCAAAGCTTCCCAGGTGGTGATGCTCCCAGGAGTAATAGACTGCAACCAATCTCGTGCTTTATCCTGCAAAGAAAAGGGAAATAAACGTAAGCGAATAGCATCCTCAGACACTCCATTAATCTTTACCGTCCCACAAATATCCAAGAATGATTTAAGATGAGAATTTGGATCCTCGATGGGCGATCCTCTATATGCACAGTCTCGAGCCATCTGAATGAGACCGGTTTTCAGCTCAAAGTTGTTGGCATTAATCGGTGCATAGACAATCCCCGACTGTTGCCCCTGAAACACAGGCTGAAAATAATCTCTAATAGGCCTAGGCTCCTCATGTGGATTTTGGTCTGCCATTTGAATAATTTCTCTATTTTCCCTTCGAAGCCTATGAATTGTTCTTTCTATCTCGGGATCAAATGGTGCTACTTCTCTACTATTACGCATGCAAAAATCAAAACTACCCTAAAAAGGAAAGAGAACAATTATGGAATGAAATAAAGAAAAGAAAACAACAAAGTTAAGAATGGAAAGTATAATCTAGAAAAGGAAACAAAGTAACCTAATATGGAATGCAAAAATAAATATGGCAAAATGCAAATAAGGAAACTAACCAATAAGGAAAACTAAACTAAAAAAGAATAACAAGACACAAATATGGAAAAAATTACACAACTAAAAAAACTAACCTAGAAAATCAAATATGGAATGAAAGACAAATAAGGAAATAAATGCAACAAACCTAAAAAAGTAATAATACACCCTAAATTAAGATCAAGCAATTTTTTCACAATATCAATTTAGCTAAATGTGCCAATCCCCGGCAACGGCGCCAAAAACTTGATGTGGACTTTTCCTACCGCAAGCGCACGGGTCAAGTAATAATAAAGTGTTCGTAAATACGAGTGTCGTCCTCTGGATTGGATTTTTAAGCAAATCAAGTATTGTGAATTATCTTGCCCAATTTTATTAAGGGATCAAAAAGTGATGAATAGGTGATATGAAAACTAACTCAAAGCAAGTAAAAAGAATGGAAATTCAATTGGGAAAACTACTTAGGGAATTGATTTCGCCGATTTAGTTTAGGATTGATTTTAAGGAATAAGTTATTATGCACAATGAAATTATGAGCCAAAGACCCTTTAATCACAACTACCTCTCCCGAGTATAATTGATTCTCATGCAAATTAACCAACTTGATATCCCTATCTAAGTGTATTAATCATGCAAGGCAATGAGATCTTTTAACCAATTCTAAAGTTAATCTAAAACCGTCATGAATTAGACAATAAACTTTATTCATGCAATCTTGAGTAAGTCTAAATCAAATCCCCTCTCCCGAGCTAGATTCGAAACTTAAATCATTCAACTAATGGCCAATTAGTTAAAAGCATTAAATCAAGATTACAAACACAATAACATTGCACAACTTAAACCATAAATCAATCCATAAACTTAATCAACTACATCAATCCCTAAGCTACAAGTTTAGCTACTCATGAATGTAAATACAAGCTCAACTAAACATATGAAAGCCATAAATCTAACTAAAGAAAGGAAAGGGAAAAAAAAACTCAATGTAGGCCGAATCCGACGTCCCCGTCACGATCCCCACGAACAATGGGTTGATTTCCAAATTCCTCCCTTTGTTTTCAGCCTCAAAGTGCTCTGTTCTGCCCTGTTTTCGGCTCCCAAAGGTCCCAAATCGAACTCTCTAAAAACCTAGCCGAAAATAAGCTTTTATTCTGATTTTTCGTCTTAGCGTCGAGACGTTGTCAAGACAGCATCGCAACGCTGCCTCTTATACGCGCGTTCTGAATAAGGAAAAACGGTAGCGTCGGGACGCTTCCTATCACAGCGTCTCGACGCTGTGAGCTTTACGCGCCTAATTTGATATGGAATGTGAGCGTCGAGACGCTCAAGAGCTAGCGTCTCAACGCTAGCCTGCTATTGACCGAGATTTGACTTTTTTCCTCTTTTAGTCTTTTCATTCCTTTGCATCTTTTCGCGCCCCGGGCACCCGATTAACTCTAATATGGCATTATAGCTCCAATCAACCATTTCCTACAAAATAAACAATAAAGCACAATAAAATGGCCCAAACATCATAAAAGACTAGCTAAATTAAATAAGTAAAAGTAGCTAGCTATGCTCGCTATCAAACTAGTTCTTCAGATCCATCCCGTCCATCTCAAACGTTGGGAATGCCTCGACGCAGTGGGAGGGTTGTATTACAACCTGACCGCGAATTGGGTTTAACTGAAACTCAGGTTGTCATACCTAAAAATGGCATTGAGGATCCATTGTTCTATCGACAGGCAATGAATGACGAAGATAAGGATGAATGGGTCAAAGCCATGAACCTGGAAATGGAGTCAATGTACTCCAATTCTGTATGGGAACTTACAGATCTACCAAATGGGGTAAAACCCATAGGATGCAAATGGATCTATAAGAGAAAAAGAGATGCAGCTGGAAAGGTACAGACCTTCAAAGCTAGACTAGTGGCAAAGGATTATACCCAAAAGGAAGGGGTTGACTATGAGGAAACCTTTTCTCCTGTAGCCATGTTAAAGTCCATAAGAATTCTCTTATCCATAGCCACATATTATGACTATGAAATATGGCAAATGGACGTCAAGACTGCATTTCTGAATGGTAATCTTGAAGAGAATATCTTCATGTCTCAACCCGAAGGGTTCATAGCCCAAGGTCAGGAACAAAAGGTTTGTAAGCTCAATCGATCCATTTATGGAGTGAAACAAGCGTCCAGATCATGGAACATTAGATTTGATACTGCAATCAAATCTTTTGGCTTTGACCAAAACGTTGATGAGCCTTGTGTGTACAAGAAAATCAACAAAAGGAAAGTAGCTTTTCTAATACTTTATGTAGACGATATCCTACTGTTGGGCGATATCCGCAAGCGCACGGGCCACAAGTAATATAAAACGGAAAGTATTCCGAGTATCGAATCCACAGGGAGGCGAAGCGAAACTTAAGCAATTAATTAAAATTCTCTTGAGCACTGAAAATACTTAGGTGAAATAATATTTAGGAACTACGCTCATGTGATAAAAAGAATTCGAATTTAAAAAGACTTAATGAAAACAAATTTGATCAATCAAAAATAAAAAGTGGTGAAAGAGGTTTTTCTTGAAATGGGAAGAGGGGTCTTGAAAATCAACGATTAGCTAAATAATTGCTACAATTATCCTATCTCATTGCCCAACTAATTATAAACCTAGAATCTCCGTTAATCACATAGGTTCTCCTGTCGGTTTCCCCTAATTGTAATTAATTCATTTTAACAACCTAAGTGTCCTTAGCGCTATTAAAATTCATTAATTATTACGCCCTGATTCATTTTAGGAATCTATGTTTAATCAACTAATCCCGGTGTCACAACGGGCAATTAAACTAGTTGCATGGATTATGATCTATCCTAATTTCTCTCCGTCGAGTTTCCATTAAGAATCGAATCATTACACAATTGGCCAGATTGAGTAAAGCATTAAGCACATCCATACAAATAATTAGGACATGGGCAAGAGACAAGAAATTATAACAATATTTCTACTATCATTTCATTTCAAGACCCCAAATTGGGGTTTAGCTACACATAATATTCACAGTAATTACAAGGGAAAGCATATTAAAAGGCATAAAGGAAAAGGAATTGACCGTCGAAAAACCCCGTGCTGATGCTTGGAGCCCCCGCTGACTACTCCTCGAGCCTCTAGATTGCTCCCCAAAATTCCCCAAAAATTCCCACTAGAAGAACCCTCTCAAAAAGGCTCAAAAGCCTTGAGAGGGGCTCCAAAAAAGGAGTCTTAGGAGAGAAAGGAATGAGTGGGTAATGATTGATTGATGATTGATATCAAAATGAGGCACCAAGGGCGCCTATTTATAGGCCTGGAAAAGGGGTAGCGTCGCGACGCTGCCTTGCCAAGCGTCGCGACGCTGCTGCGCACGCGGCTTGGGCAACAAGAAATGGCAGCGTCGCGACGCTGCCTTGCTAAGCGTCTCGACGCTGTCCAGATTTTCCAGAAAATCAGCTTCCTTTTGGGCTGATTTTTGGGCCTTCTTCTTCATTTCTCTTGGTGTATTCCTCGTGGATGCCTTTTTTGGGCTTCCAAATGCTTCAAACTTTGATTTGGGCTATAATTCCATCAATTTTGGCTCTTTTTCTCCCAAAATCATCATTTATGCTCCTAAAGACAAAATAACAAAATTCAATAGATATATTCATTAAAATCACGATTAAAGCACCAAAAAGCTTAATAATTTGAGGCTAAAATAGCGACATTTCTGCTCGCTATCACCTACTCATTGAGAATGATGTAGGATACCTCACTGACATTAAGAAATGGCTAGCAGCCCAATTCCAAATGAAAGATCTGGGAGAGGCTCAATATGTTCTGGGAATCCAAATCATTAGGGATCGTAAGAACAAAACGCTAGCTCTGTCTCAAGCAACGTATATTGACAAGATGTTGTCTCGATATTCGATGCAAAACTCCAAGAAGGGACTACTACCCTTCAGACATGGGGTACACCTGTCTAAGGAACAGTCTCCTAAGACACCTCAAGAAATTGAGAACATGAGACACATTCCCTACGCCTCAGCTGTGGGCAGCTTAATGTATGCTATGCTCTGCACTAGGCCTGACATATGTTATGCAGTGGGAGTAGTCAGTAGGTATCAGTCTAATCCAGGGTTGGACCACTGGGGAGCGGTTAAGAATATCCTCAAGTATCTTCGGAGAACGAGGGACTACATGCTTGTGTATGGAACTAAGGATTTGATTCTTACTGGATACACTGACTCTGACTTTCAAGCTGATAAGGATTCAAGGAAATCCACATCAGGGTCAGTATTCACCCTCAATGGAGGAGTAGTAGTGTGGAGAAGCATCAAACAAGGATGCATAGCAGACTCAACCATGGAGGCTGAGTATGTAGCAGCTTGCGAAGTAGCTAAGGAGGCAGTATGGCTCAGAAAGTTCTTGACTGATTTAGAAGTGGTTCCGAATATGGACGTGCCCATAACACTATATTGTGACAATAGTGGGGCTGTAGCCAACTCAAAAGAACCTCGAAGCCACAAACGAGGTAAACACATCGAGAGGAAGTATCACCTGATACGGGAGATTGTGCAACGAGGAGATGTGATCGTCACTAAGATCGTCTCGAAGCACAACATCGCTGATCCATTTACGAAGGCTCTCACGGCTAAAGTGTTTGAGGGTCATCTAGAAGGTCTAGGTCTACGAGATATGTATGCCATCTAATCTAGGGCAAGTGGGAGAAATGTATAATGGGTATAAGGATGCCCTAGTTCATTGTATTAATATACATGACATTTCCAGCTTTAGATTATTGCATTTACATCCCACTAACTAGTGTTTTAGTACAAGTGGGAGTTTATTGGATTTTATGCCCTAAAACTCGTAGATAGTGAATGTAACCGTTGACCGGATATTAATGAAATAATATTGATATATTTTTCAATTAATTGTTATTAGTTATTTTATATATGTCTTTGCCTAATAATAACCCTAATCCAATAAACTAGACATCCAAGGCTGTAATATGAGTCTTGAACTATATGTAGCGACATATGGGATCATTGTTCAAGAAACAGCCTAAAGGGTCTATAGTATAAGGATAAGACTGGGTGCCTTATCTTGGTGACACTATGGATACGACCCACTTTGTATTTGATACAAACGCTGCGATCCAACGCGTTCGTGTAGGAGACATGCGAGTGGGGGTATCCTATGCAATGAGTTTGCATAAGACCGGACCGCGAAATAGTAACCACTAGTTATAACACCGTTAACTAGTTGGTTTTCTATTTCACTAGGACGACCTAGACAACTTAGTCTTAATCCTAAGTTGATTATGGACTCCTGCTCATGAGAGATTGTCCTTTGATTTGTATGGGTGAGAGTGGCCAATACGCCGACTCAATAAGCCTACCACTTTGGGGACAAGACCGAATGGGGAGCTGGGAACATAATCGTACAAGATGGAATTCACTCCTTCCCGACTTTAGGGAAGCAGATGAGTGTTCCCTTAAGTGGTTACTCCGAGTCTTGAACAAAGGGCCCTACCCTCTCAACGGGACGAGAGGGTTTTCTGTTTGATGGTTGGACCACAAACAGGTTGTTCATTAGAGGAGAATTGGTACTTAAGAAAATAGAGGTAACCCAGGGGTAAAACGGTAATTTGACCCAGCTGGTGTTACGGACACTCGTGAAGGACTAACTAGTCGATATTGGTCTAGATCCGTGGACACAGAAAATATGTCTGCAGTGAGAAGAGTGCAACTGTGAGTCTATAGTGGAATGTACACACAGTTAACGAATATTGATTAATGTGGTTAATGAGTTTGACCAATTAATCTCACATCGTAGGAGCTTCTGATCTGCAGGTGCATTAGGTCCCACTGGTAGCTCGTAAAGTAATTTGAGGCAACTAAGTAATAAAAGTAAATTGAAAATGTTCAATTTATTAAGGGAAACAAATATAATATATATTGATATATTATTATGAGAGAAATTAATATTTGAAAAGTTCAAATATAAATTTATGGAAGTTTGAAAGAGTTCAAAATAATGAATTAATTAATTTAAGGCCTAAAATGTGTTTGGGCAAATTAATTAATTCTAGGCCGGGAATTAAATATGTGATATTTAATTGGTGGTTAATTAATTAAAGAATTCATTAACCGAGAATTAATCAATTATGGAAATAATTAATCACTTAAGGAAGTGATTAATCATTTAAGGAAATGATCTAATCACTTATGGAAGTAATTAGTCATTTGTGGAAAAGATTAATCAATTATGGAATTGATTAATCATGATTGATTAATTAAGGAATAAAGATTGAATCAATTATGGAAAAGATTGATTTAATTGAATATTTTATTCATGGCCTCTCTTCTATAAATAGAACACTAGACCTAATTGGTCATGACACTTGACACTCTTGAAAGACAAGACCTAGAATTCTCTCTAGCCTCCCTCTTAGAGAAAGACTCCCACAAGTCTTTTGCCTCCTAGACTTAGAGACATACCGGTGTAACCTCTGTGGTGATTGTGTCAATCAAAGAAGAAATTTCCAGCGAAGAAAAGAAAAGACGGCTGCTGCGTTTTCGTTCGTGGAGCGTCGTTGGCGAAGAACGGTCAAGTCTTCAACGAAGGTTTGTAACGGTTCTTCCTCTTTTCTTTAAAAAAGTTTTAAAAATAAATTTAGATTTATTTTAGCATGTTTAAACCAATTTTACAGCGGCTTTAAAGGTTGTTTAAAGTTTTTGTTTGAGTTATCGTAACGGTATTTTAATGTTAATTAATATACGACGTAAGGTCCAATCGATGCGCTTCCGCTGCGTGGGGACTTTTATTCCCTTCAAGGACCACAGGCGTTGAAGAGCTACGTAACTCTCGCAGAGTTGATAATAGGCATTGCTTGAGGACAAGCAATAGTTTAAGTTTGGGGGTTTGATAACTTGCAAAAAGCAAGTTATTTGTCCTTAAGCTAAAACAAGGCCAAAAGATACAATGATGCGTTACTTCAGCGCAATAAGAAAGGAACATGTAATGATTTTATGCAATAGGCTATATTCATGTATGCGGTGAGAAATTATAAAAATAGGGCGCTAACGCAGCTAATTTAGTTGTTTTCCAAGTTTCTTCTCAGCGCAGGCACACATCCTTAGATGATCACGAGACAGACAAGATAGATGAAAAGACAGCGCTGACACAACTGACACAAGTGGGCTAAAAAGAAGCTGAAAAGTTGCAAGTTGGTCGTTGATAGCTGAAGCAAGTTACTTGGAGAAGTTAGCTTCCCTTGCCTATAAATAGAAGCTACCTGCTCAAGAAAAAAGATATACAACTCATAATTCACAAGAATTGAGAGAGGAGAGGGAAGATCAAGGAGAAAGAGAAATCCAAGTGAGTTGTGATTAAGAATAGACTTGCATTGGCAATGTATTATTACATGATGTATTGTTTTGCTCGCATGAGCTAAATTCTTCTTCAAGGCTTAGCGCAAGCACCTCATCCGGTGATAAGAATATTTTGTAAGCGCATAATTTGATTAAATGAAACATTAATTGCCTTCTACTTAGTTGCGATACTATTTTCATTGCTCACTCCAGCTTGGCCAACCGGATGCAGTAGCAGTATGCTAAATCCCTGACAGGTAATGCATGCGGACATCTCTAAGTTGAACAAGTTAGCACATGACATGTAGTCTTGGTAGCATTAAAAAATACTACCGCTAAAAGATAGTGCATGCATGAGCTTTGATTGTGTTAAGACTAACGCAATCCCTTGTAAGTTTTAGAGAACTAAGCCCCATGCATGAACTAGCCAAATAACCAATTGATAGTTTTATGTCAAACGCAGAAGGAGTACCGGAAGGGAAACTTATGATTTTTTTGTAACGGCAAGTTCTTTTGAAAAAGAAAGAAAAAAAAAGAGAAATGGGAGTGGGCTTAATTGCCCGGTCAAAGGGGGAGTGGGGGGAAACTTTCCCCCCAATTTTTCGGTCAAAGTGGCTGTTAAAAAAAAACAAATCTGAAGCTTTCTCTCTCTCCCACTCACGACTTTCTCTCTCTCTCTCTTTCTCTCTTTCGGTTCTCTCTCTCGCTCCCTCTCAGCCTCGTCATCCTCTGCCCGTGCCGCCGCCTGCAGTTCATCGCCGACGTCGTCGCCGCCTACAACCCACACGCCATCGCCGCCGCCTGCGACCCATCCGACGTCGCCGCCGCCTGCAACCCACACGCCGAAGCGCCGCCGCAGCCACGAGCAGCCACTGCCACCCCCGGTTTCGTCTTTCGTTTCAGATTTGTTCGACGCTTTCAGCTAGTGGGTAAGGACTTTGTAAGTGGGATTTAAGGGGGTTTTGGTCGTTTTAATGTTTAATTATGGATACCCACTGATTTTAGCTTTCAATTTCAAGGTGCCCGTAGCATTTGGAGGTCGTGTTGTCAAAGTTGAACGATTTTGGGCTGCTGGACAGCAAGCTGTGCTTCTGTGTTGGGTGAGTTTTGGTTGTTAGATTACCCTCAAACTTAATGGGTTCCTAGTTGAATGCTTGGATTAGAGTCCCTATTTGATTGAGAGTTTTGTTCCTTGTTGTAGCTTGCTTAAGAGCCTTGGAGATAAGAAATTTGTTGAAGGTTGATCCAATATCTTCTTCACTAAAGTAAGTAGCCCTTTGGAATAAATTTTGTGCTTTAAAACTCATTAAAGTTGAGTGTGGCTTATAATAGCATGAGTTGGATTTAATCCTTAAGTTGCCCTTGGAAATTAAGTAGCTAATTGGATTCAAATTCCATGTTTTAAATGCATTGTGTGGTAGCTGAGCATGGTAAGTACTTTGCTGGATTAAACTCTATTAAGCATTGAGATGACTGATGTGTTCCTGGCATGAGAATGTGTATATGTTGTTTGGATTGAGATTTAAATGATGTGATGCGTTTATTTTAAGAATTCTGGCTACTGCATATTTGTGTTGTGTGATAGAAGCGAGTGCGTGACTGGTGTATTTCGTAGCTGCCTGACATTGTTTGTGGACAACTGGGAGTTTGGGTTTTTCACTGCTTAGGAGGGTCGCCGTAAAAAAAAAGTATAGCAAGAGTTAAGGGGTCCAAAAAGGGTAAAGGATTAAGAAAGGGAAAAGGATAGGCTAGTTGCCTCGATTGCAGACCGTGTCAATTAAACACCTAGGACTGAGATGTAATAGACTGAAATGAGGGGCTTAATGGGCGGGACTTGGCTTCGCAGTCTAGGTGCCATTTACTAACTGTGGAAGTAAATTCCTGACTTAAACCCATGGACACCCCACCAGTGAAATGGTAGTTTAGAGCGCTACGCGCCCATTAGTGCCTTGAGGGATGAGACTTAGCTCCACTGACTGGGTGCCATCTTCCATCAGTAGGAGTAGAGACCTCCCAAAACTCCCACACGTGCACTATCAGTGAGTTGGCAAACTTATATATTTATAGGTGTACTAATTGAACACGAGACCCGAACTACAAATAAATGAAATGAATGAGAATGAGATGACCTAACCCTTAGGCCCTTAACTCGAATAAGTTATTAAAACTTTTATTGCTGCAAGTGTCTTGAAGTATTGCTACTTACTGAGTATTTTCTTAAATACTCATTCTTTTCCCTTACATATAACTGCAGGTAGAGGTAAAGGTGTACCGAACGCGTGACGGAGTGCTGCTGAGCCATGGGTTTCTTTAGAATAGTCTTCCGCACTTTTATGTTTCGAAATTATTCTTTGAATTTGTACGGCGTTGTTTAAGGTCATTTCCGCGTTAAGTTTTGTTTGAATAACTAAAGGTTTCGTTTGTTCCGTTTTAACTGGGATCCCAGGTTGAAAAATTTTCGCCAAATTTCTAAGTTTGTTTTCTTTAAATGTTATTTTCCTTGTTGTGCTTAGAAGTAGAACGTAATGCATGTAGTAGCGGCCTTAGGTTCTAGGCATGAAAAGTAGGGTCGTTACATTTTTTTTCTCACTTAGGCATTAATGGATCAATTAACCAAAGTATGCGCTACAAGGTTCTTATAAACGCATGAGGTTGCGACCGCAACAACCTTGATATTATTCTCCTTAATACTTTTCTTTTCACTTTTGTCGCATGTTTTGCTTTCAGCAAGTTTTATTTTCCAAATTTACCAACTCTCTTATTTATTTATATAATATCACACGTTTTCGAGTTTAGATCAGTAAATATTGTTAAAACTTTGCAAATAACCTTTCCCTGTGGATTCGACCCTAGACTCACTAGGTATTACTTGATTTTGTCAATTTATACTTGGATTGATAAATATCTACGACAAATCCTTATTAATTTGTTAAGCATATTAACAAGTGATCAGGGAGTCTAAGGGACTTGTCGGAAATGGCGGAGTCAATGGAACTGTTGCTGAGATTTTGTACAAGTGGGTGAACAATGGGAGAGGTTGAAGAGCAAGGTGGTTCGTGCTAGAAGAAAGAAGAGAAGAAGAAGAAAAAAGAAACAAAAAATTAGTCGCCTGTGGCCGACGGTGGCGAGCGGTGGTCGTCGGTCGCCGGAGATAGAAGAAGAAGAAGGAGGAAGAGGATGAAGATGGAGAAGAAGAAGAGAGAGATGGAGAAATAATAAATAATAAATAAAATAATATTATTTTATTATTTTAATATTTTTATTTAAAAAATTTAAAAAGTAATTTTTTATTAAAATAATAGTGCCACGTCAGCCACCGTTAACATTTAACAGAAAAATGGACGGTAGGGACCAAAGTGCTCCTTATCTCAAACCTTAGGGGTATTTTTGTTGAGTTTGAAAACTCAGGGACCAAAGTGTAACTTAACCCAAACCTTAGGGACCAAAAGTATATTTTTCCCTAAACTTTATATTATAATGTATCTCTATATATTATTTCATTTCCCTTAGAAAATTTACCTCAACGCCTTAAATGAGCTATCGATGGGACCTAATGGACCTACAGATCAGAAGCTCCTACGATATGAGATTAATTGGCTAAACTCAGTAACCAAGTTAATCAATATTCGTTAACAATGGTTCACTCCACTATGGAACCACAAATGCACTCTTCTCACTGCAGATATATTTCTATGTCCATGGATATTGACCAATAACAATAAGTCAGTCCTTCACGTGTGTTCGTAACACCAGCTGGGTCAAATTATCGTTTTACCCCTGAGTTACCTTTATATCCTTAAGTGCCAGTGCTCCTCTAATGAACAATCTGTTTGAGGTCCAACCAACAAACAAAAGTCCCTCTCGTGACATAGAGTGGGCAGGACCCTTTGTTCAAGACCCGGAGACACCACTTAAGGGAACACACATCTACTTACCCTAAAGTCGGAAAGAAGTGAATTCATTATTGTGTGATTATGTTCCCAGCTATCTACTCGGTCTTATCCCCAAAATGGTAGGCTTATTGAGTCAGCGTGCAAGCCACTCTCACCCATACAAATCAAAGAAAAATTCCTCATGAACAGAAGTCCATAACCCACTCAAGATTAAGACTAAGTTGCCTAGGTCATCCTAGTGAAATAGAAACCTAACTAGTCAACAGTGTTACAGCTAGTGGTTACTATTTCGTGGTCTGATCTTATGCAAACTCATTGCATAGGATACCCCCACTCACATGTTCCCTACACGAACGCGTTGGATCATTGCGTTTGTATCAAATACAAAACAGGTCGTATCCATAGTGTCACCAGGATTAGGTACCCAACCTTATCCCTATACTATAGACCCTTTAGGCTGTAACTTGAACAGTGATCCCCGTATGTCCCCACACACAGTTCAAGCCTCATACTAACAGCCTAGGATGTTTAGTTTATTGGATTAGGATTATTTAGGCAAGACATACACAATACTAACAATAATAAATGAACAATACATCAAATATCATTTTATTAATATTCGGTCAAATGTTACATTTACTATCCACGAGTTTTAGGGCATAAAACCCAACACTAACATCTTTCCTTTTATATTGCTGAGATCAAGAACTATCTGATTAAGTTCATCTAAATTTTCTTCTAAGTATACTTGGACGTATCCATTTTGAGATAAAAAAAAAATTCTCCTTAATGTAAAGTTTATTTGTCAAGGATTTTATAAGATAAATAGCATCAAGTTGTGTTCATACCTCAATAGCAGTTTTCACTTCATGTATTTGCCTCTATACATTGTCAACAACATAAAGGATTATAGTACTGAAGGTGATAAATGGAATTTTCTGAAGGGATTGAATCCCACAACGGAAGCAATTGAATGTGTTTGTGTTTCAATCAATTTAGAAATTGCATACGATATAAGAAAAAAACCAAACAACTATTCATGCTTTTAACAGGATAAGCCTTAAACTATAGGGAATAAAAATTCTTACTTTTGAAGACCTTTTTTCAAATTTACAACAAGCACTAATTACCTCCCCTTGAACAATGGTCACGAACAACGGTCACGAACAACAAACACTTTGGACACCACCAATGAGCCTTCCTTGCTATCACCTGGGATCAAGAACGGGATTTTGGGATCCTCCTTTTGGAAGCATAGGGAATGGAAAAACTTTAGAGAAATTGAGAGATCTTTGTGTATTTGAGTAGAGAGAGTTCTTTTGCGATAGACGCCTTTTGGGAGTTCTTAGAATTTGCAGCAACCAACCTTTTTACTCATTACAGACCTTCTGTATTTGAAGAGTGAGGGAGGAGTTACGTAACTCCCCACTCTCCTGTATAATAGCAGGAGAGTTTGAATTAATTATTTAATTAATTAATTAAAACCAATTTTAATTAATTAATTAATATATATATTAATCAAATCAATATAACATAAAGTATTAATTTAATCAATTTAAATTAAATTAAATTGTCCCAGAGCGTCTCGATATTACACGGGGATCCACAACGTTGAAGGCCTTGAGCTCAACACTGGAAAACACACTTCAAGTAGTGTTCCGTCCGAAGCGTCGAGACGCAGCTCTCAACGCTATATGCGTGTGAGCTCCAGAAGATTCCCCTTTCTGTCCGTGAGTGTCTCAACGTTATCCCTTCTGCCTATATAAATAAATCATTTCCCTTAGCCACAGTTAGGTTAGAATTTACATTTTATGTAATTTTCTCTCTTGTCATTTACATTCAACTATGTGTTTTATTTTTCCTAGTAGTTTAGCTTAGATTTAGATGTTTGATTTTACTTTGTATCGGGCTTTAGTTGTGCCTATGGTCTGCTAAACTTGTAGACGCCGATTCGGAGACCTTTGAAGTGTTTAATTAGCTTTGTTTGTGAGATTTTGATTTGAATATGAGTGATTTCATTATGATTGTATTTTAGACTCCGTTTATTTTACATGTATGCACAATAGATTAGAGTGATGCCCTAATCGCAACTTGCATGTTTGTAATTGTTGGGTTTTATGCCCTAAAACTCGTAGATAGTAAATGTAACACTTGACTATTTGTTGATAAAGATTTATTTATTTCAATAAGGCATTATTGATTCTATGTGTATTAGTCTTGCCTAAATAACCACAAATTCAATAAACTAAGAACTCCAGGCTATATAATGACAACTTGAACTTTATGTAGTGACATAAAATGGATCAGGTTCAAGTAATAGCCTAAACGGTCTATAGTACATGGATAAGGCTGAGTACCTTATCCTGGGGACATTATGGACGCTACTCACTTTGTATTTAGTGCAAACGATGTGATCCTAAATCCTTCACGTGGAGACATGTGAGTGAGGTCGTCCTATGTAATGAGTTTGCACAAGACCGAACCGCGAGATAAGTCACTTTCATTTTATAACGTCGTTTACAAATGAAACTGACTATTTCATGCGACAACCTAGGTAACTTGATCTTAATCCTGAGCTAACTATGAACTCATGTTTATTCGGGATTGTCATTTGATTTGTATGGGTGAGAGTGGCCTGAGTTCGCTGACTCAATAAGCCTACCATTTTGGGGATGAGACAGGGTAGATAGTTGGGGACATAGTCTTGCAAGATGAAATTCACTCCTACCCGTTTTAGGGATAGTAGAGAGGTTGTTCCCTTAAGTACTGACTTTGGGTCTTGAACAAGGGGCCCCACCCTTTCATTGGCACGAGAGGGACTCGATTTAATGGTAGAACCATAAACCAATTGTTCATTAGAGGTTTAGTGAGACTTAAGGAGCAAGATGAAACTTTAGGGGTAAAACGGACATTTGAATCGGCTCTAGTTACGAACAACTTGTGAAGGATCGACTTACTAATCGTTGTTGTATTGAGTGGACAAAAATATATGCATAGTGAGGGGAGTGTAGCTACTAGGCTATAGTGGAGTGTCCTGGTAGCTAACGATTGTTGGTTAACTAGGTTAATGAGTTTAGTCGGTTAATCTCGAATCGTTGGAGCCCATAATCTGTAGGTCCATAAGGTCCCTTTGCTAGGTCATATAGGAATAAACCATAGAACAGTATGATGGGAAAGTTTGAATCGTTCAAATTTGGTTTAGGGAATTAACATCGACTATATACGATATTATCGACATAATGGTTTAATTTTGAATTTAACCATAGTTTAAGAGAGTTGGAAATGTTTAAATTTGATTTAAATATTGTACACGTAAATAGGGATTCATGTTCGAGGAATTGAATTTAAGAGAGTCGGGATTAGGTGTAAAATATTAATTTAATATTTGATATTAAAGTAATTAAATTAAATTAAATTTTTTAATTAATTATTTAAAATTTAAAAAAAAAATTAAAAATTAAAATTGAATTTTGAATTTAATTTTAAATTTTAAAAAAATTGTCTAATTTTTGGAGGTGGTGTCCACCACCTCCATATGCAAAATTTCTTATTAAGCCACCTTTAATCCACTCTTAATTCCCCTCTAATTGGTGTCAATTTCTTGTGCAATATAGTTGAATGATTTTCCTCTATAAGGAGAGGATTGGGAGGTGAAAACCAAAGGCAAATTCGTGGTGTTATGTTACCAAATTGATTCCTCAAACTACAGACTATTAAACTCTAAAATATTTGGGTTTCAAGCTCTTTCCCTTCCAATTCCCTTCATAAAAGGATCCCACAATGTGTTCCAAGGTTTGAGAATAGAAAGGAAGATCTTTGTGGTGATCTGTGATCCGTTAGTGAGAAGAAACAACAAACGAATCGCTTGAATTGGAAGCTACAAGAGGTTGGTGTTCTAATACCCTGTTTTCGACTATTAGAACAATGCATGTTTAATCCTAACATTGATGTAGTTAAGTGCTTTAGATCCAAAATTGCTTCCGCATTCTTAATATTAACTCTTTTAGTACTTAGCTATTTAGTAGCAATTAAATTGATTCATGACCACAAGTCCCAAGAACATCTCTCTACATCGTAGTTCGCATGATAGGTTTTGGATCTAAAATAACATTAGAAGTAAATTAGGCCGATTTACCTCTAATGTCCTGATCAATCCACTAGACTTAGTGCAATGGGTTAATTAATTAATTTGAAGGGTTATTCGGATTAATTAATTAGCTAATTAGGTGTTAATTCTGATGGACAATGTATGATCGGATTAATAACTTTAGGTGGACTTAGAATCTTTCTCGGGTTAAGGTTAGATTGATTAGCTGATTAACAATGAAATTCACCATTAATTGCAAGTAGTTAAGTGATCAAGCTAGCTAATTAACCCCAAAATCTCCTGAATTGGTATCGCTAAGTAAAATTAATCATCCTCACATTCTACTTTCTGTATTTAAGTTCTTGTCTTTAATTTCCTTACAATTCCCTTTCATGTTAAAAACCCCCTTTTGGTTTACCTTTAAACTCTGAATAATTAGGAAATAATTACCAAATGTCACTCCCTGTGGAGTCGACCACTACTACTGTAAAGTAGGCTAGTGTTAGAGTTTATAAATTTATTTAACTTCGACCCTCGACAAGTCGTTCCTTCAAATAAACAATTTGATTTCCCTCTCTTTGCAAATAGCCCATCAAATTGCCTGAAAAGTTAAAAAAGATCAATTGATTATGGTAATTTTAGGCTAATTTTGTCTAAGAATGGGCTTATAAGCTAATCGAAAAAACATCCTGCTTGGAAATTAGCCTAAAGTTTAACTAGTCAAGTATATTTTGCAATCAATTGCATTTTGAAATTTAGAATTTTTTGAAATCAACTTCAATTTGATTTTATATTGGATTTTTCAAAACCATTTCAAAATGGCTTTACTTTGGCATTAGTATTCAAATTTTCCTTTCACATTGGATTTTATATTAAAATCTCTAAATCAATTTCAATTTGGTTTAATTTAGAAATTTAATTTCAATTTCAATTTTCTTTTAAATGGCTTAAATTTAAAATGCTAAATGAATTTCAAAATGAATTTTAAACTGAGATTTTCAATTGAATTTCAATTTGGTTTTAGTTCGAATTTCTAAATGATTTTTAATTTTTTACCATTGGTTTTAATTTTTAATTTGGAATTTTCTAATGAATTTCTAATTGAATTTGATTTGAAAAAATAAAAAATATATATATTTTTTTCGTTGAATAGTGTCACACCACTCATAATTATTAATTCACATTTTAGAAAATAATAGACATGAGACAATAATAATACATGTACAAAACTTATGACGGAGTTGAGATAATTTCTCAAATTCTTGAGGTGATAAATTTTCTTTTAATTAAAAGAAAATTTCAACATGATAATTCAATTATTGGGAATAATCTCGCTCACCATATCACACCCTCACTTTATTTTTAAAGTTAAAGTAAGATCAAGTGAGAGCTCCATTTAATTATTATTATTTTTTCTTTCTTCAAAATAAAAGACCATTTTATGATATAAAATGTGCTAACCATTTTTAAACGTATGTTGTAGGGGTGTTAACACCTTCCCTACAGTCAATCAACTCATGGGCCTAATTTTTTGTTTCTAAGACCGATTTTTTCTTTAAAACGAGCCATTAATCACACCCCAAGATAATTGGTGGTGACTCCAATTCTCTTCTCACGTTGGTCATTCCGCATCGTGATGACGTTGCGACAGTGTTCAATGAACTTTTCAATGCTTATGTTTTCAATATTGATTTCCTTTGGGTTCTTTTTTGTGAGAACATAGGCAACTTTGAAAACTTTAAGGTAGAACAATACTTTTCTTTTCAATCTCTTAAAATGTGCCCTTACATAAAAAAAGTAACCAAAAAGTTCAACTTAAAACCTCTCTTACAATTATGTTTTCTCCATTGAAAAGATGAAAATCCTCAAAAATTATATATAAAAAAACTCAAATTTAAAAATAATTAAATATTAAAATGTTACAATTGTATGATCCTCTTATTCTTTCTCTCTCAAATTTAAACTTGTCTTGAGAACTTTGCAATTTGTTTTCGAACGTGGATTTGTTCTCGAATGCTTTGCAGCATGTTCTCGATGTGGATTTTTCTAGAGAACTTTTTAACTTGTTATTGAATGTGAATTTGTCTCGAGGCTTGTATCCAAAATTGAGTTTTTAACTTATCGTCTTTGAGCCCTTCAAAAGAGATTTTGGTTTTCAAATCCTTTTAATCTTCAAAGTCTTTAGATCTTGAAGTCTTTTGATCTTCAAAGTGTCTTCAAAGAGATTTTAGAGTCTTTGGTCTTCAAGAGCTTCGAAGATTTTTTCTAGTTTTCTAGTGGTCTTCTGAGCGCTCTGGATTCTAAATTTTTTGAACCTTTGAAATGGAAGTGATTCTTCTATTTACAGAGCTTTGCTAAGAGCATTGCGTGAGCTCGAGCTTAATTGACTTTGAATCTATTTGGACTTGGACTTTGGACCAAATTGTTGAACTCATTTGATCTTAGGCCCAATTTGACAGGGCTAAGCTTACTTTACAAAGGGGCAACAAGAAAAATTGCTAAAAATAAATAGGTGGCTTGAAAAATGGCTACACAAGTTTATAAATTATATAGATGGCTAATTGATTTTATGATTAATAAATCCCTATTTGCAGAAGACAAAAATGCCCTCCAACAAACTGTCTAAAGTGTTCCTAACGTTTAAAATTAAAATCAGAGTTTATGAGAGAGAAAATACCCCTAAAAAAGTTAGAGAAATTCTAGGAAACTTGAAATTCAAAAAATCCAAGGAACCAACCTAATTTGAAAATCTAGATGTGACATCTTCTTAGTACTCAAGAACTGTTTTCTGGAAAAAAAACACACGGAACGAACTCAAGAATCGATACCTTTATTAGGGGGAAACATGCAAAATTCAACCCACTCCAGCAGATGCGTCGATTGAAAAATTAGTCCTCTCAATCAGAAGATATACCCCCTGCAAAATGCGTTAAAAATGCTCCAAATTGGAAACAACTAAGAAAAATGAACTTAAATGTTGCAATTATGAAAAATCAGTGTATCGAGCTTCCTACCTCCTACACCACGCCGACGAACCACTTCCGCCGTGTCGATGAGCTTCTCCCACCGCGCCGACGAGCCTTCTACGCAAACCGCAAACTCCATTGAGTCTTCTTCTCCACAATGACTGTCACCAAAAAATTTAAAATAAGATATGTAGATAACGACTCCATTTCCCTTATATTTGCAACAACTGTATACATAATCCCCCAATTTTAGGGATTCATTTTTTCCTTCCAATCCGCGATTATACCGCTCTATTATAAGACGAAAAGCACGGGCGTGGGGAGGAAATGCATGGAGGCGGTTTTGGTGGAGGGTTTGAGTTGATTTGACTTAAATGCTGAACTCGCCAGAATGGTATGTACTGATAAATACCATTTCGTCGTTATTGCAACTTCTCTGGAAGAAGTGTGCTTGTGGTATACTCATATGTATGTGTGCGTACACATTGGCATGTCTAATAGAAACAAAATGCTTTGATTTGTCTGTACTATTATATACATCCATGGAATGGTCTGATGTGTCTACTTGTGTGTATACACTTAATCCCCCTTGTATTTGAGTTAATCACCCCCTGTATCGTGTATGTTTGGATTGCCCAATAAAAATACACTTTGTCTTTGTCTGTGTTGCTATATGCAACCATAATAACCCCCCGTACCATGTTCACCTGAATGCAAATACCTGATGAATGTCATAACTGATATTTGTCTATAGTATTACATACATAGAGCATGCATCCTGTGTGTATACATACTTACCACAGTCCCACCCCCCATATGAGTTATATATACGTTGCAGTTTATATGCATTGTCATCTGTCTGTGTGTACTGCTACTTACGACTTTTATTGTTGTCCTTTTGTAACATGGATAATGAGGGACAAAATGTGAGGGATAAAATCTTTTTTTACCGTTGGAAATGCTGAAACCTAAGCCTAAAAAATAGGTAGATATTTTTATAAACTTGAGCACAAACCGCTAACTGAACTCCCTATAAATCGGGATTCATCCATCCCGAAAAAAATGGGGAGAAACTGAATGAAAAAAATAATCTGTTAACGGCGTTTATCTATAGTCGTATATACTAGGGGTAAAAATGTAAAAAAAAAAAAATCTAGAAAACAGTTTCTGAAAATCCGGTAGCCACTCCTGCGAATTCTGAACATCGACTTTTTTTTTCTAGCTATTCAACACAATTCTCCCTTTACAAATGGTCATAATTAAAGACGTGACATTATTTGGGGTTTACCATTTTTTGTCTTCAAATTTAATTTGGAAGACATGTTAATTTATAGGAATTTTCTAGATAGGTTTCACATCCATTGATGGCTTATAAGTTTTCCTTTGTTGTTTTACATGCTTTCAAATGTATGTTGCAACACAACAAATTAAGTTAAGAAGTCGTCTTGCATAACATGAGTTTTCTTTCTTTTGATTCGTTATAGTAACGTATTTCTTTGTCGAACTTGGCTTCCAATTCAATTAATAAATCAACAAAACTCACCAACAATTAATACATCACAGATGATTTTTTTTTTTAACAATATGAGAGTCGAGAATTCGAACCACAGACCTCGTGATTATCAACACATCTTTATGCCAATTGAGCTATGCTCTTATTGGTTCATAAATGAATTTAGAACCACACACAAGTGAATGCTTTATAATTTTGTAGGCACTTTTAACTCTCTGAATATTACGTTCTTGTTGGCAAAATACTTTATCTAAAACCATTTTTTTAATGTTTTTTCTTATCTATTTTTAAAATTTCTCAATTTTTTTTTAAACAAATCCTTTAAACCGATCAAAAACACTCCTCAAACAATTACTATAATCTCTATAATGATGAACTGAGACCTATCTTTGATTATTCAGATTGACCCAACTCAAAATTCAAAACCTAACTGAGACATTTTGCTTTTGTTCAAGTAAAAAGAACCAAAGTACAGCTACTAATAGAACATCTATATTTTTTATCTAAACATTTTGGTGTATACTTATATGTCTTTCAAAAATCATTACAGGAGTGTGGAGTTGCATGCAAATCAATCTGTTGCATTTAAAATCAGCAGATTTAGAGTTCTCCACTGCCTTCAATAATTTATGTACATATCATCATATCTGTAGAATTAACAAGAATTAAATATGGAGATTTTCCACATTGCCTCATGACTTCATCTCTACTTTTTCTCTATCATTTTCAACTGAAGATCTTATCACCTTCACACGAAATACTGCCTGCATATAGCAAAAACAAAAAGAATTTATGACAAGTTGCGAGATGAACTGGTCGAAATTCTCGATGATGTGATCCAATGTCGTAAATCTTTTTACTCAACAGAACTTCCAAGTTTTTGGTCATCAATTACCTTCTTATCAGAACCAAACTCAATAACATCGGATTGATGGAAACGTACTGGAAAATTGGGAGGCACACGGCACCGCCGTCCTTCGTGACTGCAATCATATGTGCAAGGATATATCATTGAGCTCGATATGGCCCTTTTATGGTGGATATTGGAGCACAGACTTCTATATTTTTAGAGAGGAGAGTAAAAAGAGCTGCTTCATAAAATATACTTACTCAGAGAGCCAGGTACCATGTTCACTCCTCAGATCAGTCAAGAAGAAGGCCCCATCTTTGTAATGAATACGGACGTGCTTTTTTGAAACCTGCGATTCGAGGGGATTATGGAAACAAATTAGTGAGATTGTTTCAACTTTCAAACACCAGTAGTGAGATGGAATTCTTTTCAAGCATACAAAGCGTAATCAATTCACCTGAGGCAACGGTAAAGTGATCGATAACCCTGAATCGACTTTCTGCTCCACACTTCTGCAATCATATTTATTAATAAGAGAACGCCCTTTACAAATGTAAAGTTCCACCAGAAGAAAAGAGCACAATAGCATACCCAATAAAACAGGCCTGGTTCTCATCTCTGCTTAGGTGAATGGGCTGCGAAACACTAGCTTTGTCTCCTTGTGGCAATAGAAACCACCTAAAACGCAAACAGGTTCGTTTTAAATGCAAAGATCAGATGCATAGTTGACTAGCACTGGAGTACTCTTAACATTAAACGAACAATCGGGACATGAGCTTACTCTCCATTAATAGCACGCTGCAGGGCATCGTCATCTTCAAACCATTTGCGTAATTGATCGTTTGCCTTCACAGGTAGTTGATGGTAACATTATTTCAAGAAAATAAATTTGAGTAAGGTAAAAACATGGAATAAGATTTACTCTTGATCTGAACAGACTGAACATAAAAATTAATTGTAGATAACATACTTTGTCTGAGAGTCTGCAAGATGGTGGCCTCCCTTCTAATTTTGAACTGCCGAAGAAAAATGAATCCTTACGTTAATTATGTTCAGATTCATACTAGTACGAGAAAGTTTCTCAATTGTATGTTAACGAACTTTTGTCTGAGAATTTGCAAGATAAAACTTAAAAGGATCTTTGTATGTTAATTCAAGTGTAATACTAAATCCTTTTTTTTTAATGAGACAAAAAGAAACTTCATTACAAAACAAGGGGAATACACAAAATGGTTCTTCCTGAAACATGTTGATTAGCAAAGGGTCCCAATGCACGTTGATAACAAGTGTTATTTATGACAGCATAACAGAAGTGGCAGCATTAATTAGAAAACTTCCCAGTTTTCATTAAAGAGGAGGAAGAGAAGAACTTGAAGAAAAATTTGGCAGCAAAAAGAATGGAAATCAGAGGAACAGTGTCTTAGAAATTTCAGAAAGCTTGGATACTTCTAATATTGATGGGAGCTTAAAATTTTGTTAAAAACTGATAGCGTGAAATTTAACTTTGGTTGTTAAGAATATATTGAACGGAAGGTGGCTCTGGAGGGGATCCAAAATGATTACTTCAGGAAGGTGGATCAGTTTTAAAAGAACAAGAATGAAGTAGTCAAAGCAATTGTAATTTGATCTGGTTAACGTTGTATTTAAGATTTCTGCTATTAATGGCAGCAGCCCTCCTGCTTCAAGCCTACATAGTTGGCAAAAGAATTAATGAATCGCTAAAAGAATCTATTTAGAGTGGAGTGCTTTTTTTTTTTTTTTTTAAATATTGGAAAAGGAGTGCAAGCATGTGTGTTTAAGAAAGTTTGGAGTTTTCTTAGAAAAAGAAAAAAGAGAAGCATATAGAGGACAAGAAGGGCAGAAAAACCAACGAGATGAAGTGAGCTGAAAATTTTAAGGTTTAAAACTTATTATGAGTAAACAAAATTGGGTGATTGGAAGGGATAGTATGGGGCATTGTTCGTGTTGAAGATGGTTTTCTCAGGGGCTCTTCATCATCATTCAAAGTTTGCTCAAATCAGAATGTCTAAAGGAGTAATGTTGTTGTGCAGGCATGAATTTGGAATTACTTTTAGAAGAAGCACTTAAATAGTGCTTCTTCTGGGAGTGCTAATAGGAATGAGAGTATTTTTTTTAGGGATAAAATCAATGAAACTTCATAGGTTGAATCAATTAAAATCCTAAACTAAAAAACTATATCAATTTAAACCCTAAACTTTCACTGGACTATTTTTCACTTGATTATACCCCCAAAATCCTACCACAGTAGAAAAAAGAAAATTTTTTATGTAATTCAAAAGCTTATATTGATGAAAGTCGCTATTATTCATTTGCTTCCAACATTTTCCTCCAAATTAATACATGTGAGAATTACATAATGGTTTTATAGCGAAATCCTTACTGAGGGTCCAAGACTGATCCACCTATAAAAGTTTGGAGTTTTAATTGATATAATTATTAGTTTGGAATTTCAATTGATTCAACCCCAAAGTTTAGGTATAAATTGATTTTTTTTCCTTTTTTTAAATCAAAATTCATCCTAAACTTACAATAAAATTTAAATGTACCTCTAGGAGGTTTCTTAAGGAAAAGTACTTTTCTAGTGGCGACCCTTGTATTTTCCCAAGAAAGGATTGTTCTTGGAGGTCTTTTGGGTTTCCTTTATATACTCCTAAAGGGAGCTTTGGACTGTGTAACTTTACACTAAATACTTTTTCCTTTCAAAAGAAGAAATATGAAACAGAGAGAATTTTAAGAATTTACCTGTTACCACCTAAAACCCAATTAAGCATCAAGGGCATTGCCAGATCAATAAAAAACCTTCCACCAACACGTCCCGGATGCGGTATTCGGAACTGTGTCAAAAACTAGGGGATCGACTGAAACTTATCAGACATTCTGTGCAGCCTTGCCACATAAAAAGTTAATCTATTATTGGAAGTTAGTATACACATCGAGTTCTTACCGAAAGAGGGCCAAGTCCTACTCCCAAATAAGCTTTATAAGTGGAAGCCATTGATGCAGCCATTCTTGCCATTCCATGAATTGCAGCAACCCGAATTCTTCTAGTATTCTCATAGCTAAGATGATCAATTAGAAAAAAAATAATAAAGTTAAATTAAAAGGAATAATAAAAAAAATCGATAAAACTATTAACATGGATTTCTACAGTTCAAACTGTAAGCCAGTAACAGGTCAGTTAGTTTTTCAATGTTACATATTTGGAAATCAGGGTAAAGAAATCCTTAATGTAGAGTAACTATCTTTTCTATCTTTCCCTCCAAAGGATCGGCATATATGCATACGTGCTATATTTGGATGGATTTTCATTTTTATCTTCAAAATATGATAAATATCTTTTATCACAGCCAACATGGAAATAAAACTTAGTACCTCTTCAACGAAGAGACAATGTCAATAGGAGATCCTGAGACTACACTTTCGTTCCATGCTTTATCCAGCTCAAGTGCAAGTTGATAACCATCCTGTAATGACCGAAAAGATATGGTGAGCATGACTGCACGTTAACCGGTTCCATCACATTTGAAATTCCTACTTCAGAACAGTGACAGAGCAAGAAACTTCAAAGTGTGTCCAAGAATCAGAGGTAATGAGCCATTTAAAGTTACTAGAATGTATCAGTAACAGACTTAATATGGACCAAAAGATATAAATCAAGAAACTCGGAATGAAAAATGAGTACCTCAATAGCCATACATCCTCCTTGACCCATATTTGGCTGCATAGCATGTACTGAATCGCCAAGCAAAGTTACGCGACCCTTTCCCCATGTGAAAATGGGTGTCCGATCATATATATCACGTCGAAGAACGGAATCTTCCTTGGTGGCAAGTATCAGATCTATCACATTGTCGCACCAACCTTCAAAAATTTTGAGCAGTCTTTCTTTTTTGCCTGCTAGAAAGCCAATCAAATGTTATTCAAGAAAGCACGAGCCTAGGAAACTCCTAACATTCTACTAGGGGCAATTGCAAGAATAGAAAAAATAAAAATGGAATTTGTAACCATGTCGTCAGTTTTTTAATGTTGCAAATATAGCAAAAAAAAAAAGTGGTCCGAACCTAAACAGTAAAGTTGAAAAGTAAAAAAAAGACCCTAAAAAACTCGCTGGAAGTTGGAAGTTTAAAAAGTATATCAAAGGTGTTATTGATATACCGTATATCAGGTACATCATTCAGTTATTTAGTGTGACTGATATACTAAATATTTGGTATATCAATCAACTGATATACTAAATATATAGTAGGTTAGGTGTATATTTCATGAACATAATATCCTTCATTCATGAAGTATACACATGAGCCTTTATTAATTTAGATGTCTTTGATATACTTCATTAATAAAGAATTAGATATATTAGTTTTATTTTGAGACAATATGTATGGTAAAAGATTTAAACCTCTAACCTCTTGGTTGGATGTGTATGTCTTCTGCTGGTTAAACTGTGCTCATGTTGGCAAATATATCATCGATATACTATATATCATTTTGATAATAAGATACACTAATGATATACTTGAAATTACATTTTAAGTGAGTATTGATATACTACTATTATACCGATGATATATTTAAGGCTAAATTATAAAAAATACCCCTGAACTATGGGGTTTGTTTCAAAAATGCCCATGAACTTTGAAAAGTTTCAAAAATACCCCTGAACTTTGAAAAATGTTTCAAAATACCCTTCCCGTTAATTTTTGGATGGAAACCGTTAGAATTTATGGTGATAGGAGGAAAAAAGAAGAAGCATTTTTCAATAAGGGTATTTTTATTTTTTAAAGTTCAAGGGTATTTTTGAAACTGAAACTTTAACGGTTTTCATCCAAAAATTAACGGCAAGGGCATTTTTTAAACATTTTTCAAAGTTCAGGGGTATTTTTGAAATTTTTCAAAGTTCAGGGGCATTTTTGAAACAAACCCCATAGTTCAGGGTATTTTTTTATAATTTAGCGTAGCCTATATTTAAAATTGCATCTTATTGATATACTTATAACAAATTTTGCATTTCACGATCTTCATAATACAACAACAATTAAAAATATATATTAATGACTTTTTTCAAAAAATAAAAGTCATACCTTTGATGTATTTTACTACTCATAATCGGGTATATCAATGTTATTAATTATTTGAGTAATATAACAAATGAGATATATCAATTCATAACAAGTATAGAAGACAAACATTTATGTTATAAAAGACAAACATTTCGTTTAAAATATGTAAATAACGCAACACAATTCAATAAAAAAAATGAAATGTAACAAATATAAGTAATGAAATGTAATATATCAAGTATATCATTGGTATATCAACATTCAAATATCAATACTCATAATTAGCTAGGTATATCAAAGGTTATGCTTATCAAATTCGATATATATTTAATATATAATTAGTATATTAGATATTTCATTGTATTCATATTCGAGTATATCAAATTTGGTATATCAGTTAACTAATATACTTTATATTTCGTATATCAGTAAATATAAAGTATATCAGATATACTACTAATATACCATTTGATATACCAACAAGGGTAAGACTGGAATAATAAAAAAATCGAAAAGCAGATTTTAAAAATTTTGCTATATTTGCAAAACTCAAAAAACATAGCTAAATTTTCCAAATATCCTAACGCTTTTTGCTACCCATTGCAATTTCCCATTCTACTACATGGTGGAAGAGTTAATTATCATTTTGTATTGCTCCCATCATTAGTTAGTTGGCAGAGTGGTAAGAACTCATGTAAACTGCATGTGTTGGGATCATGCATTGAGGATGAGTTAGCTAGAACAGGTGGTAACGCTTGGTTGTTAGAAGGCAAAAAGAAGATGGTATGAAAAGGGTGGAAGAGCCACGTAATTCATTCGAGAATTAGACATTCTGAGTAAGAGAGTTCTATGGGTCATAACTTGCTGATTTTCATTAGTGGAGGGTCTGAGTTGGACATAGAACATTTTTTTATCGAGCCACTGTAATTTTGCTCCTCGATTAACGGTTCTCCACGATTGGTTTGTTAGTTCTTTGGTGAAGTGTTCTGATTGACTGGAGTGTTTTACAAACAACATCATACCATATTCTCAAAAAATAATAATAATAATAATAAATAAATAAATAAATAAAGAGGCATAAAGAACTAGAATGAAATCATGCTTTTTAATCAAGCATGCTAACTATTGGAGGAATACATTTATCCATTGTCAAAGAATGAATGAAGAAGATTTTAGAATATAGATATCTCTATAAAAATATTTTCAAGAACAGAATCAAGGAAAAATCTTTTATTTATTTTATCTGTGCTCCTCTGGTAGGGGAGGTATGATTCTAATCAATTATAAAAGGATGATCATAAACGTACCATTAGGAGTATCAGTGCCACCAGGTGGTTCCTTATGAAATGCATACCACTGCATCTTTCCTGCACCGACGTCTGAGGAAACAAAGTATTGTTTGTGTCCCAGAAACACTCGATACCTTCATAATACAAATCAAAAGACAGGTCTTAAAACAGAATACCAGAAAGTTCGTCTACATGTATTGCAATAAAGAGATTGATCTTACCCAACAGTTTCAATGTCAGCTGGTATGAAGTCCGCTATACCAGTGTAGCAAGTGTACCCAGAATATACTGCTTCTGAGTGTCCGAATAGGCCCTTTCTGACCTGACACATCATAAAACAATCAATTGAGAACAGGTTAAATTCAATCAGAAAATGAAGAAAGAGTAATATATAATAGTACCTTTGACCATATACCATCTGCTCCGACAAGGAGGTCGCCCTCATGTTGCTGTCCATTTTCAAGAATCACTTTGACCTAAAGGCGCATAATGCAGAAAGAGAAGATGATATCATGTTAACGACAACGAAACAGATTTATCATGTGACCATAATCTTTATCATGAAGCAAGCTAAGTATTTTGCAAGAACAAGAAATAGATTGTGATGGGATAGTACCTTATTCCCATTATCCTCAAAGTCAACAACATTACTATCATTTATAATGATATCATCACCCACAGCACGTGCAAGAATTTGTTGCAACGCCATCCGACTGATAACCCTCGTGACAGGAAGTCCTCGTTCTGCTGCAGGAGTGAACGTGTCAAACTTGATGTACCTGGTAACGAGTTACATATACTTCATGTAACAGAGATCTCACAATTGGCATCTCAAATAATACATAGAAACAAACCCAGCACCAGTAGACAGAGTAAGAAAGGGAAATCTTCTCATAAATTCCATTTTGGAGACGATCTTATTCATTCCCATTTTTTTTTTGGTTTATATTCCAAATTTATCCGAATGAACTGTCTAACTCTTACTTCTGCCTGAGATATTAATGTTACCTCAGGCATAGTGACACTGCCTAACGAAAGTTAAAAGAGAGACCAGCCAACAGGCCAGAATAGAGGAAATCCCCACCAAAAACATTTATGACAAGAACATTGTCTGAGGTCTATCAGAAAAATAGTACGATTATAGATAGTCAGGAGGCCGCAAAATGTACAATATCACAAAAACTATCAAAAGAATTTTCCTTTTGTTTTCAAAAAACTCTTTTCATTTCTTTCTAGACAAAGACACCATAAAGAGAAGTTTTAAAGACAATCTTTTGGTTAGCTTAATAAGGAAAACTTATGTCTCCAGAGTCTAGCGCTTAAGGGCAGCGGCAAACTTCTTTTTTTTAAGAAAAAAAAGCTTTAAAGACACATTTCCAAAGAACCATATCCCTTCCTTTTAACCACCTAATCTAAAGATAAATTAGCCAACAGCTTCAAGCACACAACAATTCTCATTTATCTTTTTCAGTCACATGTCTCAGCCGTTGACATGATGATGTTAGCTAAATCCTGCTTTTGAAAAGTAAGTCCAATTTGAATCATTAACAGATTCTAAAGAATAATCCGTCAAAACACATCTAACATCACAGCAAAAATTCTTAAAGAGAGTCTTCAAAAAGCAACATACCAACTTCCAGAAACCCCATCAACGAGTCCATTAATCCTATCACCAGTAATACAACCCACTCTCATAACTTCCTCAGCAACCTCCAAATCAATGGCTTCCAAAGCTGCCAAAGCATTGCTCTGAATCTGAATCGGTCCCCTGTACTGCCCCTCCCCTCTAATGGCACTTATATCCTTCTCGAAAACCACCACTTCAAACCCTTTCCTCTTCGCCGCCAAAGCAAAAACCAGACCCCCAATTCCACCACCGGCCACAAGAATCCGAACCTTCTTCGTCGGCAAACTCCGCCCGATCTCTCCGGCCGCCCCTTCCGCCGGAGGCGCCTCTGTGACGGCGGCTTTCACTTGGGTCACTTTCTTCCTCCGCCCACATGCCGTTTTACCCCCAAAATTGTACCCAAGCCGTTGACAAGGCGAAATCTCTACTAGGTATTCCCGAAAAGCTGGAACTGGGAAACATGTTCTTGACAATCCAGATGAGGAAAGATTAAAAGGGTTGTGAAATCTTGTCATCGCCATGGTGGGTCGGTGACAGAAGCCAGTCCTCTTGAAGAATTTGCAGAGAAAAAGGAAGAGGATGACCAATTAAGAAGAAATGGAGATGGTGGGTGTTGTGCGTGATAAACTCAGTCGGTTTACGAGACTTGTAGCACTGAAATTCTTGGGGAGTGGTGGAGATTTCGTGGCCATGTGTCAACACATGGACGATTTCAGTGCATTCTGTGACTTTTTTCAACCCCATGTCTAAAATGAGAAAGATCTTTGTTAGTGGTTCGTATTTGGTTCACCACTGTTATCTTGATTTTGTTTGTGTGCCCACTGAAAGTGATCGCTGCCCACGACCGTAACTCACTTCCCTCGACTAATAAATGTAAAATTGTTTGCTGTGTTTGCTAGAGGTAGTGGTAGATTTCGGATTTGGAATAAACAATTCCGTTATGAAATGGTGGAGGAAAGTATTGTTGCCACTTTCGTGGTAGGGGAAATTTGAAAATACAGACTTTTTGTATGTATCTGGCAAGTAAGAAAGGGAAGTTTGCCAAACTCTCTTGATTTCCTTGTGAATATTTTGTTAAAGGAAAAAAAAAATTATGACGTCGGAGTATATTTAATGATTAAATATAAAAGTTGAATTACAAATTTAGTCCTTCAATTTTTATAGTGGTGTCAAATTGGTCCCTACCTATATCTATATTGAAAAAACATTTTTGGACATTTTTATCTCATTTTTAACTTACTAATTTACAAATATGTCATTTATAATTAATTAATTAATAATCAATTATTAATAATAAGTGCATAGAATCTCAAATGTTGGAATGTAGAAGGTTTTTCTACCACTTTAAAGATTTTTTATATAATTTAATTCAAAATGAAATTTTAAATGTTATAGAATTCAAAAAGTTTTGTAATTTCCCACATCCTACTACTATAAATATGAGTTTTCTTCATCATTTTTCACCAAATCCTAGAGTTTTATTCTTTCTTTATTCCTTATTTTTGTCCTCTCAATGCATTGTTCTCAAAAACTTTTCAATCTTCAAAACATTTCAAGATGTTGGTGTTCAAGTTGCAAGGGATGCATGAGTCGTCGTATCTATCATAGACCCCAAGCTTTCAACTTTGCAAATTAACTTCGATGAAGTTGATTAAGAGTTTTTTTTTTTTTTTTTTGGAGAAGGTTGATTAAGAATATTTGTATATCATTGTCAAGTAAGCAAAATCTATTTAAAGAAATTATTGTATAATTAAGATTTTGATTTTTTTTGTTACCGTTTATTTTTTATTGTCGTTCTATAAGTTAGTGTATTGTTATTTTTATTTAAAATATTTGTTGGAAAAAAACTTATTAATCAATTATAAACTTATGTTCCTTTTATTTTGTCGAGAAAATAATCATGTGATCAAGTGCTTCATAAAGTTTTTAATTAACTATAAACAATAATTAATTAATTTTTTTCAAAAAAAAAAAAATTAATTATCAATAGTAAAAAAATTATATATTAGAAAAAATTTGTATGGAATTTGAAGCATTGAAATAAAAAATATTTTGTCATTTCATTCTCCAAGCAATTAAAAAAAAAAACTTTAATTATAATTATAATTAATAATTATGAAATCAAATTAGTAGACTAATTTTATCTCTATTAAGGTTGAAAAGTTTAGTATATAACAAAAAGTTACCTTGGAAATATTTAAATTTTCTAATAAAGAAACAAGGTAATTAAAAACATAATTGGTCTAAATTAGGTAAAATAACTTTTTCAAAATAAAAATATCTATATATTTTTTAACTGATATCTTAAAAACAATAAAAATGTAACCTAAAGTTCATTAAGAAAGTGACATGAGATAATGCAATTTAAATGCACTCATAGAGATTAAATAAATAGAATGTGAAAAGCTATAATGTAAAATGTTTGTCTCCATATAGATAAAGTAATTTTAAAATTAATATTATTATCTAATCATATTTATTTATCCATATAGATAAAGTAATTTTAAAATTAATATTATTATCTAATCATATTTATTTTTTGATAAAGTAATTCTAAATTAATTAAAGTATATGTTAATTTTGTTAGATTTTTTGTTTACTAGAATATAATTTTTTATTAAAAACGAATCATGTTTGGAAAACATTTTTGAACTACTTTGTCCCTGCTTTTTTTTTCTAAATGTTAACTAATTAGGGAACTGGAAATCGACAAAATGTATTATTTAAACTTAAATAAATATAAAATGTTTTCACAGGAAATATTTTTTTTACAACATTAACTTTATGGAAGATGGGTATTGTGTTATTATATTTCTTTGGGTGTTTACTAAAAAAAATAATTTTCTTTCACTTTCTTCTCTAACAAATATTTGTTTTTCCTTGAAAAAGATAAAAATGATAAAGAAAAGGAACCATAACCACAAAACTATTAAAATAATTCTAATAAAAATTTCACTCCTAAGCACGAGGCCTGTGGTTCAAATCCCCACACTCTAAAAAAAATCTCTAACCACCACATCTCTCTCACTATCTTCATACATCTCTCTCACTATCTCCATAAAATCTATCTTCCTAACTTAAATACATATGGTTAATTGTTAGAATAATTATCCATAATAAATATATATATACTACTAAAAAAAACTCTCATAAATATATGAATTAAACTTTCATTTATTTATCAAGAATTTAATGATTTTGGGTAAAAAATAATGAATGATAGAATTTCAAAACTTCAAAATTCAAAAGGATTTTGTAACATTTTCAACATTTACTACTATTTATTTTATAAAATAAAAAAAAAATCCACCATTTTTCCACCAACACTATAAGCTTCATTTTTTCTTTATTTTCAATTTTCTTATTGTCAAATTCTCTCTAATGTTGAAAGTAATTCTTGAATACCTTAACCAGTTGAGCTATGCTCAAGGTGAGCACTTACGATATTCTAACTAGATTCAAATTTTATAAGTACTTTAGCATGTTGATTAAACTTTCTCTTTTTTATTACAATAATTCATATATATTAGGGAAAAAATCAATTTTGATCCCTGAACTTAGCAGGTTGTATCAATTTTAACCATAAACTTTCAATTTCATCAAATTGAACCCCAAACTTGCATAAATGTTGCAATGTAGACCTTTGATCAACTTTTCATTTGAATTGCTATTAAAACATAAAACATGTAATTGACAATTTTGTTCACACGTAACTTCGGGTATGGAGACACGTGGAATAAACTTTGATTTGTATTAATGTTGTATGCGTGTGGGTGTACAATCTTTAACTTTAATCCTCTGATTCTCTCTCTTAAATATATAAACTTTGGTCTCCAGCTTCTTGATCTTCTTGGGCTGGTTTGTTGAGCTTCTTGGATGATCGGCTTGCTAGGTTGATGATCTCTTGGATCGGGCTGTTGGCTTGATGATCTTTTTGGATGATCGGCCTGCTGGCTTAATGATCTCTTGGATCGGCCTGTTGTGACTTATTGATCTTCTTGGATGATCGGCCTGTTGGTTTGTTGATCTTCTTGGATGATCGGCCTGTTGGCTTGTTGATCTTCTTGGACGATCGGTCTGCTGACTTGATGATCTTTTGGATCGGCCTGTTGGCTTGATGATCTTCTTGGATGATCGGCCTGTTGGCTTGATGATCTTCTTGGATGATCGGCCTGTTGGCTTGTTGATCTTCTTGGATGATCGGTCTGCTGACTTGATGATCTTTTGGATCGGCCTGTTGGCTTGATGATCTTCTTGGATGATGGGTCTACTGGCTTAATGATCTCTTGGATCGGCCTGTTGTGACTTGTTGATCTTCTTGGATGATCGGCCTGTTGGCTTGTTGATCTCTTTTTAGAGTCTTCTAGTCTTCCAATCTTCTGAGTCTTGAATCCTTTGAATTTTGAATCTCGGATCTCTGAATTCTCTGGACTCTTTGGATTCTGACGACTATGGATCTTGGGAGAATGCTCTGGACTCTGCCCTCTCTGCCTCTGGCTGAATCCCCTTGAAATGGTGGTGAACCCCCCTATTTATAGAGTTCTCGCAGGATGGGCCCTGGTAACTTTTGGGCCTAACAACTTGGGCTTGGGTTTTATTGGTCTTGGGCTGAACCATTTAGTCTTGGGTTTGGTTTATATTTGACCCAAAACCATATGACCCAGACATTTAAAAGACCCAAATTTGATCCAAATAATTATTATTTTTAATTAATTGGGCAAATTAATTAATTTGATTGAAATAATTTAATTTTAATTAATTGATCAAATAGAAATTTGGCTCTATAAATTTATAATTGACCAACTTTGTTTTCAAATTAAATTTGGGACACATGTCAATTTATAATTGGTCCCAAATTTAATTAACTTTAATTTCGTCATTAATTTTATGTAATGACGTGGCAATTCGTGATTGGTCAAAATTTCTCTATCAACAAATGCCCCCTTTTCGAGATTTAGGCACAAATTATGTGGGAGTGAATCTCGAAAAATATATTTTGGAATTAAAATACAAGGTATTTGTTCTTGACTTTGACTCCATTTGGTGCGCCAATTTAATCAAAATATGGAACATAACTTGAGGTTTGGACTTTGGTCTATTTGGGATAAAATTTGGATTATGCCCAAAATATTATTTAAGGTAAAATTTTACCAAATTCAAACTTGCATTTGGCATAGAATTTGATGTTTGAATCTCAAATTTTGATTTGGAAGAAAAATTTGGAGTATGCCCAAATAAAATTATTTAGATAAAATTTGAATTCCCAAATTGATTTGAATTGAAATAATCTTTTAGGAATTTTAATTTAATTAAGTTGGTTCAGATAAAGATAAAGATTATCTCATAAAATTTTGAACCGGAGATAGGATTTCATTTGAGTCAAATCTTTATCTAAACCTTTGATTTGAACTTAAAACTCCCCCTATAAATAAGACTGAACCTCAGTAGGGGAGAGCACACATCAATTGCAGAGAGCATTCAAGAAGGGATCCAGGTAGGAAAATTTCTTCTCTTTTTATTTTTTATTTTTTTATTTTTCGTTTTTATATATTTATTTATTTATTTTTTACTTTTCGTTTTTTTTTTCATTTTCGTTTTTTTTTTTTTTTGATCTGCATATATATTCCATGTATGTCCTTATTGGATGTCGCTCATATGAATTGCTTTGATTGTACTATAGAGCTTTTGGCTTCCATTTTTTTTCTTTGCACATATATTATTGCAATTTGTTTCTTTCTTGCTTGAATGTGTAAGCTTCGTGCAACGGTCGTCACCAGCTTCACTTGCAGTGATCTCACTCCTGCTAGACCAGTCCCCTATTTCATTGGGTGATCTGAGTAACCTGCAGGGGTAGTCACCAGATTCGCCTACAGCGATGCACTCCTGCTAGACCCAGTCCCCATTTTATTGGGTGATCTGAGTAACCTGCAGGGGTAGTCACCAGATTCGCCTTCATGCGCTCCTGCTAGACCCAGTCCCTATTTTATTGGGTGATCTGAGTAACCTGCAGGGGTAGTCACCAGATTCGCCTACAACGATGCACTCCTGCTAGACCCAGTCCCCATTTTATTGGGTGATCTGAGTAACCTGCAGGGGTAGTCACCAGATTCGCCTTCATGCACTCCTGCTAGACCTAGTCCCCATTTTATTGGGTGATCTGAGTAACTTGCAGGGGTAGTCACCAGATTCGCCTTCATGCACTCCTGCTAGACCTAGTCCCCATTTTATTGGGTGATCTGAGTAACCTGCAGGGGTAGTCACCAGATTCGCCTTCATGCGCTCCTGCTAGACCCAGTCCCCATTTTATTGGGTGATCTGAGTAACCTGCAGGGGTAGTCACCAGATTCGCCTACAACGATGCACCCCTACTAGACCCAGTCCCCATTTTATTGGGTGATCTGAGTAACCTGCAGGGGTAGTCACCAGATTCGCCTTCATGCACTCCTGCTAGACCCAGTCCCCATTTTATTGGGTGATCTGAGTAACCTGCAAGGGTGGTCACCAGACTCGACTCGCCTACAATGGTCGTCATCAGATTCACTTGCAGTGACTTCACCACCTGTCTAGACCAGTCACTTTGATGATTGTAGTTTCCTGCAGGGGTGGTCACCATTTTTTTAACAACACCTTTATTGTTTTTTTTTTTTTTTTTTTTTTGGTTTGATATCAAGCATTTTTTTTTAACTTGCAGCTAAGATGCATCTTCCAGTCTAGACACTTTCAAGATAAAGGCAACACTAAAGTTGTTCATCTTTGCAGATGTAGCGAAGACTTCAACCGTCAACTTTTGAATATGAAGTAAAGTTATCAACAGTCAATTTTTTGAAGATGAAGCGAAGGGACGCCGTCAACTGCCAACATTTGAAGATGGAGTGGAACGAGGCCGTCAACCGCCGCCAAACATTTGAAAATGAGCAACGGTGAACCTTCGAACTTGGAGAAGGAGAACCTCAGTGGCGAACCTTCAAAAAGAGGGGTGGAGAGAAGCGCCTTCGAACTTGGAGAAGGAGCGAGCGAAGCGCGTGAGGGAACCTTCGAACTTGGAGGAAGGAACTGCAGCAGCGCGTGAGAGAACCTTCGAACTTGAAGGAAGGTAGCAGCGAAACGCATGAGAACCTTCGAACTTGGAGGAAGGAACTGCAACGAAGCGCAGCGCGTGAGGGCCTTTGAAACTTTCGAATTTGGGGGAAGGAACTGCAGCGCAGCGCGTGAGGGCCTTTGAAACTTTCGAATTTGGGGGAAGGAACTGCAGCGAAGCGCGTGAGAACCTTCGAACTTAGGGAGGAAGGAACTGCAGCGAAGCGCGTGAGAACCTTCGAACTTAGGGAGAAGAAACTGCAGCGAAACGCGTGAAAACCTTCGAACTTTGAGGAAGGAACTATAGCGAAGCGCGTAAGAACCTTCGAACTTGGGAGGAAGGAACTTTACCGAAGCACGTGAGCACCTTCAGACTTGGAGGAGAGAACCTTCGTACTTGGAGAGAAGGAACTACGACGAAGCAACGTGAGAACCTTCGAACTTGGAGGAAGGAACTGCAGTGAAGCAACGTGAGAACCTTCGACTTGGAGGAGAGAACCTTCATACTTGGAGAGAAGGAACTGTAACGAAGCGCGTGAGAGAACCTTCGAATTTTGGAGGAAGGAACTGCAGCGAAGCGCGCGAGAACACCTTCGAACTTGGAGAGAAGGAACTGCAGCGGCGCACGTGAGAACACCTTCAAATTTGGAGAGAAGGAACTACAGCGGAGCGTCGTGAGAACCTTCAAATTTGGGAGGAAGGAACTGCAACGAAACGTCGTGAGAACCTTCGAACTCGGAGAGAAGGAATTGCAGCGAAAGCGAAGGAACTGCAGCGGAGCGCGTGAGAACCTTCGAATTTGGAGAGAGAAGGAACTGCAGCGGAGCGTCGTGAGAACCTTCAAATTTGGGAGGAAGGAACTGCAACGAAGCGCGTGAGAGAACCTTCGAATTTGGGAGGAAGGAACGGCAGCAAAGCGCGCGAGAACACCTTCGAACTTGGAGAGAAGGAACTGCAGTGGCGCGCGTGAGAACACCTTCAAATTTGGAGGAAATGAACTGTAGCCGAATGCGTGAGAACCTTTTGAATTTGGAGAGAAGGAACTGCAACAAAGCGCATGAAAACCTTCGAACTTGGAGGAAGGAACTGCAGCGAAGCAACTTGAGAGAACCTTCAAACTTGGAGAGAATGAACTGCGGCGGCGCGCGTGAGAACACCTTCGAGTTTGGAGAGAAGGAACTGCAGCGGCGCGCATGAGAACACCTTCGAACTTGGAGAGAAGGAACTGCAGCGGCGCGCGTGAGAACACCTTCAAATTTGGAGGAAATGAACTGTAGCCGAATGCGTGAGAACCTTTTGAACTTGGAGAGAAGGAACTGCAACAAAGCGCATGAAAACCTTCGAACTTGGAGGAAGGTAGCAGCGCAGCGTCAGAACCTTCGAACTTGGAGAAGGAAGCAGCACAACAGCACAATGTGGGAACCTTCAAACTTAAAGAAGCGGGAGCAACAAACTTAGGGTGAGTGAAACACCGAACTTGAGGCTAACGAGACATTGAATTTGGAGGAATAAAATCTTCTTTTATTCGTCCAACTCGTAGCTTCATATTTTTAACGGTGCACAACTCCAATTTGTTGTATTGGCCCCGGTACTAAAAAATTTCTTCAATTTGTATTGTTATGCACCCTTTTTTTGTTTATAGAGACTGAACTTAAAGTTTTCTTTAAGCTGCCTACGTACCCTTATGGAATAGGGATCAAGTCATAACGTAGTTCAAGATTTTATTTATTTTTTTTTTTTTTGCTCTCACCTTTTAAGCTCGTGTGGGCTAGGAGCATCATGCAGTTTAGGCTCTTGCGATAAGGAGCTTTTACATTTAAAAGCTCTTATCTTTGTCATGGTCTTGATCATATCCTTCATTTGCAAGATTGGTCAAGATAATGAGATTTGACTTCACCTTCAAGGAACCTTCCGTATTTATGAGAACAGAAAACTTTCTCTTCATACGTGACGGGATGCTACTATGAAGCTTCTCGTCACTGTTTACTTCATCGAAAAGTTTCAACTCCAAGTTGTTCATCTTTCTTTTAGGTTGATCGTTTGTTACTTTGAGGCGATCAAAGACAGATGTTGAAGATCGACTTTTCTTCGATGTGGAGACACTTAGCCTTTGGAAAGCTGAAGGTCGAGTGAAGGTGGACGTCGAACATTGATTTTCTTCTTTTGTCGCGGCCATACTCATTCTTTGGAATACTGAAGGACGAGTAGTTGGAGGCTTGATGCGATCGAAGACAGAAGTCCTTTGTTCACTTTTCTTGGAATTGTCAACTTCTTCTACGTCGATGCAGTAGGAAGTTGCAAGGTTCTCTTTTTTCTTTTTGTGGAAAGTTTTGGAGAAGGATTTATTTAACATCATCAGTTGTTGAGGTTGAGAAAACTTTTTACTTCTCTTCCTCTTGGGTTGAAGTTTCTTAGGATCCTTCTTTCTTTGATGTTTGCTCTTTCCTTTGATTGTAGCAAGATTTGATTGGGCTACTTCATCAAGGTCGAGCTCAATTTTGCCTTCCTTAGCCAGCTTTAAAATTAAGTCCTTTAGGACAAAACATCTTTCCACTGGATGACCAATAACTCGATGATACTTGCAATACTTGGGATCATCGACTTTCTCCATCTCTTCTGGTCGTTTACACTTAGGAAGCTTTATCAGTTGCGCTTCCAATAGTTGTTCCAACATATCAGGGATGTCGGCATCAGGGAAAGGATAGATTTTCTTTTGTCTTTCCTTTAAAGTTAAGTGATGCGCTCCATTAGTTTGTCACTTTTCTTTCGAAGACGACTTGGGAAGGGTTGTGTTTACTGTTGGGTTTTATGCCCTAAAACTCGTAGGTAGTGAATGGTGACAAATTGTTCACTTGTATCAATACGTCGTTATTGAGGTTTGTACAATAAAGAGTTATTGTTACTAAAATTGCACAATTTGACCAAAATCCAATAAACTAAGATCCTAGGTTGTTTAGATGAAACTTGAACTAGTATGTGGGGACATACGGGGATCAGTGTTCAAGTAACAACCTAAATGGTCTATAGTATAGGGATAAGGCTGGGTACCTTATCCTGGTAACACTATGTGATACGGCCCATTTTGTATTCGATACAGATGCAATGATCCAAAGCATCCATGTAGGAGACATGTGAGTGGGGGTATCCTGTGCAATGAGTTTGCATAAGACCGGACCGCGAAATAGTAACCACTAGATGTAACACCGTTAACTAGTTTAGGTTTCTATTTCAATAGGATGACCTAGGTAACTCAATCTCAATCCTGAGTCTGTTATGAACTCCTTTTTAGGAGGGATTGTCCTTAGATCTGTATGGGTGAGAGTGGCCAGTTCGCCGACTCAATAATCCTACCATTTCAGGGGCAAGACCGAATGGGGGCTGGGAACATAACAGTACAAGATGGAATTCACTCCTTCCCCTATTGGGGTAAGTAGATGTGTGTTCCCTTAAGGGCTGATTCCGGGTCTTGAACAAGGGCGCCCATCCTCTCCTGGCCCGAGAGGAACTGCTGTTTATTGATTGGATCATAAACAGATTGTTCATTAGAGGAATCAGTGGTACTTAAGGATCCAGAGGTAACCCAGGGGTAAAACGGTAATTTGACCCAGCTGGCGTTACGAACACTCGTGAAGGATTGACTTACTGTTATTGGTCGATATCCGTGGACACAGAAATATTCTACAGTGAGAAGAGTGCAGCTGTGGGTCTTTAGTGGAGTGACTCACAGTTAACGAATGTTGACTAACTTGGTTAATGAGTTTAGCCAATTAGTCTCGTATCGTTGGAGCTTCTGATCTGTAGGTCCATTAGGTCCACCTGCTAGCTCGTAAAGGGTTCTGAGGTTAAATAGTCTTGAATAGAATTTGAAGTGTGTTCAAATTCATTAAGGGAATTTTATTGTATTTGATACAATTAAAATAATGTATAAAGATACATTATAATATAAGTTTAATTGGTGAATTAAACTTTATATTATAAATTAATTTTGGATATGATTCAAAATTAATTAACGAGAGAATTAAATATTTGAAGGAGTTCAAATATTAAATATGAATTAGATTCATATTGAAACTATAGGTTAAATTTAATGTGAATGAGATTCATATTAAAACTATAATATATGAGAGAATTATTTGAATAATGATTCAAATAGTAAATTAATTAAATATATGATATTTAATTAATGAATTAATTAATTGGAGAATTAATTAATTAAATTTAATTAAATGTGATTTAATTAAATTAATTCTATAGTTAATATTAATGTACATTTGTTGCACATTAAAACTATAGGTTAAAATGAGAGAGATTCATTTGAATATGATTCAAATGTAAAATTAATTAAATATTTGATATTTAATTAATGTGGGAACAATTAATTAAGAATTAATTGGATGGCCTATTTAATTCAATTGAATATGATTTAATTGAGTTAAAACTTTATATTATAATTGATTTAATTAAAATTGGTTTAATTAAATTAATTATAAATAATTAGATAATTAGTTATTTAATTTAACGGCCTGGATCACGTTGATTATGATCAACGGTGGAGATCACGTAGGGAAGTTAACTTCCCTTATTCCCACGTATCAGTGAGGGGTTGGAAGTTTAGCTTTTGATTCATTCTCATTTTTTGACACAGAAGAAGATCTCTCTCTCAGAAATTCTCTCATCCCAAAAGAAAAACACAGCAACTTGTTTGCTGCAATTTTTTCCCTTCCAAGACTAGTTTTGGGTTCCCACAAGCCGGATCTCGATTCCCAAGAGTCATAGTAGGTGATCCGACATGGTGGTGTTCTTGGAGCATTGTGCAGTATTCTTCAAGTTCATGTAAGTACTTAGTTCTAAAATTGTTTTAGATCTGTAAATGCATGCTTAATCTAGTTTAGAAAATAAGTTTCTAATTTTTGCCCAACGTACCGGTTTTCTCTAATTGAAATTAAATCACGATCGGTGAAAACCGCTTCCGCTAGAGGATTCAATTCCTTCATTTACAACCATGGATTCTTCTATAGTCTCTTCATCGTTCCTTCCTTCTTTTCTCATGTTAGGGAGGAAAAGGTCTTGGTTTTCTTGACTAGCAATACTTAGCTCCATATCGTGGGCGCGAGTTGCTAGTTCTTCAAAGGTGCGAGGCTTTATACCTTTAAGGATGTAGAGGAGTTTCCAGTGCATGCCTTGAATGCACATCTCGACGGAAGAGAGTTCAGTGAGACGATCTTTGCAATCTAGGCTCATGGCTCTCCAGCGATTTATATAGTTAACAACGAGTTCACCTTTTCGTTGTTTAGTGTTGGTGAGCTCGAACATGCTAACGGTTCGTCTAGTGCTGTAGAAGCGATTCAAAAACTCTCTTTCGAGTTCCTCCCAACTGTCTATTGACTCAGGTTCTAGATCAGTGTACCAGTCAAACGCATTTCCTTTAAGTGTTCGAACGAACTGTTTGACTAGTAGGTCCCCTCGAGTACCAGCGTTCTCACATGTCTCAACGAAGTGGGCAATATGTTGTTTAGGATTGCCCTTTCCATCAAACTGTTGAAATTTTGGTGGCTGATACCCGATTGGCGTTCTCAAGTTATCAATCCTCTTAGTATAAGGTTTGGAATGCAAGAGGGAATCTTGAGTAGGTCCACCGTACTGAGCTCTGATACAGTTTGTGATCATATCTTGGAGCTGTTGGATGGATAGTGAAACGATCGAAGCAGAACACTGTGGTTGATCATCTTGCACTATAGTCTTTCCTTTGTCGTGATTTTTTACGACTTGGGTTTGACTTGATTCAGCGATATGTTGGTTCTCAATTTGGCTCTTTAGTTGCTCGATTTGAGAATCTTTTTCTTCAATCGCCTTCATCAAGGTGTCGATATGCTCCTGCATCTCAGTCATTCTTTCTTCCATAGTTCTTGTCTCAGTCATCATGACAGTCACTACGTCAGAATCAGGTTCAAACAGAGGGTTATACTTAACAAGAAATTTGTCATTAGGATATGCCCCCTGCAAGGTTGTTTCTTGGCCTGCAACGATAGAAGTTGTATCTTCTTGCAACGTCAGTTCGTTGAAGCAACAATGAGCAGTAGAACCTATGTAAGACTTGTTCATGACAGAGACCATTGAGGAAGTCTTGAACGACATGTTTACACTTGTGTTTTGAGATAAGAGAGAGATGAGAGGTAGAGATGGTCCCACTGGGCGTGTCAATTTGTTCACACGTAACTTCGGGTATGGAGACACGTGGAATAAACTTTGATTTGTATTAATGTTGTATGCGTGTGGGTGTACAATCTCTAACTTTAATCCTCTGATTCTCTCTCTTAAATATATAAACTTTGGTCTCTAGCTTCTTGATCTTCTTGGGCTGGTTTGTTGAGCTTCTTGGATGATCGGCTTGCTAGGTTGATGATCTCTTGGATCGGGCTGTTGGCTTGATGATCTTTTTGGATGATCGGCCTGCTGGCTTAATGATCTCTTGGATCGGCCTGTTGTGACTTATTGATCTTCTTGGATGATCGGCCTGTTGGTTTGTTGATCTTCTTGGATGATCTGCCTGTTGGCTTGTTGATCTTCTTGGACGATCGGTCTGCTGACTTGATGATCTTTTGGATCGGCCTGTTGGCTTGATGATCTTCTTGGATGATCGGCCTGTTGGCTTGTTGATCTTCTTGGATGATCGGTCTGCTGACTTGATGATCTTTTGGATCGGCCTGTTGGCTTGATGATCTTCTTGGATGATCGGTCTACTGGCTTAATGATCTCTTGGATCGGCCTGTTGTGACTTGTTGATCTTCTTGGATGATCGGCCTGTTGGCTTGTTGATCTCTTTTTAGAGTCTTCTAGTCTTCCAATCTTCTGAGTCTTGAATCCTTTGAATTTTGAATCTCGGATCTCTGAATTCTCTGGACTCTTTGGATTCTGACGACTATGGATCTTGGGAGAATGCTCTGGACTCTGCCCTCTCTGCCTCTGGCTGAATCCCCTAGTTCTCACAGGATGGGCCCTGGTAACTTTTGGGCCTAACAACTTGGGCTTGGGTTTTATTGGTCTTGGGCTGAACCATTTAGTCTTGGGTTTGGTTTATATTTGACCCAAAACCATATGACCCAGACATTTAAAAGACCCAAATTTGATCCAAATAATTATTATTTTTAATTAATTGGGCAAATTAATTAATTTGATTGAAATAATTTAATTTTAATTAATTGATCAAATAGAAATTTGGCTCTATAAATTTATAATTGGCCAACTTTGTTTTCAAATTAAATTTGGGACACATGTCAATTTATAATTGGTCCCAAATTTAATTAACTTTAATTTCGTCATTAATTTTATGTAATGACGTGGCAATTCGTGATTGGTCAAAATTTCTCTATCAATAAATTTCCTTTTCTTTTTTTTTTATTTACATTGCACCCGAATTTGTAACGACCCCACTTCTTAATAAGCCTGGAAGGGACCGTTACGACAATGCATGCTTCTGATGCCTTTTTAAAACGTAAACACCAAATTTAAGTAAAAACTTTTATTCGGGATCTCTAATTTTAAAGGTTTTAAAATAAGCCTAAATAGTTTCTAGAATGTACAAGGTCTTCCCATTGCCCTTGCCTGTCTATCGGATTCTCATCAACCGCCTTTCATCTACTCTTGCCTTTACCGATATACCTCAATTTCATGCATATCCTAGACACATCAATTTCATATGTCTCCTACGAATACGAAGACCTCAATTTCACGAAACCTCGAGGTCGTCAGTTTCACAAACCTCGACTTAGGTACATCAATGTACACTAATTTAAACTTACAAATAATTTAAACTAATTCTTTTAATGGAATTTCAAGAGATCACCAACTCAACTATTTTGAACATTAACAAATGCAAGCAATGATAATGAATTTTCATGCTTACAATAATTTTCATAAACGCAAGCTCAATTAAAAATAATAAATTTTCATACAATTCTCGTACTTTTAATGATAATAATAAATTTCAAGAATAACACATAAACACGAGAATTTTAGAAAATCAAACACGCGCACCCAATTAGGTTCAATAGTGGCTTAACTATCACCAAATCGATCCTCTTCAAACTCCTTGATTCAAACTCCTTGATTCAAAGACGTCGGCAAGCTACAAATTAGAAGAAAAAATTCCTTTAAACTAAATAGGACTTAAACATATTGCTCTTCTAGGAATTAATCGATTTAAGCAAAGTTTAAGCACTCAAAACTTACCCAAGGACGGAATCGCTCACAAACGCTAAAAAACTCTAGACCCACTACTCCAACTTGTCGATAACGCTAAGAACTTGTTGAACGGGTTCCAAAAATCAGTGGGTATTCAACTAATTGTTAAAACTAGACAATTAATCACTCAAGCCAACATACCCAAGGTTGAAGAAGCTGGAAAATTGCTCCAAACGCCCAGAACCTCTGCTACCGTCGTCTGAAATAGCACCCGAAGAGACGTCGGAAAGTTCTCGTTTGAAGCTACCCGGGCCGCGCGCGACCATCTGCTACCGCCGTGGGTCGAGACGCGCCGCCGCAGACCCTCGCGAACGCTGGAGATGACGAGAAAGAGAAGAAAGTGCCGCCGTGAGTCCCGTCTGTCGCGCCGCGCTTACCTTCACGAACCAGAGAATGCCGCCGCGAGCATCGCCTGAACACGCCGCCCCTGCTGCTGCAACCCTTCTGCCGAAGCCGCCGCCTCTTGCCGGGGAAGACCACTCGACGGAGACAACACACGCCGAAGATGGGAGGTGTTGCTGGCCGAAAAGAAGAATAACAAGAAATATAACCGGCTGCTGTGTTGTGCGGCTGAAGCAAGCAAGAAGAAAGAGAAGATGGTTGACTCACTCGGGATCCGTGCATATCTTTTTTTAAAAAAACCCTAACGGGCTGTTTGGCCCATGGTTTCGGAATCAGAACCCTGGGAATCAGAACCCTGGGGGGTTTGTTCTGGCGTGTTTGAAAGTCTGGGAATCAGAAAACAGTGTTTGGGGTGCTGTGTTCTGAATCCTGGGAATCAGAAAACAGTGTTTGGGGTGCTGGGTTCTGAACCCTGGGTTTGGACAGTTTTTTTTTTTTTTTTTTTTTTTTTTTGCTTTTATATTTTATTATTATTTTTTTCTTTTTTGGTGAATGTTTTATTAATTGTAAAGCCCCTTGTGTAACATAGATTAATTTTTAAGAGAATTTTGAATTAAGCATTTAATTTATGATATATACGAAGAATAATAAAATTGTTTCTAATAATCAAAATATTGATTATCATTGACAAATTGAAAAATATAACATGAAATTCTTAGGCCCCATTTGAAAATTTAAAAGTTTGAAAACAAAAAAAAAATAGTTTTCAAAAAATAGTTTTTGTTTTTTGGAATTTGTTTAGGAATTCAAATGTGTCTTTAACAAAGATGAAAATCATCCTAAGAAAATTGAGAGAAAACAAACATGATTTTCAATGTTGTTCAAAAAAAAAAAAAAAAAAAAAAAAACAAAAAACAAACATGATTTTCAAAAATAAAAAACCAAAAGCCAAATTATTAGATGTGGTTTAAGTTTGGTCATTTTTTCCATGGATCCACATGCAAAATTTAAATTCAAAACAATAGTTCATTAATGTTAAATTAAAGTAGTTATTGAGACAAAAAAAACATGGTTCATGAGAAAATAAAAATTTGGAACATATAATCACATAATAAATAAAATAGAATCTATAGGCTACTTTACAATGACTAAATTAAATATTAAATTATGTATATTTATATTATTTAAATATAAATAAGTTCAAAATAAATATCATATGTCAAAATAAACTTAGCTTAGCAATAATTGATATATGCGCTCGATCAAAAAGTTAGAGATTCGAATATTCCCACATCGAAATGTTGTTGAACTAAAAAAAATTGTACATATAATTTTTTTTTTTTTGAGATTACATATAAATTTTTTTTTTTGTTTTTGTGTATGTAATTTAAAATTAAATACTTTATTTACTATAGCGGATTTAAAATTAAATATTATTCATTTTATTTTAATAAATTCAAAATAACATACTATTTATTTTTGTCATTCGGAATATTGTTAATTTGAAAATAAATACATATTTTTTTAATACGTTAACTCAAAATTATATTTTATTTTAAAAATATTTATATGGGTAAGTTGGCTAAAATACCTTTTCTTATGTTAAAATTATAAAATTATATATATATATTAAAATATTGTTAATTTAATATAGAGAAATGAAAAGAATTATGAGAAAAATGGAAAGAAAAATGATGGGACCCACCAAATTTATGACAAAAATGGATAAAGTAATAGTGGGTCCCACCAACTTTATGGAAGAAAGAGAAATCATAGGTTTGGAGTGGTTTTGAGGTGGGTTTGGAGAGAAAAACCATGGGGTTGGGTTTGGAACCCATGGTGTTGTGATTACAATGGGGCAAACATGGTTTTGGGTTTGGAACACAAAACCACCCAAACCCAAAACCATGGGCCAAACACCCCCTAATGGACTTGGGCTTGGCTCTACAAAATTACAATTTTGCCACTCCAAGCCCTAAATTTTAAAACTTTCACCAATATTCAAATTTTCAAATTCCCTTAACTCCAAATTAACTCCAAACTTAGGAAATTGGAAATTTCTCTGAATTAGTGTTTTGTAAGAAATTTGTTGGAAAACTCTCTAATAAATCAAATATCCCAGATTATTCTTCTCATTATTATCCACAAAAAAAAAAAAAAAATCACAAAGTTATTGACAACAAGAAAAATTCAGTAAATATGAGAAATAAAAAACTCGAAATTTCTTTATTTTTGTTTCCTACATTTGTACATTCTTCTAATTATCAAGAAAAAAAATAGTAAAAGAAGAAAAAAAATCTCACAAAGTTTTTAGCAACAAGAAAAAACCAACAAATATTCAAAGATAAAAAAAACCTCCAAAGTTTATTTGGTTTTATAATCTTAGATAGCAGCAAAAAAATCTCTCACAAAGTTCTCAACAACAAGAAAAAGTCATCTAAAATAAAGTTTCTCCAATATTTTATTTATAAGAAACCATTTCAGGTGTAATGTGAATTAAGAAAAAAAAGGAAGAAATAATCAATTACGTATGTGGTTCAAATGGAAAGTTAACATAAGGTATACATTGCAACACTTATGCAAGTTTGAGGTTAAAATCGATACGATCCGATAAGTTTAAGGTTCAATTTGATGAAATTGAAAGTTCAGGGTTAAAATTGATACAACTTGTTAAATTTAGGGTTCAACTTGATGAAAATTGAAAGTTCGAGGTTAAAATTGATACAACCCCTAAAGTTTAGGATTAAAAATGATTTTTTCCCTATATATTATCTTTTTTTTTAAAAAAAAAGTATATAATAATTGAGAATATTTGATACAAATTATTTAGTTCAAAATGAAAGGCATACATTTTTTTTTAAAGTACGAATGTGGAAGAAATTTATTTTGGACAATATTATCCTTTAATTTTTACTAAATACCTAACATACCCTTCATTTAATATAGCGTGGCTCCTAATAAATTGTATTCTTAATAATTATAATTAAAATAAAATAACATTAATTAATGAATAATAATTTTAATTAATGAATGTGGCTCCTAACATTAATTGTAATATTGTATTATTGTTTAAAAGAAAAAACATTAATTGTATTATTATTATTTCATTTTAATAATAAATTCTAAACTTTCAATTTTAGCAAATTAAACCCCAAACTTAGCAAATTGTATCAAATTGAACCTCCAACTTGCATAAATGTTGCAATGTAGACCTTTCGTCAACTTTTCATTTGAATTGTTATTAAAACATATAATTGACAAATTTCTGTTCTTTTCTTTCTTTTTTATAATTCACATTGTATCTAAGTTAGTCTTTTTGTAATAAATTTGTTGAAAAAACTCTTTAAGAAATGAAATATCTCAGACTATTCTTCTCATTAGTATAGAGAAAATCATAGAGTTATTGACAACAAGAAAAATCCAGTAAATATGAGAAATAAAAAGCTCAAAATTTCTTTATTTCAGTTTTCTAGATTTGTACATTCTTCTAATTAGAAAGAAAAAAAACATTAAAATAAGGAAAAAAAATCCCACGAAGTTCTTAGCAACAATAAAAAACCATCGAATATTTGAAGATAAAAAACCTCCAAAATTTCTTTGCTTTCGTAATCTTAAATAGCAACAAAAAGCCCTCACAAAGTTTTCAACAACAAGAAAAAGTCATCTAAAATAAAGTTTTTTCAATATTTTATTTATAAGAAACCAATTCAGGTGCAATGGGAATTAAGAAACAAAATAAGAAATAATCAATTACGTACGGTGGTTCAAACAGAAAATTAAACCAAAGGTATACGTTATAACACTTATGCAAGTTTGGGGTTAAAATCGATACGATTTGATAAGTTTAAGATTCAAATTAATGAAATTGAAAGTTCAGGGTTAAAATTGATACAACTTGTTAAGTTTATGGTTCAATTGGATGAAATTGAAAGTTTAGGGTTAAAATTGATACAACCCCCAAAGTTTAGGGTTAAAAATGATTTTTTCCCTTTTTTTTTTCCTCTCCCGGAAAACCATTAAGACTGACTTTTGAAATCTTATGTGCATTTACTTTAATTTTGCTAAAGTTTTGGAATATGAACAATTTTATTTTTATTCAATTATATTATAGAAGTTTAAAGGTTTTATAACCCCTTCATTTCCTATTTCTTACCATTATAAAAGGCTCTCTTCCACTCTTTTTCCAAAGCATCATCTTTTTTTTAATTTTCTTTTTTTTTTTATGATTTTTTCTCTCAAAGTTTTTTATTTTCAAGGTTTCTAAATCATGCAATAGAGCACTAACTATTCTATTTTTTTTTTAATAATATCTTTTAGTAGTCTTCAACTTTGGTAAAAGGTATGTATTTTCTTTTAAAAAATTATACAATAGATACACCATTATTTGTCTTCTGCACAATTATTATTTTTTTTCTAAAATTTTGAAGGTTTACAATACTTAAAAGTTACATACTTTATTTTTAGTTATATTATATTTTTTCCTCCATATTTTGAATGTAAAGAATGCTTAAAATTTTACAAAACATTGAAAAATATAAATATATAAATCAATTTTAATTTTTACTTAAATATATTATTTTAAGAAAATTTCATTCAAATAGCATAAATATAATATTTCTTCTAAAAAAGTACAACTTTCAAATATAGTATAAGTGTGGATTTTTTTTAAAATTTTTTTTGTTTAATATTAAACCTGAATTTCAATTCGATTTGAATTTTGTTATTTTGTAAAACTTCAAACATTTTAACAAAATTTGTGTCTTGTTATTAGTTATTATGATAGCTAAATAGCACTACACCAAATAAAAATGAAAATTAAATTGTTTCTTTCTCTCTTTTTTCATGTAAGAACATGAAGTTGATGCTAAAGTTATTTAAAATATTGGAATATGAACTATTTTATTTTTAACATTTAATTCTATTCAATTATAGTACTTCAAAGTTGTATAATTTCAAAAGTTTTTATAACCACTTCATTCTCTACAAGGTTAAATCATTAAAAATATCCTTGGACTATGAGGTTAGTTTCAATTATACCCCTCAAGTTTCAAAAGTCTCAATTTAACCCTTAGAGTTTCAAGTTTGTTTCAAAAATACCCTTCAAACTTTTTTCTATTAAATATTTAACGGCAGATGATGTGTCTCTTACTTGGCACTAACAGTGGGAAAAAAAAACCTTGGTGGCAACCTGTGAAAAACTGAAAGACATTTTAGAGTTGGGGAAAAATTTTGAGAAGTGGAAAGTAAATTTGAAAGGGGGAAGAAGAGGAGGAAATCTTCCTCAAACTGGCTCCATATACTTTGTGAAAGTATAAAATTGGATCTGCATGGAAGCTGTAGAGCTTGAAGAGTAAATTACCATAATCAATATCTACCCCAAGAATACTTTGACAATATTTAAACTTTCTAGCTGTAAAATGAAAATTATCCGCATGAGTAAAAGAACTGTAGTATTTGAGAAAACCAATTCCACTGTCTTCAATGAATAATTAAATAACCAGTGATTAAAAAAAAAAAAACTGCATTACACATAACAGAGCTTTCTTCGATTGATATGGACACAAAAGACAGTTTCAAGTTCTTCATAAATCGAATGTTAAGAAGTTGCTATAATTTGATTGTTCTTGCTGCAAGATGCATAAAAACTTCTTTCCAGACTCAAATCTTCCATGCATATCCTTAGGTAAAAGTTAAATTGAGTAAGAAGTTCATAGGCGTAAGGCACAATATAATTGTTGGGTTTTATGCCCTAAAACTCGTAGATAGTGAATGTAACCATTGACCGGATATTAATGAAATAATATTGATATATTTTTCCATTAATTGTTATTAGTTATTTTATATATGTCTTTACCTAATAGTGATGTTGTCTCGATATTCGATGAAAAACTCCAAGAAGGGACTACTACCCTTCAGACATGGGGTACACCTGTCTAAGGAACAGTCTCCTAAGACACCTCAAGAAATTGAGAACATGAGACACATTCCCTACGCCTCAACTGTGGGCAGCTTAATGTATGCTATGCTATGTACTAGGCCTGACATATGTTATGCAGTGGGAGTAGTCAGTAGGTATCAGTCTAATCCAGGGTTGGACCACTGGGGAGCGGTTAAGAATATCCTCAAGTATCTTCGGAGAACGAGGGACTACATGCTTGTGTATGGAGCTAAGGATTTGATTCTTACTGGATACACTGACTCTGACTTTCAAGCTGATAAGGATTCAAGGAAATCCACATCAAGGTCAGTATTCACCCTCAATGGAGGAGCAGTAGTATGGAGAAGCATCAAACAAGGATGCATAGCAGACTCAACCATGGAGGCTGAGTATGTAGCAGCTTGCGAAGCAACTAAGGAGGCAGTATGGCTCAGAAAGTTCTTGACTGATTTGGAAGTGGTTCCGAATATGAACGTGCCCATAACACTATACTGTGACAACAGTGGGGCTGTAGCCAACTCAAAAGAACCTCGAAGCCACAAACGGGGTAAACACATCGAGAGGAAGTATCACCTGATACAGGAGATTGTGCAAAGAGGAGATGTGATCGTCACTAAGATCGCCTCAGAACACAACATCACTGATCCATTTACGAAGGCTCTCACGGCTAAAGTGTTTGAGGGTCATCTAGAGGGTCTAGGTCTACGAGATATGTATGCCATCTAATCTAGGGCAAGTGGGAGAAATGTATAATGGGTATAAGGATGCCCTAGTTCATTGTATTAATATACATGACATTTCCAGCTTTAGATTATTGCATTTACATCCCACTAACTAGTGTTTTAGTTCAAGTGGGAGTTTGTTGGGTTTTATGCCCTAAAACTCGTAGATAGTGAATGTAACCATTGACCGGATATTAATGAAATAATATTGATATATTTTTCCATTAATTGTTATTAGTTATTTTATATATGTCTTTGCCTAATAATAACCCTAATCCAATAAACTAGACATCCAAGGCTGTAATATGAGTCTTGAACTATATGTAGCGACATATGGGATCATTGTTCAAGAAACAGCCTAAAGGGTCTATAGTATAAGGATAAGACTGGGTGCCTTATCCTGGTGACACTATGGATACGGCCCACTTTGTATTTGATACAAACGTTGCGATCCAACGCGTTCGTGTAGGAGACATACGAGTGGGGGTATCCTATGCAATGAGTTTGCATAAGACCAGCCCGCGAAATAGTAACCACTGGTTATAACACTGTTAACTAGTTGGTTTTCTATTTCACTAGGACGACCTAGACAACTTAGTCTTAATCCTGAGTTGATTATGGACTCCTGCTCATGAGAGATTGTCCTTTGATTTGTATGGGTGAGGGTGACCAATACGCCGACTCAATAAGCCTACCACTTTGGGGACAAGACCGAATGAGGAGCTGGGAACATAATCGTACAAGATGGAATTCACTCCTTCCCGACTTTAGGGAAGCAGATGAGTGTTCCTTTAAGTGGTTACTCCGAGTCTTGAACAAAGGGCCCTACCCTCTCAATGGCACGAGAGGGTTTTCTGTTTGATGGTTGGACCACAAACAGGTTGTTCATTAGAGGAGAATTGGTACTTAAGGAAATAGAGGTAACCCAGGGGTAAAACGGTAATTTGACCCAGCTGGTGTTACGGACACTCGTGAAGGACTAACTAGTCGATATTGGTCTAGATCCGTGGACACAGAAAATATGTCTGCAGTGAGAAGAGTGCAACTGTGAGTCTATAGTGGAATGTACACACAGTTAACGAATATTGATTAATGTGGTTAATGAGTTTGACCAATTAATCTCACATCGTTGGAGCTTCTGATCTGCAGGTCCATTAGGTCCCACTGGTAGCTCGTAAAGTAATTTGAGGCAACTAAGTAATAAAAGTAAATTGAAAATGTTCAATTTATTAAGGGAAACAAATATAATATATATTGATATATTATTATGAGAGAAATTAATATTTGAAAAGTTCAAATATAAATTTATGGAAGTTTGAAAGAGTTCAAAATAATGAATTAATTAATTTAAGGCCTAAAATGTGTTTGGGCAAATTAATTAATTCTAGGCCGGGAATTAAATATGTGATATTTAATTGGTGGTTAATTAATTAAAGAATTCATTAACCGGGAATTAATCAATTACGGAAATAATTAATCACTTAAGGAAGTGATTAATCATTTATGGAAATGATCTAATCACTTATGGAAGTAATTAGTCATTTGTGGAAAAGATTAATCAATTATGGAATTGATTGATCATGATTGATTAATTAAGGAATAAGATTGAATCAATTATGGAAAAAATTGATTTAATTGAATATTTTATTCATGGCCTCTCTTCTATAAATAGAACACTAGACCTAATTGGTCATGACACTTGACACTCTTGAAAGACAAGACCTAGAATTCTCTCTACCCTCCCTCTTAGAGAAAGACTCCCACAAGTCTTTTGCCTCCTAGACTTAGAGACATACCGGTGTAACCTCTATGGTGATAGTGTCAATCAAAGAAGAAATTTCCAGCGAAGAAAAGCAAAGACGACTACTGCGTTTTCGTTCGTGGAGCGTCGTTGGCGAAGAACGGTCAAGTCTTCAACGAAGGTTTGTAACGGTTCTTCCTCTTTTCTTTATAAAAGTTTTAAAAATAAATTTAGATTTATTTTAGCATGTTTAAACCAATTTTACAGCGGCTTTAAAGGTTGTTTAAAGTTTTGTTTGAGTTATCGTAACGGTATTTTAATGTTAATTAATATATAGCGTAAGGTCCAATCGATGCGCTTCCGCTGCGTGGGGACTTTTATTCCCTTCAATAATGACATATCAACAAATAAATTTTGAGAAGGAAGTATTGCTACCTACCTGAAGGGTAACCATCCCATTATTGTGAATTTGTGACCAATGTCCAGGCAATTTTAACCATCTCCCTCCAACTGTCGTCTTCTCGCTTTCAAATTTCAGCTTCTTAAATTTTTCCCCAACCCTAAAAATGCCTTTCATTTTTTCTTCGTCTTCTTCTTCTTCAGGTTGAGTGCCAAGTACAAGACACATCATCTTCCGTTAGAATATTTAACAGAAAAAAGCTTGAAGGGTATTTTTGAAACAAATTTGAAACTCTAAGGGTAAAATTGAAACTTTTGAAATTTGAGGGGTATAATTGAAACTAACCTCATAGTTCAAGGGTATTTTTAATAATTTATTATTTTCTACGACTATAAAAGGTTTTTTTTTATATGTTTTTTTAACAACAATTTGAGGATCATCTTTTTCTTCAACTTCTTCTTCTTTCTTTTTTTTTTCTCTCTCTCTCTCAAGGTTTTTATATCTTTTAGGTTCCTTAATTTTGCAATAGAGTACTAACCATTCCTTTTTTTTTTTTTTCAAATAATGTTGTTTAGTCATCTTCAACATTGGTGAAAGGTAAGTTTATTCTTTTGAAAAATCATATTGTTGATGTCAAAATCTGGCCATGCCACTCACCTGACCTTCACGTGACACCGATTGGGTTTTATGCCCTAAAACTCGTAGATAGTGAATGTAACCGTTGACCGGATATTAATGAAATAATATTGATATATTTTTCGATTAAATGTTATTAGTTATTTTATACTTGTCTTTACCTAAAATAACCTTAATCCAATAAACTAGACATCCTAGGCTGTAATATGAGTCTTGAACTATATGTAGCGACATATGGGGATTACTGTTCAAGAAACAGCCTAAAGGGTCTATAGTATAGGGATAAGACTGGGTGCCTTATCCTGGTGACACTATGGATACGACCCACTTTGTATTTGATACAAACACTATGATCCAACGCGATCGTGTATGAGACATGCGAGTGAGGGTATCCTATGCAATGAGTTTGCATAAGACCGGACCGCGAAATAGTAACCACTTATTATAACACTGTTAACTAGTTGGTTTTCTATTTCACTAGGACGACCTAGACAACTTAGTCTTAATCTTGATTGATTATGGACTCCTGTTCATGAGGGATTGTCCTTTGATTTATATGGGTGAGAGTGGCCAATACGCCGACTCAATAAGCCTACCATTTTGGGGACAAGACTGAGTGGGAAGCTGTGAACATAATCGTACAAGATGGAATTCACTCCTTCCCGACTTTAGGGAAGTAGATGAGTGTTCCCTTAAGTGGTGACTCCAAGTCTTGAACAAAGGGCCCCACCCTCTCAATGGTACGAGAGGGTTTTCTGTTTGATGGTTGGACCACAAACAGGCGTTGTTCATTAGAGGAGAACTGGTACTTAAGGAAATAGAAGTAACCCAGGGGTAAAACGATAATTTGACCTAGTTGGTGTTACGGACACTCGTGAAGGACTAACTAGTCGATATTGGTCTATATCCATGGACATAGAAAATATGTCTGCAGTGAGAAGAGTGCAACTGTGAGTCTATAGTGGAATGTACACACAATTAATGAATATAATTGATTAATTTGGTTAATGAGTTTGACCAATTAATCTCACATCATTGGAGCTTCTGATCTGCAGGTCCATTAGGTCCCACTGGTAGCTCATAAAGTAATTTGAGGCAACTAAGTAATAAATGTAAATTGAAAACGTTCAATTTACTAAGGGAAACAATATAATATATAATGATATATTATTATGAGAGAAATTAATATTTGAAGAAATTCAAATATTAATATAAATTTGAGTCACATTAAATTTATGGAAATTTGAAAGAGTTCAAATATGAATTAATTAATTTTAAGGCCTAAAATCTATTTGGACAATTAATTAATTCAAGGCTGGAAATTAAATATGTGATATTTAATTGGTGATTAATTAATTAAAGAATTAATTAATCGAGAATTAATCAATTATGGAAACAATTAATCACTTATGGAAATGATCTAATCACTTATGGAAGTAATTAGTCATTTGTGGAAAAGATTAATCAATTATGGAATTGATTGATCTTGGATTGATTAAATAATGAATAAGATTGAATCAATTTTGGAAAAGATTGATTTAATTTAATATTTTATTCATGGTCACTCTTCTATAAATAGAACACTAGACTTAATTGGTTTAATAGCCTTTTTGCTCTTAGACTCACAAGACAAGACCCTAGAATTCTTTCTAGCCTAACTCTTAGAGAAAGACTCCCACAAGTATTTTGCCTCCTAGACTTAGAGACATACCGGTGTAACCTTTGTGGTTATTGTGTCTTTGAAGAAAATTTCCAGCGAAGAAATCAAGAAGGAGTCGTTGCGTTTTCGTTCGTTGGAGCATCGTTGGCGAAGAACGGTCAAGTCTACAACGAAGGTTTGTAACGATGCTTTCCCATTTCTTTAGAAAATCATGAAAATAAATTTAGATTTAATTTTCTAGCATGTTTAAAGCAATTTCCAGCAACTTTAAAGCATGTTTAATGTTTATTTTGCCTTTTCGTAACAGTATTTTAATGTTAATTAATATACGGCGTAAGGTCCATTTGATGCGCTTCCGCTGCGTAGGGGCTTTCATCCCCTTCAACACCAATAGTGAATTTGTTGAAGACGGGGAAGACGTGACTTGCAAGACCAGTCAGAACCGCTGCACACCCGTGTGGTGTAGGCCACATGCACTCCGATGCCTAAGTCAGATCAAACAGTAAGAGTGTTTTGGTAGCTAAATTTTTCGAACCCTTTTCTGGGTGTGAGAGACCCTATTTATACCAGTATCTTCAATTAGGGCTTTCTAGGGGCTCGAAGGCGATCCTGGGCTAAACCAAGTGGAACTGGGGCGAACCAGGGCAGTAGGGACCGAATGGAGACGGAAGGAACTCGGCCCACACGAGTGGGCTGAGCATGGGATTAGGCCGAGACGACCCAATCCCTTCTACTTGCTCTCCTCCGGAGTCCGCTTCCCGGTCAAGCCTTCGGCTTGCTCTCCTCTTGGATCGACCTATTGACTTGTTGATCTTCTTGGATGATCGGCCTGCTGGCTTGATGTTCTTTTGGATCGGCCTGTTAACTTGATGCTCTGGTTATCAGCTTGGTAGCTTGTTGATCCTCTTGGATGATCGACCTGCTGACTTGTTGATCTTCTTAATCGGTCGGTTGGCTTGTTGATCTCTTCTTAGAGTCTTCTAATATTCAAACCTTATGAGTCTTGAATCCTTTGAATTCTGAATCTCGTATCCTTCTAAATTATTAACCGGAGTATATCAGTGATATACTTTTATATACCTATACAAACACTCACCAAAATTGCTATTTTTGTATTCTTGACATTCTTGAATTAAAAAGAAGGCCAACAAGAGCTTAGCTCAATTGGCAAACAAAGGGAAAAAAAACATATTAATCACACAAGAACTCCAACCTCATAAATGCACAAAAAATAAAAAAATTAAAAAAAAAAATTGTGTGGTAGAAGAGAGAAGAAAGAAAGAAAAAAGAAAAAAAAAGAGAAATGGTGATGCGAGGGAAGAAATAAAGAAAAAAAAAGAGAAATGGTGCGACAAATAAAGAAAAAAGAAAAACAAAAAAAAAGAAGAGAAATGGTGCACAAAATAAAAATAATAAAAAGAAATCATAACAGTTCATAAATACACAACAACAAAAAAAAAAAAAAAAAAAGAAGAAGAAAGCAAAAAATAAAAAAAGAAAAAAGAAGAAGAAGAAATAAGCTCATAAATGCAAAAAAAAAAAAAAAAGAAGAAAGAAAAAAAACGAAAGAAATCGTATGCACAAGAAAAAAAAAGAAGAAGAAGAAGAAGAAATCAGGGTAAATGGGAAGGGAGAGAAAAAGAAGGGTAAAATGGGAATATTCTAATTTTTTTGCCATATTTGCAATTCTTTTTATTTGGTGCTAAATTTGCTATTATAGATAATTAATTTACCACCCACTGCAATTACTCTAGATTTTATCTATTGCGTTTCGTATTTGATTTAATTTTAGGATTATTTATCTTTGGATTATCTTTGAATTAATTGGATTTTATTAGATTAGATCTGGATTTCATTTTCAGTTATTTTAATTATGTTTAGTTTAAGATTTTGTCTAAAAATGATTTTAGATGAGAATTTGGGTCCTCGGTGGGCGATCCTCTATAAGCACAATCTCGAGCCATCTGAATGAGACCGGTCTTCAGCTCAAAGTTGTTGGCATTGATCGGGGCATAGACAATCCCCGATTGTTGTCCCTGAAACACAGGCTTAAAATAATCTCTAATAGGCCTAGGCTCCTCAGGTGGATTTTGGTCCGCCATTTGAATAATTTATCTATTTTCCCTTCGAAGCCCATGAATTGTTCTTTCTATCTCGGGATCCAATGGTGCTAAAATTAAATCTTTATTCCTACGCATAAACAACCTACACTTATCCAAAAAAAAGAAAGAAAACAAATAAGGAAAGAAATAAAGAAAAGAACACAACTAATCTAAATAAGGAAAATATAATCTAGAAAAGGAAACAAAATAACCTAATATGGAATGTAAAAATAAATATGGCAAAACACAAATAAGGAAACTAACAAATAAGGAAAAACTAATCTAAAAAGTAAAAACAAGAAACAAATAAGGAAAAGATTACACAACTAAAAGAAAAACTAAACTAGAAAACAAATATGGAAAGAAACACAAATAAGGAAAAAATGCAAACAACCTAGAAAAGTAAAAATACACCCTACATTAAGATCAAACAATTTTTTCACAATATCAATCTAACTAAATGTGCCAATCCCCGGCAACGGCACCAAAAACTTGATGTGGAATTTTCCTTACTGCAAGCGCACGGGTCAAGTAATAATAAAGTGTTCGTATAAACGAGCGTCGTCCTCTGGATTGGATTTTTAAGCTAAATCAAGTATTATGAATTATCTTGCTCAATTTTATTTAGGGAACACAATGTAGTGAATGAAAGGTCGAAAACTAAATCAAAACAAGTAAAAAGTGGATATGCAATTGAGAGAACACTTAGGGAATTGATTTCGCCAATTTAGTCTAGGATTGATTTTAAGGAATAAGTTATTATGCACAATGGAATTATGAGCCTAAGACCCTTTAATCACAACTACCTCTCCCGAGTATAATTGATTCTCATGCAAATTAATCAACTTGATATCCCTATCTAGGTTTATTAACATGCAAGGCAATGAGATCTTTTGAACAATTATAAAGTTAATCTAAAAAACCGTCACGAAATTAGAAAATAAACTTTAGTCATGCAATCTTGAGTAAGTCTATGCTAAATTCCCTCTCCCGAGCAAGAATCAACACTTAAATCATCCAACTAATGGCCAATTAATTGAAAGCATTAAATCAAGATTACAAACATTATAACCATTGCACAACTTAAACCATAAATCAATCCATAAACTCAATCAACTACATCAATCCCTAAACTACAAGTTTAGCTACTCATGAATGGAATTACAAGCTCAACTAAACCTGAAAAAGCCATAAAATCTAGCTAGAGAAAAGGAAAAGGGAAGGAAAAACTCAATGTAGGCCGAAACCGAGCGTCCCCGTCACGATCCCCACGAACAATGGGTTGATTTCCAACTTTCTCCCTTTGCTTCAGCTCCAAATTGCTCTGTTCTGTCCTGTTTTACGGCTCCAAGAAGTCCCAAAAACGAATCCCCCAAAACCTAGCCGCAAAATCCATTATATTTTGTTTTTTCGTCATAGCGTCGAGACGTTGCCTTCAAAACGCGCGTTCTGAGTAAGGGAAAAACGGTAGCGTCGAGACGCTATTGTCATAGCGTCTCGACGCTGTGACGCTGCCGTCTCTTGTAATTAAGGAAAACCAGCGTCGAGACCCTCCAAGAGTGGCGTCTCGACGCTGATGGGCAGAATGCCTTCTCTTGGCTCCTTGTTGCTTGAACTTTCCGGTTCTTTGGCATATTTTCGCGTCCCGACCACCTGATTAACTCTAATTCCACGCTTTAGCTCTAATCCACGCTTTCCTACAAAATAAACAATAAAGCACAATAAAGTGGCCAATAAATCATCAAAGACTAGCTAAATTAATTAGGGAAAACTAGCTAGCTATGCTCGCTATCAAAGAGATACCCGTGACCCCCGAGGTCAGAAAGCGAAAACGAAAAAGAAGAGGATGCCGGAGGAAAAAGAAGCGAAGAGAAGGAGAAGGCAGCAAAGGGTTGCGGAACAAGAAAAGGTCCAGGAGGCAGCAGATGAGGTTGCTGCCGCAGTAGTTGCAGAAGACCCGAAAGAAACAGAAGAACAGAACCCAGAACAGACTGAGAGAGAGTTGCAGATACAGAGGAAGTTCGGGTGGAAGTTCAAGAAAATGTGCAGACAGAGGTTGCGACTGAGGATGAGCCAGTTCAAGAGGCTCGAGTGAAGGTGATCATGCCAGAGGTACCTAAGCGTCGCCGCATTAAGCGAAAAGCGGGCCGTATTCAGGTAGTTCGAACTGATACCCCCTCGCCTCCAACTACTGACTCTGAAAAAGACAATACAGAGAGAGAGAGGAACGAGAGAAGAAGGAGGTTGAAGACAAGACGAGAGAAGAAGAAGCAAAAAAGGCTGTTGAAGAGATTCTGCCCAAGCGAAGATAAGACAAGGGCAAAGGGATTGCTGAGGCATCGGGTGAGGCTGATGAGATTGAGGAACCAAGAATACCTTTTATTCGCTTCGTCAACAATCTTGCTCGAGCAAAATATTAGGAGATGCTGAAACGGGACTTCCTGTTCGAACGAGGATTTGGCGATGATGTGCCACGATTCTTGGAGTTTGGAATAGCGAATCTCGGTTGGAGGCAGTTTTGTACGAAGCCAGAGCCTGTGAATTCCAATGTTGTTCGGGAATTTTACGCCAACCTTGACATTCGGGACGAATTTGAGGTTATAGTTCGAGGAGTGCCCGTACAGTGGAGCCCAGTAGCCATTAATGATTTGTTCAATCTCCAGGATTTTCCGCATGCAGTTTTTAATGAGATGATGGTTGCACCCTCTAGCGACCAATTAAGTGCGGCTGTCCGAGAGGTTGGCATTGAGGGGGCCCAATGGAGGTTGTCGCAGACGCGAAAGCACACGTTTCAAGCTGCTTATTTGAAGAGTGAAGCCAACACCTGGATGAGTTTCATCTAGCTACGCTTACTGCCGACAACTCACGACTCCACAATATCTCGGGACAGGGTACTGCTTGCCTTTGCCATTCTTCGCTCGATGAGTATTGATGTAGGAAAAATAATTTCTTCTGAGATTGTTGACTGCTGGCGAAAAAAGGTAGGGAAACTGTTCTTTCCAAACACAATAACGATGCTGTGCAGAAGAACAGGGATTCTAGTGGAAGAGGGGGATATGATTCTGTTTGACAAAGGAATCATAGACACACCCAATTTGGCACGGGTCCAGCGCATGCAGGAGGTACGTCAAGGTGGGCTTATCCACAACATCAACTCGATTCTAGAACAACTGGCACTTTCGGCCAGTCGGCAAGAGTATGCTGAGAGGCAAACTTTAACCTTCTGGAACTATCTTAAGAATCGAGATGCCAGCTTAAGAAGGGCACTGCAAGAGAATTTTTCCAAACCGTATCCATCCCTTCCTGCATTCCCTGAAGATCTGTTGAACCCCTGGATTCCGCCGCCGCCTGTGGAAAGAGAAGGTGATGAAGAAGAAGAGCATGGTCAGGAAGATTGAAGGAGGAGAATTTGAGCGCGCAGTCTTTTTGTTGAAATATTTTGTTTGCTCGCGCATTCCTGACCGCATCTTTTTCTATCTTTGCTTATTTTGTCTGTTTAATTTTTTTGCTTTAAAAAAAATATATATGCTATGTAATTCTTTTTCTTATGTTTTTAATGAAATTTCTAAGATGTTTCCGTTCTATGAGCACTGACTAACTCTAACTTAACTATTTTCTTCTTAATTTTTGAAGCTTGGACTGATTACGCTTAATTAGGTCAAGGTATTCTGATCTCCAGAAACCTTTTGCTTGAGCATTTCTTCTAGCCTGGACTGTTGCTGCGGTAAAGAAAATTCTAGAGGTAGTGTTGACTTATATGATCCACTTTAAGCTTAGTTCTAGTCCCACGTTTAGTTTAAAAAATTCAGATAGAAAAATTTAAGTTTGGGGGTATAATTTGCAAAATTAATGATTCATTGGGGACAATGAATAATTCAAGTTTGGGGGACTTTTTGCTACTCCAATTGTTTTGCTCGAGCATTCCTCTCCTTCATTTAAAATTTTGTTAGGTTATTGAGTAACCGGGGAAATTTGTGATACCCACAGTTTGTCTTCGCATCAAAAGATGACCTAGGAAATGTGAAAACATGAGAAAAATTATTTGCTGAAAAAATTGATTGTTGAAATTGTGCTGAAAAAAATTGATGGAGCAAAAGTTTTGAAGGATGAATGATGATCCAACAGTTTTTCTGTCTCCCAGAACTTAGGTGAGCTTCATCATAAAATGTTGCCATTCTGAGGTGCAAGAGATGGAATAACTAAGGATTTTTGAGCTTTATAAAGAGTACTGAGCCTAGTTGGTGATAAGTTTGAGGCAAGGGTATACTGCACCATAAAGTGGGTCAACCCATGCTTAAGAACTTATGACTGTAGGTCTGCTTTAAGTATAAAAATGAAAATATAAACCCCTTGAAAATATGTTTTGAATGTCTGATAATAGAACTAAGCTGTGGTGAGTTCTTAGAATTGAGTTAAAAGTGGTGATTATTTGCCCATGCTGGAGGAATCATTTTGCTGCAGTAGAGCTCGGTTTTGCAGAGTGCTCACGTAAAGGTCTAAGGTAGTGTTGGACTATCTGGTTGGATTGAGCTATTCTTTGTCTAATGTTTTGAATTCTTGAAGGAAGGTTGGCAAAGTCTGTGTTGCAGCAAAACTGGGAACAGAACTGCCACATCACAACTCGTTAGCCAACTTCATGAACCGACTTCTGTTAAGTTATTTTCGGGATAAAGGAGCAAGGAGAGCCTTACACGTGTCCAAGTTGACCTAACTCAAGCCTCCTATCCTTCTATAAAAGGAAGTAGCCGTCGAAGTCAAAAGCATTCCAATTTTCCTTGGAAGCCGAGTAGTATAGAGAGATTAGAGATTACCAAGAACACCATCATCCGTAAGCTGATTAAGGAGATTATTATTTTCTTTATTATCTTGTGATTATGGACATGTCTACTCAGATTGTAATTTGTGTTTCCATGCCTATTATGAACTAAGTAGCTTAGGTGTTGGTTAGGAACAATGTGATTGTTGTGCTTCATCTTTAGTAATATATTGACTATCGCATTTTGGTTAATTGTTGTGCTTATTTCAATTTTATGCCCGCCTGGCCAGCCGGTGTGAATACCCCTCTCTAGTTTCAGGGATGATTTAGGGAGTGTGTGACAATTATCCACACTACGACCATTGTGTATTGGTGAACGCCAATGACTGAGCTAGGGATAGCCAGTTGCCTAATGCTCGATCGGTCGTACTTCATTGGGGTTGAAACACATCCCAAAAGATCCGGAGTTCCGGGAGGAATCTGCTAATAATACTGCGAGAAATGCATGATCAATAATATTGCTAGAGCATCTTTTAAAACGATCACTAAATCCTAACCAGCGCCTGTCTTTAATCTGTCTATCTATTTGTTTACTTGTTGTTCTGTCATTTATTTTGCTTCCGCATAATTCTTATAAAACCAAATCATTTTTATCATCTTTGAAACCATTAGAAAGTTACAATAAATAGGTAAAGTGAAAGCTAATTCAGGACTCGGATTGATAATATTACTTGCTGCAGACTGCATATACTTGCACAGGAACTCTAGAGTCTTTTATACCATATTTTTACTCACTCTAGGAACCCAACACACGCTTAACCAAAATACTTAGAAAGTTCACACAGGCAAAATGTCAGAAAATGAGCCCCTAGAACAGGAAGGGCAACCTCACGACAATCATCCCCCTCTCACGCTTGAGCTGTTAGATTAGAGGATGAATCAGATGAAACTCGCACAATTGCGCTATAACGAGAGCCAACACCGTAGAGAGGCTCGACATTTCAGTCGTTTTGAGGCACAATTTGCTTACATTCAGCAGTACGTAGTTGCCTTAGCGTCTGGACAACCCCCTCCTCCGCCGCTGCCGCCTTATAAGTCTCCTGAGGATGATGAGTGATGCACTTTCATATGAAGCTCATCTGCATTTTTTTCTATCCTTTCCCTTATTTTTCTTTATTTTTATTTCTTAGCTTGTTCTGCTTTTATTTTTCCTATTTTATTTGATTTCTTTTTTGTAGGTTTCGGCGAAATTAATATGAGGGCATTCAATTCTTGATCCAGCCAACTCCTGACCATATACTCAGGGAGGTTTTCTGTTCCCAATTCTTGTTGTCCCTTACTCTTTCTACTTGATATATACATTGAGGACAATGTAGAATTTAGGTTGGGGGTGGGGTGCTGTGCTTTGCTTTGCTTTGCTTGCATATGGTTCGTTTGAGTTTTGATGCATCTGAGCATAAAACTTCTTTATTATGCATGCACTGTTATATTTGTTTTGTTTTGATTAGATTGAGACCATGCACTTGAGCATTGAACCTAATTTGTAAGCAAATTTTAAAATTTTTTTAATGCTTTTGTGTGGAGGACATTGTTACTTTTCTTAGAACTATGAAAATCCATGACATGCCATTTATGTTTATCTCATTGCTTTTATTGAATTATAAGCATGTTGCCCAAAAATTGAGCCTTTTGAAACTTTTCTAGTACTTTTCTTGCAAAGGTAAACCTTAGCATGCCTAGGATTAGCTTGAAAGCTTAGGAGCGAATTATGGATCCATATGCTTGTTGTCACCTCGATAGGTGTAGGGATGAGCTAGTTAGTCAAATACCTGCAAATTAGCATGTAATATCTTGCCTATGAGAAAAGAAAGAAAATATGTCTAAGGAAAAGAAAAGAGAAAAAAAGAAAAGAAAAAGAAAAAGAGAAAGAAAGAAAAGAAAAGAAAAATCGGGCCATTCATTGAAGACCGAGGCCTAGCATCGAGACGCTAGGCCAAAGCGTCTCGACACTTGGCAGCCGCGCGGAGAAGTTCTAGAAATGGAACAGCGTCGTGACGCAGTCCATGTAGCGTCGCGACGCTGCGACGACTTGAAGCCTAAGACTGTTGACGTAGCGTTGTGACGCTGCGCCTGTTGGACACCTATAAATACAACCTTTTTCATCCAAGTTTGGGGATCCAATTTGTGCGTTTTCACCCCATTCTAGAGTCCACACTAAAATTGGGGATTTTTGGGAAAGTTTTGGAGCTTTGTTGAAGATCTTTGGAGCTCGGGATCGAAGGACGTGGCCGCGGGATCGAGGAGATCGACACTTTTATGTGCATTTCTCTTCCCTTTTCCTTTGCGTTTTAGTTTCTAGAACTGTTGTGATTAGGAATTATTGGATTTTAGTGATTATGAGTAGTTAATTCCTAAATTCTATGAGATTGATTTAGTTGCTGAACCTTTGCTGAATTAATGAATTGATTTGGTTTAATTGTTGTTGGGTTCCTAGAGTGAGTAAAAATATAATATAAAATACTCTAGAATTCCTGTGCAAGTATACACAGTCTGCAGCAAGTAATATTATCAATCCAAGGTCTGAATGAGTTTCCACTTTATCTATTTTGCGTAACTTCCTAATGGTTTCGAAGATAATAAAAATGTTGGGTTTTATCGGAATTATGCTGAAGCAAAATAAATGACAGAACAACGAGTAAACAAATAGATAGACAGATTAAAGACAGGCGCTGGTTAGGCTTTAGTGATTGTTCTAAGATATGCTCTAGCAATATTATTGATCATGCATTTCTCGCAGTATTATTAGCGGATTCCTCCCGGAACTCCGGATCTTTTGGGATATGTTTCAAACCCAATGAAGAGCGACCGATCAAGCACTAGGCAACTGGCTATCCCTAGCTCAGTCACTGGCGTTCACCAATACACAATGATCGTAGTGAGGATAATTGCCACACACTCTCTAAATCATCCCTGAAACTAGAGAGAGCTATTCACACCGGCTGGCCAGGCGGGCATAAAATAAGAATAAGCACATCAATTAACCAAAATGCGATAGTCAATTTATTACTAGAGATGAAGCACAGTAATCACATTATTCCTAACCAACACCTTAAGCTACTTAGTTCATAATAGGCATAGGAATACGAATTACAATCTGAGTATGCATGTCCATAACCACAAGTTAATAAAGAAAATAAATTCCCTAATCAGCTTGCGGAAGATGGTGTTCTTGATGATCTTCAATCTCCCTATACTATTCGACTTCCAAGGAAAAACATGGAATGGTTTTGACTTTGACGGCTACTTCCTTTTATAGAAGGATGGGAGGCTTGAATTAGGTCAACTAGGACACGTGTAAGGCTCTCATTGATCCTTTATCACGAAAATAACTCAACAGAAGTCGGTTCATGAAGTTGGCTAACGAGCTGTGATGTGGCAGTTTATGTTCCCAGTTTTGCTGCAGCATAGAATTTGCTCCCTCCAGTCGCTCAGCAGCATAATCTGCACAAAGTGATTTCCAAAGCTTCCGTTCTTCCAAATGGGTTAAATCATGTAATGTCTCTCTAAAACCAACCCTATTAAGCATTAAAGATACGCAAATCCTTATATAAATGAGGCCTAAATAACTACCTTTTGGGCAGTTATCATACCCCCAAACTTGGACTTTTGCGCATCCCGAGCAATACTAACCAACCTTCCTTTAAGAATTTCAAAACATTAGACAAAGAATTAGCTTAATCAAACCAGACAGTCCAACACTACCTTTTAACCTTTACCTGAGCACTCTGCAAAACCAAGCTCTGCTGCAGCAAAATGATTCCTTCAGCAGGGACAAATAATCACCACTTTCAACTCAATTCTAAGAACTCTCCACAGCTTAGCTCTTTTATCAGACATTTCAAAACATATTTTTAGAGGGGTTTATTTCATTATTTATCAGACTTAAAGCGGCCTTACAGTCATAAGCTCTTAAGCACGGGATGACCCACTTTATGGTGCAGTATACCCCTGCCTCAAGCTCATCACCAACTAGGCTCAATACTCATTATAAAGCTAAAAAATCCTTAGTTATTCCATCTCTTGCCCCTCAGAATGGCGACATTTTATGATGAAGCTCACCTAAGTTCTGGGAGACAGAAAAACTGCTGGATCATCATTCATCCTTCAAAACTTTTGCTCTGTCAATTTTTTCAGCAAAATCTTCAACAAATAATTTTTCAGCAAATAATTTTTTCTTATCATTTTTTCACATTTCCTAGGTCATCTTTTGACACGAAGACAAACTGTGGGTATCACAAATGTCCCCGGTTACTCAATAACCTAGCAAATTTTAATTTTGAAGGAGAGGAATGCTCGAGCAAAATAATTGGAGTAGCAAAAAGTCCCCCAAACTTGAATTATTCATTGTCCCCAATGAATCATTAATTAAGCAATTATACCCCCAAACTTAAATTTTTCTAACTAAATTTTTAAACTAAACATGGGACTAGGATTAAGCTTAAAGTGGATCATATAAGTCAATACTACCGTAAAAAACTTAAATTTTCCTCAGATGGCGCGACTGCCATCTCATTGAATGCCGCATGGGGGAAGTTTTGAAGATGGTACAGTGCGTTGATCGCACTTGGACTCCAATCTATCTCGACTCCTCTGACAATTACCAGGAAACCCTCTTCTTTATCAATGTTGGCATAGAATTCACGCACCACCTGTGCGTTCACAGCCTCTGGCTTAGCACAAAACAGCTCCCAGCCGTGGTCAGCTATACCGGTCCTCAGAAATGGCGGGAGATCACCGCTGAAACCTCTTTCGAACAGAAAATCCATTTTCAGGAGCTCAGCGTATTTTGCTCTAGCAAAATTATTGACAAAGCGATCGTGTGGCACCTGTTGCTCTGCTATTTCATCGTGTTCCTCCGTTGCTTCAGCAATATATTTGCCCTTTTCTTCTCTCCGCTTCAGCAACTGTTCCTCCTCCGCATGTTTCTTTGCTTCTTCTCGCCTTCTTTCTTCAACTTCTTTTCTCTCTCGTTCCTCTCGCTCTACCTTGTCTCTCTCGGAATCTGATGATGGAGGCAATGGGGTATCAGTCCTAATCACTGGAATGCGCCCAGCCTTCCGCTTAATGCGGTGACGTTTCAGAGGTTCAGGTATGATAACCTCCACACGAGCCTCCTGAACTGGCTCTCTGCCTTCTTCCTCTACAACCTCCGTCTGCACATCCTCACTCTACTTCTCCTGAATATCCTCTCGAGCTTCTTCTGTAGTCGCAATTTCCTTTTCATCCTCTTCTTGATTCTGTCTGTCAGATTCTTTTGGGTCTCCTTCTTCTTCTGCAACAACCTCATCCTCTCTCGCTTTTTCTTGTTCTTCAACTCTCTGTTGTCGTTTTCTTCTTTTTGCTTCTTTCTCCTCCGGTGTCCTTCTCTTCTTGGTTTTTACTTTCTGAACTTTGGGGGTTACGGGTATCTCTTCTTCCTCACTCTCCCTCTCTTTTCGAGCTCTTGTTTTAGCAATTGAAGGTGTAATAGGGTTTTGACAGAGAATGCAAAGAAAGAAAGAATAATACACGCACAAAGATTTGATCAAGAAGACGAAGTGAAACGTGCTTACCAGAGATTGCGAATAAATAGGGCTGCAGCAAACAAGAATCCTAACCGAAAAGATTTGCCCTGCCATAACTAATATTACTGTTGTAATTTAAAAATGGAAACCTGAAATTCAAAAATTACCAACGGTAAAATTGCGGATTCCGAACGCCCATGGTAAAATTGATGTACTGTCATCATTGAAGCCTTCGGATAACTGCTCTACGACACGTGGCCTCATCAGATGATGCACGCACATTTACCTGCAAGAATTCAAAGCCAAATCCAACGGTAAAAATAATAAATTCCAACAGAAACCCTTTTAATTCGAAACATTTTGCTCCAGCCATATCTTTGCCGCAACAATCTGCTGAACCTGAAGAATCTTAGATACGAAATTCGAATTTCAAAAGAAAAATCGAAGATTTTTTTTTTAAAAATTAAATTAAATTTTAACCAATCATCCCAATCTTTTATTTTCAAAAGAAGCCGAATAAATTAGAAAAAATCTCTATTAATTAAAACTAGAATTCAAATAAATAAAATCTAGATAAAATCTAATAAAATTTAACTAATTAAAAGATAATTGCAAGATAATTTAAATAAATAACCTGAAAATAAAATCAAATCAAAACGAAATAAAATCTAAAATAATAAAAATACTGAGATCTAACAAACTATGCAAAAATAAAACCTAACCTAATCGGAATTAAAAACAAATCAGAAAAACTTAAAATCAATACAAAGTCTGGGAGCTCAAAATTTTGCTCTGTGAAATGCTCCCGCAAAAGTCCTGCTCTCTCAATCATCAACCAACCTTAGGGAAGGATATTGAAGGGAATAAAAGTCCCCACGCAGCGGAAGCACATCGATTGGACCTTACGCCGTGTTTTAATTAATATTAAAATACCGTTACGATAACTCAAACAAAACTTTAAACAAACTTTAAAGCCACTGTAAATTGGTTTAAACATGCTAAAATAAATCTAAATTTATTTTTAAAACTTTTCTAAAGAAAAGAGGAAGAACCGTTACAAACCTCCGTTGTAGACTTGACCGTTCTTCGCCAACGAAGCTCCACGAACGAAAACGTAGCAGCCGCTTCAAGGTATTCTTCGCTGGAAATTCTTCTTTGATTGACTCAATCACCACAGAGGTTACACCGGTATGTCTCTGAGTCTAGGAGGAAAAAGACTTGTGGGAGTCTTTCTCTAAGAGGGAGGCTAGAGAGAATTCTAGGTCTTGTCTTTCAAGAGTGTCAAGTGTCATGACCAATTAGGTCTAGTGTTCTATTTATAGAAGAGAGGCCATGAATAAAATATTCAATTAAATCAATCTTTCCCAAAATTGATTCAATCTTATTCCTTAATTAATCAATCATGATCAATCAATTCCCCAATTGATTAATCTTTTCCACAAATGACTAATTACTTCCATAAGTGATTAGATCATTCCCATAAATGATTAATCACTTCCTTAAGTGATTAGTTATTTACATAATTGATTAATTCATGGTTAATGAATTCTTTAATTAATTAACCACCAATTAAATATCACATATTTAATTTCCGGCCTTGAATTAATTAATTTTGCCCAAACACATTTTAGGACTTAAATTAATTAATTTATTATTTGAACTCTTTCAATCTTCCATAAATTTATATTTGAACTTCTTCAAATATTAATTTCTCTCATAATAATATATCAATATATATTATATTTGTTTCCCTTAGTAAATTGAACATTTTCAATTTACATTTATTACTTAGTTGCCTCAAATTACTTTACGAGCTACCAGTGGGACCTAATGGACCTGCAGATCAGAAGCTCCAACGATGTGAGATTAATTGGTTAAACTCATTAACCACATTAATCAATATTCGTTAACTGTGTGTACATTCCACTATAGACTCACAGTTGCACTCTTCTCACTGCAGACATATTTTCTGTGTCCACGGATCTAGACCAATATCGACTAGTTAGTCCTTCACGAGTGTCCGTAACACCAGCTGGGTCAAATTACCGTTTTACCCCTGGGTTACCTCTATTTCCTTAAGTACCAATTCTCCTCTAATGAACAACCTGTTTGTGGTCCAACCATCAAACAGAAAACCCTCTCGTGCCATTGAGAGGGTAGAGCCCTTTGTTCAAGACTCGGAGTAACCACTTAAGGGAACACTCATCTGCTTCCCTAAAGTCGGGAAGGAGTGAATTCCATCTTGTACGATTATGTTCCCAGCTCCCCATTCGGTCTTGTCCCCAAAGTGGTAGGCTTATTGAGTCGGCGTATTGGCCACTCTCACCCATACAAATCAAAGGACAGTCTCTCATGAGCAGGAGTCCATAATCAACTCAGGATTAAGACTAAGTTGTCTAAGTCGTCCTAGTGAAATAGAAAACCAACTAGTTAACGGTGTTATAACCAATGGTTACTATTTCGCGGTTCGGTCTTATGCAAACTCATTGCATAGGATACCCCCACTCGCATGTCTCCTACACGAACGCGTTGGATCGCAGCGTTTGTATCAATTACAAAGTGGGTCGTATCCATAGTGTCACCAGGATAAGGCATCCAGTCTTATCCCTATACTATAGACCTTTTAGGTTGTCTCTTGAACAATGACCCCATATGTCGCTACATATAGTTCAAGACTCATATTACAACCTTGGATGTCTAGTTTATTGGATTAGGGTTATTATTAGGCAAAGACAAATATAAAATAACTAATAACAATTAATGGAAAAATATATCAATATTATTTCATTAATATCCGGTCAACGGTTACATTCACTATCTACGAGTTTTAGGGCATAAAACCCAACAAACTCCCACTTGAACTAAAACACTAGTTAGTGGGATGTAAATGCAATAATCTAAAGCTGGAAATTTCATGTATATTAAAATAATACAATGAACTAGGGCATCCTTATACCCATTATACATTTCTCCCACTTGCCCTAGATTAGATGGCATACATATCTCGTAGACCTAGACCTTCTAGATGACCCTCAAACACTTTAGCCGTGAGAGCCTTCGTAAATGGATCAGCGTTGTTGTGCTTTGAGGCGATCTTAGTGACGATCACATCTCCTCTTTGCACAATCTCCCGTATCAGGTGATACTTCCTCTCGATGTGTTTACCCCGTTTGTGGCTTCGAGGTTCTTTTGAGTTGGCTTCAGCCCCACTGTTGTCACAGTATAGTGTTATGGGCACGTTCATATTCGGAACCACTTCCAAATCAGTCAAGAACTTTCTGAGCCATACTGCCTCCTTAGCTGCTTCGCAAGCTGCTAGATACTCAGCCTCCATGGTTGAGTCTGCTATGCATCCTTGTTTGATGCTTCTCCACACTACTGCTCCTCCATTGAGGGTGAATACTGACCCTGATGTGGATTTCCTTGAATCCTTATCAGCTTGAAAGTCAGAATCAGTGTATCCAGTAAGAATCGAATCCTTAGCTCCATACACAAGCATGTAGTCCCTCGTTCTCCGAAGATACTTGAGGATATTCTTAACCGCTCCCCAGCGGTCCAACCCTGGATTAGACTGATACCTACTGACTACTCCCACTGCATAGCATATGTCAGGCCTAGTGCAGAGCATGGCATACATTAAGCTGCCCACAGCTGAGGCGTAGGGAATGTGTCTCATGTTCTCAACTTCTTGAGGTGTCTTAGGAGATAGTTCCTTAGACAGGTGTACCCCATGTCTGAAGGGTAGTAGTCCCTTCTTGGAGTTTTGCATCGAATATCGAGACAACATCTTATCAATATACGTTGCTTGAGACAGAGCTAGCGTTTTGTTCTTTCGATCCCTAATGATTTGGATTCCCAGAGCATATTGAGCCTCTCCCAGATCTTTCATTTGGAATTGGGCTGCCAGCCATTTCTTAATGTCAGTGAGGTATCCTACATCATTCCCAATGAGTAGGATATCGTCTACATAAAGTATTAGAAAAGCTACTTTCCTTTTGTTGACTTTCTTGTATACACAAGGCTCATCAACGTTTTGGTCAAAGCCAAAAGATTTGATTGCAATATCAAATCTAATGTTCCATGATCTGGATGCTTGTTTCAATCCATAAATGGATCGATTTAGCTTACAAACCTTTTGTTCCTGACCTTGGGCTATGAACCCTTCCGGTTGAGACATAAAGATATTCTCTTCAAGATTACCATTCAGAAAGGCAGTCTTGACGTCCATTTGCCATATTTCATAGTCATAATATGTGGCTATGGATAAAAGAATTCTTATGGACTTTAACATGGCTACAGGAGAAAAGGTTTCCTCATAGTCAACCCCCTCCTTTTGGGTATAACCCTTTGCCACTAGTCTAGCTTTGAAGGTCTGTACCTTTCCAGCTGCATCTCTTTTTCTCTTATAGATCCATTTGCACCCTATGGATTTTACCCCATTTGGTAGATCTGCAAGTTCCCATACAGAATTGGAGTACATTGACTCCATTTCCAGGTTCATGGCTTTGACCCATTCATCCTTATCTTCGTCATTCATTGTCTGTCGATAGGACAATGGATCCTCAATGCCATCATTAGGTATGACAACCTGAGTTTCAGTTAAACCCAAGTAGCGGTCAGGTTGTAACACAACCCTCCCACTGCGTCGAGGCATTCCCAACGTTTGAGATGGACGGGATGGATCTGAAGAACTAGTTCCTTCATCAACTCCTGTTGAAGGTCCAACTTCATCAACAACTCTTGATGATTCTTCAGTAACTTCTCCTAATATTATTTTGCTTCGTGGTTTATGATCTCTCATGTGGTCTTCCTCTAAGAAAGTGGCGTTTGTCGATACAATCACCTTATTTTCTTGTGGGTCGTAGAAATAACCACCTCTCGTTTCTTTAGGGTAACCAACAAATTGGCACAGTTTTGAACGAGGTTTCAGTTTCTTAGGATTTGTCACAAGCACGTGTGCAGGACAACCCCAGATGCGAAAGTGATGCAAACTAGGTTTACGCCCCTTCCATAACTCGAAAGGTGTTTCAGAAACACTTTTCGAGGGAACATTGTTCAAGATGTATACTGCAGTCTCTACTGCATACCCCCAAAACGAGCTAGGAAATTGAGCATAGCTCATCATTGATCGAACCATGTCTAACAAGGTTCTATTTCTCCTTTCTGACACACCATTCTGCTGAGGTGTACCAGGGACTGAGAGTTGAGATTGGATTCCATGTTCTATCATATAATCCTGGAATCTTTGATCCATATACTCCCTTCCTCGATCAGATCGAAGTACTTTAATAGATTTACCTAATAGGTTTTCAACTTCAACCTTAAACTCCTTAAACTTTTCAAGGGCTTCAGACTTATGTCCCATTAGGTATAAGTAACCATATCTTGAATAATCATCTATAAATGAGATGAAATATTCGTACCCTCCTCGAGCTTTTACATTCATTGGACCACATAGATCCGAATGTATTAACTCTAAGGGTTCTTTGGCTCTGTAACCTTTTCCAGTAAAAGGTCTCTTGGTCATTTTTCCCTCGAGACAAGATTCACAAGGTGGTAGTGAATCATCTTCTAACTTACTTAGAAGTCCATTCTTTACCAAATGACCGATCCTATCGATGTTTATATGACCAAGTCTAAGATGCTAAAGATTAGTATTGTTACTTGATGGAGAAATCTTTTGCCTTTTACTTTGAGTTTCAGCAGTTTTAAATAATTCGTGATTTAAAAGTGCTTTGTTTTCGGTTGGTCTTAAAACATACAAGTTATTTTCCAATTTGGCTGAACAAATAAGTACACCATTTTTATAAATGAACGCTTCATTCATATCAAAAGTAACTGTATACGATTGTTCAATCAAACATGAAATAGAAATTAAGTTCCTCTTAATCTTGGGAACGATTAACAAACTTTCTAAAAGTAAGAATCTATTTCTAAAAAATAACTTCGCAGCTCCCACTGCTTTAGCTGAAATGACTTCTCCAGTTCCAACCCTGAGTGTCATTTCCCCATCGTTCAACTGCCGAAAGGAACTATTTTCCTGAAAAGAAGAGCAAACATGATTAGTTGCTCCTGAATCAAGTATCCAGGTAAACTCATCATGTTCTACCAGACATGTTTCTAAAACCAGTAAATCAAATTTACCTTCCTTTTCCTTCTTTTTCTCAGCAAGATACTTTGGGCAGTTTCTCTTCCAATGTCCATCTACATTGCAGTGGAAACACTTGTCCTTGTCTGCCACAACTTTGGCTTTTCCCTTGCTTTTAGCAGTAGTACTGGGAGCTTTCCCCTTGTTTCCTTTCTTCTTCTGAGTTTTCTTTGAAGAAGTGGCTACAGATTTAGTTCCAGAGGATGAAACCTTCTCGAACTTTCTTTTGGAGTGAACAACGTTTGCCTCTCATTCTATCTGTCCCTTGTTCTTAAGAAGAGATTGATAGAGCTGTAGCTCATTAAGGAGGCTAGTCAGGTTGAATGTTATTTTATTCATCATTGCATTGCTTCGAAACTGCAGAAAACTCTTCGGAAGAGATTCTAAGATGAATGCAACCTGACTACGCTCATCTATGACCGCCCCGTTTGCCTCTGCCACGTTGAATTGGACCATCATATCCAGGACACAGGGGCGGATCTATGAAGGGGCCAGGGGGGCACGTGCCCCCCCTCAAATTATCCCGTCTTTATATTTTTAATATAATATAAATCAACTTTTATAATATTAATATATAAAAATCGTAATATGTATCAAAAAGAGTGTTTGGATCATTGGTTAGGGGGCACTATGAGTGCGTGATGTCCTGGTATCAAGCCACGGTGAACGCACATTATTTTCTTTTTCCGAAATTCCGAAAATTTCATACCTGCGCATTCGGAAATTTCATACCTGCGCAAAAGCCCAAATTGTTGCACATTAAGGCCCACCCATCAGTCATCAGACTTGCAAATTAGGAAATTAGGTCAAAGTTTAATGTTTCTTCAGCAGCCTAGGTATAAAATTTGTAGTTTCTCCAAATCCAACAGCAGTCTACATTAAAAAATTAATGTTTCTCCAAATCCAGCAGCAACCTCTTTGAACTTTTAATGTTTCTCCAAGAGGTATGGTTTGTTTTTTTTTTATTTGTATGTAATTATAATTTACTATATACAAATTTGATATTGTATGTTTTTTTTTTAATTTTCAGAGTTAATACTATAAGATATAAGTCATCGTCACTCGCCGTTAGGAATCATACCATCATTTGACACAACAAGTAAGATTCTAATTCTTATGAGCCTTTTAGTTCTAGTTGTTATAATTTTTAATCTAGGAAATTGTAATTAATGTTTTTTTTATTAATATTTGTGTAGACTTAATTCGAAATCAAAATGGAGAGATATTATAAAAGAATAACAACAATAGAGTCATCATCTCCAACTCCAAGAAAGAAAAGTAATACTAGTTCTGATAGTGATAGTTCTTAGTCGTAGAGGCCAATTATAATGTATTATGTATTGAATTAGTTCATTTATGAAGATATGCATAATTTTTAAATTTTCATTATAAATTTTCTTATTACATTTTTATGTATATTGTGCCCCCCCTGTATGAAATTCCTGGATCCGCCACTGCCAGGACATGTTCCCGAACAGACGTGCCCTCTTTCATGCGACAGCTATAAACGTATTTGAGAGCGTCATGGTGGAGTTGGTAGGACGGTTGTCCAAACATCTCCCGGAGAGAGTTCATAATCTCCCTCGCTGTTACCATGCCCTCATGCCTTTTAGCCAAAACTTCAGATAAGCTGGCTAAGATATAGACGCGAGTCTTATCATTAGCCTTTGTCCAGCGGTCATAAGCATCCTTAACTGCCTGGGATGCATTACGAGCAGGGGTTGGAGGACAATCCTCCGTTAAGACGAACCGCAGATCATCGACAACAAGAATCGTATTCAGGTTCGACTTCCACGTAGCATAATTTTCACCGGTTAATTTCTCAGTTTTAAGCAGAGAGACAATTGAGGAAGACATTGCTGAAATTTAAACAAACAATGACCGTATTAGTTATCTTTGCCTTAACCCATCATACAAGCAAACAATTGCACACAATCCAATCAATTTAGCAAAACAGACAATCACAAAACCCTAAAACTATCGATTTAGTTTTGCAACGACGTTTCAGAGGTTTAGAATGTCAGCCACCGAAGGGTGATCAGACACTCCTCCTTTGAAATGAGACACCTCTCAGCTAATTCTAATTCCAGAATAACTCATATTCCTATAGACATTAGCCACCGTTGTTCGGTCAAGGATTTGTTAACACTTTTAACTCATCCTCGTAAGTGTAACCCTCCCACTTTCAGATCTCAGAGGCACGCACCAACAGGCTACCGAAGGGAAAGACAACTGTTGGTGATTAGCCTAAGAGCTCCTATCCTTTTCAGGAGTTCACGATGTTCCGAATCCTATGACCAGGCCCTTCGAAGGGATGGTTGCGCTAGGACAACCTGCAGTCGGATCATAGGACTCTCACGGTGTGAACTATGGGCGGAGACCGAGGGATACGTTGACACATGTCCCACTCCCACTTACTCTAGACATTTTTCCCATTCACCTTGATATTGATCCATGCAAACACTTTCCGAAGGGAGGCCGCTCCTAAGGCGACTCGAAGCCGAGCATGAATCTCACGTTGTGAATATAGGGACGTAGGAGCAAAACTTGATTTAAATCTCGTTTTGTAACTTTCCTCCCACTGAAAATGTCCTAAGGTTAATTTAGGGTTATTTAACATAGATAGTATTCGGCTAAGTCAATCTATCTAAGTCTGATCCTATTATAACAATTATGGAAAGGATTCAACTGCAATCTTTTGGGTGAATTAAACTTCCTTTAATAAACCCAACATTGCAAGTCAACATTACTATGGTTAATTCAACTCAATGTTCGGGTCAGTTCCCAGGTAGGAGGTGTTCCGTAAACCGTCAACTTAAATACCCCCAGCCTTAGACAGAACTTTACCGAGAGAGTTCCCTTATAACCTCAGTAATGTAAGGTCTTTACTCTAAAGATCTAGGTGCATTAAACACTTTTAATTAACCTAGTGACATTGCATGCTAACATTTAACTATGATTAATTCAACTCCGGTGTCCAGGTCAGTTCCCAGGTAGGAGGTGTTCCATAAACCGTCAACTTAAATACCCCCAACCTTAGACTGAACATTACCGGTGGAGTTCCCTTATAATCATAGCAATGTTTTTCCTACTTAGTAAATTAAAACTATTTTAAATCTAAGTAAGAAAAGATTCTAATCTTATTAGAAACTGATCTAGGTCTAATTAATTTTAAACAATTTAAAATTAATCCAATTCATCCTATGATCTTATGTTTGCATGCAAATCTTGATTATAGATTGACGGTTTCTAATCATTAATATTAAAGAACTATTTCAAATTTTAATGATTAATCCTATAATCAAGAATCTAGGGTTTAATTCATTAACCAATCTCATTCAAATTAAATAATTAAACCACACTAATTGCATGAATAATATAACAATTATATTATTAACTATGGATGTTTCATGCTTCATGCAATTTTTGATTTTCTTTTATTATAACAATTATAAGCCAATCAAGAAAATCAATCAAGCATGTTTCATTCATCACATTAAACATAACTATTTATATTTAATTTAAGTAATGACATGCTTCATGCTTTCCAATTTTTCATATAATTAATATACACTTATATTAAAAATATGAAAACAAAAACCATGCATTTAAACATACATTATAACAATTTATAATATATAAAAAATGCATGAGCATGTTTATAACCTAAGGTGGGATTAAATATTCTATATGACATCCATAAAGCATATAAATAGCAATTGAACCGGTTAGTTTTGGCCCCTAGGATAAAATAAAGCATTAAATTACATTAATTTAGCTAAATTCTATCCTAAAACAACCATGTACAGCTCCGGAATTGGTCTAGACAGCACGAACTGCCCCGAACCACCTCGAAGCGGCCTCCAAAATCACGAACCATGCCAAAAATTGGCTGAACCGGACCAAATAGGTCCCAGCCCAGCTGAACCGGTCCGGTCGGACTGGTCATGCCTCGAACCGCGCCTTTTGAAACCCTAGGTCGCGCCTCCATCGTGACAGCGTCAAGACGCTGTGTAGATAGCGTCCCGACGCTGTGCGTTTTCCTTATCTGGCGCGTGCGTAATCGAGACAGCGTCGAGACGCTGTTAAAGGAGCGTCCCGACGCTGTTGCGTCTGGAGGCAGAATCTGGGCAGCAGCAGCATCGATTCTCCGATTTCGGCCTGATTTCAGCGGCGATTGCTTTGATTTTTATCTCATAAAAACCTATTCTAGACCCGGACTTACATAGGACTCGATTTTACATAAAATACCCGAAACACCGGGCCTTACATGATAAAAATCACATAAAAATAAAATCTATAGCCATAAAATTAACCCAAACAGTTCAATGCAAACCGAACATACATTATGCATAAATCCCACCTATTAGAGCCTATCGCAACTTTTAAAATTAATTAATAGGGACAACGATGGCTCTGATGCCGATTGAAGGGAATAAAAGTCCCCACGCAGCGGAAGCGCATCGATTGGACCTTACGCTGTGTTTTAATTAATATTAAAATACCGTTACGATAACTCAAACAAAACTTTAAACAAACTTTAAAGCCGCTGTAAATTGGTTTAAACATGCTAAAATAAATCTGAATTTATTTTTAAAACTTTTCTAAAGAAAAGAGGAAGAACCGTTACAAACCTCCGTTGTAGACTTGACCGTTCTTCGCCAACGAAGCTCCACGAACGAAAACGTAGCAGCCGCTTCAAGGTATTCTTCGCTGGAAATTCTTCTTTGATTGACACAATCACCACAGAGGTTACACCGGTATGTCTCTGAGTCTAGGAGGCAAAAGACTTGTGGGAGTCTTTCTCTAAGAGGGAGGCTAGAGAGAATTCTAGGTCTTGTCTTTCAAGAGTGTCAAGTGTCATGACCAATTAGGTCTAGTGTTCTATTTATAGAAGAGAGGCCATGAATAAAATATTCAATTAAATCAATCTTTCCCAAAATTGATTCAATCTTATTCCTTAATTAATCAATCATGATAAATCAATTCCCCAATTGATTAATCTTTTCCACAAATGACTAATCTCTTCCATAAGTGATTAGATCATTCCCATAAATGATTAATCACTTCCTTAAGTGATTAATTATTTACATAATTGATTAATTCATGGTTAATGAATTCTTTAATTAATTAACCACCAATTAAATATCACATATTTAATTTCCGGCCTTGAATTAATTAATTTTGCCCAAACACATTTTAGGACTTAAATTAATTAATTTATTATTTGAACTCTTTCAATCTTCCATAAATTTATATTTGAACTTCTTCAAATATTAATTTCTCTCATAATAATATATCAATATATATTATATTTGTTTCCCTTAGTAAATTGAACATTTTCAATTTACATTTATTACTTAGTTGCCTCAAATTACTTTACGAGCTACCAGTGGGACCTAATGGACCTGCAGATCAGAAGCTCCAACGATGTGAGATTAATTGGTTAAACTCATTAACCACATTAATCAATATTCGTTAACTGTGTGTACATTCCACTATAGACTCACAGTTGCACTCTTCTCACTGCAGACATATTTTCTGTGTCCACGGATCTAGACCAATATCGACTAGTTAGTCCTTCACGAGTGTCCGTAACACCAGCTGGGTCAAATTACCGTTTTACCCCTGGGTTACCTCTATTTCCTTAAGTACCAATTCTCCTCTAATGAACAACCTGTTTGTGGTCCAACCATCAAACAGAAAACCCTCTCGTGCCATTGAGAGGGTAGGGCCCTTTGTTCAAGACTCGGAGTAACCACTTAAGGGAACACTCAACTGCTTCCCTAAAGTCGGGAAGGAGTGAATTCCATCTTGTACGATTATGTTCCCAGCTCCCCATTCGGTCTTGTCCCCAAAGTGGTAGGCTTATTGAGTCGGCGTATTGGCCACTCTCACCCATACAAATCAAAGGACAGTCTCTCATGAGCAGGAGTCCATAATCAACTCAGGATTAAGACTAAGTTGTCTAAGTCGTCCTAGTGAAATAGAAAACCAACTAGTTAACGGTGTTATAACCAATGGTTACTATTTCGCGGTTCGGTCTTATGCAAACTCATTGCATAGGATACCCCCACTCGCATGTCTCCTACACGAACGCGTTGGATCGCAGCGTTTGTATCAAATACAAAGTGGGTCGTATCCATAGTGTCACCAGGATAAGGCATCCAGTCTTATCCCTATACTATAGACCTTTTAGGTTGTCTCTTGAACAATGATCCCATATGTCGCTACATATAGTTCAAGACTCATATTACAACCTTGGATGTCTAGTTTATTGGATTAGGGTTATTATTAGGCAAAGACAAATATAAAATAACTAATAACAATTAATGGAAAAATATTTCAATATTATTTCATTAATATCCGGTCAACGGTTACATTCACTATCTACGAGTTTTAGGGTATAAAACCCAACAATTTCGACTGAAACTCCTCACCCCAATAATGCTTCACATGCTGCCCATTCACCTTGAACAATCTCCCATCTTTTTCATCCTGCAAAGTAATTGCTCCATGGGGAAAAACTTCAATCACAAGAAATGGTCCTGACCATCTAGATTTTAATTTTCCAGGAAATAATTTTAATCTAGAATTATAAAGCAAAACTTTTTTACCCTTGACAAACTCTTTAGATTTTATTTTTTTGTCATGCCACAGCTTAGTCTTTTCCTTATACATTCTCGCATTCTCATAAGAAAATTGGCGAAATTCCTCTAACTCATTAAGCTGCAGCATTCTTATTGCTCCTGCACGACTCAGATAAAAATTTAACTTTTTCAAAGCCCAAAACGTCTTATGCTCTAGCTCCAATGGTAAATGGCAAGCTTTCCCATATACTAAGCTATAGGGAGACATACCTAGAGGAGTCTTATAAGCTGTCCTATAAGCCCAAAGAGCCTCATCCAACCTAAAGGACCAATCCTTTCGAGATGGATGGACTACTTTCTCTAAAATAGCTTTTATTTCCCTATTACTAATTTCAGCTTGACCATTTGCTTGTGGGTGATAAGGGGTAGCTATCCTATGCTTAATCCCATACTTAGCTAAAAGCTTAGTTAAGATATTATTAACAAAATGTGTACCCTCATCACTTATTAGAGCCCTAGGTGTCCCAAACCGAGCAAAGATGTGCGATTGAAGAAACCTTGCTACTGTCTTGGCATCACTCTGATGGCATGCGATGGCCTCCACCCACTTGGACACATAATCAACTGCCAATAAGATAAAAACATTGCCATTAGAAGGGGGAAATGGCCCCATAAATTCAATACCCCATACATCGAATAGTTCAACTTCTAAAATGTAAGTAAGAGGCATTTCATCTCTAGGCCCCAAATTTCCTCTCCTTTGGCAAGCATCACATCGCTTGTAGAACCAATGAGCGTCCTTGACGTAGGCCAGAAGAATCCGCAATGCAAAATCCTCATAGCCGTCCTCTGACCGCTGGAATGACCTCCATACGGCGAAGAGTGACATTGCTCCAGGATTTCCTTTGCTTCAGCACCTGAAACACACGTACGAATAATACCATCAGAGCATTGCTTATACATAAACGACTCATCCCAATAGAAAAATTTTGCATCATGCTTAAACTTTTTCTTCTGCCTCCAATCCATATCAATAGGGGTGACTCCCTTTACTAAAAAGTTGGCAATATCAGCATACCAAGGGACATCCCTGACTACCTTTACCTGAACAGCAAAAAGCTGCTCATCTGGAAAAGAATTGGAAATGGCAGATTGCTCCAGCAAAGATGATGATGGATCAAGACGAGACAAGTGATCTGCAATGACATTCTCTGATCCCTTCTTGTCCTTTATCTCCAAGTCAAATTCTTGCAATAGTAAAATCCAACGAATTAATCTAGGCTTTGCATCCATCTTAGTCATTAAATACCTTATTGCTGCATGATCCGTGAAAACCGTGACTTTGGATCCAACCAAATATGGCCGGAATTTCTCAAAAGCAAACACAACAGCTAACAACTCCTTTTTAGTAGTTGTGTAGTTGACTTGTGCCTCATTTAAAACCTTGCTTGCATAATATATAGGATGAATAAATTTGCCCTGCTTCTGCCCCAACATTGCACCTACTGCCGCATCACTCGCATCACACATTACCTCGAATGGTAAATTCCAATTAGGTGCGTAGAGAATGGGTGCTGAGATTAAAGCAGCCTTCAATGTTTCAAAAGCCTTCCTACAATCTGCATTAAAGTCAAAAACATGATCAGTGCACAATAAGTTACAAAGAGGTTTACTGATTTTGGAAAAATCCTTTATGAACCTCCTATAAAATCCAGCATGCCCTAAGAAACTCCGAATTCCCTTCACTGAACTCGGTGGCTCTAGTCTTTCAATAACCTCAACTTTTGCTCTATCAACTTCTAGACCATTCTTAGAAATCCTATGACCTAACACTATGCCCTCCTTCACCATGAAGTGACACTTCTCCCAATTAAGAACTAGATGGCTATCCTCACATCTTTTTAACACCTTTCCTAAATTATCTAAACAACTCTGAAAAGACCCTCCAAAAACTGAAAAATCGTCCATAAATACCTCAACAGTGGACTCAATCATATCAGAAAAAATTGCTAACATACACCGCTGAAATGTTGCTGGAGCATTGCAAAGGCCAAAAGGCATTCGCCTGAAAGCAAACGTCCCATAAGGGCAGGTGAAAGTGGTTTTTTCCTGATCTTCAGGAGCAATAGTAATCTGGTTATACCCAGAATAACCATCCAAGAAACAGTAATAGGCCTGACCAACCAATCGATCCAACATCTTGTCGATAAATGGTAGAGGGAAATGATCCTTTCGGGTGGCTTTATTAAGCCTTCTGTAATCTATACAAACCCTCCAGCCAGTTACTGTCCTTGTGGGGATCAACTCATTATCTTTATTGCTCACCACAGTGACACCTCCTTTCTTAGGAACACATTGGACATGGCTTACCCAATTGCTATCGGCAATTGGATAGATAATCCCAGCATCCAACCATTTAATTACCTCCTTTTTAACAACCTCTTTCATCGTAGGGTTAAGCCTTCTTTGTTGCTCAATACTCCTAAAGGATCCCTCCTCTAGAGTGATTTTGTGCATACAAAAAGATGGGCTAATCCCCTGAATATCAGCCAATGTCCAACCTATAGCTTTGCGGTATTGCTGCAGCAAGTTTATTAAGGCCTCCTCATGCTCTGGCATTAAATCTGATGCAACAATAATGGGCAACGTCTCACTTTCCCCAAGATACACATACTTTAGATGATCCGGTAAAGGTTTCAAATCTAAAGTGGGTGCCTCAATAGGGATGGCTTAATTGGGGGAGCCTTTCTTTGATCTAAATCTAAAGACTCAAAAACATCCTCACACTTAAACAATTCTTTTTCATTTTTTCTATCTAAAGAACAAAATTCAAAATCTTCTACACTAACCTCTCCATGCTTTTCCGAATGCTTATCAGCCGAATCCTGTATTGCTGTCTCAATAACTGTGCTCTCCAGAATCCTGATGAAGGAGCAATCCTCCATCTCGTCTGGATATTTCATGGCTTTAAAGACATTAAATTTTACTTCCTCAATACAGACTCTCATTGTTAATTCTCCTTTTTGAACATCTATTAACGCCCTACCAGTAGCCAAAAATGGACGACCTAGAATAATTGGGACATCTTTATCAGCTTCATAGTCTAAAATAATAAAATCAACAGGAAATATGAACTTATCAACTTTTACTAAGACATCCTCAATTTTACCCTCTGGATATGTGATAGACCTATCAGCTAGTTGGAGTGTAACTGTGGTAGGTCTAGCTTCACCAATACCTAACTTCCGATAGACCGAAAGAGGCATAAGGTTAATGCTTGCACCTAAATCACAGAGTGCTCTACCTAATTCCTTTCCACCTATAGACACAAGTATAGTAAATGACCTTGGATCCTTAGCCTTGGGGGGTATCCCATTCTGAAGAATAGCACTACACTCCTCAGTAAGAGATACAGTTTCGAACTCACCTAACCTTTTCTTTTTAGTCAAAATATCCTTAAGAAATTTAGCATAATTAGGCATTTGCTCAATAGCTTCTACTAAAGGGATATTTATATGCAACTACTTAAGAATCTCTAAAAACTTTCTAAATTGACCATTCTGATTCTTAGGCTTTTGCCTTTGTGGAAAAGGTAGAGGTGGCACATAAGGTGGGGGCGGCACATATGGTGGTTCTGTTGGGTTTTATGCCCTAAAACTCGTAGATAGTAAATGTACATTTGATCGAACATTAATAAAGTGATGTATTATTCAATGTTTGTATTATATCTTGTCTTGCTAACCCTAATCCAATAAACTAAACATCCATGGCTAATAGAATGAGACTTGAACTAGTATGTAGGGACATGCGGGGATCAATGTTCAAGTTTTAGCCTAAAGGGTCTGTAGTATAGGGATAAGGCTGGGTACCTTATCCTGGTGACACTATGGATACGACCCGCTTTGTATATTGATACAAACGTAGTGATCCAATACGTTCATGTGGTTGACATGCGAGTGGGGGTATCCTGTGCAATGAGTTTGCACAAAGACCGGACCGCGAAATAGTTAACCACTAACTATAACACCGTTGGTTAGCTCGGTTTCTATTTCACTAGGATGACCTAGGCAACTTGGCCTTAATCCTGAGTGGATTATGGACTCCTGTCCATGAGGGATTGTCCTTTGATTTGTACGGGTGAGAGTGGCCAGTTCGCCGACTCAATAAGCCTACCATTTTGGGGACAAGTCCGAATGGGGAGCTGGGAACGTAGTCTTATAAGATGGAATTCCCTCCTTCCTGATATGAGGGTAAGTAGAGGTGTGTTCCCTTAAGTGGTGTCTCCGGGTCTTGAACAAAGGGCCTTACCCTCTTTATGGCACGAGAGGGTTTTCTGTTTGTTGGTTGGACCACAAACAGGTTGTTCATTAGAGGAGCACTGGTACTTAAGGACCAAGAGGTAGCCCAGGGGTAAAACGGTAATTTGACCTAGCTGGGGTACGAACACACGTGAAGGGCTAACTTGCTGTTGACGGTCAATATCCGTGGACACAGAAATATATCTGCAGTGAGAAGAGTGCAGCTGTGGTTCTTTAGTGGAGTGAACCACAGTTAACGAATATTGATTAACTTGGTTAATGAGTTTAACCAACTAATCTCATATCGTTGGAGCTTCTGATCTGTAGGTCCATTAGGTCCCACCGGTAGCTCATTTGGGGCGTTGAGGTAAAATTCTAAGGATGGATTAAATATTCGAAGGTGTTCGAATATTATACTAAAATATGATTTTGGTTCATATTAAAACTATAGGTTATAATTAATATGCATTGGATGTATATTAATACTATAGTTTTGAGAGAGAAAATAGTAATTGAATATGTGATGTTCAATTTTATTTTATTAATTAATTAATTTCTTATTAATTAATTGATTTAGTTTAATTAAATTTGATTTAATTAAACTATAAGATAAGAGGGATATTAATTTAAATTGGATTTAAATTAAAGTTATTTTAATTAATTTAGATTAATTAAAAGATAATTAATTGTAATTTGAATTTATGTTTTTCAAATTATAATTAATTAAAATATCAGATAACTGAAATATCAGTTATCTGATATTTTAAATAATCAGACGTGGTCAGGGGAGTTGCTAAAAAAAAAAAAAAAAATTAACTCCCTAGTCTCACGCCTGACTCCCCATCTATCGCTCTCTCCTTTTCTCTCAATTTGATCTGTGGCAGAAAGATTAGAGAAAGAGAATCCAGAGAAAATCCTGAGAGTTTTTTGCTCCCACCAGCACGCAACGCAGTATCCCAATTGGAGAATACCAGTGTATCCTTGTGGTGGTGTTTACACAATTTTCCAGCAAGACCAAGGTTGATTTGCTGCTGTAATTTCGGGAGAAATTCAGAGAATTTGGCGAGACGATCAAGGTTTTCTTCAAGGGTAAGATTATCTTGAACTAGGGTCAATAGGACCCAATTCTAGATTAGATCTAGAATTTTTCCTATTATTTTATGCATGCTTGTATCTGATTTACAACATTTTTTTAATCTATTATTGTCGCTGTAAATTTATGATTTTTGCCGTCGTATTGGTATCCCAATCGACGTTTTATTATTCGAAAAAGGTCTCTGTGTTTTTCCGCTGCACATAGGGCTTTTATCCCTACAATTGGTATCAGAGCCATTTTGAATTAAAACGTTGTTTTTGAGATTTGCGAATGGCTGTATGGTGGGATTAATTATGCATTGTGAATGTGGGTTTGCGATAAACTGTTTTGATTTAATTTGGCCTTAGAATTTATGATTTTTGATGCGATCAAATGTAAAGGCCCTTGCGTTTTTGGGCATTAATTCATAAATATCGAGTCTGTACAGTCCGGGTCATGTTTCGGCTTGAAAATTGATGAAGATCGCAGAAGAAATTGGTGAATTTCGCCAAGAACAGTCGCTGTTCTGCCCAGGAAACAGCTCCAGACGCAACAGCGTCGGGACGCTAGGCATTGTGCGTCTCGACGCTGTCGCGATTCCACGCTCCAGACGGTTGAAATCGCGCCAGCGTCGGGACGCTTTCTTCGCAGCGTCTCGACGCTGTCACGATTTCGTGCGGCGCCAGAATTTTCGCGAGAACGTGATGGTGCCCTAATTTGGCCGGTTCGGTTCGAGCGTTTTGGGTCAGCTGGGACCGGTTCGGTCCGGTTTGACCCGTTTTGGGTGCGGTTCGAGTTTTTCAAGTCCGGTTCGAAGTGGTTCGGGTCGGTTCAAGGCTAGTAGACCGGATTTGGAGCTGCAGAATTATGTAATAGGATAGATTTATTGCTTTATTAATGTAATTTTGCTTTAATCTATCCTAGGGGCCAATTAAATCGGTTTATTCGCTATTTAAATGCTTTATGGATGTCATTTAAATTTAATCCCACCTTAGGATATAAAGCATGCTCATGCATTTATGAATGTTATAATTAGATTATAATATATGTTTGAAATGCATGGTTTGATTTTCATGAATTGTTTAATATATAGTAGAGTTATATTAAATTCATGAAAATGGAATAGTATGATGCATGCAATTACATAGTTTTAATATAAGAGTTATATTAAAAATTATTTGTTTGCAGCATGCTAAGTTGATTTTCCATTATTGGCTATAATAAAATTGTTTATTATTTAAATGGAAATCAAATTGCATTGAGCATGATACATCCATAGATTAATATAAGGGTTATATTAATTATCATGCAATGCATAGTACTATAGTTTAAAATTTCATTAACTTGAATATGATTGTTAATTGTTTTAAAAACTATAGTATGCATGATTATAGGGCTAATCATTATAAAAATTTTGAAATAGTTTAAAATTTTATGATTAGAAACCGTCAATCTATAATCAAGATATGCATGTTCACATAGGATCTTAGGTTAAAATTTGAATTAATTTTAAATGGGTTAAAATTAATTAGACCTAAGATCATTTTTCTAATAGGATTAGAAGATCTTACTTAGTTTTAAAATAGTTTTAATGAACTAAGTAGGACGAACATTCCTAAGATTATAAGGGAACTCTACCAGTGAAGTTCTGTCTAAGGATTGGAGGTATTTAAGTTGACGGTAAACGGAACACCTCCTACCTGGGAACTGATCTGGAATACCGGAGTTGAATTAATCTTAGGTTAATGTTAGAATAATGTCACTAGGTTAATTAAATTGGTTTAATACACCTAGACATTAGGTCTTATTATAATAGTTATAATAGGACTAGACTTAGATAAATGACTTAGCCGGATTTATCTAGGTTTAATCAAACCCTAAAATTAATAATTAGTTACTTTAGTGGGAGGAAAAAATTACAAAACTTAATTTAAATTGAGTTTTGCTCCTACGTCCCCGTGACGTTCACACCGTGAGATCCATGCTCGGCTTCGTGTCGTCGTAGAGCGGCCTCCCTTCGGAGAGTGTTTGCATGGGTCAATACCAAGGTGAATGGGGAAAGTAATTATAGTAAGTGGGAGCGGGATGCGTGTCAACGTATCCTTCGGTCTCCACCCCTAGGTCACAACGTGAGATTCCTATGATCCGCCTGCGTGTTGCCCTGGAGCAACCACCCCTTCGGAGGGCCTGATCATAGGATTCGGAACACCGTGAACTCCTGAAAAGGATAGGATAACTTAGGCTAATTACCAACAGTTGTCTTTCCTAACGGTAGCCTGTTGGTGCGTGCCTCTGGGATCTGAAAGTGGGAGGGTTACACTTACGGGGAGGAGTTAATTTGTTAACAAATCCTTGACCGAACAACGGTGGTTAATGTCTAATGGAATATGAGTTATTCTGGTATTAGAAATTGACTGAGAAGTGTCTCATTTTAGAGGAGGAACAACTGATCACCCTTCGGTGGCTGTTCTTCTAAACCTCTAAAGCATCGTTGCGAAACAGAATCATAGTTTTATTAGGGTTCTTTGATTGTTTGTTTGCAAAATTGATTGGATATATGCAATTGTTTGTATTGCTTGTGTGATGGGTTAAGGCAAAGATAACTAATACGGTCACTTGTTTGTTTTTCAGCAATGTCTTCCTCTATCATATCCCTCCTTAAAAATGAACAACTTACCGGCGAGAATTTTCCACAATGGAAATCAAACCTCAATACAATACTCGTGGTTGAGGATTTAAGATTCGTCTTAACGGAGGAATGTCCTCCCGTTCCCCCTCGCACTGCCTCTCAGGCAGTTAAAGACGCCTACGAACGCTGGACCAAGGCCAATGAAAAGGTCAAGGTCTATATTTTGGTCAGCTTGTCTGAAGTGTTGGCCAAGCGTTATGAGAACGTGGCAACTGCCAGGGAGATTATGAATTCCCTGCAGGAGATGTTTGGACTTCCGTCCTACCAGCTCCACCACGACGCCTTGAAGAATGTCTTCAATGCCAAGATGCTGGAAGGTCAATCTGTTCGGGAACATGTCCTGGACATGGTTAACCAGTTCAACATAGCTGAGGCAAATGGCGGGGTTGTCTGCGAGCGCAGTCAGGTTGCGTTCATCCTTCACTCGCTCCCGGCGAGCTATCTGTCTTTCAGGACGAACGCGAGCATGAATAAGATTCAGTTCAACCTGACTACCCTCCTCTCGGAGTTACAGATTTACGAGTCCCTGCAAAAGAGCAAGGGAAAGAATGTGGTGAAAGGAGAGGCCAATGTGGCCCATTCCAAGAAAAAGTTCCTGAAGGGTTCATCCTCAGGGACTAAATCTGTACCCCAGGCTTCTTCATCGAAGCAGATCCAGAAGAGGAAGGGAGACAAGGGGAAGGCTCCTGCACAGGCTGTGCAAGGGAAGGGGAAGGCCAAGGTCGTGGCCGATAAAGGTAGATGCTTCCACTGCAATGCAGATGGTCACTGGAAGCGCAACTGTCCCCGCTACCTTGCTGAGAAGAGAAGAGAAAAAGAAGGTAAATTCGATTTACTTGTGTTAGAGACTTGTCTCATTGAACATGATGAGTTTGCCTGGATACTGGATTCGGGAGCCACTAATCATGTTTGTTCTTCTTTTCAGGGAAATAATTTCCAGCAGCTGGCAGAGGGTGAAATGACGCTCAAGGTCGGAACGGGAGACGTCGTTTCAGCTCGTGCAGTGGGAGCTGCAAAATTATTCTTTAGAAATAGGTTTTTAATTTTAGAGGACTTGTATTTGGTTCCTAGAATTAAAAGGAACCTAATTTCTGTTTCAGCTTTATTAGAACAATGTTACACTGTTTCATTCTTGCTTAACGAAGCTTTAATTTTAAAGAATGGAGTTTACATTTGTTCAGCTAAGCGTGAGAATAATTTATTTGTGTTAAGACCAAATGATGCAAAGGCCATTTTAAGTCATGAAATGTTTAAAACGGCTGAAACGCAAAACAAAAGGCAAAAAGTTTCTCATTTAAGTAACAACACGTATCTTTGGCATCTTCGTCTTGGTCATATTAACATCGATCGGATCGATCGTTTGGTTAAAAATGGGCTTCTAAGTGACATAGAAGATACATCTTTACCACCCTTTGAATCGTGTCTCGAGGGTAAAATGACCAAGAGGCCTTTTACTGGAAAAGGTTATAGGGCCAAAGAACCACTTGAACTAATACATTCGGATCTTTGTGGTCCAATGAATGTAAAGGCTCGAGGTGGTTATGAATATTTCATCTCTTTCATAGATGATTATTCTCGATACGGTTACTTATACCTGATGGACCATAAGTCTGAAGCTCTTGAAAAGTTCAAAGAGTTTAAGGCTGAGGTAGAAAACCTGTTAGGTAAAACAATTAAGACACTTCGATCAGATCGAGGTGGAGAGTATTTAGATCAGCGATTCCAGGACTATATGATAGAACATGGAATCCAATCACAACTCTCAGCACCTGGTACACCTCAGCAAAATGGTGTATCAGAAAGGAGAAACAGAACCTTGTTAGACATGGTTCGATCTATGATGAGCTATGCTCAATTGCCTAGCTCGTTTTGGGGGTATGCAGTAGCGACTGCAGTACATATTCTTAACAATGTTCCCTCAAAAAGTGTTTCTGAAACTCCTTTTGAGCTATGGAAGGGACGTCAACCTAGTTTGTGTTACTTCCGTATCTGGGGTTGTCCTGCACATGTGCTAGTGACAAATCCTAAGAAATTGGAACCACGTACGAGATTATGCCAATTTGTTGGGTACCCGAAAGAAACGAGAGGTGGTCTTTTCTATGACCCTCAAGATAATAAAGTATTTGTATCGACAAATACAACTTTCTTGGAGGAAGATCACATACGAAATCATCAACCACGAAGTAAGTTAGTATTAGGAGAAGCTACAGAAGGATCAACAAGGGTTGTTGATGAACCTGGTCCTTCAACAAGAGTTGTTGGAGAATGCAGTTCTTCTCGTCAATCTAGTCCTCCTCACGTAGTGGGAGAGCTTCGACGCAGTGGGAGGGTTGTGATACAACCTAACCGCTACTTGGGTTTAACAGAAACACAAGTAGTCATACCTGATGACGGCGTAGAAGATCCATTGTCTTATCGTCAGGCAATGAATGATGTAGATAAGGACGAGTGGGCCAAAGCCATGGACCTTGAGATGGAGTCCATGTACTTCAATCAAGTTTGGGAACTTGTAGATCTACCTGAAGGGGTCAAACCCATTGGGTGTAAATGGATCTATAAGAGAAAAAGAGATGCTGCTGGGAAAGTACAGACTTTCAAAGCAAGACTTGTAGCAAAGGGTTATACCCAACGAGAAGGAGTGGACTATGAAGAAACTTTTTCTCCAGTTGCTATGCTAAAGTCCATAAGAATCCTCTTATCCATTGCCACATTTTATGATTATGAAATTTGGCAAATGGATGTCAAGACAGCTTTTCTGAATGGCAATCTTGACGAGAGTATTTTTATGTCTCAACCCGAGGGGTTCATATCCCAAGGTCATGAGCAAAAGGTTTGCAAACTGAATCGATCCATTTATGGGTTGAAACAGGCTTCTAGATCTTGGAATATTAGATTTGATACTGCGATCAAATCTTTTGGTTTTGACCAGAATGTTGATGAGCCTTGTGTATACAAGAAGATCAACAAGAATAAAGTAGCTTTCCTCGTACTCTATGTAGACGACATCTTACTCATTGGGAATGATGTAGGGTATCTATCTGACGTAAAAGAATGGCTAGCAGCTCAATTCCAAATGAAAGATTTGGGTGAGGCCCAGTATGTTCTTGGGATCCAGATTATTCGAGATAGAAAGAACAAATCGCTAGCTCTGTCTCAGGCAACGTATATCGACAAGATGTTGGCCCGATATTCGATGCAGAACTCCAAGAAGGGCTTGTTGCCTTTCAGGCATGGGGTTCACTTGTCTAAGGAACAGTCTCCTAAGACACCTCAAGAGGTTGAGGATATGAGACGGATTCCCTACGCCTCAGCCGTGGGTAGCTTAATGTATGCCATGTTATGCACGAGGCCTGACATTTGTTATGCTGTAGGGATTGTCAGCAGATATCAGTCAAATCCAGGGTTAGACCATTGGACCGCCGTTAAAGGAATCCTCAAGTATCTTAGGAGAACGAGAGATTACATGTTGGTGTTTGGGGCTAAGGAGTTAGTTCTCACAGGTTACACCGACTCTGACTTCCAAACTGACAAGGATTCTAGGAAATCTACGTCAGGGTCAGTTTTCACCCTTAACGGGGGAGCTGTAGTTTGGAGGAGCATAAAGCAGGGATGTATAGCAGACTCCACGATGGAGGCTGAGTATGTAGCTGCTTGTGAAGTAGCTAAGGAAGCTGTTTGGCTAAGGAAGTTCTTGACAGATTTGGAAGTTGTTCCAAATATGAACTTGCCCATTACGTTATACTGTGACAACAGTGGGGCAGTAGCCAATTCAAAGGAACCTCGCAGCCACAAAAGAGGTAAACACATAGAGAGGAAGTACCATCTAATTCGAGAGATTGTGCAAAGAGGAGATGTGGTCGTGACCAAGATCGCTTCTGAGCATAACATTGCTGATCCGTTTACGAAGGCCCTCTCGGCTAAAGTGTTCGAGGGTCATCTAGACAGTCTGGGTCTGCGAGATATGTATATAGCGTAATCTAGGGCAAGTGGGAGATGTGTAATGGGTGTAAGGATGCCCTAGTTTATTGTATTTTGTATATTTACCTTTTATGTAATGTACAAATATACATGTACCGTTTCCAGCTTTGGATTATTTTGTATATACTTTCCCTGTAACTTGAGTTTTAGTTCAAGTGGGAGTTTGTTGGGTTTTATGCCCTAAAACTCGTAGATAGTAAATGTACATTTGACCGAACATTAATAAAGTGATGTATTATTCAATGTTTGTATTATATCTTGTCTTGCTAACCCTAATCCAATAAACTAAACATCCATGGCTAATAGAATGAGACTTGAACTAGTATGTAGGGACATGCGGGGATCAATGTTCAAGTTTTAGCCTAAAGGGTTTGTAGTATAGGGATAAGGCTGGGTACCTTATCCTGGTGACACTATGGATACGGCCCGCTTTGTATATTGATACAAACGTAGTGATCCAATACGTTCATGTGGTTGACATGCGAGTGGGGGTATCCTGTGCAATGAGTTTGCACAAAGACCGGACCGCGAAATAGTTAACCACTAACTATAACACCGTTGGTTAGCTCGGTTTCTATTTCACTAGGATGACCTAGGCAACTTGGCCTTAATCCTGAGTGGATTATGGACTCCTGTCCATGAGGGATTGTCCTTTGATTTGTACGGGTGAGAGTGGCCAGTTCGCCGACTCAATAAGCCTACCATTTTGGGGACAAGTCCGAATGGGGAGCTGGGAACGTAGTCTTATAAGATGGAATTCACTCCTTCCTGATATGAGAGTAAGTAGAGGTGTGTTCCCTTAAGTGGTGTCTCCGGGTCTTGAACAAAGGGCCCTACCCTCTTTATGGCACGAGAGGGTTTTCTGTTTGTTGGTTGGACCACAAACAGGTTGTTCATTAGAGGAGCACTGGTACTTAAGGACCAAGAGGTAGCCCAGGGGTAAAACGGTAATTTGACCTAGCTGGGGTACGAACACACGTGAAGGGCTAACTTGCTGTTGACGGTCAATATCCGTGGACACAGAAATATATCTGCAGTGAGAAGAGTGCAGCTGTGGTTCTTTAGTGGAGTGAACCACAGTTAACGAATATTGATTAACTTGGTTAATGAGTTTAACCAACTAATCTCATATCGTTGGAGCTTCTGATCTGTAGGTCCATTAGGTCCCACCGGTAGCTCATTTGGGGCGTTGAGGTAAAATTCTAAGGATGGATTAAATATTCGAAGGTGTTCGAATATTATACTAAAATATGATTTTGGTTCATATTAAAACTATAGGTTATAATTAATATGCATTGGATGTATATTAATACTATAGTTTTGAGAGAGAAAATAGTAATTGAATATGTGATGTTCAATTTTATTTTATTAATTAATTAATTTCTTATTAATTAATTGATTTAGTTTAATTAAATTTGATTTAATTAAACTATAAGATAAGAGGGATATTAATTTAAATTGGATTTAAATTAAAGTTATTTTAATTAATTTAGATTAATTAAAAGATAATTAATTGTAATTTGAATTTATGTTTTTCAAATTATAATTAATTAAAATATCAGATAACTGAAATATCAGTTATCTGATATTTTAAATAATCAGACGTGGTCAGGGGAGTTGCTAAAAAAAAAAAAATTAACTCCCTAGTCTCACGCCTGACTCCCCATCTATCGCTCTCTCCTTTTCTCTCAATTTGATCTGTGGCAGAAAGATTAGAGAAAGAGAATCCAGAGAAAATCCTGAGAGTTTTTTGCTCCCACCAGCACACAACGCAGTATCCCAATTGGAGAATACCAGTGTATCCTTGTGGTGGTGTTTACACAATTTTCCAGCAAGACCAAGGTTGATTTGCTGCTGTAATTTCGGGAGAAATTCAGAGAATTTGGCGAGACGATCAAGGTTTTCTTCAAGGGTAAGATTATCTTGAACTAGGGTCAATAGGACCCAATTCTAGATTAGATCTAGAATTTTTCCTATTATTTTATGCATGCTTGTATCTGATTTACAGCATTTTTTTAATCTATTATTGTCGCTGTAAATTTATGATTTTTGCCGTCGTATTGGTATCCCAATCGACGTTTTATTATTCGAAAAAGGTCTCTGTGTTTTTCCGCTGCACATAGGGCTTTTATCCCTACAGGTTCTACATCTGGCACAGAACCAGATGCTCCAGCATTCTCTTTGCTGCCTCCAGCACCCTGACCAGACTCCAACTCTTTCTCAACAACAACATTACTATCACTATTACTATTTTTATCTATAACCTGGGTTTTACTTGGCTCAATTCTTTCTTCTAATGGCTTACCACTCCTAAGAGTTACTGCCTTTACCTGCTCCTTACTTTCCCTTCGAGGGTGTTCAGTATCTGATGGAAGTTTCCCTTGAGGCCTCGCCTTTAGCTCATTAGCTAGCTGACCTACTTGCAATTCCAGGGCTCTCATCGAAGCTTGATTACTTTGAATTGCAGCATCTGTACGAGCCATAAATTCTTTCATCATCGCCTCGAGAGAATTTCCCGAATTTTTCTGGGGCAAAGCCGGTTTATTTTGCTGGGGCATGACCTGCGCTTTAGCAAATCCCGGTTGGTTCATCTTCTGTTGTGCTTGCATGTTATTTCCTTGACCTCCCCATGAGAAATTGGGGTGGTTGCGCCAACCTGGATTATAAAAGTTAGAATAAGGGTTGTTCCTCTGATTACCTACAAAAAACACAGACGCTGGATTGCTGGGGCAAAACTCGTAGTTGTGGTCTTCACCGCAATAGACACATGCTTCGTCCGTGACTTGGTTCACCACTGTTGCAGGCTCCATAGCTGGTGGCTGCTGATGACTAATCACTGTCACATTCTTAAGAGCGTTAGCAATCATTGCAAGATCAGCCTTGATGGTAGACACACCATCAACCTCTAATACACTCTTAACCTTTTTATTTGTGCCTCTAACATCCGACCACTGACAACTATTAATAGATATTCTTTCTAAAATTTCATAAGCTTCATCAAAAGTTTTTGCCAAAAGGGCCCCTCCAGCCGAAGCATCGACCATACCTTGGGTTACTCCATTTAAACCATTGTAAAATGTTTCCATTTGAATACAATGAGGTAACCCATGGTGGGGACACTTTCGTAAAAGCTCCTTAAACCTCTCCCAAGCCTCACTAAAAGTCTCATCCTCAAGTTGCCTAAACCCTACTATTTCACTCCTTAATTTAGCATTTCTATTAGGTGGGAAATATTTACTCAAAAATTTTTCAGCTAACTCATCCCACGTCCTAATTGATCTTGGAGCAAAAGAGTTTAACCATGACTTTTCTCCATCTCTAAGAGAATACGGGAACAAAGTTAATCTAAGAGCATCTCTAGGCACTCCTTGAATTACAAAAGAATCACTAACTCCTAGGAAAGACTTAAGATGTAAATGAGGGTCTTCAGATGACAAACCATGGAATTGCCCCACGGTTTGCAACATCTGAAACATTACCGGTTTCATTTCAAATTTCGTTGCTTGGATTTGGGGACGTGCAATCCCTGGATTCAACTCATTAAACATCGGGACAGCATACGCTCGAATGGCTCTGGTCCTATCGTTCGCTATCAAGATAGGATTCTCAGCCAGATTATTTCGCTGGTCATTTTGCTCAAACAGTGGGTTTTGCTGCAGCAACGGATTCTGCTGGGGGTTCACTGCTGCTGGACCTTCAGGAACCTGCGGAAGTTGCGGGGCGTTCCCATCTGGTTTTTGCGCTGCTCCCTCCTTCTGCTCCTAAATGTCCTTTCAATTTCTGGGTCAAGCTCAAACCGTACCCCAGGCGGATCGCTCATGCACCAAAATCACACCTGCAAAAACAAAAGAAACAATAAAAAAGTTCTAGCACCAAACCACTAAAACACATACACAAAACAGATCAGATAAAAACTTATTCAAGTCCCCGGCAACGGCGCCAAAAACTTGTTGGGTTCCTAGAGTGAGTAAAAATATAGTATAAAATACTCTAGAATTCCTGTGCAAGTATACACAGTCTGCAGCAAGTAATATTATCAATCCAAGGTCTGAATGAGTTTCCACTTTATCTATTTTGCGTAACTTCCTAATGGTTTCAAAGATAATAAAAATGTTGGGTTTTATCGGAATTATGCTGAAGCAAAATAAATGACAGAACAACGAGTAAACAAATAGATAGACAGATTAAAGACAGGCGCTGGTTAGGCTTTAGTGATTGTTCTAAGATATGCTCTAGCAATATTATTGATCATGCATTTCTCGCAGTATTATTAGCGGATTCCTCCCGGAACTCCGGATCTTTTGGGATATGTTTCAAACCCAATGAAGAGCGACCGATCAAGCACTAGGCAACTGGCTATCCCTAGCTCAGTCACTGGCGTTCACCAATACACAATGATCGTAGTGAGGATAATTGCCACACACTCTCTAAATCATCCCTGAAACTAGAGAGAGCTATTCACACCGGCTGCCCAAAAGGTAGTTATTTAGGCCTCATTTATATAAGGATTTGCGTGTCTTTAATGCTTAATAGGGTTGGTTTTAGAGAGATATTACATGATTTAACCTATTAGGAAGAATGGAAGCTTTGGAAATCACTTTGTGCAGATTATGCTGCTGAGCGACTGGAGGGAGCAAATTCTATGCTGCAGCAAAACTGGGAACAGAAACTGCCACATCACAGCTCGTTAGCCAACTTCACGAACCGACTTCTGTTGAGTTATTTTCGTGATAAAGGATCAAAGAGAGCCTTACACGTGTCCTAGTTGACCTAATTCAAGCCTCCCATCCTTCTATAAAAGGAAGTAGCCGTCAAAGTCAAAGTCATTCCATGTTTTCCCTTGGAAGCCGAATAGTATAGAGATTGAAGATTATCAAGAGCACCATCATCCGCAAGCTGATTAGGGAGTTTATTTTCTTTATTAACTTGTGGTTATGGACATGCATACTCAGATTGTAATTCGTATTCCTATGCCTATTATGAACTAAGTAGCTTAGGGGTGTTGGTTAGGAATAATGTGATTACTGTGCTTCATCTCTAGTAATAAATTGACCATCGCATTTTGGTTAATTGTTGTGCTTATTCTTATTTTATGCCCGCCTGGCCAGCCGGTGTGAATAGCTCTCTCTAGTTTCAGGGATGATTTAGAGAGTGTGTGGCAATTCTCCACACTACGATCATTGTGTATTGGTGAACGCCAGTGACTGAGCTAGGGATAGCCAGTTGCCTAGTGCCTGATCGGTCGCACTTCATTGGGGTTGAAACACATCCCAAAAGATTCGGAGTTCCGGGAGGAATCCGCTAATAATACTGCGGGAAATGCATGATCAATAATATTGCTAGAGCATATCTTAGAACAATCACTAAAACCTAACCAGCGCCTGTCTTTAATCTGTCTATCTATTTGTTTACTTGTTGTTCTGTCATTTATTTTGCTTCAGCATAATTCTTATAAAACCCAACATTTTTATTATCTTCGAAACCATTAGGAAGTTACGCAAAATAGATAAAGTGGAAGCTCATTCAGACCTTGGATTGATAATATTACTTGATGCAGACTGTGTATACTTGCACAGGAATTCTAGAGTATTTTATACTATATTTTTACTCACTCTAGGAGCCCGATAGCGGGCTAATATGCGAACCTCTGTCATGGTGGTTGCATGAAACCACTTCTTCCTCATCCAGTTTCTTTCTGTCGTCCTGCCTTTCATCTTCTTTTCTCCCTGCAAAATTGTTAGAAACATCACAATTCAAATAAATAGAGTTGGGAGGATGTTGGAACCTTTCAGAGGAGGCTTTTTGTGTCTCAGTCCTTTCATCTTCATCCCTTCTCTTTTCTTCTTCCTTCTTCTTCTCTGAACTGTTCTCCAGTTTTCTACCACTTCTCAGTGTCACCATCTTGCACTGCTCTCTCGGGTTAGGCTCAGTATCACTTGGAAATTTTCCCTTTTGAAGGGCATTCACTACTGAAGCGATTTGTCCTATTTGCACTTCCATGTTCTTTAGAGCTGTGTCGTGGTTATTTACTGCTGTCTGGAGATTTACGTTCAGCACTCTTTGCTCTTTAATAAATAGAGCCACCATCTCTTCCAGGTTATTCTTTTTTTCAGGCGCACTAGATGATGCAAAATCTGGCGGCGACTGTAAAACATTCTTCGTATTTGAATATGAGAAGTTCTCGTGATTGTGCAGACTGGGGTGGTAGAAGTTCGGTACTCCTTGAGCATATGGTCTATTTCCTATGTACTGAACTTCCTTCACATCTTGACCTTCCTCCTTTGAGTGACCTTCAGCTAAGGTGGAAATGGACTTGACCACCTCAGATGAAGTCAGCTTGTTCAGCGCATTGGTCAGAGATGCCAGCTGTGCCTTCAGTGAACTTGACTCATCCAATTCATATAATCTAGCCTTCTTTAAAATTGCTCCCCTCTCGGTTGACCATAGATAACTGGTTGCCGCCATTTCCTCAAGCAGATCTTTGGCTTCTGTCACTGTTTTGGAAAGAAAACTTTCTCCTGCTGATGTGTCTAGGACTGTTTTTGTGGAGGGATTCAATCCATTGTAAAATAACTGTACTTGAAGCCAATCAGGATATCCGTGTTGGGGGCATCGCCTAAGCATTTCTTTGTATCTCTCCCACGCTTCGTACAACCGCTCCTCATCAAGCTGCCTAAACGTTTCGATTTCAGTCCGGAACTTGGTAGTCTTGGCAGGCGGGAAAAATTTCGTCAGAAAAGCCTGGGCAAGCTCGTCCCAAGTACTAATGATGCCTGTCTCGACTGATTCGAGCCAATCCTTTGTTTTATCTTGTAGAGAAAATCAAAACAGCCTTAATTTAATCGCATTTGCCGGAACTCCGTTAATCTTCACTGTCCCACAAATTTCTAGGAATGATCGCAGATGTGAATGGGGGTCCTTGGAAGGATGTCCCTTAAACGAGTTATCCCGCGCCATCTGAATCAATCCTGTCTTTAAATCAAAATTTGTAGCTTGGATTGGGGCGTAGACGATTCCAGAATTCTCGGTGGGAAGAACTGGCTGTAGGAAATCTCTAATTGCCTTGGGAGCTTCCTCTTGATGGGCCATTGCGTCTGCTAATCTTTTCTCTCTTCGAATGGATCTAAGAGTCCTGTCAATTTCAAGATCTAACGGAAACAAATTAACCACTTTTTTCCTTCGCATACAATGCTCCCAGTCAATAAAAAGAACCAAACAAAAAGAAAAACAAAATAATATTCAAAAAATAATGAAAGAAAAATATTTACACCTAAATTACTATTTATCCCTTTCTTCTCGATGTCAAGAAAAATTAAATTTGCTTAAAAATCAAGCCACCCGGGCAACGACGCCAAAAAGTTGATGACCGCAAAGTGCACGGGCCGCAAGTAATATAAAACGGTAGTAATACCGAGTATCAAATCCACAGGGAGGCGAAGCGAAAGTTAAGCAAAGAAATAAAAATCTCTTGAGCACTGAAAGTACTTGGGCGAAATAATATTTAGGGAACAACTCATGCAATAAAGAGGAATTTAAAATTCAAGCAATTGAAGAAAAATAAGTTGATAAATAATAAAAAAAAAATAAAAGATGGAGAAAGAGTTTTCTTTTAATGGGAAGAGGGGTATTGAAAATCAATTATTAGCTAATCAATTGTTATAATTATCTTATCTCATTGCCCAACTAATTATAACCCTAGAATCTCCGTTAATCACATAGGTTCTCCTGTTCGTTTCCCCTAATTGTAATTAATTCATTTTAACAACCTAAGTGTCCTTAGCACCATTAAAAATCATTAATTATTACGCTCTGATTCATTTTAGGAATCTAAGTTTAATCAACTAATCCCGGTGTCACAACGGGCAATTAAACTAGTTGGCATGGATTACGATCTATCCTAATTTCTCTCCGTCGAGTTTCCATTAAGAATCAGATCATTACACAATTGGCCAGATTGAATAAAGCATTAAGCGCATCCATACAAATAATTAGGACATGGGCAAGAGACAAGAAATTACAACAACATTTGAACTATAATTTCATTTCAAGACCCCAAATTGGGGTTTAGCTACACATGACTAAAATATCCACAATAATTACAATAGAAACCATAATTAAGAGCATAAAAGGAAAGGAATTGACCGTCGAAAAACTCCTTCGCTAACGCTTGGAGCCCCGCCGACTACTCCTTGAGCCTCCTAAGATGCTCCCCAAAACTCCCAAAATATTTCCCACTAAAGAATTCTCTCAAAAAGGCTAGAAAGCCTTGAGAGGGGCTCCCAAGGAGCCTAATAAAGAAGGAAAGGAATGGATTCCTTGAGGAATTGTTTTATGATAAATGAGGCACCAAGAGGTTCCTTTTATAGGCCTGGAATGGGGGTAGCGTCGCCATTGCACAGCGTCGCGATGCTGCGATGCACGCGTCTTATTGCCCAAGAAATGGGTAGCGTCGCGACGCTATCTACACAGCGTCTCGATGCAGACCCAATTTCCAGAATTTCCAGCTTCGGTTTTGGGCTGATTTTTGGGTCTTCTCTTCATTTCTTTTGGGCATTTCCATCATGATTGACCTTTTTGGATCCCCTTTTGATCCAAGCATTGATTTTGGCTTCTTTTGCTTAATTTTTTGCATTTTTTCTCCCAAAATCACGAACTTTGCTCCTAAGGACCAATTAACGGAATTCATCAAATATTTTCATTAAAAAAACAATTAAAGCACATAAAAGATTAATAAATTGGGACTAAAATAGCGACATTTCTGCTCGCTATCACACCCCCAAACTTAAGCTTTTGCTAGTCTCGAGCAAAATAAATTCTAAAGATGCATGAAATAGAATCGCTCAAGCCTCAATGATTTTGGAATTCTTAGGATAGAATGGAAAATATGCAAGTAGAATAAGCAAGCACCGCATACTCTTGAAGAAATCTTAAACTAGATTGAACTTAAGATTAATGAATATCATGCCCAAGACTTATCTATTGATTCTTTTACTAACCTAGATTAGTCTTATGGCTTTCTCCATTTGTTTTCCCCCTACACTGGCTAAAAGCCCCTAATAGGTTGGAGTCCTTCTATCATGCAAAAAAAAGAAACTAGGGTGCCTGTCATTTTTTCTTTTTCATGGGGGAGCAAAACTCAGAAATGATTTTTCTTTTTCTTTTCTTTTTCTTTTGCTACTCCCTCAAACTTGCATCTTGATTTCTAATGGTACTAGCTTTCACACTACGGTGCAAGGACCCTTAACCCGAATTTTATTCTCTGGTTGGCCTAACTGATCACACTGCAGGTAGCTCTTTTTACCCTCAGGCTTTTCTTTTGTGCAAGCAAAAATTTTCTTTTTCAACAGATTTTTCTTTTCTCTCATTTTCTTTTGTTGCTTCTGCTTTTCTCTCAGCAGGCATAACATTTTTTTCTACCTAGCTTTTTGGAACAATCAAGCATGAACTTCCTAATATTAGAAACTAAGCCTATCGGGGTGACAACAAACTTTAAAAACCATAATAAGAATCTAGATTTTCAAAGACGTCATTAGATAAGGCTATTGCATGCTTTAGACATCAAAACTAAGTATCAAAAAATTTTAAAATTTCATAATTTCTGCCGTGCTCCGAGATTCCACAACATATAAACCACTTTCTCCCAAAATTTCTAAAATCACATCCTTGGCTATCATAGCTATCTATTCATGCATCCAACATAATTTAATTATGCTCAACACAGCAAAAGCCTCCCCCCCAAACTTAAACTAAACATTGTCCCCAATGTTTTAAAAACAGTAAAGCGTAAAGAGGGATACTGAGACTTCCCTGAGCTAGGAGCGCTTCATCCTCTTCCTTTGGATCCAGAAAAATGGGAAATTTGGAATTTTGGGGTTTGCTAAGGTGATCCTACAAAACAAAATTGGATCACGGAGCAAAGAAAATTATTTACCGCAAAAAAAAACTACCTAAACTTTAATCCTTGGGTTGCCTCCCAAGCAACGTTTTCTTTAACGTCTTCAGCTAGACGAGGCTCGGCACACTTACGGAGGCTCAAAATAAAAATTTTCATCATCCTCCGGGCCCTGCAAGAAATCACGCACCGAATTGCATACTACAAACAGGGGAGAAAAAAAACTTTCCCCTGGCAATCTTCACTAAAGAGATTATCATAATAACATTTCAGAAAATAATCAGCTGCATCAAATCTCTTTTCTAAATCTCTATTCACAAAGCAATTGTTAACAGAGTCATCAAGCGTTATAATATCAACTGGTCTAGGATCTAAAGATTGTCTATCAATCATGCCAGTCCATTCATCAGAAAAAATATCTACATGCTCAGAAGATTCCTCAGACTCAGTATTAGAAAATGATTCAACTAAGCTATCATATGACTCATCATCAGAAGAATTAAAGAATTAAAGAATTTCAGGATAAGATTCTATACTATGCACAGATTCGAGCTCCTCTGGGTCAGATTCTATGCTATATACATCATCAGATCACGAATCAAAGGTATTAACATTGTCAGGGTTTATGCATTCACGAATGTCAAGATCAAACTCAATAGATTCAGTGTAATCACGATCAGACTCAAAATTATCTATCAAGTAATCTTTTTTATGCGTTTCATGCTCATCTTCAATGTCAGGCAATTCAATATCATCATCAAAATTATCCATTTCAGGCAAATCCAATTCATTTTTCAAAGGAAGGTAAATCATCAACTGCAGATCTTTCATTCTCACAAGCAGGCAAGTCTAATTCATTCTCAAAGTCAGGCAGTTCTAAATCATTCTCAAATAGAGGATCATCTAAATATGCATTATGATCAAAATCCCCATCATCCATAAGCATTTCCCCTAAGCCTAGGCCAAGATTATAGTCTACCTCTTCATCATCATCAGTCAAGTATTCAGGACCAACAGAAAAACATGTATGCAAACTACAAACAGATTCATCTTGGCCAAAAATACTAAACACGACTTTTTCATCATCAATGTTCAAGGTAAGCTTACCTGTATGTACACTAATCTTAGCCTTACCAGTTGCTAAGAAAGGTCTGCCTAGAATAATGGGCACCTCTTTGTCTTCCTTCATATCCAGTGCCACGAAATCTACAGGGAAGATAAATTTGTTGACTTTCACCAACACGTCCTCCACAACACCCATCGGGTGGGTAATCGATCTGTTAGTAAGCTGGAGCGTGACGTCGGTATCTTTCATACCTGTTAAACCAATCTTCCTATAAACAGAATAGGGCATGAAATTTATACTTGCTCCCAAATCACACAAGGAAGGATACTTCTCCTATGGTGCAGGGAACAGTAAAACTCCTTGGATCTTTCTGCTTAGAAGGTATCCTTCTAGAAGCAATGGTACTGCTACTCTCAGATAATTTAAAATTTTCTTTTTTCAGACTTTTCTTTCTAGAAAGCATTTCATTCATGAATTTCCCATGATTCGACATATTATACAAGGCTTCTACTAAGGGAATATTCACAGACAACTTCTTAAACATTTCTAGAAACTTTTGAAACTGTTCATCTAATTTGACATTTTTAAAGCGTTGAGGAAAAGGTAACTCCCTATAATCAAAGGTTGGACATTCGCCCCTCCGCTTGGGTGGGCTAATATGCGAACCTCTGTCATGGTGGTTGCATGGAACCACTTCCTCATCCAGTTTCTTTCTGTCATCCTGCCTTTCATCTTCTTTTCTACATGCAAAATTCTTAGAAACATCACAATTCAAATCAATAGAGTTGGGAGGATGTTGGAACCTTTCAGAGGAGGCTTTTTTTTGTCTTATTCCTTTCATCTTCATCCCTTCTCTTTCCTTCTTCCTTCTTCTTCTCTAAACTGTTCTCCAGTTGTCTACCATTTCTCAGTGTCACCATCTTGCACTGCTCTCTCGAGTTAGGCTCAGTATCACTTGGAAATTTTCCCTTTTGAAGGGGATTCACTACTGAAGCGATCTGTCCTATTTGCACTTCCATGTTCTTTAGAGCTGCGTCGTGGTTATTTCCTGTCGTCTGGAGATTTACGTTCAACACTCTTTGCTCTTCAATAAATAGAGCCACCATCTCTTCCTGGTTATTCTTCTTTTCAGGCGCACTGGATGATGCAAAACCTGGCGGCGACTGCAAAACATTCTTCGTATTTGAATATGAGAAGTTCTCGTGATTGTGCAGACTGGGGTGGTAGAAGTTCGGTACTCCTTGAGCATATGGTCTGTTTCCTATGTACTGGACTTCCTCCACATCTTGACCTTCCTCCTTTGAATGACCTTCAGCTAAGGTGGAAATGGACTTGACCACCTCAGATGAAGTCAGCTTGTTCAGCGCATTGGTCAGAGATGCCAGCTGTGCCTTCAGTGAACTTGACTCATTCGATTCATATAATCTTGCCTTCTTTAAAATTGCTCCCCTCTCAGTCGGCCATTGATAACTTGTTGCTGCCATTTCCTCAACCAGATCTTTGGCTTCTGTCACTGTTTTGGAAAGAAAACTTCCTCCTACTGATGTGTCTAGGACTGTCTTTGTGGAAGGATTCAATCCATTGTAAAATAACTGTACTTGAAGCCAATCAGGATATCCGTGTTGGGGGCATCGCCTAAGCATTTCTTCGTATCTCTCCCACGCTTCGTACAACTGCTCCTCGTCTAGCTGCCTAAACGTTCCGATTTCAGTCCGGAACTTGGTAGTCTTGGCAGGCGGGAAAAATTTCGTCAGAAAAGCCTGGGCAAGCTTGTCCAAAGTACTAATGTTGCCCGTCTCGACTGATTCAAGCCAATCCTTTGCTTTATCTTGTAGAGAAAATGGAAACAACCTTAATCTTATCGCGTCTACCGGAACTCCGTTAATCTTCACCGTCCCACAAATTTCTAGGAATGATCACAGATGTGAATGGGGGTCCTCGGAAGGATGTCCCTTAAACGAGTTATCGCCCGCCATCTGAATCAATCCTGTCTTTAACTCAAAATTTGTAGCTTGGATTGGGGCGTAGACGATTCCAGAATTCTCGGTGGGAAGAACTGGTTGTAAGAAATTTCTAATTGCCTTGGGAGCTTCCTCTTAATGGGTCATTGATTCTGCTAATCTTTTCTCTCTTCGAATGGATCTAAGAGTCCTGTCAATTTCAAGATCTAGCGGAAACAAATTAACCACTTTGTTCCTTCGCATACAATGCTCCCAGTCAATCAAAAGAACCAAACAAAAACAAAAATAGAATAATATTCACAAAATAATGAAAGAAAAATATTTACACCTAAATTACTATTTATCCCTTTCTTCTCGATGTCAAGAAAAATTAAATTTGCTTAAAAATCAAGCCTTCCCGGCAACGGCGCCAAAAACTTGATGACCGCAAAGTGCACGGGCCGCAAGTAATATAAAACGGTAGTAATACCGAGTATCAAATCCACAGGGAGGCGAAGTGAAAGATAAGCAAAGAAATAAAAATCTCTTGAGCACTAAAAGTACTTGGGCGAAATAATATTTAGGGAACAACTCATGCAATAAAGAGGAATTTAAAATTCAAGCAATTGAAGAAAAATAAGTTGATAAATAATAAAAAAAAAATAAAAGATGGAGAAAGAGTTTTCTTTTAATGGGAAGAGGGGTATTGAAAATCAATTATTAGCTAAACAATTGTTATAATTATCTTATCTCATTGCCCAACTAATTATAACCCTAGAATCTCCGTTAATCACATAGGTTCTCCTGTCCGTTTCCCCTAATTGTAATTAATTCATTTTAACAACCTAAGTGTCCTTAGCGCCATTAAAAATCATTAATTATTACGCTCTGATTCATTTTAGGAATCTAAGTTTAATCAACTAATCCCGGTGTCACAACGGGCAATTAAACTAGTTGCATGGATTACGATCTATCCTAATTTCTCTCCGTCGAGTTTCCATTAAGAATCAGATCATTACACAATTGGCCAGATTGAATAAAGCATTAAGCGCATCCATACAAATAATTAGGACATGGGCAAGAGACAAGAAATTACAACAACATTTGAACTATAATTTCATTTCAAGACCCCAAATTGGGGTTTAGCTACACATGACTAAAATATCCACAATAATTACAATAGAAAGCATAATTAAGAGCATAAAAGGAAAGGAATTGACCGTCGAAAAACCCCTTCGCTAACGCTTGGAGCCCCGCTGACTACTCCTTGAACCTCCTAAGATGCTCCCCAAAACTCCCAAAATATTTCCCACTAAAGAATTCTCTCAAAAAGGCTAGAAAGCCTTGAGAGGGGCTCCCAAGGAGCCTAAGAAAGAAGGAAATGAATGGATTCCTTGAGGAATTGTTTTATGATAAATGAGGCACCAAGAGGTGCCTTTTATAGGCCTGGAATGGGGGTAGCGTCGCCATTGCACAGCGTCACGACGCTGCGATGCACGCGTCTTGTTGCCCAAGAAATGGGTTGCGTCGGGACGCTATCTACACAGCGTCTCGACGCTGACCCAATTTCCAGAATTTCCAGCTTCGGTTTTGGGCTGATTTTTGGGCCTTCTCTTCATTTCTTTTGGGCATTTCCATCATGATTGACCTTTTTGGATCCCCTTTTGATCCAAGCTTTGATTTGGGCTTCTTTTGCTTCATTTTTGGCACTTTTTCTCCCAAAATCACCAACTTTGCTCCAAAGGACCAATTAACGGAATTCATCAAATATTTTCATTAAAAACACAATTAAAGCACAGAAAAGCTTAATAAATTTGGACTAAAATAGCAACATTTTTGCTCGCTATCATTAACCGCCGTCTAAACCTGTTGACGCCGATTGGATGATTATTGGGTTATAAACATATTTCTTTGTGAGTTTCATGTTCTTAATTTCTATTTGATTCCATATTGCAATTGTATTTTGGATTTAGTTCATATTATTTGCATGCGCAGTAGGTTAGATTGACGCCCTAACTCGCAGCTCGTATGTTAATAACTTGCTAAGGAATTGATTTCCAAGTAGCTCATGGATTATTAATTCAATAGTTAGTGCATAGACTGATTCGTGGGCACGGGTCCCAAGAGCAGACTTTGACTTTGTTACTTGACACGATAGGTCTAGGATCCAAAATAACATTAGAAGTAATCTAGGCCTAATTATTTCTAATGTCCTAATCAATCCACTAGACTTAAGGCAATTGGTTGATTATTTGATTTGGTAGTCTAATCAGATTAATTATTTAATCAATTAGAGTCTAATTCGATGGACGTTGTATGATCGGGTTAGATGGGTAAGGTGGGCTTTGGGTCTTTTTTGGGTTCAAATTAGATCGATTTGGCAATTAAGCAATTCAACGTAGTCTTAAATAGGTAGCGCAAAGTTGGGTGCAACCCAAAGCTCTTGGTTGATACTATTTGAATTTCCCCACTTATCTCATATATCTTTACCGTTTTCAATTACTTACATTATTTTATTTCTATTTAAATATGCAAGAGATAAAATAACGCAAGAGAGTTAATTAAATTAGGCGACGCCGATTGGAGGGATTGTTGGGGTTAAATGGTTTAAATAGTTTAAATAGAAATAAAATAACGCAAGTAAATGAAAATTGTAAAGATATATGAGATAAGTGGGGAAATTCAAATAGTATCAACCAAGAGCTTTGGGTTGCACCCAACTTTGCGCTAGCAACTTACTCAGGCATTGCAAACAGTTGAAGAACTCTATCCATGTTTCCCACATAGACATGGGGTAGATAGGATCATCCAGTTGTGCTCGCAATTGCCCTGACATCTAGATTGTGAGTTAAGTCCTACTTCTATTTAGCTCCGCTGTAGGTTCCTTTAGAAGACTAAGCCAACTAGACATCTATTTCTAGGGCTAGTTGAAACTTAGATAAGTAATGCTGACGACTCTTATAACTATAGTGGTTCCAGTCCCATTTCTAGGATGGAAGAAGACAAAGTCCTATTTCTAAGATCTTTTCTACTATTGTTTTGAGAACCCGTGTTGCGTGTACCCGCAAGCGTACGGTTGCCACAAGTAATATAAAACGGTAGAGTGAGTATCGATTTTCACAGGAAGGATTGTATTTAGACAAGATAATGAACTGAACACTCAAATACTAGGATGAACTATTATTTAGGAATATAAACATAATGAAGGATGCAATCAAAATTAAAGCAAAACAATGAAATAAATTGATCAAGCAAAGTGGCAAAGAGGATGGCAGAGTCGATTGAGAGGCGGGGTCTTGAAATTTGGAATACAACTTATTAGTTATTCTGATTATCCTATCTTGTGTCCGACTAATTACAAACCTAGAATCTCCGTTTATTACATAGGTTCTCCTTTCGGTTTCCCTAATTATAATGAACTCCTTTTAATAACCGAAGTGTCCTTAGCGCTATTAAACGGGTTAATTAATGAGCCTTGATTCATTTTTGGTCTCTAAGCCTAACCAACTACTCTCGCTGACACTACGAGCAGTTAAGCCTAGTTGAGCGGGTTATGACCTGACTTAGTTTCTCTCCGTCGAGTTTCCACGAAGTATCTAATCACTATAAAATTGGCCAGACTCTATAGAGCATTACGAGTGTCCACACAAATAATCAGTATAATAGACACAGAGATAGGCAATCAAAATAACAATTAAATATAATCTTCATTCAAGACTCGCAAACCGGGATTTAGCTATACATGTATACCAAAACTGTCTATACAGAATAGAAAGCATAAATGAACAATCAAAAGAGTTTAGGAGATGAAACGTAGAGGGACCCCTTGCATGCACCTTGAATCCTCCTCGTTACAAGCTCCCGAGCAATCCAAAAATTGCCCAATACAAGAATTTTCGCTCTCCTCACAACTTGACCCTCAAAGATGGCTCCAAGAGCCTTGGAAGGACTAAAAGAATGAAATGGAGAATTGTTTGATGATGGAAATGGGGGGTGAGCCGCGCCTTTTATAGGCCTAAAAATGGGACAGCGTCGCGACGCTGTGATGTATGCTGCTTGGGCGCCAAGACACCACAGCGTCGAGACGCTGTCCTTCGGCTGGAACCTTCCAGATGCGTTTCAAGGCTGAATTTTGGGCTCTCTTCCATTATTTGGCCCAATTTTCTTTCATGATGGGTCTTGGACCTCTCCCACTTGACCCACTTTGATCTACATGGATTAATCTTCAATAATTTGGGCTTTTTTTCTCCTCTTTTTCTCAAATTTTCCACAAAATCTCCTAGGGACCAAAATTAACCAATTAAATGGATTTATATAATAAAAACATAATAAAGCACATCAAAAGCTATTAAATTCAAGGACAAAATAGCAACATTTATGATTTCTATCACACCCCCAAACTTAAGCTTTTTCTAGTTGTTGGGTTCCTAGAGTGAGTAAAAATGTGGTATAAAAAGACTCTAGAATTCCCGTGCAAGTATACACAGTCTGCAGCAAGTAATATTATCAATCCAGGGTCTGAATTAGCTTCCACTTTATCTATTTTGTGTAACTTTCTAATGGTTTCAAAGATGGTAAAAAAATGATTTGGTTTTATAAGAATTATGCTGAAGCAAAATAAATGGCAGAACAACAAATAAACGAATAGGCAGGTAGATTAAAGACAGGCGCTGGTCAAGTTTAGTAATTGTTTTAAAAGATGCTCTAGCAATATTATTGATCATGCAAACTCTCGCAGTATTATTAGCGAATTCCTCCCGAAACTCCGGATCTTTTGGAATGTGTTTCAACCCTAATGAAGAACGACCAATCAAGCACTAGGCAACTGGCTATCCCTAGCTCAGTCACTGGCGTTCACCAATACACAATGATCGTAGTGTGATTAATTGCCACACACTCTCTAAATCATCCCTGAAACTAGAGAGAGGTATTCACACCGGCTGGCCAGGCGGGCATAAAATAAGCACAACAATTGATCAAGTTGCAATAATCAATATATTATTAGAGATGAAGCACGACAACTACATATTACTTAACCAACGCCTAAAGCTACTTAGTTCATAATAAGCATGGAAACACGAATTACAATCTGAGTAGTCATGTCCATAATCACAAGATAATAAAGAAAATAATAATCTCCTTAATCAGCTTGCGGATGATGGTGTTCTTGGTGGTCCCCAATCTCTCTATACTATTCGGCTTCCAAGGGAAAATTGGAATACTTTTGACTTGGACGACTACTTCCTTTTATAGAAGGATAGGAGGCTTGAATTAGGTCAACTTGGACACGTGTAGGGCTCTCCTTGCTCCTTTATCCCGAAAATAGCTCAACAGAAGTCGGTTCATGAAGTTGGCTAACGAGCTGTGATGTGGCAATTCTGCTCCCAGTTTTGCTGCAGCACAGAATTTGCTCCCTCCAGTCGCCAAGCAGCATAATCTACACAAAATGATTTCCAAAGCTTCCATTCTACCAAATGGGTTAAAACATGTAATATCTATCTAAAACCAACCCTATTAAGCACAAAGGACACACAAATCCCTATATAAATGAGGCCTAAATAACTACATTTTGGGCAGTTATCACTAGTCCCGAGCAAAATAAATTCTAAGGATGCATAAAAAGAATCGCTCTAGCCTCAATGATTTTAGAATTCTTAGGGAAATACGGAAAACATGCAAGTGGACTAAGCAAGCATAACATACTTATGAAGAAATTTCAAAAATAAAACTTAGAGAATTAACTTATAGCATGCTCATAGCGTATCTAGTGGTTCTTTTACTAACCTAGATTTGTTTTACGGCTTTTTCCATTTGTCTTCTCCTTACACTGGCTAAGAGTCCTAACATGTTAGAATCTAGCTATTATGCAAACAAAGAAACTAGGACACCTGATTCTTTTCTTTTTCTAAGGGGATTCCCCCAAACTTGCTTTTTATGTTCCTAAGGGCACTAGCTTTCACACACCGATGCAGGGACCCATATCCCGAATTTAATCCTTGGATGATCCTAACAGATCACAACAGAGGTAGCTCTTTTTACCCCTAGTCTATTTTTTCTCATACAAGAAAAAATTATTTTCTTTTCTTTTCTCAACACGTAATTCTTTTTCTAGTGTTGCTTTTTCTTTTTGCAGGCATAACAATTTTATTTTTCTTTTCACCTAGTTCTTAAAAATAGTCAAGCATAGCTCCTAATGATAGAGACTAAGCCTATCAGAGTGACAACAAACTTATAAAAACCATAATAAGAATCTAGATTTTTAAAGTTCTCACAAGATAAGTTTATTGCATGCTTTAGACATTAATACTAAGCAAAAAAAATTCAAAATTTCTCAGTTTTCTGCTATGCTACCAAACTCCACAATCATATAAACCTCATCCCCCAAAAACTCAAAAACCAAATCCTCGACTATCATTGTTATCCTATCATGCATCCAAAAGAATTTAAACTAAGCTCAAAACACAGTGAAAGCCTCCCCCCAAACTTAAACTAAACATTGTCTCCAATGTTTAAAACAATAAAGCATAAAGAGGGGATACCGAGACTTCCCTGAGTCCATATGATGAAAAAGTCCTCATCCTTCTGGGCCAGGAAAGCACATTTTTTTGATTTCTCGGGGCTTGCTACCATCAATCATTTCCCTCATTCATTCCTTTCTTACCATCAATCATCATTTCCCTCATTCATTTCTTTCCTTGGCTCCTTTGGAGCCTCTCTCAAGGCTTTCTAGCATTTTTTGAGAGTTCTTTAGTGGGAAAATTTTGGGGAGTTTTGGGGAGCACTCTAGGAGGCTCAAGGTGTGCTCGGAGGGACTCCAAGCGCTAGCGATAGGGTCTTCGACGGTCAATTCCTTCCCTTTTATTGTGCTCATATTTATGCCTTCCATTGTAAACTTTGTGAATATTTTAGCTATGTATAGCTAAACCCCAATTTGGGGTCTTGAAATGAAATTATAGTTAAATACTGTTATAATTGCATATCTGATAACTGCCCAAAAGGTAGTTATTTAGGCCTCCTTTATATAAGGATTTGCGTATCTTTAATGCTTAATAGGGTTGGTTTTAGAGAGACATTACATGATTTAACCCATTTGGAAGAATGGAAGCTTTGGAAATCACTTTGTGCAGATTATGCTGCTGAGCGACTGGAGGGAGCAAATTCTATGCTACAGCAAAACTGGGAACATAAACTGCCACATCACAGCTCGTTAGCCAACTTCATGAACCGACTTCTGTTGAGTTATTTTCGTGATAAAGGATCAAGGAGAGCCATACACGTGTCCTAGTTGACCTAATTCAAGCCTCCCATGCTTCTATAAAAGGAAGTAGCCGTCAAAGTCAAAATCATTCCATGTTTTTCCTTGGAAGCCGAATAGTATAGGGAGATTGAAGATCATCAAGAACACCATCTTCCGCAAGCTGATTAGGGAGTTTATTTTCTTTATTAACTTGTGGTTATGGACATGCATACTCAGATTGTAATTCGTATTCCTATGCCTATTATGAACTAAGTAGCTTAAGGTGTTGGTTAGGAATAATGTTATTACTGTGCTTCATCTCTAGTAATAAATTGACTATCGCATTTTGGTTAATTGATGTGTTTATTCTTATTTTATGCCCGCCTGGCCAGCCGGTGTGAATAGCTCTCTCTAGTTTCAGGGATGATTTAGAGAGTGTGTGGCAATTATCCTCACTACGATCATTGTGTATTGGTGAACGACACTGACTGAGCTAGGGATAGCCAGTTGCCTAGTGCTTGATCGGTCGCTCTTCATTGGGTTTGAAACATATCCCAAAAGATCCGGAGTTCCGGGAGGAATCCGCTAATAATACTACGAGAAATGCATGATCAATAATATTGCTAGAGCATATCTTAGAACAATCACTAAAGCCTAACCAGCGCCTGTTGTTAATCTGTCTATCTATTTGTTTACTCGTTCTATCATTTATTTTGCTTCAGCATAATTCCGATAAAACCCAACATTTTTATTATCTTCGAAACCATTAGGAAGTTACGCAAAATAGATAAAGTGGAAACTCATTCAGACCTTGGATTGATAATATTACTTGCTGCAGACTGTGTATACTTGCACAGGAATTCTAGAGTATTTTATACTATATTTTTACTCACTCTAGGAACCCAACAAGTTTTTGGCGTCGTTGCCGGGGACTTGAATAAGTTTTTATCTGATCTGTTTTGTGTATGTGTTTTAGTGGTTTGGTGCTAGAACTTTTTGATTGTTTCTTTTGTTTTTGCAGGTGTGATTTTGGTGCATGAGTGATCCGTCTGGGGTACGGTTTGAGCTTGATCCAGAAATTGAAAGGACATTTAGGAGCAGAAGGAGGGAGCAGCGCAAAAACCAGATGGAGAATGCCCCGCAACTTCCGCAGGTTCCTGAAGGTCCAGCAGCAGTGAACCCCCAGCAGAATCCGTTGCTGCAGCAAAACCCACTGTTTGAGCAAAATGAGCAGCGAAATAATCAGGCTGGGAATCCTATCTTGATAGCGAACGATAGGACCAGAGCCATTCGAGCGTATGCTGTCCCGATGTTTAATGAGTTGAATCCAGGGATTGCACGTCCCCAAATCCAAGCAGCGAATTTTGAAATGAAACCGGTAATGTTTCAGATGTTGCAAACCGTGGGGCAATTCCATGGTTTGTCATCTGAAGACCCTCATTTACATCTTAAGTATTTCCTAGGAGTTAGTGATTCTTTTGTAATTCAAGGAGTGCCTAGAGATGCTCTTAGATTAACTTTGTTCCCGTATTCTCTTAGAGATGGAGCAAAGTCATGGTTAAACTCTTTTGCTCCAGGATCAATTAGGACGTGGGATGAGTTAGCTTAAAAATTTTTGAGTAAATATTTCCCACCTAATAGAAATGCTAAATTAAGGAGTGAAATAGTAGGGTTTAGGCAACTTGAGGATGAGACTTTTAGTGAGGCTTGGGAGAGGTTTAAGGAGCTTTTACGAAAGTGTCCCCACCATGGGTTACCTCATTGTATTCAAATGGAAACATTTTACAATGGTTTAAATGGAGTAACCCAAGGTATGGTCGATGCTTCGGCTGGAGGGGCCCTTTTGGCAAAAACTTTTGATGAAGCTTATGAAATTTTAGAAAGAATATCTATTAATAGTTGTCAGTGGTCGGATGTTAGAGGCACAAATAAAAAGGTTAAGAGTGTATTAGAGGTTGATGGTGTGTCTACCATCAGGGCTGATCTTGCAATGATTGCTAACGCTCTTAAGAATGTGACAGTGATTAGTCATCAGCAGCCACCAGCTATGGAGCCTGCAGCAGTGGTGAACCAAGTCACGGACGAAGCATGTGTCTATTGCGGTGAAGACCACAACTACGAGTTTTGCCCCAGAAATCCAGCGTCTGTGTTTTTTGTAGGTAATTAGAGAACAACCCTTAGTCTAACTTTTATAATCCAGGTTGGCGCAACCACCCCAATTTCTCATGGGGAGGTCAAGGAAATAACATGCAAGCACAACAGAAGATGAACCAGCTAGGATTTGCTAAAGCGCAGGTCATGCCCCAGCAAAATAAGTCGGCTTCGCCCCAGCAAAATTCGGGAAATTCTCTCGAGACGATGATGAAAGAATTTATGGCTCGTACAGATGCTGCAATTCAAAGTAATCAAGCTTCGATGAGAGCCCTGGAATTGCAAGTGGGTTAGCTAGCTAATGAGCTAAAGGCGAGGCCTCAAGGGAAACTTCCATCAGATACTGAACACCCTCGAAGGGAAGGTAAGGAGCAGGTAAAGGCAGTAACTCTTAGGAGTGGTAAGCCATTAGAAGAAAGAATTGAGCCTAGTAAAACCCAGGTTATAGATAAAAATAGTAATAGTGATAATAATGTTGTTGTTGAGAAAGAGTTGGAGTCTGGTCAGGGTGTTGGAGGCAGCAAAGAGAATGCTGGAGCATCTGGTTCTGTGCCAGATGTAGAACCACCATATGTGCCGCCCCCACCTTATGTGCCACCTCTACCTTTTCCACAAAGGCAAAAGCCTAAGAATCAGGATGGTCAATTTAAAAAGTTTTTAGAGATTCTTAAGCAGTTGCATATAAATATCCCTTTAGTAGAAGCTATTGAGCAAATGCCTAATTATGCTAAATTTCGTAAGGATATTTTGACTAAAAAGAAAAGGTTAGGTGAGTTCGAAACTGTATCTCTTACTGAGGAGTGTAGTGCTATTCTTAAGAATGGGATACCCCCCAAGGCTAAGGATCTAGGGTCATTTACTATACCTGTGTCTATAGGTGGAAAGGAATTAGGTAGAGCACTCTGTGATTTAGGTGCAAGCATTAACCTTATGCCTCTTTCGGTCTATCAGAAGTTAGGTATTGGTGAAGCTAGACCTACCACAGTTACACTCCAACTAGCTGATAGGTCTATCACATATCCAGAGGGTAAAATTGAGGATGTCCTACTCATCGGGAATGATGTAGGTTATCTAACTGACATTAAACTATGGCTAGCAACTCAATTCCAAATGATAGATTTGGGTGAGGCACAATTTGTTCTAGGAATCCAAATTGTTCGAAACCGAAAGAACAAAACGCTAGCCCTGTCTCAAGCGTCTTATATCAACAAATTGTTGGTTAGATATAAAATGCAAAATTCCAAGAAAGGACTATTACCTTTCAGGCACGGAATTAACTTGTCTAAGGAACAATGTCCTCAGACACCTCAAGAAGTTGAGGACATGAGACGTTTTCCCTATGCCTCTGCAGTAGGTAGCCTAATGTATGCCATGTTGTGTACAAGGCCTGACATTTGTTATGCAGTAGGGATTGTCAGTAGATATCAATCCAATCCAGGATTTGATCATTGGACAGTCGTTAAAAGTATCTTCAAATATCTAAGGAGAACGAGGGACTATATGCTCGTGTATGGTTCGAAGGATTTGATCCTTACAGGATACACTAATTCTGACTTTCAAACTGATAAAGATTCGAAGAAATCTACATCGGGGTCAGTATTCACTCTAAATGGAGGAGCAATAGTATGGCGCAGCATCAAACAAGGATGCATTGCATACTCGACCATGGAGGTCGAATATGTATCCGCTTGCGAAGTAGCAAAAGAGGCAGTATGGCTCAGGAAGTTCCTAACTGACTTGGAAGTCGTTCCAAATATGCATCTGCCTATCACCTTGTATTGTGATAATAGCGGCGCAGTTGCAAACTCAAAGGAACCTCGCAGCCATAAGAGAGGCAAGCACATCGAAAGGAAATACCATCTCATTAGGGAGATTGTGCACCGAGGAGACGTGATCGTCACAAAGATAGCGTCGGAGCAAAACATTGCTGATCCATTCACGAAGGCTCTCACGACTAAAGTGTTCGAGAGTCATCTAGAAGGTCTAGGTCTGCGAGATATGTACGAGAAATAATCTAGGTCAAGTGGGAGAATTGTAACCGGTATATCGATACCTTAGTATACTGGGTATTTAGATGCCCTAGTTTATTGTATTTTTACTCCGTTATTAATACAAGTATTTATTCATCTACTGCTGTTATAGATTATAGTACATCCCACTAAACTAGAGTTTTAGTTCAAGTGGGAGATTGTTGGGATTGGTGCCCTAAAACTCGTAGATAGTGAATGTTAAACGAATTATATACTTATTCGATAAAGGTGTTATCGAGATTGATTCAGTAAAAGTCATTACTGAATAAATTAAATTGCACATATAATAACCCAAATCCAATAAACTAAGATCCATGGCTATAGGATGAACACTTGAGCTTTATGTAGAGACATAAAAGTGGATCAAGCTTGAGTAATAGCCAAAACGGTCTATAGTATAGGAATAGGGTTGGGTACCTTATTCTGGAGACACTATGAGACGCGACCCACTTTATAGAAGGTATAGACGATGTGATCCTAAATCGTCCATGTAGAGACATGCGAGTGGGGGTGTCCTATGCAATGAGTTTGCATAAGACCAGGACCGAGAAATAAGTCGCTCTCGCTTTATAACACCGTTTACTGACGAGACTGACTATTTCATGTGATGACCTAGGTAACTCGATCTTAATCCTGAGCTAACTATGAATTCCTGTTTATTCGGGCTTATCCATAGATCTGCATAGGTGAGAGTGGCTCAGTATCGCCGACTCAATAAGCCTCCCATTTCAGGGATAGGAACGGGTAGATAGCTGGGGACATAGTCGTGCAAGAAGGAATTCACTCCTACCCGAATAAGGGATAGTAGAGAGGTTGTTCCCTTAAGTGCTGACTCCGGGGCTTGAACAAAGGGATCCCGCCCTCTCATTGGCCCGAGAGGGACTCAGTTTATTGGTTGGACCATAAACCAATTGTTCATTAGAGGATCAGTGGGACTTAAGGAACTAGAAGTACTATAGGGGTAAAACGGCTTATTGACCTAGCTATAGCTACGAACAACCTGTGAAGGATCGACTTACTAATCATGGTTAAATCAAGTGGACGGAAATATATCTATAGTGAGGGGAGTGCAACTATCGGGCTATAGTGGAGTGTCCCGATAGTTAACGAATGTTGGCTAGCTTGGACAATGAGATTAGTCGGTTAGCCTGGAATCATTGGAGCCCATGATCTATAGGTCCATTAGGTCCCCCTACTAGCGCATATCGGAATTAAGCCTAGAACAAAAGATAGGAAGCTCTGAATCGTTCAAAATCGGGAAAAGGGGTATTATCGTAAATTGTGTTTGACACAATAATTTAATTATGAATTAAATAAGAAAATGAGAGATGAAGTATTTAAAAGTGTTTTGAATACTATATATATGTATTAGGAATCATATATATGGAATTGCACAAGATAACAAAGATTAATTAGATTAATCATATCAAAATTAATTTGAAAATTTTCAAATTAATTACCAAGCAATCAATTTCAATTTAGAATTGAAATTGGGGGTAATTTGCAAGCTTGAAATTTGATTTCAATTTGAATTTAGTGGATTTAGTTGGAAATCCACTTAATGCATGATCATTCAAAGTGGAAAGACAACTCACTCATGCATTGTTGCATTTCTTGTGTAATGTACACCTAGAATCCACTTGAGCTTGCAAATACACCATGTGTCTTGTGTCTTGAGGCTTGGCTTTGCATGGAGAATGTCTTTAAAAGGAGTTTGAATCATATTCAAACACAAGAGAGCCATTTCCTTAATGTTATGCTGCTGGAATTTGGACTCAAAGTTCTCTCATCTCTCATTCTTCTCCATTGTTTGATGCTTCAAGCATTTCCTTCCCATTCCCTATCTTATATAGACTCCCACAAGTCGTTATTGGCCCGGAGTATAGTGGGGAAGACTCTAGAGGTTGTCCATGGAGCATAGGAGAGGCAAACACCACAAGGAGTTCAACATAAGTGAGCTACAAAGGTTGGTGTTTTCTAAACTCTCTATTCTGTCTTTTCTAGAACATGCATGCTTTAGGAGTAAAATTGAATGTCTTAAGTGCTTTCGATCTTCAATTGCTTCCGCATGTGTAATATGTACACCTTCAACAATGAGAGTCTGTAATGAGGAAGTAAAATTTAATGTCTTTAAAGCCATGAAATATCCAGACGAGATGGAGGATTGCTCCTTCATCAGGATTCTGGAGAGCACAGTTATTGAGACAACAATACAGGATTCGGCGGATAAGCATTCGGAAAAGCATGGAGAGGTTAGTGTAGAAGATTTTGAATTTTGTTCTTTAGATAGAAAAAATGAAAAAGAATTGTTTAAGTGTGAGGATGTTTTTGAGTCTTTAGATTTAGATCAAAGAAAGGCTCCTCCAATTAAGCCATCCCTAATTGAGGCACCCACTTTAGATTTGAAACCTTTACCGGATCATCTAAAGTATGTGTATCTTGGGGAAAGTGAGACGTTGCCCATTATTGTTGCATCAGATTTAATGTCAGAGCATGAGGAGCCTTAATGAAATTGCTACAGCAATACCGCAAAGCTATAGGTTGGACATTGGCTGATATTCAGGGGATTAGCCCATCTTTTTGTATGCACAAAATCACTCTAGAGGAGGGATCCTTTAGCAATTGGGTAAGCCCTGTCCAATGTGTTCCTAAGAAAGGAGGTGTCACTGTGGTGAGCAATAAAGATAATGAGTTGATCCCCACAAGGACAGTAACTGGCTGGAGTGTTTGTATGGATTACAGAAGGCTTAATAAAGCCACCCGAAAAGATCATTTCCCTCTACCATTTATCGACCAGATGTTGGATCGATTGGCTGGTCAGGCCTATTACTGTTTCTTGGATGGTTATTCTGGGTCTAACCAGATTACTATTGCTCCTGAAGATCAGGAAAAAACCACTTTCACCTGCCCTTATGGGACGTTTGCTTTCAGGCGAATGCCTTTTGGCCTTTGCAATGCTCCAGCAACATTTCAGCGGTGTATGTTAGCAATTTTTTCTGATATGATTGAGTCCACTGTTGAGGTATTTATGGACGATTTTTCAGTTTTTGGAGGGTCTTTTCAGAGTTGTTTAGATAATTTAGGAAATGTGTTAAAAAGATGTGAGGATACCCATCTAGTTCTTAATTGGGAGAAGTGCCACTTCATGGTGAAGGAGGGCATAGTGTTAGGTCATAGGATTTCTAAGAATGGTCTAGAAGTTGATAGAGCAAAAGTTGAGGTTATTGAAAGACTAGAGCCACCGAGTTCAGTGAAGGGAATTCGGAGTTTCTTAGGGCATGCTGGATTTTATAGGAGGTTCATAAAGGATTTTTCAAAATCAGTAAACCTCTTTGTAACTTATTGTGCACTGATCATGTTTTTGACTTTAATGCAGATTGTAGGAAGGCTTTTGAAACATTGAAGGCTGCTTTAATCTCAGCACCCATTCTATGCGCACCTAATTGGAATTTACCATTCGAGGTAATGTGTGATGCGAGTGATGCGGCAGTAGGTGCAATGCTGGGGCAGAAGCAGGGCAAATTTATTCATCCTATATATTATGCAAGCAAGGTTTTAAATGAGGCACAAGTCAACTACACAACTACTGAAAAGGAGTTGTTAGCTGTTGTGTTTGCTTTTGAGAAATTCCGGCCATATTTGGTTGGATCCAAAGTCACGGTTTTCACGGATCATGCAGCAATAAGGTATTTAATGACTAAGAAGGATGCAAAGCCTAGACTAATTCGTTGGATTTTACTATTGCAGGAATTTGACTTGGAGATAAAGGACAAGAAGGGATCAGAGAATGTCATTGCAGATCACTTGTCTCGTCTTGATCCATCATCATCTTTGCTTGAGCAATCTGCCATTTCCGATTCTTTTCCAGATGAGCAGCTTTTTGCTGTTCAGGTAAAGGTAGTCAGGGATGTCCCTTGGTATGCTGATATTGCCAACTTTTTAGTAAAGGGAGTCACCCCTATTGATATGGATTGGAGGCAGAAGAAAAAGTTTAAGCATGATGCAAAATTTTTCTATTGGGATGAGCCGTTTATGTATAAGCAATGCTCTGATGGTATTATTCGTACGTGTGTTTCAGGTGCTGAAGCAAAGCAAATCCTGGAGCAATGTCACTCTTCGCCGTATGGAGGTCATTTCAGCAGTCAGAGGACGGCTATGAGGATTTTGCATTGCGGATTCTTCTGGCCTACGTTATTCAAGGACGCCCATTGGTTCTACAAGCGATGTGGTGCTTGCCAAAGGAGAGGAAATTTGGGGCCTAGAGATGAAATGCCTCTTACTTACATTTTAGAAGTTGAACTATTCGATGTATGGGGTATTGACTTTATGGGGCCATTTCCCCCTTCTAATGGCAATGTTTTTATCTTATTGGCAGTTGATTATGTGTCCAAGTGGGTGGAGACCATCGCATGCCATCAGAGTGATGCCAAGACAGTAGCAAGGTTTCTTCAATCGCACATCTTTGCTCGGTTTGGGACACCTAGGGCTCTAATAAGTGATGAGGGTACACATTTTGTTAATAATATCTTAACTAAGCTTTAAGCTAAGTATGGGATTAAGCATAGGATAGCTACCCCTTATCACCCACAAGCAAATGGTCAAGCTGAAATTAGTAATAGGGAAATAAAAGCTATTTTAGAGAAAGTAGTCCATCCATCTCGAAAGGATTGGTCCTTTAGGTTGGATGAGGCTCTTTGGGCTTATAGGACAGCTTATAAGACTCTTCTAGGTATGTCTCCCTATAGGTTAGTATATGGGAAAGCTTGCCATTTACCATTGGAGCTAGAGCATAAGACGTTTTGGGCTTTGAAAAAGTTAAATTTTGATCTGAGTCGTGCAGGAGCAATAAGAATGCTGCAACTTAATGAGTTAGAGGAATTTCGCCAATTTTCTTATGAGAATGCGAGAATGTATAAGGAAAAGACTAAGCTGTGGCATGACAAAAAAATAAAATCTAAAGAGTTTGTCAAGGGTCAAAAAGTTTTGCTTTATAATTCTAGATTAAAATTATTTCCTGGAAAATTAAAATCTAGATGGTCAGGACCATTTCTTGTGATTGAAGTTTTTCCCCATGGAGCAATTACTTTGCAGGATGAAAAAGATGGGAGATTGTTCAAGGTGAATGGGCAGCGTGTGAAGCATTATTGGGGTGAGGAGTTTCAGTCGAAATATCCTTCCCTAAGGTTGGTCGATGATTGAGAGAGCAGGACTTTTGCGGGAGCATTTCACAGAGCAAAATTTTGAGCTCCCAGACTTTGTATTGATTTTAAGTTTTTCTGATTTGTTTTTAATTCCGATTAGGTTTGGTTTGATTTTTGCATAGTTTGTTAGATCTCAGTATTTTTATTATTTTAGATTTTATTTCGTTTTGATTTGATTTTATTTTCGGGTTATTTATTTAAATTATCTTGCAATTATCTTTTAATTAGTTAAATTTTATTAGATTTTATCTAGATTTTATTTATTTGAATTCTAGTTTTAATTAATAGAGATTTTTTCTAATTTATTCGGCTTCTTTTGAAAATAAAAGATTGGGATGATTGGTTAAAATTTAATTTATTTAAAAAAAAATCTTCGATTTTTCTTTTGAAATTCGAATTCCGTATCTAAGATTCTTCAGGTTCAGCAGATTGTTGCGGCAAAGATATGGCTGGAGCAAAATGTTTCGAATTAAAAGGGTTTCTGTTGGAATTTATTATTTTTACCGTTGGATTTGGCTTTGAATTCTTGCAGGTAAATGTGCGTGCATCATCTGATGAGGCCACGTGTCGCAGAGCAATTATCCGAAGGCTTCAATGATGACAGTACATCAATTTTACCATGGGCGTTTGGAATCCGCAATTTTACCGTTGGTAATTTTTGAATTTCAGGTTTGCATTTTTAAATTACAACGGTAATATTAGTTATGGCAGGGCAAATCTTTTCGGTTAGGATTCTTGTTTGCTGCAGCCCTATTTATTCGCAATCTCTGGTAAGCACGTTTCACTTCGTCTTCTTGATCAAATCTTTGTGCGTGTATTATTCTTTCTTTCTTTGCATTCTCTGTCAAAACCCTATTACACCTTCAATGGCTAAAACAAGAGCTCGAAAAGAGAGGGAGAGTGAGGAAGAAGAGATACCCGTAACCCCCAAAGTTCAGAAAGTAAAAACCAAGAAGAGAAGGACACCGGAGGAGAAAGAAGCAAAAAGAAGAAAACGACAACAGAGAGTTGAAGAATAAGAAAAAGCGAGAGAGGATGAGGTTGTTGCAGAAGAAGAAGGAGACCCAAAAGAATCTGACAGACAGAATCAAGAAGATGATGAAAAGGAAATTGCGACTACAGAAGAAGCTCGAGAGGATATTCAGGAGAAGCAAAGTGAGGATGTGCAGACGAAGGCTGTAGAGGAAGAAGGCAGAGAGCCAGTTCAGGAGGCTTGTGTGGAGGTTATCATACCTGAACCTCCGAAACGTCGCCGTATTAAGCGGAAGGCTAGGCACATTCTAGTGATCAGGACTGATACCCCATCGCCTCTATCATCAGATTCCGAGAGAGACAACGCAGAACGAGACGAACGAGAGAAAAGAAGCTGAAGAAAGAAGGCGATAAGAAGCAAAGAAACAGGCGGATGAGGAACAGTTGCTAAAACGGAGAGAAGAAAACGACAAATATATTGCTGAAGCATCGGAGGAACACGATGAAATAGCAGAGCGACAGGTGCCACACGATCGCTTTGTCAATAATTTTGCTAGAGCAAAATACGCTGAGCTCCTGAAAAGGGATTTTCTGTTCGAAAGAGGTTTCAGCGGTGATCTCCCGCCATTTCTGAGGACCGGTATAGCTGACCACGGCTGGGAGCTGTTTTGTGCTAAGCCAGAGGCTGTGAACGCACAGGTGGTGCGTGAATTCTATGCCAACATTGATAAAGAAGAGGGTTTCCTGGTAATTGTCAGAGGAGTCGAGATAGATTGGAGTCCAAGTGCGATCAACGCACTGTACCATCTTCAAAACTTCCCTCATGCGGCATTCAATGAGATGACAGTCGCGCCATCTGAGGAACAGTTAAGTAATGCTGTGAGGGAGGTAAGAATCGAGGGGGCACAGTGGCAATTATCTAAGACTCAGAAAAGGACATTCCAATCGGCTTATGTGAAAAAGGAAGCGAACACGTGGATGGGTTTCATCAGGCAGAGGTTGCTTCCGACAACGCACGACTCGACAGTATCCAGGGAACGAATTCTTTTGGCTTTTGCTATCTTAAGGTCTCTCAGTATTGACGTAGGAAACATTATTTGTAATGAAATTGCTTGCTGCTGGAAGAAAAAGGTGGGGAAACTATTCTTTCCGAACACAATCACGATGCTGTGCAGAAGAGCAAGGGTTCCGGTGGATGAGGGAGATGTGATCCTGTTTGATAAGGGGATCATAGACACGTCCAATTTGGCACGGCTCCAGCGCATGCAGGAGGTGCGTCAAGGTGGGCTTATACATGGCATCAACTCGATTCTAGAACAACTGGCACTTTCGACCAGTAGGCAGGAGTTTGCTGAAAGGCAAACTTTAACCTTCTGGAACTATGTTAAGAATCAGGATGCCAGCTTAAAAAGGGCACTGTAAGAGAATTTTTCCAAGCCGTATCCAGCCCTTCCTGCATTCCCTGAGGATCTGTTGAACCCCTGGATTCCGCCCCCACCGGTTGAAAGAGAGGAAAAGAATGATGATGAAGAGCAGGGTCAGGAAGATTGATGGATGAAATGATCTTCGGCGAGCATTATTTTTGTTCTTATCATTTTGTTTGCTCGCGCATGTCTGACCCCGTTTACTAAATATGTTTGCTTGTTCCTTTTTAATTTTTCTACTTTAAAAATATATCTCTGCTATGCAATTTCTTTTTTTATGTTTTTAAATGAAATTTCTAGATGTTTCTATCCCATGAGCACTGAGTAACTCTAACTTAACTAATTTTCTTCTGAATTTTTGAAGCTTGGACTGATTACGCTTAGTTAGATCAAGGTATTCTGATCTCCAGAAACCTTTTGCTTGAGCAATTCTTCTAGTCTGGACTGTTGCTGCGGCGAAGAAGATTTTGACGGTAGTATTGACTTATATGATCCACTTTAAGCTTAATCCTAGTCCCATGTTTAGTTTAAAAATTCAGTTAGAAAAATTTAAGTTTGGGGGTATAATTGCATAATTAATGATTCATTGGGGACAATGAATAATTCAAGTTTGGGGGACTTTTTGCTACTCCAATTATTTTTCTCGAGCATTCCTCTCCTTCAAAATTAAAATTTGCTAGGTTATTGAGTAACCGGGGACATTTGTGATACCCACAGTTTGTCTTCGCATCAAAAGATGACCTAGGAAATGTGAAAAAATTATTTGCTGAAAAATTATTTGTTGAAGATTTTGCTGAAAAAATTGACAGAGCAAAAGTTTTGAAGGATGAATGATGATCCAGCAGTTTTTCTGTCTCCCAGAACTTAGGTGAGCTTCATCATAAAATGTCGCCATTCTGAGGGGCAAGAGATGGAATAACTAAGGATTTTTTAGCTTTATAATGAGTGTTGAGCCTAGTTGGTGATGAGCTTGAGGCAAGGGTATACTGCACCATAAAGTGGGTCATCCCGTGCTTAAGAGCTTATGACTGTAAGGCTGCTTTAAGTCTGATAAATAATGAAATAAACCCCTCTAAAAATATGTTTTGAAATGTCTGATAAAAGAGCTAAGCTGTGGAGAGTTCTTAGAATTGAGTTGAAAGTGGTGATTATTTGTCCCTGCTGAAGGAATCATTTTGCTGCAGCAGAGCTTGGTTTTGCAGAGTGCTCAGGTAAAGGTTAAAAGGTAGTGTTGGACTGTCTGGTTTGATTAAGCTAATTCATTGTCTAATGTTTTGAAATTCTTAAAGGAAGGTTGGTTAGTATTGCTCGGGACGCGCAATAGTTCAAGTTTGGGGGTATGATAACTACCCAAAAGGTAGTTATTTAGGCCTCATTTATATAAGGATTTGCGTATCTTTAATGCTTAATAGGGTTGGTTTTAGAGAGACATTACATGATTTAACCCATTTGGAAGAATGGAAGCTTTGGAAATCACTTTGTGCAGATTATGCTGCTGAGCGACTGGAGGGAGCAAATTCTATGCTGCAACAAAACTGGGAACAGAAATTGCCACATCACAACACGTTAGCCAACTTCATGAACCGACTTATGTTGAGTTATTTTCGTGATAAAGGATCAAGGAGAGCCTTACACGTGTCCTAGTTGACCTAATTCAAGCCTCCCATCCTTCTATAAAAGGAAGTAGCCGTCAAAGTCAAAATCATTCCATGTTTTTCCTTAGAAGCCGAATAGTATAGGGAGATTGAAGATCATCAAGAACACCATCTTCCGCAAGCTGATTAGGGAGTTTATTTTCTTTATTAACTTGTGGTTATGGACATGCATACTCAGATTGTAATTCGTATTCCTATGCCTATTATGAACTAAGTAGCTAAGGTGTTGGTTAGGAATAATGTGATTACTGTGCTTCATCTCTAGTAATAAATTGACTATCGCATTTTGGTTAATTGATGTGCTTATTCTTATTTTATGCCCGCCTGGCCAGCCGGTGTGAATAGCTCTCTCTAGTTTTAGGGATGATTTAGAGAGTGTGTGGCAATTATCCTCACTACGATCATTGTGTATTGGTGAACGCCAGTGACTGAGCTAGGGATAGCCAGTTGCCTAGTGCTTGATCGGTCGCTCTTCATTGGGTTTGAAACATATCCCAAAAGATCCAGAGTTCCGGGAGGAATCCGCTAATAATACTGCGAGAAATGCATGATCAATAATATTGCTAGAGCATATCTTAGAACAATCACTAAAGCCTAACCAGCGCCTGTCTTTAATCTGTCTATCTATTTGTTTACTCGTTGTTCTGTCATTTATTTTGCTTCAGCATAATTCCGATAAAACCCAACATTTTTATTATCTTCGAAACCATTAGGAAGTTACGCAAAATAGATAAAGTGGAAACTCATTCAGACCTTGGATTGATAATATTACTTGCTGCAAACTGTGTATACTTGCACAGGAATTCTAGAGTATTTTATACTATATTTTTACTCACTCTAGGAACCCAACAATATTGCTTGCCCTTTTGACTAATTATTTGTATGGATGCTCGTAATGCTTTATGCAATCTGGCCAGTTGTGTCTTGATTCGATTCCTAATGGAGACTCGACGGAGAGAAGTTAGGATAGATCATAATCCATGCAACTAGTTTAATTGCCCGTAGTGACAACGGGATTAGTTGATTAAACTTAGATTCCTAAAATGAATCAGAGCGTAATAATTAATGAATTTTAATGGCACTAAGGACACATAGGTTGTTAAAACGGGTTAATTACAATTAGGGGAGACTGACAGGAGAACCTATGTGATTAACGGAGATTCTAGGTTTATAGTTAGTTGTGCATCGAGATAGTATAATTGTAACAATTGTTTAGCCTATTAATTGATTTTCAAGGCCCCACTTCTCATTTAAAAAGCTCTTTCTCCATTTTATTTTTTTCCTTGATTGATCAAATTTGCTCTTTAATTGCTTTAAGTTTAAATTCACTTTAATTGCATGTTTTGGTCCCTAAATATTATTTCGCCTATGTATTTTTTAGTGATCAAGAATCGATCTCTTGCTTAATTTTCGCTTCGCCTCCCTGTGGATTCGATACTCGGAATATTTCTGTTTTACTATTACTTGTGATGACCCGTGCGCTTGCGGATGTTCATAACAACCAACACCTCCTCTGGGCCTCTGATAAAATCTCGTGTTGTAGCACACATAGCAAACAAGGGATTGAAGAAAATTTCCCCTAGCCCATCTTTAGAATATAGATTATCAAAATAACATTTCATAACATAAGCCATCAAATCAAATATTTTTTTCTAAATCTCCACAAAACATTTATTAACATAGTCATCTAGCATCATGATATCTACCGGTCTTGGATCCTGAGGTGGTTTATCTAAAAGGACTAACCATTCATCAAACGTAAACTGCTGTATATGATCATGAGACTCAGTATCTACACTAGACTGTACAATGCTATCATCTAACTCATACTCATCAAAATTTAGAACAGGCAACTCAAAATTTTCCATCTCCTCATTCTCAAACATGATATCATCGAAAAACTCATCGGGGTTAAAATCATCATCATTCATAGGAAGACCTTCTAATTCTATGGCTATGTCACTTCATCCTCCTCATCAGGTAGAAATTCTAGGCCAACAGAAAAACAAGTATGTATACTACACACAGACTCATCATGGCCAAAGATACTAAACACTACCTTTTCATCATCTACATTTGATGCACGATTTGCTTACTGCAAGTGTACGAGCCAAGTTATAATATAGTGATTTTTAAATCGAATGTCATCCTCTTGATTGGGTTTCTAATCAATTTAATTACCACAAATACTTAAGTCCAATTTTATCTAGGGAATTAAACTTAGTGAGAATGAATATAAAAATTTACACAAAGCTAACAATATAGAAATCAAATGATGGCAATTTCTTAGGGAGTTGATTTCACCAATTGGGATTATGAATTAATTCATGGATGATTAACATGCTATGATTCATAAATCTTGGAATGCATACATATCTCTCCCTAGTATATATAATTCTCTCACATGCAATGAATCCAATATCCCTATCTAAATTCATTAACATGCAAGGCATTAAGGTTATCATTTTTAACGATTTCTAGAATTATCTTTTATCTCCCGATCTCAAGACTATCCTAGTTATGCATAATGAGATCTAAGTCAAACCCCCTATACCTAGCAAGATTTAGCACAATCATCAATCAATTCATGGCCGGTAAATTGAAAGCATTAAGGAAACATCATGCATAAACGAAATCATAGCAAGAATCCATAAATCAATTCATAATTGCCCAAATGGCTACATCAATCCCTAAGATAAAGAACCTAGCTACTCATACAACGCGTTACGATATAAGCCAAGTCTAAAACAACCATAGAAAACAACTAAAGTAAGAGGGAAATAAGATTAAACGCTAAGTTGCCGAGACCGCACGTTCTCGTCACGATCTCCACGAGCAAAGCCTTGAATCCCGCTCCTCTCCACTTTCTTCAGCTTCCACACAAGGTTTTTAGTCGAGATTTAGGCTAAAATTGTATAAAAAAAAGTCCCCTTGGTCAGCCCTAATCACATTCTATTTATAGGAAAAAAAAGTCGACAACGTCGAGACGCTGTAGGCACAGTGTCACGGCGCTGTCACTAGCCACACATTCTGTTTAGGAAAATTCTGAGAGCGTCAAGACGCTATGGTCACAACGTCGTGACGCTGTGACCTTTTGCCGCCTGAATTAAATAAGGAAAGTCCAACGACGAGACGCCCAAAAACTAGGGTCTTGACGCTGGCCCTCGGCTTGCACACTTCAATAGGCTTCCAACTTCGATTCACTTCGTTTCTTTGGTATCTTTTTGCGTCCCGAACACTCGTTAATCCCATTTTCATGATTTAGCTCCAATACTTGATTCCTACAAATAAAACACTAAAATGCATAAATTTGGCCAATTTAATATCAAAGACTAACTATAGGGAAAAATAGCTTGCTATGCCCGCTATCAAACACCCCCAAACTTAAGCTTTTGCTAGTCCTCGAGCAAACTAAAAATCAAGCAGAGGTTGAAAAATAGATGCAACAAACATGACCCACTCCTCAAGGCTCAAAAGTCAATAATCAAGCAATCAAGAGACATACACATAAGGCCCAATGAGGGAAACTGACGGGACCGAAGGAGGGTATCGAATTCTTCTAAAGTCGTCAAATAAAATTTATAATCCACGGCACTACAACTATTTTGTAGAAATAGTGGCCAGGGTCAAACACAAGTAAGGAGACCTAGTAGTTGTAGAATTTTGTGCTTACGAAAATAGGGGGATTTTTGGAATGAAGGATAAGCAAAAATAATAAAAATAATTAAATGTTCAATTTTAAAAGACAGAGAACTAAACATGCAAAATAGAAATAAGATGGGATCAATAACATAAAAAGAGATCGTTGGATTGGGGTTTCTTATGCTTGATTCTAATTCGTTGGCTTCCTAGTTTTCTCTAATAATCGTTCTATGTTGATTTCATTAGTCTGGTCGGCTTCTTGGTTACTCGGAGGACCCCCCTACACTAACCTATGCTAATTAACTTGCTAATCATGAATTCAGCAATTAACAAGATTAATTAATATAAGCTTTATCGTTTGCCACCCCTTATACATAATTGAATCATATTCAATTATATTTCTCTCATATAACCTATAGTTTTAATGTGCATCTAATGCGCATTAATTTTAACCTATAGTTTTAATATGAATCCAATTCATACTAAATTTAGGGAAAAATACACTTTTGGTCCCTGAGGTTTGAGTTAGGTTTCATTTTGGTCCCTGAGTTTTCAAACTCTACAATTTAGCCCCTGAGGTTTGAGGTAAGGAGCAATTTGGTCCCTGCCATCCATTTTGCCGTTAAATCCTAACGGGATGCTGATGTGACACTATCATTTTAGTTAAAAAATTAATTTTTAATTTTTAAATAAAAATATATTAAAAAAATAAAAATATTATTATTTATTTTTTTTAATTATTTCTCTCTCTAGCTCTTTCCTCTCCTTCTTCTTTCTCTTCTCCATCTCCTTCTTCTTTCTCTTCTCCATCTCCTTCTTCTTTCTCTTCTTCATCTCATTCTTCCTTCTTCCCCATCTCCTTTTTTCTTCAACTCAGGTGGCGGCCGCCAAATTTTTTTTTCTTCTTTTTTTTTCTTCCTTTCTTCTCTTATTCTCCTTTCTTTTTTTCTTTTTTCTTCCTTTCTTCTTTTCTTCTTCTTTCCTTCTTTCTTTTCATTTTCTATCTTCATTTTCTTTTTGCTAAAAATGAAAGACCCACAGCTTGAAGACCACAGTTGCTAGAATCAAAAGACCCACAAACTGAAGCCCATGACAGTCGAAATCGAAAAACCCACGTGCAGTTCCGCTTTCAGTGAGTTTCGACGTCACGGTTCTAGATCTGGACTTTAGGAACTGCTCGACGACACGATCTGAAGCCCACGACTGTCGGAATTGGAAGACCCGCGCGCACGAACTTCAGGAACGGCTGCCGGAACCACACGAATCGGAAGACCCACGCACACGAACTTCAGGAACTGCTCGACGGCGCGATCTGAAGCACACGAACTGTTCGACGACGCGATGTCAAGCCCACGATACGAAGCTCGACGGCGCGTTCCAGAACCCAGATCTGAGATGGAGCTCGCCTTCCTCCTCTTCTCTGTTATTAAAATAAATAAAGAAGAAGAAGAAAATGAGAAGAGAAGAGAAGAAAGAAAAAACAGGAAAAAAAACACATTGACAGCGGTCGGTCGGTCGACGGCAGCCGCCGCCACCGGCCGGTGTTGACAGTCGCCGGAGAAAGGTTGAAGAAGAAAGAGTTGGGTAGGTGAAAGAAGAAGAAGAAGAAGGAGAGAGAAATGAAGGAACCAAATTGAAACTAAAACCAAACCTCAGGGGCTAAATTGTTGAGTTTGAAAACTCAAGGACCAAAATGAAACCTAACCCAAACCTCAGGGACTAAAAGTGTATTTTTCCCTTAAATTTAATATTTGAACTCCTTCAAATATTTAATTCTCCCATAGATCAATTTTGAATCAACATTCAAAATAAATTTATATTATAAAGTTTAATGTAAATATAAACTTTATATTATAATGTATGATACATTACATTATTTCCCTTAGTAAATTTACCTTAATACCCTTTATGAGCTACTGGTGGGACCTAATGAACCTACAGATTAGAAGCTCCAACGATATGAGATTAATTGGCTAAACTCATTAACCAAGTTAATGAATGTTCGTTAACTGTGGATACACTCCACTATAGACCCACAGCTACACTCTTCTCACTGCAGATATATTTCTGTGTCCATGGATATTGACCAATAACAACAAGTTAGTCCTTCACCAGTGTTTGTAACATCAGCTGGGGTCAAATTACCATTTTACCCCTAGGTTACCTCTATATCCTTAAGTTCCAGTGCTCCTCTAATGAACAACCTGTTTGAGGTCCAACCATCAAACAAAAATCTCTCTCATGCCATTGAGAGGGCATGGTCCTTTGTTCAAGACCCAGAGATACCACTTAAGGGAACACTCATCTACTTACCCTAAAGTCGGGAAGGAATGAATTTCATCTTGTGTGATTATGTTCCCTGCTCCCCACTTGGTCTTGTCCCCAAAATGATAGGCTTATTGAGTCGGCGTGCAGACCACTCTCACCCATCCAATTCAAAGGACAATCCCTCATGAACAGGAGTCCATAACCAACTTAGGATTGAGACTAAGTTGCCTAGGTCATCCTAGTGAAATAGAAACCTAACTAGTCAACAATGTTACAGCTAGCAGATACTATTTCGCGATCTGTTCGTATGCAAACTCATTGCATAAGATACCCCCACTCGCATGTCCCCTACACGAACGCGTTGGATCATTGCGTTTGTATCAAATACAAAGTGGGTCGTATCCATAGTGTCGCCAGGATAGGGTACCCAGCCTTATCCCTATAGTATAGACCCTTTAGGTTGTATCTTGAACAGTGATCCCCGTATGTGCCCACATACAATTCAAGACTCATATAAACAACCTAGGATGTTAGTTTATTGGATTAGGGTTATTTAGGCAAGACAAACATAATACAAACAGTAATACTTTATTGAATAATACATCAATATCATTTTATTAATATTCAGTCAATTGTTACATTTACTATCTACGAGTTTTAGGGCATAAAAACCAACAACGTGATCCTGTTCTTAATCACGTAGAGCTAGACTGCTGCCTTTGCCTTCAAATCTCCAGATAGAAGAGTCCTGATCCCCATCCTAAACTCTTGCCACTTTACTCCCTCATGGGCCACCAATGTAAGGGCCTCTGCCAGTTGCTTGGATGTTGGCTCCTCTATGGCCATGTTCCCAGCAGAATATTGGAGGGACGGCAATCGGAAGATCAGATTGATTTGCTTTGCTTAGAACTCCACCACCCGGCCTCGTAAGAACATCACCGTTTGCATCTCCTCCCCTATCTGTGCATAGAACTCTCGAACAGGGGGGATGGAGGCTGCCTTCGGCTCCTTGCTAACTTCGTCCCAGTCGTACTTGCGTATGATATCTTCAATAAATGTAGGGAGCGTACCTGTTTTGGTGGAGAACGCCTTCTCACACATCAGGGCCCTCTTCTTCATGATGGTTAGGCAAACATGAGTGTCTAGATGAGGCTCCACCAGTCGTTCCACCCTCAGTTTCTTCATAGGCATTTTCTATATCCGAGGAGTGGAGGATTCTCCCCTTGTAGGCTGTGGTGGTGGTGGTGTCTGGGCGCGGGGTAGCATAGAAGTCGCTCCCCGTGTGCTAGGCTTCCTTAGGGAAGTGTTGATCTTTCTTTTCTTGCTCTTCCCCTCGGTCTCATTTTCATCTTCTCTACCCCTCTTCTTGGGCATTTGGTCCCTAGTAATCTCTTGGACCTCATCTTCATCAATAGGAGCCTGTTGCTCCTCTTCATCTATTTCTTCATCGTGCTTGGATAGGTCCTCGATCAGTTCTTCGTTCTAGTGCTTGAACAGGTCCTCAAGCACATTTTGTTCCTCTTGTGGTGGTGTGGGGTTTGCTCGTGTAGTTGCACCTTCAGGAACTGATGCATTATCTTTTTCCTGCACTATTTGCGTCCGGTTTATGGCTGCAAACTCCCGTGCGTGTTCTTAAGATTGGCCCTCAAATGCGAGCGTAATCCCTACTTTTTCTTCTTCTTTCTCAGTGGCATCCACTGAGTCCTTCAGGCACTCGTCTGCGAAATCTAGTGCAACCTTTTCTTCTTTTTCTCTTTGTCTTCTTTTGGCCCTCTTCTTGGCCTCTTTTTTTCTTTCTTCTTTCTTCCTCCCATAGTTGATCCTAGATTTGTTGGGCCATGGCCTTCACATACCACAAAGCATCCCCTATTATTTTATCCCAATCCTTCTACTCATAAGGATGCTTCATCTCTGTACCCCATCTTGATTTCCTCTTGCTTTTTTATTTTCTTGGGTCAGCAGCTGGCATTATGGGAACTTAAACCTTTACTTGCGCCCTAGATGAGGGCGCATCATCCTTGTCTTATGCCTCAGGAACTAGCACTGACTTCTCTAGTTTGGCCACATTTGCAGCCGCAATTTCTTGTTGTCCTACAGAGGAATTTTTCAGGTTGCACTGCATTTGCAGCCGACACATTTGATTCAACTTCTCCTTTCTTCTTTCTTCAAACGTACTGAAGGGAATAAAAGTCCCCACGCAGCGGAAGCGCATCGATTGGACCTTACGCCGTATATTAATTAACATTAAAATACCGTTACGATAACTCAAACAAAACTTTAAACAACCTTTAAAGCTGCTGTAAAATTGGTTTAAACATGCTAAAATAAATCTAAATTTATTTTTAATACTTTTCTAAAGAAAAGAGGAAGAACCGTTACAAACCTTTGTTGAAGACTTGACCGTTCTTCATGCTTTCCAATTTAATTTAAGTAATGACATCGTTAAAGTTTTCAAAATTTTCATATAATAAATATACACTTATATTAAAAAATATGAAAACAAATCCATGCATTTAAACATACATTATAACAATTTATAATATATAAAAAATGCATGAGCATGTTTATAACCTAAGGTGGGATTAAATATTCTATATGACATCCATAAAGCATATAAATAGCAATTGAACCGGTTAATTTTGGCCCCTAGGATAAAATAAAGCATTAAATTACATTAATTTAGCTAAATTCTATCCTAAAAAATCCATGTACAGCTCCGGAATTGGTCTAGACAGCACGAAACGCCCCGAACCACCTCGAACCGACCTCAAAAATCATGAACCAAGCCAAAAATTGGCTGAACCAGACCAAATAGGTCCCGGCCCAGCCGAACCGGTCTGAACCGGACCGACCACTCCTTGAACCGCGCCTGTTGAAACCCTAATGCGCGCCTCCATCGTGACAGCGTCTCGACGCTGTGTTGATAGCGTCTCGACGCTGTGCGATTTCCATATCTGACGCCTGCGGTATCGAGACAGCGTCGAGACGCTGTTGAGGTAGCGTCCCGACGCTGTTGCGTCTGGAGGCAGAATCTTGGCGGCAACAGCATCGATTCTCCAATTTTGGCCTCGATTTCAGCGGCGATTGCTTCGATTTTCATCTCATAAAAACCTATTCTAGACCCGGACTTACATAGGACTCGATTTAACATAAAATACCCGAAACACCGGGCCTTACATGATCAAAATCACATAAAAATAAAATCTATGGCCATAAAATTAACCAAACAGTTCAATGCAAACCGAACATACATTATGTATAAATCCCACCTATTAGAGCCTATCGCAACTTTTAAAATTAATTAATAGGGACAACGATGGCTCTGATGCCGATTGAAGGGAATAAAAGTCCCCATGCAGCGGAAGCGCATCGATTGGACCTTACGCCGTATATTAATTAACATTAAAATACCGTTACGATAACTCAAACAAAACTTTAAACAACCTTTAAAGCCGCTGTAAAATTGGTTTAAACATGCTAAAATAAATCTAAATTTATTTTTAATACTTTTCTAAAGAAAAGAGGAAGAACCGTTACAAACCTTCGTTGAAGACTTGACCGTTCTTCGCCAACGACGCTCCACGAACGAAAACGCAGCAGCCGCCTTTGTTTTTCTTTGCTGGAAATTTCTTCTTTGATTGACACAATCACCACAGAGGTTACACCGGTATGTCTCTAAGTCTAGGAGGAAAAAGACTTGTGGGAGTCTTTCTCTAAGAGGGAGGCTATAGAGAATTCTAGGTCTTGTCTTTCAAGAGTGTCAAGTGTCATGACCAATTAGGTCTAGTGTTCTATTTATAGAAGAGAGGCCATGAATAAAATATTCAATTAAATCAATCTTTTCCATAATTGATTCAATCTTATTCCTTAATTAATCAATCATGATCAATCAATTCCATAATTGATTAATCTTTTCCAAAAATGACTAATTACTTCCATAAGTGATTAGATAATTTCCATAAATGATTACTCACTTCCTTAAGTGATTAGTTATTTCCATAATTGATTAATTCCCGGTTAATGAATTCTTTAATTAATTAACCACCAATTAAATATCACATATTTAATTCTCGGCCTAGAATTAATTAATTTGCCCAAACACATTTTAGGCCTTAAATTAATTAATTCATTATTTTGAACTCTTTCAAACTTCCATAAATTTATATTTGAACTTTTCAAATATTAGTTTCTCTCATAATAATATATCAATATATATTATATTTGTTTCCCTTAATAAATTGAACATTTTCAATTTACTTTTATTACTTAGTTGCCTCAAATTACTTTATGAGCTACAAGTGGGACCTAATGGACCTGCACATCAGAAGCTCCAACGATGTGAGATTAATTGGTCAAACTCATTAACCACATTAATCAATATTCGTTAACTGTGTGTACATTCCACTATAGACTCACAGTTGCACTCTTCTCACTGCAGACATATTTTCTGTGTCCACGGATCTAGACCAATATCGACTAGTTAGTCCTTCACGAGTGTCCGTAACACCAGCTGGGTCAAATTACCGTTTTACCCCTGGGTTACCTCTATTTCCTTAAGTACCAATTCTCCTCTAATGAACAACCTGTTTGTGGTCCAACCATCAAACAGAAAACCCTCTCGTTCCATTGAGAGGGTAGGGCCCTTTGTTCAAGACTCGGAGTAACCACTTAAGGGAACACTCATCTGCTTCCCTAAAGTCGGGAAGGAGTGAATTCCATCTTGTACGATTATGTTCCCAGCTCCCCATTCGGTCTTGTCCCCAAAGTGGTAGGCTTATTGAGTCGGCGTATTGGCCACTCTCACCCATACAAATCAAAGGACAATCTCTCATGAGCAGGAGTCCATAATCAACTCAGGATTAAGACTAAGTTGTCTAGGTCGTCCTAGTGAAATAGAAAACCAACTAGTTAACGGTGTTATAACCAGTGGTTACTATTTCGCGGTCCGGTCTTATGCAAACTCATTGCATAGGATACCCCCACTCGCATGTCTCCTACACGAACGCGTTGGATCGCAGCGTTTGTATCAAATACAAAGTGGGCCGTATCCATAGTGTCACCAGGATAAGGCACCCAGTCTTATCCCTATACTATAGACCCTTTAGGCTGTTTCTTGTACAATGATCCCATATGTCACTACATATAGTTCAAGACTCATATTACAGCCTTGGATGTCTAGTTTATTGGATTAGGGTTATTATTAGGAAAAGACAAATATAAAATAACTAATAACAATTAATGGAAAAATATATCAATATTATTTCATTAATATCCGGTCAACGGTTACATTCACTATCTACGAGTTTTAGGGCATAAAACCCAACACGTACTTCACTCCAACCCTCTCTTCCTCCTTCTCTCTTTCCTCGATTCTAACAGCCTTCGGCTTTAGAATGAGAGGCACTTCTTCCTCTTCTTCCTCGGACTCAAGCGTAGCCTCTTCAATAGCCTTTCGACTTTTCTCCGCTGTTATTTTCAAGTTTTTCTCTCACTCTTTTAAGCGCATTCTTGCACGAGTAGATGGGTGTGGGAGATTACCTTGAGGTTTCGACCTAATCAATCAAGAACTTTCTGAGCCATACTGCCTCCTTAGCTGCTTCGCAAGCTGCTACATACTCAGCTTCCATGGTTGAGTCTGCTATGCATCCTTGTTTGATGCTTCTCCATACTACTGCTCCTCCATTGAGGGTGAATACTGACCTTGATGTGGATTTCCTTGAATCCTTATCAGCTTGAAAGTCAGAGTCAGTGTATCCAGTAAGAATCAAATCCTTAGCTCCATACACAAGCATGTAGTCCCTCGTTCTCCGAAGATACTTGAGGATATTCTTAACCGCTCCCCAGTGGTCCAACCCTGGATTAGACTGATACCTACTGACTACTCCCACTGCATAACATATGTCAGGCCTAGTGCATAGCATAGCATACATTAAGCTGCCCACAGCTGAGGCGTAGGGAATGTGTCTCATGTTCTCAATTTCTTGAGGTGTCTTAGGAGACTGTTCCTTAGACAGGTGTACCCCATGTCTGAAGGGTAGTAGTCCCTTCTTGGAGTTTTGCATCGAATATCGAGACAACATCTTGTCAATATACGTTGCTTGAGACAGAGCTAGCGTTTTGTTCTTACGATCCCTAATGATTTGGATTCCCAGAACATATTGAGCCTCTCCCAGATCTTTCATTTGGAATTGGGCTGCTAGCCATTTCTTAATGTCAGTGAGGTATCCTACATCATTCCTAATGAGTAGGATATCGTCTACATAAAGTATTAGAAAAGCTACTTTCATTTTGTTGACTTTCTTGTACACACAAGGCTCATCAACGTTTTGGTCAAAGCCAAAAGATTTGATTGCAGTATCAAATCTAATGTTCCATGATCTGGACGCTTGTTTCAATCCATAAATGGATCGATTGAGCTTACAAACCTTTTGTTCCTGACCTTGGGCTATGGACCCTTCGGGTTGAGACATGAAGATATTCTCTTCAAGATTACCATTCAGAAAGGCAGTCTTGACGTCAATTTGCCATATTTCATAGTCATAATATGTGGCTATGGATAAGAGAATTCTTATGGACTTTAACATGGCTACAGGAGAAAAGGTTTCCTCATAGTCAACCCCTTCCTTTTGGGTATAACCCTTTGCCACCAGTCTAGCTTTGAAGGTATGTACCTTTCCAGCTGCATCTCTTTTTCTCTTATAGATCCATTTGCACCCTATGGGTTTTACCCCATTTGGTAGATCTGTAAGTTCCCATATAGAATTGGAGTACATTGACTCCATTTCCAGGTTCATGGCTTTGACCCATTCATCCTTATCTTCGTCATTCATTGCTTGTCGATAGGACAATGGATCCTCAATGCCATCATTAGGTATGACAACCTGAGTTTCAGTTAAACCCAAGTAGCGGTCAGGTTGTAATACAACCCTCCCACTGCGTCGAGGCATTCCCAACGTTTGAGATGGACGGGATGGATCTGAAGAACTAGTTCCTTCATCAACCCTTGTTGAAGGTCCAACTTCATCAACAACTCTTGATGATTCTTCAGTAGCTTTTCCTAATATTATTTTGTTGCGTGGTTTATGATCTCTCATGTGGTCTTCCTCTAAGAAAGTGGCGTTTGTCGATACAATCACCTTATTTTCTTATGGGTCGTAGAAATAACCACCTCTCGTTTCTTTAGGGTAACCAACAAATTGGCACAGTTTTGAACGAGGTTCCAATTTCTTAGGATTTGTCACAAGCACGTGTGCTGGACAACCCCAGATGCGAAAGTGATGCAAACTAGGTTTACGCCCCTTCCATAATTCGAAAGGTGTTTCAGAAACACTTTTCGAGGGAACATTGTTCAAGATGTATACTGCAGTCTCTACTGCATACCCCCAAAACGAGCTAGGCAATTGAGCATAGCTCATCATTGATCGAACCATGTCCAACAAGGTTCTATTTCTCCTTTCTGACACACCATTCTGTTGAGGTGTACCAGGGGCTGAGAGTTGAGATTGGATTCCATGTTCTATCATATAATCCTGGAATTTTTTATCCATATACTCCCCTCATCGATCAGATCGAAGTACATTAATAGATTTACCTAATAGGTTTTCAACTTCAGCCTTAAACTCCTTAAACTTTTCAAGGGCTTCAGACTTATGTCCCATTAGGTACAAGTAACCATATCTTGAATAATCATCTATAAATGAGATGAAATATTCGTACCCTCCTCGAGCTTTTACATTCATTGGACCACACAGATCCGAATGTATTAACTCTAAGGGTTCTTTGGCTCTGTAACATTTTCCAGTAAAGGGTCTCTTGGTCATTTTTCCCTCGAGACAAGATTCACAAGGTGATAGTGAATCATCTTCTAACTTGCTTAGAAGTCCATTCTTTACCAAACGACCGATCCTATCGATGTTTATATGACCAAGTCTGAGATGCCAAAGATGAGTATTGTTACTTGATGGAGAAATCTTTTGCCTTTTACTTTGAGTTTCAGCAGTTTTAAATAATTCGTGATTTAAAAGTGCTTTGTTTTCGGTTGGTCTTAAAACGTACAAGTTATTTTCAAATTTGGCTGAACAAATAAGTACTTCATTTTTATAAATGAACGCTTCATTCATATCAAAAGTAACTGTATACGATTGTTCAATCAAACATGAAATAGAAATTAAGTTCCTCTTAATCTTGGGAACGATTAACAAACTTTCTAAAAGTAAGAATCTATTTCTAAAAAATAACTTTGCAACTCCCACTGCTTTAGCTGAAATGACTTCTCGAGTTCCGACCCTGAGTGTCATTTCCCCATCGTTCAACTGCCGAAAGGAACTATTTTCCTGAAAAGAAGAGCAAACATGATTAGTTGCTCCTGAATCAAGTATCCAGGTAAACTCATCATGTTCTACCAGGCATGTTTCTAAAACAAGTAAATCAAATTTACCTTTCTTTTCCTTCTTTTTCTCAGCAAGGTACTTTGAGCAGTTTCTCTTCCAATGTCCATCTACATTGCAGTGAAAACACTTGCCCTTATCTGCCATAGCTTTGGCTTTTCCCTTGCTTTTAGCAGCAGTACTGGGAGCTTTCCCCTTGTTTCCTTTCTTCTTCTGAGTTTTCTTTGAAGAAGTGGCTACAGATTTAGTTCCAGAGGATGAACCCTTCTTGAACTTTCTTTTAGAGTGAACAACGTTTGCCTCTCCTTCTATCTGTTCCTTGTTCTTAAGAAGAGACTGATAGAGTTGTAGCTCATTCAGGAGGCTAGTCAGGTTGAATGTTATTTTATTCATCATTGCATTGCTTCGAAACTGTAGAAAACTCTTCGGAAGAGATTCTAAGATGAATGCAACCTGACTACGCTCATCTATGACCGCCCCGTTTGCCTTTGCCACGTTGAATTGGACCATCATATCTAGGACATGCTCCCGAACAGACGTGCCCTCTTTCATGCGACAGCTATAAACGTATTTGAGAGCGTCATGGTGGAGTTGGTAGGACGGTTGTCCAAACATCTCCTGGGGAGAGAGTTCATAATCTCCCTTGCTGTTACCATGCTCTCATGCCTTTTAGCCAAAACTTCAGATAAGCTGGCTAGGATATAGACGTGAGTCTTATCATTGGCCTTTGTCCAGCGGTCATAAGCATCCTTAACTGCTTGGGATGCATTACGAGCAGGGGCTGGAGGACAATCCTCCGTTAAGACGAACCGCAGATCATCGACAACAAGAATCGTATTCAGGTTCGACTTCCATGTAGCATAATTTTCGTCGGTTAATTTCTCATTTTTAAGCAGAGAGACAATTGAGGAAGACATTGCTGAAATTTAAACAAACAATGACCGTATTAGTTATCTTTGCCTTAACCCATCATACAAGCAAACAATTGCACACAATCCAATCAATTTAGCAAAACAAACAATCACAGAACCCTAAAACTATCGATTTAGTTTTGCAACGATGTTTCAGATGTTTAGAATATCAGTCATCGAAGGGTGATCAGGTACTCCTCCTTTGAAATGAGACACCTCTCAGCTAATTCTAATTCCAGAATAACTCATATTCCTATAGACATTAGCCACCGTTGTTCGGTCAAGGATTTGTTAACACTTTTAACTCATCCTCGTAAGTGTAACCCTCCCACTTTAAGATCTCAGAGGCACGCACCAACAGGCTACCGAAGGGAAAGACAACTGTTGGTGATTAGTCTAAGAGCTCCTATCCTTTTCAGGAGTTCACGATGTTCTGAATCCTATGACCAGGCCCTCCGAAGGGATGGTTGCGCCAGGACAATCTGCAGGCGGATCATAGGACTCTCACGGTGTGAACTATGGGCAGAGACCGAGGGATACGTTGACACGTGTCCCGCTCCCACTTACTCTAGAAAATTTTCCCATTCACCTTGATATTGATTCATGCAAAAACTTTCCGAAGGGAGGCCGCTCCCAAGACGACTCGAAGCCGAGCATGAATCTCACGTTGTGAATATAGGGACATAGGAGCAAAACTTGATTTAAATCTCGTTTTGTAACTTTCCTCCCACTGAAAATGCCCTAAGGTTAATATACGGTTATTTAACTTAGATAGTATTCGGCTAAGTCAGTCTATCTAAGTCTGATCCTATTATAACAATTATGGAAAGGATTCAACTGCAATCTTTTGGTTGAATTAAACTTCTTTTAATAAACCCAACATTGCAAGTCAACATTACTATGGTTAATTCAACTCAATGTTCGGGTCAGTTCCCAGGTAGGAGGTGTTCCGTAAACCGTCAACTTAAATACCCCCAGCCTTAGACAGAACTTTACCGAGAGAGTTCCCTTATAACCTCAGTAATGTAAGGTCTTTACTCTAAAGATTCTAGGTGCATTAAACACTTTTAATTAACCTAGTGACATTGCATGCTAACATTTAACTATGATTAATTCAACTCCGGTGTCCAGGTCAGTTCCCAGGTAGGAGGTGTTCCATAAACCGTCAACTTAAATACCCCCAGCCTTAGACAGAACATTACCGGTGGAGTTCCCTTATAATCATAGCAATGTTTTTCCTACTTAGTCAATTAAAACTATTTTAAATACTAAGTGAGAAAAGATTCTAATCCTATTAGAAACTGATCTAAGTCTAATTAATTTTAAACAATTTAAAATTAATCCAATTCATCCTATGATCTTATGTTTGCATGCAAACCTTGATTATAGATTGACGGTTTCTAATCATTAATTTTAAAGAACTATTTCAAATTTTAATGATTAATCCTATAATCAAGAATCTAGGGTTTAATTCATTCAACAATATCATTCAAATTAAATAATTAAACCACACTAATTGCATGAATAATATAACAATTATATTATTAACTATGGATGTTTCATGCTTCATGCAATATTGATTTTCTTTTAATATAACAATTATAAGCCAATCAAGAAAATCAATCAAGCATGCTTCATTCATCATATTAAACATAACTATTTATATTTAATTTAAGTAATGACATGCTTCATGCTTTCCAATTTTTCATATAATTAATATACACTTATATTAAAAAATATGAAAACAAATCCATGCATTTAAACATACATTATAACAATTTATAATATATAAAAAATGCATGAGCATGTTTATAACCTAAGGTGGGATTAAATATTCTATATGACATCCATAAAGCATATAAATAGCAATTGAACCGGTTAATTTTGGCCCCTAGGATAAAATAAAGCATTAAATTACATTAATTTAGCTAAATTCTATCCTAAAAAATTCATGTACAGCTCCGGAATTGGTCTAGACAGCACGAACCGCCCCGAACCACCTCGAACTGGCCTCCAAAATCACGAACCATGCAAAAAATTGGCTGAACCGGACCAAATAGGTCCCTGCCCAACCGAACCGGTCCGAACCGGACCGGCCACTCCTTGAACCGCGCCTGTTGAAACCCTAATGCGCGCCTCCATCGTGACAGCGTCTCGACGCTGTGTTGATAGCGTCTCGACGCTGTGCGTTTTCCATATTTGACGCTTGCGGTATCGAGACAGCGTCGAGACGCTGTTGAGGTAGCGTCCCGACGCTGTTGCGTCTGGAGGCAAAATCTGGGCGGCAGCAGCATCGATTCTCCGATTTTGGCCTCGATTTCAGCGGCGATTGCTTCGATTTTCATCTCATAAAAACCTATTCTAGACCCGGACTTACATAGGACTCGATTTTACATAAAATACCCGAAACACCGGGCCTTACATGATCAAAATCACATAAAAATAAAATCTATGGCCATAAAATTAACCCAAACAGTTCAATGCAAACCAAACATACATTATGTATAAATCCCACCTATTAGAGCCTATCGCAACTTTTAAAATTAATTAATAGGGACAGCGATGGCTCTGATGCCGATTGAAGGGAATACAAGTCCCCACGCAGCGGAAGCACATCGATTGGACCTTACGCCGTATATTAATTAACATTAAAATACCGTTACGATAACTCAAACAAAACTTTAAACAACCTTTAAAGCCGCTGTAAAATTGGTTTAAACATGCTAAAATAAATCTAAATTTATTTTTAATACTTTTCTAAAGAAAAGAGGAAGAACCGTTACAAACCTTCGTTGAAGACTTGACCGTTCTTCGCCAACGACGCTCCACGAACGAAAACGCAGCAGCCGCCTTTGTTTTTCTTTGCTGGAAATTTCTTCTTTGATTGACACAATCACCACAGAGGTTACACCGGTATGTCTCTAAGTCTAGGAGGAAAAAGACTTGTGGGAGTCTTTCTCTAAGAGGGAGGCTAGAGAGAATTCTAGGTCTTGTCTTTCAAGAGTGTCAAGTGTCATGACCAATTAGGTCTAGTGTTCTATTTATAGAAGAGAGGCCATGAATAAAATATTCAATTAAATCAATCTTTTCCATAATTGATTCAATCTTATTCCTTAATTAATCAATCATGATCAATCAATTCCATAATTGATTAATCTTTTCCAAAAATGACTAATTACTTCCATAAGTGATTAGATCATTTCCATAAATGATTACTCACTTCCTTAAGTGATTAGTTATTTCCATAATTGATTAATTCCCGGTTAATGAATTCTTTAATTAATTAACCATCAATTAAATATCACATATTTAATTCTCGGCCTAGAATTAATTAATTTGCCCAAACACATTTTAGGCCTTAAATTAATTAATTCATTATTTTGAACTCTTTCAAACTTCCATAAATTTATATTTGAACTTTTCAAATATTAATTTCTCTCATAATAATATATCAATATATATTATATTTGTTTCCCTTAATAAATTGAACATTTTCAATTTACTTTTATTACTTAGTTGCCTCAAATTACTTTACGAGCTACCAGTGGGACCTAATGGACCTGTAGATCAGAAGCTCCAACGTTGTGAGATTAATCGGTCAAACTCATTAACTACATTAATCAATATTCGTTAACTGTGTGTACATTCCACTATAGACTCACAGTTGCACTCTTCTCACTGCAGACATTTTCTGTGTCCACGGATCTAGACCAATATCGACTAGTTAGTCCTTCACGAGTGTCCGTAACACCAGCTGGGTCAAATTACCGTTTTACCCCTGGGTTACCTCTATTTCCTTAAGTACCAATTCTCCTCTAATGAACAACCTGTTTGTGGTCCAACCATCAAACAGAAAACCCTCTCGTTCCATTGAGAGGGTAGGGCCCTTTGTTCAAGACTCGGAGTAACCACTTAAGGGAACACTCATCTGCTTCCCTAAAGTTGGGAATGAGTGAATTCCATCTTGTACGATTATGTTCCCAGCTCCCCATTCGGTCTTGTCCCCAAAGTGGTAGGCTTATTGAGTCGGCGTATTGGCCACTCTCACCCATACAAATCAAAGGACAATCTCTCATGAGCAGGAGTCCATAATCAACTCAGGATTAAGACTAAGTTGTCTAGGTCGTCCTAGTGAAATAGAAAACCAACTAGTTAACGGTGTTATAACCAGTGGTTACTATTTCACGGTCCGGTCTTATGCAAACTCATCGCAGTGTTTGTATCAAATACAAAGTGGGCCGTATCCATAGTGTCACCTGGATAAGGCACCCAGTCTTATCCCTATACTATAGACCCTTTAGGCTGTTTCTTGAACAATGATCCCATATGTCACTATATATAGTTCAGGACTCATATTACAGCCTTGGATGTCTAGTTTATTGGATTAGGGTTATTATTAGGCAAAGAAAAATATAAAATAACTAATAACAATTAATGGAAAAATATATCAATATTATTTCATTAATATCCAGTCAACGGTTACATTCACTATCTACGAGTTTTAGGGCATAAAACCCAACACGTACTTCACTCCAACCCTCTCTTCCTCCTTCTCTCTTTCCTCGATTCTAACAGCCTTCGGCTTTAGAATGAGAGGCACTTCTTCCTCTTCTTCCTTGGACTCAAGCGTAGCCTCTTCAATAGCCTTTCGACTTTTCTCCGCTGTTATTTTCAAGTTTTTCTCTCACTCTTTTAAGCGCATTCCTGCACGAGTAGATGGGTGTGGGAGATTACCTTGAGGTTTCGACCTAAAGGAGGTCAAACGGTTGGCTTGTCTCGTGTTCTTCCACCGAGGAGATGGAGAAGGACTAGAAACCGTCTTCAACTTCTCAGAAGAAGAAACCTTAGAGGATTTGCATGGAGGCGTCAGTTTCTTCGACTAAGAAGTGGATACAAGCTTCATCTTGTTTTGAAACTTCATGGGTCTTGGACAGAAAGAATCACTGGCGAATTCTGAACAGAATGGGTGTGGGTTCCAACGACAATGGTGGTCAGAACAGGGTGGTCGAAGCAAGCTTGTAGTTGGCGGGTATTTGGCCGAGAGAGGGACGTTGAACTCTTTTGAAAATAATCTGACTTAAGGTCAAATTTTCGATACTTATATAGGTTCCAAAAATTTTCCTGAAATAAAATAGCTGACGTCACCTCTGGGCCCCTGATTTTCCTAGATTTGCGCCCACAAATGCATCGCAAAATTCTACCAGCAAAATAAACTTTCTTTTAAGCATAAGGCAAATTTGCGACCGCATTTGCATCTCAAATCTCGCCCTTTTCCAGCATGCTTTCTCCTTTCCCTGAACTTATTTACTACACACTTAACCAAAATATTTAGAAAGTTCACATAGGCTGTGTCCAATAACGAAGAAGAATTTATACACTTGAAGAAGAAATAAGATAGAACATTGACAAACCATGAAAATGCAAGTCTTAATTCACAAGACTTAATTTTCTTGTTTTTCCACCACTCTATACATTTTGCACAATCTTTTTTATTTTTGATTTTATAAGAAAAAAGAAAAAGAATAACGAACAAGAAAAACAAAGTAAAAAAAAAAACAACATAAAATAATATACATATTTACACAATCTCATACTTGAATTACTTGGGATCAATCAAGGTAATGGAGACCTTATCCTTATTCAGGCCTTCTCTTTTCGGGTTCTCTGTATTGCTTGGTAGGGTCCCTATCGGTCTATTCCTCATCTCCTTAGCTAACTGCCCAATTTGAGATTCAAGATTTCTCAAAGAAGCCGTTTGACTTTGAATTACAGTGTAATTCATAGTCATGAACTCCCTCATAAGATTCTCCAAGTTTGATGTTGATTGGGGTTGCACTTGCATTGGTTGCTACTGCATTTGTGGTTGCATTTGTGGCTGCAAAGGCTATGAAATCTTTAGTTGAACAAAATGGTTTGTATTGGGAGTACTCGCATTTTGTCCTCCCCATGAAAATTTACAGTGTTGTCTCCATCCATGATTGTATGTGTTGGAGTAAGGATTTATTTTGTTCTGTGCATCTACAAAATATACTAAAGTTGGATTTTGAGGACATTCTTCAAATGAGTGCTCTTCATTGCAAGTAGTGCAAATGGGAGTTGAAGCTTGGCTCACGGCTACAACTTGAACTTGATTCCCTAAATTAAGATTCATAAGCATATCATTTATAGTTAACATCCACTCTGATAGTGTCTCTAGATGATTGATTTCTTGGACCTTGACATTGCTTCTAGATGGTGTTTCCTCTTCTCCCTATTGACTATTGTTTGCAACAATTGCGTCAAGAATCTTGTTTGCCTCATTGAAAGTCTTTTTAAGCAACGAACCATTAACTTATGCATTGACCACTTCTTTGGAAGCTTGAGTCAATTCGTTGTAAAAATGCTTTACAAGAAGACAAGTAAGCAAGTCCATGGTGTGGACATTTTCTAGTAAATTTCTTAAAGCGCTCCCATGTTGTGTCTACTCCTTCTTGTGGTCCCTGTTTAAAAGTGATAATTTCCCCTCGGATTTGTGCATTCTTTGTAGGTGGAAAACATTTCAAGAGAAACTTTTTAGCAAGCTCATCCCATGTGGTGATGCTATCCGATGGAAAAGAATCTAACCATGCTTCTGAAGGGTTAAAAGCCCTTGCGCAGCGGAAACAATCACAAAACCACATTGTATTTTCTTGAGATTAAAATACCGATACAATTTGCAAACCATAATTTTTACAGCAATTTAAACAGATTTAAACATGCTGGAAACACCTATAAAGCATGCTGAAAAGGAATGAAAATACACTAGATTTCATCTATAATGGATCCTATTGATCCAGTATCAAGAATACTCACTATCGAAGTCGTTCTCGATCGATTCGCCAATAAGATCTCGTCAAATTTGAAAATTCCAGCAGCAAGTATTCTTCTTTTGGTGCTGCAAATCTCCTATGAACACCACCACGGAGTTACACCGATATTCTCCTTAGAATAGATGTTGAGCGGCTTGTGGGAACCCAAAAATTCTTGGAGAAAGATAAAAAACAGAGAACTTCAGAGAACGAGAGAGAGAGCGTGTGTGTGAGAGAGCGCGAGAGAGGGATTTCTCCAAACTGAACACATAAACCTACGGAAGAAAACCAACTTCCCTCTATCTTCTCTCCAAACGTGTATAAACCTACTGAAGCATGTGGAACAAAATTGGCTTGAGCTCGAAATGATTTGCATAAATGACTGGCTCAACCATTCTCGTATTGAGATTGTAGAAAGTTGCAGCCGCATAATCCCTAATAGCTCGATCCCTTTCATCTGCAATAAGAATAGGATTATGTGCTGTCGCAGCTTGTTGTTGCACATTGTTAGGTTGTGCTCCTCTTTGCTACGCACCGACAGAGTCTCCAACATGTGGCTCCATAGCAATTTCCTACAAAAAAACTTCTTCTGGGGTTTCCTGTTGTTGAGCTTCTCGTAGTTCCCTTAACTTCCTTCTTTGCTCCTTACGGTGTTGTTGGAAAGTCTTCTCTATCACAGGATCAAAATTGAATTCGTCTTTTGACCATACACCAATCCAATCTACAAAGAAAACCCTTAAAAAAGAATCAATGCTCTACAACAGAGGAATTTGCGGTCGCAAATTGATCGCAATTTATACTTTACCGAAATTGAAAATTATGTAATTCAACCGTTTTTCCAAACATCTCCCGGACAACGACGCCAAACACTTGACAAAGTGCGTGCTAAACGCCTCTAAGAGTGCAAGTATACATTATTAAGTAATAAAGTGGAAAGTACTTTGTGAAGGGAATAAAAGTCCCCACGCAGCGGAAGCGCATCGATTGGACCTTACGCCGTATATTAATTAACATTAAAATACCGTTACGAAAAACTCAAATAAACTTTAAACACACTATAAAGTTGCTGGAAAATTGGTTTAAACATGCTGAAAAATAAATCTAAATTTATTTTCATGCTTTTCTAAAGAAAAGGGGAAGAACCGTTACAAACTTTCGTTGTAGACTTGACCGTTCTTCGCCAACGACGCTCCAATGATCGAAAACACAGCAGCCTCCTTAAAGTTTCTTCGCTGGAAAATTCTTCTTTAAAGACACAATAACCATAGAGGTTACACCGGTATGTCTCTAAGTCTAGGAGGCAAAAGACTTGTGGGAGTCTTTGTCCAAAAGGGAGGCTAGAGAGAATTCTAGGTCTTGTCTTGAGAGTCTAAGAGCAAGAGCAGAGTGTCATGGACCAATTAGGTCTAGTGTTCTATTTATAGAAGAGAGGCCATGAATAAAATATTCAATTAAATCAATCTTTTCCAAAATTGATTCAATCTTATTCCTTATTTAATCAATCCATGATCAATCAATTCCATAACTGATTAATCTTTTCCACAAATGACTAATTACTTCCATAAGTGATTAGATCATTTCCATAAATGATTAATCACTTCCTTAAGTGATTAATTATTTCCATAATTGATTAATTCTCGGTTAATGAATTCTTTAATTAATTAACCACCAATTAAATATCACATATTTAATTTTCGGCCTTGAATTAATTAATTTGCCCAAATAGATTTTAGGCCTTAAATTAATTAATTCATTATTTAAACTCTTTCAAACTTCCATAAATTTATATTAATATTTGAATTTCTTCAAATATTAATTTCTCTCATAATAATATATCAATATATATTATATGTGTTTCCCTTAGTAAATTGAACATTTTCAATTTACATTTATTACATAGTTGCCTCAAATTACTTTATGAGCTACCAGTGGGACCTAATGGACCTGCAGATCAGAAGCTCCAACGATGTGAGATTAATTGGTCAAACTTATTAACCACATTAATCAGTATTCGTTAACTGTGTGTACATTCCACTATAGACTCATAGTTGCACTCTTCTCACTGCAAACATATTTTCTGTGTCCACGGATCTAGACCAATATCGACTAGTTAGTCCTTCACGAGTGTCCGTAACACCAGTTGGGTCAAATTACCGTTGTACCCCTAGGTTACTTCTATTTCCTTAAGTACAAGTTCTCCTCTAATGAACAACCTGCTTGTGGTCCAACCATCAAACAGAAAACCCTCTCGTGCCATTGAGAGGGTAGGGCCCTTTGTTCAAGACTCGGAGTAACCACTTAAGGGAACACTCATCTGCTTTCCTAAAGTCAGGAAGGAGTGAATTTCATCTTGTACGATTATGTTCCCATCTCCCCATTCGGTCTTGTCACCAAAATGGTAGGCTTATTGAGTCGACGTATTGGCCACTCTCACCCATACAAATCAAAGGACAGTCCCTCATGAGCAGGAGTTCATAATCAACTCAGGATTAAGACCAAGTTGTCTAGGTCGTCCTAGTGAAATAGGAAACCAACTAGTTAACGGTGTTATAACCAGTGGTTACTATTTCGCGGTCCGGTCTTATGCAAACTCATTGCATAGGATACCCCCACTCGCATGTCTCCTACACGAACGCGTTGGATCATAGCGTTTGTATCAAATACAAAGTGGATCGTATCCATAGTGTCGCCAGGATAAAAGGCACCCGGTCTTATCCCTATACTATAGACCCTTTAGGCTGTTTCTTGAACAATGATCCCATATGTCGCTACATATAGTTCAAGACTCATATTACAACCTTGGATGTCTAGTTTATTGGATTATGGTTATTTTTAGGGAAAGACAAATATAAAATAACTAATAACAATTAATGGAAAAATATATCAATATGATTTCATTAATATCCGGTCAACAATTACATTCACTACCAACGAGTTTTAGGGCATAAACCCCAACACTTTGGATATCGTACCCAAGGGAGATAGTGACTAGTTGAAAAACACTCAATTCTGTATAACAATAACCTCTCTAACTTTGCAACCGAGGAAGGTAACTGATAGCTCTTAGAAATACGAGCTATTGGCTTTCTTTTAGGCTTAAAAACTCTACTCTTTGATGTGTTTGAGCTTTGGTTTGTGCTTGAAAATGAGTATTCTTTGATGAACATTTTTACATATCAATAGGTCAAGCTTGAACTAAATTTGGTGCAGATTTCTTATGTTTTAAGCTGATTTTTCTGGTGTAGGGGCACTCAGGTTTTGCTGCAGCAGCTGATTTCACAAGCAGAAGGCAGAAAGTCTGGGAAGTAAAATTCTGCACGTGCTAAACTCGTGGGATCTCTCATTAATTGAGCTGGCAGCCATGTGGAGCTGATTTGTCCCATCTCAGCCAATTAGGGAAGGTCCATGTGGATTTATGTGTCTAATCAGCCCTGAAATCAATGAAAAAAGATGGTATAAATGCTTCTTTTGCCCAAAGAATGAGGGATTCAGCTGGAGAATTAACCTAGAAGCTGCTGCTGTCATTGAGAGGAGAAAAAGACAAGGAGGCTGCTGCTAAAGGAGGATCTCCAACTTGGGAAAGCTGGAATCTACCTTGGAAGCTTCTTTTCTTCATCCTTTTTCTCTTATTCTTCCTTCTTCTAGTGTTTAGTTTGTATTTAAGGTTGTAATTATGAATGGTATGGTAGTTCATTGCTGTATTTTCATTATTTTCACCTTGAACATGAGCTAAATCCTCTTAGGTGAGGATTAGGGTGCTTAAGCTTGAACTTGTTGTTTGTTTTTGTGGAACTTTATATATTGCAACTTAAAGCAAAGTGTTCTTCATGCTTAAAGCTGGAATTTCGTTTGGCCAACCATTTTCTAGCATTGTTATTTAGTGTTTGGGAAAACAATAGATAACCGACTACTTTGCTTTACCTTAGTCTTTAATGATCATGAAAATGAGTGGGTATTTAGGGATAAATAACCACCTAAGGCACTAAATCAGTGGAGCTAAAAAGAAGGGGTTAAATGGGAGTTTAATCACCTTACCTATAGGAGAATTGGAAAATTCCCGTAGAAAATACTGGGTGAGTTGCAAATTTAGAGTTCTGCTGCAGCAAACAACCTGTGAGAGTAGACAACCCCTAATCTGAACCTTGCCTTCTCTGTGCTAATTTGTTGTTTTTATTGAATTTTACTTTAGTCCTTATCATTTTAAGCTTGTTTACCATTTTAATCTCTTGCACTTAGTTAAGAAAAAAATATTTGGTTCTTGGTTACTTTGAATTTCATTAAAAATAGGCTTAAGAATAGTGATTTTCGTGCATCAATCCCTGTGGAGAACGATATAAAAATACTTATCACTTGCTGCTGATCGTGTGCACTTGCACGTGTGTTTGTGAGTTTTTCTTGCATATTTAGAATCACTTTGCACAAGGCAACAAGTTTTTGGCGCTGTTGCCGGGGATTGAGTTGATTTTTGCTATTTTTGAGCTGAAAATTAGTGAAATTGGTGCTAAAACAGCTTCTAACTTGGTTGTTTGATTTTGCAGGTGCTGGTAGCTGTGTATGAACGAATTCCCTGACTTAGAATTCGGTTTGGACCCTGAAATTGAAAGGACTTTTCATAGGAGGAGAAGGGAACAAAGGGAGAGAAACAATAGGATGGATCCACTACCTCTTTTACCCCCTGTACCTTCTGGAAATCAAGAGAACCAAAACAACCAGCAGCCTAATCCTGAGGTAAATCAGCAACCTAGGGTAGAAAATCTAGCTGAAAACCCTGTCCTTATAGCCAATGATAGGGGAAGAGCTATTAGAGCCTATGCCGTCCCTACCTTCAATGAGTTGTACCCTGGGATAGCTAGACCCGAGATACAGGCACACAATTTTGAAATGAAGCCTGTTATGTTCCAAATGTTACAAACGGTGGGACAATTTCATGGATTACCTTCTGAGGACCCACATCTACACCTTAAATCCTTTTTGGGAGTGAGTGACTCATTCAAAATTCAAGGAGTTTCTCAAGATGCTTTGAGGTTAACCTTGTTTCCTTATTCTTTGAGAGATGGTGCCAAAGCTTGGTTAAATAACTTTGCTCCTGGCTCCATCACTACATGGAATGAGTTAGCAGAGAAATTCCTCATTAAGTACTTTCCTCCCACAAGGAATGCCAAGCTTAGATCGGATATAGTGTCTTTTAGACAATTTGATGATGAATCTTTTAGTGAAGCTTGGGAAAGATTCAAAAAGTTGTTGAGAAAATGCCCTCACCATGGTCTACCCCATTGCATTCAAATGGAGACTTTCTACAATGGGTTGAATTGGGCTACTCAAAACATGGTAGATGCTTCAGCTAATGGTGCTTTATTATCCAAGACTTATGATGAAGCTTATGCCATTTTGGAGAGAATTTCCACAAATAGTTGCCAATGGTCGGATTCAAGAAGTGTGGCTGGGAAGAAAAATAAGGGTATGCTTGAGGTTGACACTGTTACATCTTTTAATGCAAGGTTTGATTCCATGGAAAGTATGATGAAAAAGTTGACCGTGGGGCTTGAAAATTTGAATATGTTGAATTCTGGTGCAAAACATACTGCTGCAGCAATCAATATAAACCAGAATTCCACAGATTCATGTGTTTATTGTGGAGAGGATCACACTTTTGAGTTTTGTCCAAGTAATCCAGCTTCAGTGTGCTATGTTGGAAACCAAAATGCCCAATGGAATAACCCCCATTCCAATACCTATAATCCTGGTTGGAGAAATCATCCTAATTTTGCTTGTGGAAGTCAAGGAAGTAATTCCAACACCCAACAAGCTCAACAAAAGATGAATGGTCCACTTGGATTTGGGCAACAAAACCAGCAAGCTAATGCTCAATACCAAAACACCATGAACCAACATATTCCAGGTACTTCTTTAGAGAGCTTGTTCAAGGAATACATGGCCAAAACGGATGCTGTCATTCAAACTCATCAAGCTTCTTTAAGAAATTTGGAAGTGCAAATGGGTCAAATTGCTAGTGAGTTGAAAGCTAGGCCACATGGTAAACTTCCCTCGGACACTGAAAGTTCAAAAAGGGAAAGAAAAGAGCAAGTTCAAGCTGTGGAATTGAGAAGTGGTAGGACATTGGTTGAAAAGAAATAATTTGATTCGGGTTTTTGTGAATGAAGACCGAAAGATAAAATAAAGCAAGAGAATAAAAGCGATTAAAGATATATGAGATAAACAGGGAATTCAAATAGTATCAACCAAAAGCAATTAATTGCACCCACCTTTGCGCTGAAAACTCACTCAGGAATTGCACACGGCTGGAGAATGCTATCTATAGTGCCACATAGACATGGTGTAGACAGATTGCTCCAGTTTGCGCCCAAAAATACACTGACAACTAGATTGTGAGTTAATTCCTACTTCTATTCAGCTCTGCTGTAAGTGCCTTTAGAAGGCTAAGCCAGCTAAGCATCTATTTCTAGGGTTAGCTGAAACTTAGATAATTATCACAGACGACTCCCAAAACTCTAGTGGTTCCAGCCCTATTTCTAGGATTCAAGAAAACAAAGTCCTATTTCTAGGATCTTTTCCACTATTGCTTTTTCAAACCCATGCATTCAACTCCAACCTTTCGGCCACCAGCTGAACGCAAACTCTGCTAACTTAAGTGATCAATTTAAGCTAATACTGAAACTTAAACTTTTAGCAAAAACAAAAAATGCTAAGAGGAAGCAAGGTTGCCTTTGCATCGGTGGGGCTTTTTTCTACTAAAGGTATCCACATATTTGAATCCCCAAGAAGAAACTTAGCTCATTAAGGAAAGTAAGTTGAAAAACTTAAAGTAAAGATTGTAAAAAGTAAAGGAATAAACTGAATTCATATTAATAAATAAAACAAGAACAATAATAAAGAACTTACAACTGAAAATGTATTTAAAATAGAAAGTACAACAACTTAAACAAAAGAATAAACATAAAATAAAACGCAAGACTCAACTAAGGATCTTTCCCCACTCTATCTAGCTTTCTCTTAACCTTTTTCAAGGGGAGACAACTCTTTCTCTTCTTCTTCTTTCAAATGGAAGAGCCGACAGTGGCTGGAAGATTCGAAACTCAGAGTGGTTACAAGATGAGAAGAAAGAAAAACTAAAAACTATCCTAAGGACGAAATTCCAAGCTCCCTTTGCTTACTAAACCTTGGTCGCCTTATATAGACCTTGGAAGGTAGGGTTGACTGTCGAGATCAGTGTGAGAGGACCCTTGAAGGTAAAAATCCACGATCCTTGGAGATTTGATACCAGATTTGATATTTGAGATTTGTGTAAAGTCAGGCACAAAATCTTCTATGCACTGCATTGACACTTCTGTCTTCAGCTAGGGCTACTTTCCTTATAAATTTGCGGGCGCAAATCAAACGAAACTTCCACATCCTCAGGACCAAATGTGGTCGCAAATCTTCGACTTTGACTCTTTTGCTCCACTAACTATTTCTCTCCATTTGCGGGCGCATTTTCCTTGCAAAGTCCTTTGCACAAAAACATTTAACTTGGATAAATTCTTGCAAAAGTAATCTTGTTTTGTACATTTTAAGCATAAATTCTATATTTCTAGGATTTCAACATGACTCTAAGACTTTTGCTAATTTGACTAAAAAACATAAGATTTTAAACACAAAGTCCTTGCTTTCCTAGCAAGAACCTAAGTTCTTAAGGCTAAATAATGCACATAAATGAGCGTTATCATGACCCCAGATGGAGTACTGCAAGGCCATCATCGTACATCAAGTGGAGGAAATTCAAGAAGTTGAGGAGCCAGAGACTGGTGAGATAGAAAGCCCTAGTGGAGAAGTGGAAGAGAAGTCAACCTCAAACGAAGCTGAAAAGCTTACTCCTACTCTCTCTACCCCTTCCCCTATTGTTTTGGTTCCAAAGCTGAAGAAAAAGAAAAAGTAGAATTATAAAGTTCAATTTAAACAGTTTTTAGATGCCCTTATGAGTCTTAACATTAATTTACCTTTTGCAGAGGCGTTGGAGCAGATTCCTAATTACGTAAAGTTCATGAAGGAATGGCTCTCCAAGAAGAAAAAGGAGAAAAGGATGGAGACAGTGTACCTTGCCTTCACATGCAGCGATAGACTTCAGCAAACATTACCTAACAAACTCACTGATCCAGGGACTTTTCTGTTCCCTGTAGTTTAGGTGCTAGCATAAATATCATATCTTTGTCCTTATGCAAGAAATTAATTATAGGAGATATTAAACCTACTGCTGTGAAACTCCAATTGGCTTATCAGTCTATAGTCAGCCCATATGGAGTAGTTGAGAATGTTCTTATTAAAGTAGGTAGATTTGTTCTCCCTGTTGATTTCTTTGTTATGGATGTTAAGGAAAATCCTGAATGTAAGGCCCAACCCATTTAAAAAAAATTTCTTTTATTCAAGGTTAAAAAAATGAAGAGAAAAAATAAGAAGATAAAGTTGGAAGAGATGACAAGTGAGGGTTTAGATAAAAAAAATGGGCTGAAAAGAATAGTACCCACGAAGAGAGAGAGAGACTTAAAAAAATAGAAGAAGGAGAACTGAGAGGCGAGAAGCAGAGTGAGCCATCGGGGGAGAGAGAAAGAGAGAACGGGAGGGCGACGGAGAGGAGACTAGATGGAGAGAAAGTTGGATTCGAAGAGTTTAGCTCAAGCATGGTGTCCTCTCTATGGAATTTGTAAGTAAGTTTTGAAGTTCTTTGGTTGTTCTTGTGGTTTTGGGTTATGGATATGTATGTTTTGTGAAACTTTGGGTGTAAGGAAAGAAAAAGAAGGAAGATGAAAATGGTGGGTTTTTGGTTGTTGAAGAAGGAAAAAAAAAGGAAGAGAGAGAGAGAGAGAGAGAGAGAATAAGGAAGACCGACAGTGAGGGGTAGAGGTTGAAGATGATGGGATTAGAGAGAGAAAAATGGTGTTTTTTGAAGGAAAAAAATGGCGATAAAAGGAAGGAAGGGAATCGTGGATTGGGATGCGAAAAGAGAAATGGGTAGTTGGATGGAGAAAAAGGAAGAACAAATTTAGTGGGAAATGGGAAGTTGTACTTTTGTGATAATGAAGAAAGAGAAAGAAGGGAAAAGTGTTTGGGGAATTGACTCATTTGAAACAAAATGTAATTTTTAAATGGAGAATAGGACAAAAGAGTACTATAGGTTTGAAAATGGGGAATTTGAGATATGGAAGGAGGCTATTGATAACTCTCCAAAAGGGAGTTATTTATGATGGAGTGAAGAACACTCGAGCGGAAGCGTTAGCGGATCTTGGGCCTTGATTTTCATTAATTTCTAAGATTGAAGCATGTTGAAAACAAGAACGAAAAAACAGAGCGTTATGAACTTACCTCTTTTAACTCCGAATTCAAGCTTGTCGTTGGATGTTTCTCATCACGAACTTGACATGGACGACCACCAAGATCTTCCCCGCTATTCTCTGGCCTTAGAACGGGCTTGTGGGAACCCGAGCATCATGAATTTGAGAAAGGGAGATATGGGTTTTAAGCTTGAATCCCATGGTTTTTGAGAGAATTTCTTTTTGCATGTAACTTGCTGTATATCTCCATCATCAACTTCATACTTCAGCTGAAGGATATATACACTTATATATGAGGGAGATGGGTAATTATGAGGATTGATTCATCACCAATTTAGGTGTCAAGTAATGGACTATGCATGAAACTCCTTTCATGACAAAATTGAAATTTGAATTTCAAATTCAATTTAAATTTACCAAATCAATTTTCTTAATTAAAGTTAATTCAAAATTAATTTTAATTAAACTAATTAATTAAACAAATTTTGATTAATTATATTTATTTAATTTAATATCAAATGTTTAAATCAAATAATTGTACCAAACCTGATATCTCTATAACCCGATATATTTGAATCACTATTCAAATTTAAACCGAATATGTATCAAATACATTTTAAAATATTTAAATCATAATTAAATAATTCTAACTCGCTTTAATAGTTTAATTCAAAAATTAAACTAAAACACGTTAAGTACATCGTATATAGTTAACGTTAACTCCCTAATTAAAATTTGAACGACTTTCAAATTCTTTCATCACTCTGTTCTAAGGTTTAATCCGTTTGAGCTAGCAGGGGGACCTAATGGACCTACAGATCATGGGCTCCAACGATCCGAGATTAACCGACTGAACTCTTTCAATCCAAGTTAACCAACATTCGTTAAGTAACGGGACACTCCACTAAAGCCCGTAGCTGAACTCCCCTCACTGTAGATATATTTCTGTCCACCTGAAATAATCGTGATTAGTAAGTCAATCCTTCACAGGTTGTTTGTAACTATAGTAAGGTCACAAAGTCTGTTTTACCCCTATAGCACTTCTTGTTCCTTAAGCCTCAACTGAGTCCCTAATGAACAATTGGTTTGTGGTCCCACCACTAAACCTGAAACCTCTCGGGCCAATGAGAGGGCGGCGCGCCTTTGTTCATGTTCTGGAGTCAGTACTTAAGGGAACAACCTTTCTACTATCCCTAAAGACGGGTAGGAGTGAATTCCATCTTGCAGGACTATGTCCCTAGTTATCTACTTGGTCTTATCCCCAAAGTGGCAGGTTTATTGAGCGGCGCTTATGGGCCACTCTCACCTATGCAAATCAAAGGATAATCCCGAATAAACAGGAGTTCATAGTTAGCTCAGGATTAAGATCGAGTTACCTAGGTCATCAATTTGAAATAGTCAGTTTCACAGTAAACGGTGTTATAAAGTGAAAGTGACTTATTTCACAGTTCGGTCTTATACAAACTTCTTTTGCATAGGACGCCCCCACTCACATGTCTCTACATGAACAATTTAGGATCACATCGTTTGTATTAAAACAAAGTGGGCCTCATCACATAGTTTTTCCTAGGATAAGGTACCCAGTCTTATCCCTATACTATAGACCATTTAGGCTATGTACTTGAACCTGATCCACTTTTATGTCACTACATATAGTTCAAGCATTCATCTCATAGCCATGGATTCTAGTTTTATTGGATTTGGGTTAATAAATACATAGTTAAACAAATCTTTTGACAACCATAATAAAAACTATTCTAATAAGTTTTAAATATAAATTTGTTATATTTACTATCCACGAGTTTTAGGACATAAACCCCAACAATTTAGGCCTTATTTCTATCGTGATTTGTGTGTCATTTGTGTTCAATAGGGTTGCTTTTAAATGAATATTATATGTTTTAACCCATTTAGAAGAATGGATGCTTTGGAAGTTATTTTATGTAGAACATAATGTTGAGCGACTTGCACGAGCAAAATTCGTGATCCAGCAAAGCAGGGAGCAAAACTGCTACGTAAGTTGCACGTAATCCATTTAGTGAGGTGGCGTTAGCTGAATTAATCTCAGATCTAGGAAGCTTGGAGAGCCCTCCACGTGTAAAATTTGACCTAATTAGGGTTTGACTCCACTCTATAAAAGGAAGGAGCCGTCTCAAGTAAAAAACATTCCAATTTTAGAAAGGGAAGTCCTATTCCATTCATGGAGGCTTACCTTCCATATTTGGAAGCCGAATAGAGGAGGAACGATTGGAGACCTCAAGAAGACCATCAACTACGAATCCATTCAAGGGAATTAACCTTTTCTTGTAATTTCTTGTAGTCATGGATGCACATACTCAAATTGTAGCGTATGTTATTTTGTACTCCATGAACTAAATTTATTTAGGTGTTGGTTAAGAGCTATGTAATTGTCGTGCTTCATTCTCTATGCAATATATGTTGATTTGAGCATCTTTATTATTTGTTGTGTCTATTTTCACTTTGTGCCCGCCTGGCCAGCCGGTATGAATATCACCTCATAGTTTCAGGGATGATTTGAGAGGTGTGTGGCAATTAATCGCATTAGACCATTATGTGTTGGTGGACGTCAATGGCTGAGTTAGGGATAACCAGCCGCCTAATGCTTGATCGGTAGAACGTCATTGGAGTTAAAACACATTCCAAAAAATCCAGAGTTTCGGGAGGATCCTGCTGATAAGTGATGACGAAAAAGTCCACGGGTCGCAAGTAATATAAAACGGAAAGTATTCCGAGTATCGAATCTTCAGGGAAATTGAATTAATTCCATTAAGTACCAAGAACCATCATGTTTTAATTTTATTTAGAAGAACAACTCGAATGATAATGGGAAAATTAAAGGAATTAATAAAAATAAACATGCAATAATGAAATGAAAATATCCAATTAAGGGAACTTAACCTAGGGTGTTATCTAGCTTTCTTGGATTTGTAGCTCAATTACATGGATGCATGTAACTAATAATTTTCAATTTCATAAATCTGGAAGTAATTATAAGCGGATTTCTCTTTCAAGCTCCTCCACATCTCATACTAACATAACTAATTTATGTGTCCATCTCCTTAGTTAATCATAGTATGGCATTAAGCAACTTCATTATCAATTTCTAACAATTCTCTTTCACTCTCGTGTTCCAAGCAATCATTAGCCATGCAATTAGGATCTAATCTAAATTCTCTCTGTCGAGTATCAATTTAGACCAACTTAACAATTAATCTGTGATCAAGAGATTAAAAGCATTAAGCAAGAATTGCATAGATGAAATATGAAGAAATTCATTACATAATCCAAGTAATTGCGCTACAATATCCAATTAACTAGAATAACGACCCTAGGTCTCAAGATCAACTTGATAGCGAGCATAGCTAGCTATTTTTCTCTGATTAATTAAGCTAGTCTTTTACAATTATTTACCTAAATGTATGCATTTTTATGTTTTATTTGTAGGAAGTATGTGTTTGAAGCTTAATTCAACAATTGGAGTCAAATGGAGTTCAATCCTAAAAAAAAATAAAAAAATAAAAAAACTTCATAGCGTCTCAACGCTGTCGCCATATTTTCTATAAATTCCTCTTTTCAGCTACGGATTGGGGGAGCCCAATTGGTTAGATTTTAGCCCTAATTTCGACTAGAGACCTTTGGTGGGAGCTAAAGCAAGGCCAAGGAGCGGGAATCAAGCGAGACGTCGTGGAGATCGTGACGGGGACGTGCCGGTTTCGACAGATTCGAGTTTTCCTTTCTCTTTCCTTTACCTTTTTTGTAGTTTTTATGGCCTTTCTTTCAATTAGTGTTTGTAGTTTAAAGACTATGAGTTACTAGTTGTTTGTCTTAGGGATTGATGTAGTTGTTTTAGTTTGTTGGATTGATTTGTGGTATGAATATGGATTTATTTTACCTATGCAATTATGGTTAAATGCTTTCAATTACTTGATCACTAGTTGAATGATTTGAGTGTTGAATCTTGCTCGGGAGAGGGGATTTGGCCTAAGACTTACTTCATTTAATTGCATGACTAAAGTAGAAATTCTAAGTTTGTGACGAGATTTGGAATAACTTTAGAAGTTGCTTTAAGAACTAAACTCAAAGCCTTGCATGTTAATGAACTTAGATAGGGATATCAAGTTGGTTGCATGCATGAGAATCAATTATGCTCGGGAGAGATAGTTGTGATAAAAGGTTCCTAGACTTGGTACAATAATTGCATGCTAAATTCATCCCATTAATTAATTCTCAATCTTAATCAATGAAATCAATTCCCTAAGAATCTTTCCATTTGAGTCTCCACTTTTATTTTATGATTTTTGTCTTTAGATTTATCTTTATCATTGAGTTTTGCTCCCTAAATAAAATTGAACAAAAGTATTCGCGATACTTAATTTGCTAGAAAACCAATCCAGAGGACGACACTCGTTTTACACGAAAACACTATATTATTACTTGACCCGTACACTTGCGGTTAGCAAATTGCACATCACCACTCACAAATGGGAATAATTTTGCCCAAGTGATCTTGATCCATAGGCCTAACTCAAATTACAACAAGGAATTATAAAGAAGTAAGGAATAAATAACCAATAAGTCGATCCCAAGCTCCCACTACGATCATCTCGAATCCCGAGCCTTGGAATCTCGCTCAATTCCACTTTTTTCCTCACAGTTCTTCTCACTTTTTCTCTCTATTGAGCTAGGGGAGAGCTCCCCAAAAAATGGGATGATTCTCACCTTGGGAGAGGGGGCTTTTTATAGGGAAAGGGGCTGGAAATTTCTTGCTAAACAAGTCGACAGCGTCAAGACACTACGTCACTGCGTCTTGACGCTGTGACATCATGTTGTCTTGGGGCAGAAGTCGTCGCAGCGTCGAGACGCTGCGCGGACAGCATCGCGACGCTGTCGCGATTTTCGCCGATCACCTAGCGTCGAAACGCTATGGTCCTAGCGTCGAGACGCTAGGCCTTCTAGAAGCCTTATTTGCGGATTTTTGCCTCCTTTCTTCAAACTTTTGGGATTTTTGGGCCTCCCACTTCAATTGTCTTCTTTTCTTGGACCTTAGGGCTTGGATCTTCAATGATTATTCTTCAAATTGCCCAAAAAGTCTTCAAATTCATCCAAATTCTCTTAAAATTTCAATTTTGCTGCTCGAACTCGGTTTTCTGTAAAATCAACATAAAAATACATTAAAGCTCACAATTCATGAACAAAACTAGCGGAAATTAATAGGAAAATGATGACATTTTTGCATGTCATCAATAAGACTGCAAGAGAATTGCCTAATCAATAATATTGCTAGAGCATCTTTTAAAACAATTACCGAAAACCTGACCAACGCTTGTTTCCAATCTGTCTGCTTTATCTGTTTACTTTCTGTTCTGTCATTTCTTTTGCTTCAACATTTTATCAAAACCTACCATTTTAACAATCTTGAAACCATTAAAAAGTTACATAAAATAGGTAAAGTGAGAGTTATTCAAAACCTCGTGGATACGATAAATTACTTATCACTTGCTGCAGATTGTGTATACTTGCACAGTATTCTAGAGCTTATTTTTATCTTATTTTGACCCCAATCTAGAAAGCAACAAGTTTTTGGCACCGTTGCCGGGGACTTGAATAAGTTTTTATCTGATCTGTTTTGTGTATGTGTTTTAGTGGTTTGGTGCTAGAACTTTTTTATTGTTTCTTTTGTTTTTGCAGGTGTGAGTTTGGTGCATGAGTCATCCGCCTGGGGTAAGATTCGAGCTTGATCCAGAAATTGAAAGGACATTCAGGAGAAGAATGAGAGACTAGCGAAGAAATCAAAATCTAATGGATAATGTGTCGTGTCTCCCAAAATTTCCAGAAGATCCAATTAATCCCCAGCAGAATCGTGTGTTGCAGCCTAATCCACCGCTGGAGCAAAATGGACAACAAAATAATCAGGCTGAGAAGCCTATTTTGGTAGCGAATGATAGGGCCATAGCCATTCAAGCGTATGCTTTTCCGATATTTAATGAGTTAAATCCAAGAATTACACGTCCTCAAATTGAGGCAGCAAATTTTGAAATGAAACCGATAATGTTTCAGATGTTACAAACTGTGGGTCAATTCCATGGTTTGTCATTTGAAAACCCCCATTTACATCTTAAGTCTTTTCTAGGAGTTAGTGATTCGTTTGCAATTCAAGGAGTGTCTAGGGATGCCCTTAGATTAACATTGTTCCCGTATTCTCTTAGAGATGGAGCAAAGGCGTGGTTAAATTCTTTTTCTCCAGGATCAATTAGAGAACTTGGAATGAGTTAGTAGAAAAATTTCTTAGTAAATATTTTCCACCAACTAGGAATGCCAAGTTAAGGAGTGAGATAGTGGGATTTAGGCAACTTGAAGATGAAACTTTTAGTGAGGCTTGGGAGAGGTTTAAGGAGCTTTTGCGTAAGTGTCCCCACCATGGTTTACCTCATTGTATCCAAATGGAAACATTTTACAATGGGCTAAACATGGCAACCCAAAGTATGGTCGATGCCTCGGTTGGAGGGGCCCTTTTGGCAAAAACCTTTAATGAAACACATGAAATTTTACAAAGAATATCAACTAATAGTTGTTAGTGATCGGATGTTAGAGGCTCAAATAAAAAAGTTAAGAGTGTGTTAGAGGTTGATGATGGTGTGTCTACCATTAGGGTTGATATTGCAATGTTAGCTAACGGTCTTAAAAATGTGACAGTGGTTAGTCATCAACAGCCACCAGTGGTGGAGTTTGCTGCGGTGGTGAACCAAGTTGCAGAGGAATCATGTGTTTATTGTGGTGAAGAGCACAACTACGAGTTTTGCCCCATTGACAATGATAGCGAGCAAAAATGTCGCTATTTTAGTCCCAATTTCTTAGGCTTTTCTGTGCTTTAATCGTGTTTTTAATGAAAATATTTAAAGAATTTTGTTATTTGGTCTTTAGGAGCAAAGTTGTGGATTTTGGGGAAACAATACCCAAAATAAAGCCAATCAAGCCCAAATTCCAAGCTTGGACCAAAAGGGGCGTCATAGAGGCCAATCATGAAGAAAGCCCAAACCGAAGCTGGAAATTCGGGAAAATGGCCCAGCATCGAGACGCTGTGAAGACTGCGTCGTGACGATGTCCATTTCTTGGGCAACAAGCCGCGTGTATCAGAGCGTCGCAATGCTGTGCCATGTAGCCTCGCGACGCTGTCCCCAATCCGAGCCTATAAAAGGCACCCCTTGGTGCCTCATTTTACCATCAATCAATCCATTCTTTCCTTCCTTTCTTGCTTCCTTTGGCTCCTTTGGAGCCTCTCTCAAGGCTTTCTAGCCTTTTTGAGAGATTTCTTTAGTGGGAAATATTTTGGGGAATTTTGGGGAGCATCCTAGGAGGCTCAAGGAGTGTACGACGGGACTCCGAGCGTCAGCGAAGGGGTTTATCGTCGGTCAATTCCTTTCCTTTTATGCTCTTAATTATGCTTTTCATTGTAAATGTTGTGGATATTTTAGCTATGTGTAGCTAAACCCCAACTTGGGGTCTTGAAATGAAATTGTAGTTTAAATGTTGTTATAATTTCCTGTCTCTTGCCCTTTTTCCTAATTATTTGTATGGATGTGCTTAATGCTTTATTCAATCAGGCCAATTGTGTAATTATTCAATTCTTAATGGAAACTCGACGGAGAGAAATTAGGATAGATCATAATCCATGCAACTAGTTTAATTGCCCGTCGTGACAACGAGATTAGTTGAATAAACTTAGATTCCTAAAATGAATCAGAGCGTAATAATTAATGATTTTGAATGGCGCTAAGGACACTTAGGTTGTTAAAATGAATTAATTACAATTAGGGGAGACCGACAGGAGAACCTATGTGATTAACGGAGATTCTAGGATTATAATATGTTGGGCAATGAGATAGGATAATTATAACAATTGTTTAGTTAATAAATGATTTTCAAGACCCCTCTTCCCATTTAAAGAAAACTCTTTCTCCATATTTTATTTTTCTCGATTGATCAAATTATTTTCTTTAATTGTTTTGATTTTTTAATCCTTTTTATTTGCATGAGTTGTTCCCTAAATATTATTTCGCCCAAGTATTTTTAGTGCTCAAGAGATTTTATTTTTGCTTAATTTTTGCTTCGCCTCCCTGTGGATTCGATACTCGGTATTACCTACCGTTTTATATTACTTGTGACGACCCGTGCGCTTGCGGTCACCAACAGACAACTCTTAGAAATAAGAGTTATTGGCCATGATTTTGGGGCTTTAAGGCCTAATTTTACTTTAGGAAATTGCTATTCGATTTGGGATTTGTTGAATTTTATGTTATTTAATGAGAGTGTTCATTGATGGCCTTGGGTGTGTAATTTCACGTTAATTTTGTATTTAAGCTGACTTGGAGCTTCAATTTGTGCAGATAATGTTGTAGCATGAGCTGGCAGAGGCAGATTGGTGGTTGGCCCTGTTTTCAATGTGGAAAGCTTCATTTAATGAGGTGTCATTCCCAGCTGGTGTAAAAAGATATTCTCATCTTTTAGTGGGTATTCCAAGTGGGCGGCTTGTCTAATCAGCCCTGAATCCCACAAATATGGTTGGGTATAAAAAGAAAGAGGTCCTAATTTGGAAAGTAAGCTGGAGAGGAAGGGAATTCACGATTGGGAGCTGGTTTTGAGCATAAGAACAGAGGAAAAACAAAGGGGAGCTACCGTGGAGTCCTTATTCGGCTTGGGAAAGCTGGATTTGAGCTTGGGAGCTTCTTCTTTGGCCTCTTCTTCTTATCTTTTATCTTCCCATTGGTATTAGTTGTGTAAGAAGCTGAAAAGTATGTTGAATATGGGTGGTCTCTGCTGTATTGAACTTATTTTATCTTCGAACATGAACTAATCCTCTTTAGGTGAGGATTAGGGATCCTATATTGTAACAAGGGGTTGTTTGTAGTTGAACCGTGCTATTTTCATCTTAAAGTAAAGTGTTTTTCATTGCTTAAGCTGGAATTTGGCCAACCATTTTCTAGCATTGTTATTGAGTGTTTGGGAAAACATTTAGTAACCGATTACTTTACTCTACCTTAGTCTTTTATGATCATGAAAATGAGTGGGTATTTAGGAATAAATCACCACCTAGAGCACTAATCAGATTGAGATAAAAATAAGGGGTTAAATGAGAGTTTAATCGCCTTAATCATAGGAGAATTGGAGAATTCCCGTGTTGAAATCTGGGTGAGATGAATTAGCACAGTTTTTGCTATAGTAATCCTTGGAGCAATACAGAGCATCCCTAATTCGAGCCTTGCTTCTCCTCTGCATTCAACCGTTTTTCTTACTTTATTTACTTCAAGTTCTCTTTAATTTCATCCAACTTTATTTTCATTAGTGCTATTTAGTTAGTGAATGATATTTTGCCCTTGGTTACTTTGAATTTCATCGAAAATCACACTTAAGAGTAGTAAATTTCCTTAGCTCAATCCCTGTGGAGACGATCTTGAATTACTTATCACTTGCTGCCAATGATGTGTATACTTGCACGTTTTTTAGCTTTTTGTGAGGATTCCTTGCATATTTATAAGCACATTGCACAAGGCAACAAGTTTTTGGCCCCGTTGCCGGGGATTGAGTTGATTTTCGCTATTTTTGAGCTAAATTTCGGTGAGATTGGTGCTAAAACAGAATCTAAACTTTGTTAATTGATTTTGCAGGTACGGGTAGTTGTGTATGAACGAGTTTCCTGATTTGGAATTCAATTTTGATCTAGAAATTGAAAGAACTTTTCATAGGAGGAGAAGGGAGCAACGAGAAAGGAACAATAGGATGGATCAATCGCCTCTCTTACCTCCGGGAAATCAGCCTCTTAATCTTGAGATAAATCAACAACAAGGGGTAGAAAATCATGCTGAGAACCCTGTCTTGATAGCCGATATAGGGGAAGAGCTATCAGAGCTTATACTGTCCCTACTTTCAATGAGTTATATTTGGGGATAGCAAGGCCAGAGATTCAAGCTCAGAATTTTGAGATGAAGCCTGTGATGTTTCAGATGCTGCAAACAGTGGGTCAGTTTCATGGATTACCTTCAAAAGATCCACACCTACACCTTAAATCTTTCTTGGGAGTAAGTGACTCATTCAGAATTCAAGGGGTTTCCCAAGACGCTTTGAGGCTAACTTTATTCCCTTATTCCTTGAGCGATGGAGCTAAGGCTTGGTTAAGCAACTTTGCCCCCGACTCTATCAATACTTGGAACGAGTTGTCCGAAAAGTTTCTGATGCGCAATTTGCTTACCGCAAGTGTACAGGTCAAGTAATAATATAGTGTTTTCGTGTAAAACGAGTGTCGTCCTCTGGATTGGTTTTCTAGCAAATTAAGTACCGTTAATACTTTTGTTCAATTTTATTTAGGGAGCAAAACTCAATGATAAAGATAAAAGTAAAGACTAAAAACATAAAAATAAAAGTGGAGACTCAAATGGAAAGACTCTTAGGGAATTGATTTCATTGATTAAGATTGAGGATTGATTAATAGGAATGAATTGACCGTGCAATTATTCTACAAGCCAAGGAAACTTTTATCACGATTACCTCTCTCGAGTATAATTGATTCTCATGCATATAAACTAACTTGATATCCCTATCTAAGTTCATTAACATGCAAGGCATTATTCGGTTCGGTCCTTGTTATGCTTCTAAAGTGATTCCAAATCCCGTCACAAACTTAGAATTTCTACTCTAGTCATGCAATTAAACAAGGTAAGTCTTAGGCCAAATCCTTTCTCCCGAGTTAGATTCAACACTTAAATCATTCAATTAGTGATCAAATAATTGAAAGCATTAAACAAAATTGCATGCATAAAATAAAAACACATTAATACCTAAAATCAATCCAAAAACTAAAACAATTACATCAATCCCTAAGACAAACAACTAGCAATTCATAGTCTTTGAACCATAAACACTAATTGAAAGAAAAACCATAAAAACTACAAGAGGTAAGGGAAAGAGAAAGGAAAACTCGAATCCGTCGAAACTGAGATGTCCCCGTCACGATCTCCACGTCTTCTCGCTTGATTCCCGCTCCTTGGCCTTGCTTTAGCTCCCACCAAAGGTCTCTAGTCGAAATTAGGGCTAAAATCTAACCAATTGGACTCCCCTAATCCGTAGCTGAAAAGAGGAATTTATAGAAAATCTGTCGATAGCGTCGCGACGGTGTGGACATAGCGTCGCGGAGCTATGATTTTTTGTTTTTTTTTTTTTTTTTTAGGATTGAACTTCATTGGACTCCAATTGTTGAATTAAGCTTCAAACACATACTTCCTACAAATAAAACATAAAAATGCATAAATTTGGGCAAATAATTGTAAAAGAGTAACTTAATTAATCAGAGAAAAATAGCTAGCTATGCTCGCTATCAGTTTCTTATCAAATACTTCCCTCCCACGAGGAACGCCAAGCTCAGAGCAAACATAGTATCTTTCAGGCAGTTTGATGATGAATCATTTAGCGAAGCTTGGGAGAGATTCAAGGAATTGTTGAGAAAATGTCCTCACCATGGACTCCCTTATTGCATTCAAATGGAACCTTTCTATAATGGGTTGAATACGGCCACCCTGAGCATGGTAGACGCCTCAGCCAATGGAGCATTGTTGTCCAAAACCTATGATGAGGCATATGCTATTTTGGAGAGAATTGCTACAAATAGTTGTCAGTGGTCGAATTCAAGAAACATGGGTGGAAAGAAAAACAAGGGTATGCTTGAAGTGGACATAGTGACATCTTTCAATGCAAGATTTGATTCAATGGAGAGCATGATGAAGAAATTGAATTCGGGATTTGAAAGTTTGCAATTAGCGAATTCTGGTGCAGTCCAGAATGCTGCAACAATTAACATAAGTCAGAATGCTACAGATTCTTGTTTGTACTGTGGGGAAGACCATACTTTTGAATTTTGTCCAGGAAATCCAGCTTCAGTATGTTATGTTGGGAACCAAAATGCCCCTAGGAATAATCCATACTCCAACACTTACAATCCCGGGTGGAGGAATCACCCCAATTTTTCTTGGGGAGGTCAAGTGAGTAACGCCAACAATCAGCTAGTTCAGCAGAAGATGGCAATTGAATTTTGGAATCAAAATCAGCAAGGGCAATTTCAGAAAGTTAACATGAATCAGCAAGCTTCAGGGTCTTCTTTAGAAAATATGTTCAAGGAATATATGGCCAAAATAGATGCTGTCATTCAAACTCAACAAACTTCCTTGAGGAACTTAGAGGTTCAAATGGGCTAAATAGCAAGTGATCTGAAGGCAAGACCAATGGGTAAGCTCCCTTCAGACACTGAGAGTCATAAGAGAGAAGGTAAAGAGCAGGTTCAAGTCGTAGAGCTGAGAAATGGGAAACTGTTGGTGGAGAAAAATATGCCAAAATCGCAACCACCAGCTGTTGATTTGGGCATTGATTCGGCAAAGACAGCAGGGGAATCCGAGAAAAATGATGTTAGAATTCAGTGTGAGAAGAGCTCCGAGGCTGAGGAAATTGAAGAAATCCCTAGGAAAACTTGTCAAACTTCTCCTAAAATAACTCCCACACCTTCCCCTACATTTAAACCACCCGCACCACCCTTCCCTCAAAGGTTAAAACAAAAGAATCAAGAGGCCAACTTCAAGAAATTCTTTGAGGTACTGAAGCAACTCCACATTAATATTCCCTTAGTTGAGGCATTAGAAAATGCCAAGTATGTAAAATTCCTCAAAGGCATTTTATCAAAGAAGAGGAGGTTAGGTGAATATGAGACAGTGGCCTTGACTGAAGAATGTAGTGCGATCTTGAAGAGCAAAATCCCACCCAAAGTAAAAGACCCCGAAACATTTACAATTCTCGTTTCAATTGGTGGCAAAGAGTTGGGCCGAGCCTTGTGTGATCTTGGGGCCAGTATCAACCTTATGCCATTATCCATATTCAAGAAGCTAGGAGTTGGGGAAGCAAAACCAACCACCGTGACATTAAAACTTGCAGGTCGATCCATTACCTACCTCGAAGGCAAGATTGAGGACATTTTAGTCAAGGTGGACAAGTTAATATTCCCAGCGGATTTTATTATCTTAGACTATGAAGTCGACAAGGATGTCCCAATTATTTTGGGTAGACCATTTCTAGCAACCATGAGGGTGTTTGATCAAGAGGTGAAATTCAGCGTGTTCGATGCAATGAAATACCCAGTTGAAACAGAAGAGTGTTTGATGATTCGGGTCATGGATGAGGTAGTAACGCAGAACTGGGAGCAGGAATTGCTACAACATCACATCCAGCAGTTTGGGGAAATCAGCGTGAAAGATCTGGAATTTTTATGTGTTCAGCTGAAAACAGAGGAGCTACATGAAATTTCTATGTTCAGACGAGCCTTTGAAACATTGGAATTGGCAGAAAGAACAGTCAAACCGATGCAACCATCAATTGTGGACCCTCCTAGATTGGAACTCAAGCCACTGCCTTCCCACTTGAAATATGCATACTTCGGGGAGCAAGAGACATTACCCATTATTATCTCTTCAGATTTGCTCCCTGAAGATGAAAAGACATTGACGAAATTGTTGGGAAAATTTAAAAAAGCTATTGGGTGGACTCTAGCCGACATCGAAGGTATAAATCCTTCATTTTGCATGCACAAGATTAATTTAGAGGAGGGAAATTTCAAGTCCATTGAGCATCAGCGAATATTAAATCTGACCATGAAAGAGGTGGTAAAGAAAGAAATAATCAAGTGGTTAGACGCTGGGATTATTTACCCCATATCCGATAGCAATTGGGTGAGCCCGGTTCATGGTGTACCGAAAAAAGGAGGCATGACAATGGTGATGAATGAAGCTAATGAGTTGGTCCCTACAAGAACAGTGACAGGGATGGAGAGTATGCATGGACTATAAGCGCTTGAATAAGACCACGGAGAAAGATCATTTTCCGTTACCTTTCATTGATCAGATGCTAGACAAGTTGGCGGGTCAAGATTATTATTGTTTCTTGAATGGCTATTCGGGTTATAATCAAATCACTATAGCACCCCAAGATCAAGAGAAGACTACGTTCACTTGTCCCTATGGCACGTTTGCATTTAGAAGGATGTCGTTTGGTCTTTGTAACGCACCGACTACATTCCAAAGATGTATGATGGCGATCTTTTCCGACTTGGTGGAGACTATCATGGAGGTATTTATGGATGACTTTTCGGTTTTTGGAGAGTCATTTCAAGCTTGCCTCACCAATTTGGGAAAAGTTCTGCAAAGGTGTGAAGAAACCAATTTGGTACTCAATTGGGAAAAGTGCCACTTTATGGTAAGGGAAGGAATTGTTCTTGGGCATAAAATTTTTAGGCAATGTATTGAAGTGGACAGAGCAAAAATTGAGTTAATTGAGAAGCTTGAGCCGCCTACAACAGTGAGGGGAGTGAGGAGTTTTCTTGGCCACGTCGGGTTTTATAGGAGATTCATCAAGGACTTCTCTAAAATTTCAAAGCCTCTTTGTTTATTGCTAGAGGCTAACCGACCCTTTGAATTTGGGGAAGATTGTTTGAAGGCGTTCAACACTTAGAAGGCGTTGGTGACTGTACCTATTATATCGAACCCAAATTGGAAGAGCTTCCATTTGAATTAATGTGTTATGCGAGCGACTATGCAGTGGGTGTGGTGCTTGGGCAAAGGTATGGAAAAATTATTCATCCTATTTACTATGCTAGTAGGACGCTTAATGGTGCACAATTAAATTACACCACTACAGAAAAAGAATTGTTGGTCATAGTTTTTGCATTTGAAAAATTTCGGCCATACTTAGTGGGTTCTAAAGTAATTGTGTTTACTGACCATGCTGCTATTAAGTATCTATTAGCTAAAAAGGATGCAAAGCCGAGATTGATAAGGTGGGTGTTGCTTCTTCAAGAATTTGATTTAGAAATTAAAGATAAAAAGGGATCCGAAAATCTGGTTGCTGACCATCTTTCAAGGCTGGAAAATACTGAGAAATTGTTGCAGAAGAGTGAAATCAGAGATGCATTTCCAGATGAGCAGTTACTTACAGTGGCTTATGTAAAGGCAATGGGTATTCCTTGGTTTCCAGATTTTGCTAATTATTTAGCATGTGGGATTTTGCCTCCAGATTCGACCAAGCAATAGCTGAAGAAATTTTACTTTGAGGTGAAATTTTACTTTTGGGATGACTCATTCCTTTATAGACATTGTGCAGATGAAATTCTTAGAAAATGTGTTGGAGAGGATGAAATTCAACCCATTTTAGCTCATTGCCATTCATCTCCATATGGTGGTCATTTCGGTGGGCAAAGGACAGTGGCAAAAGTACTTTAGTTGGGTTTTTATTGGCCTACAGTGTTCAAGGATGCCCATGTATTTAGCAAGGTGTGCGACAAATGCCAAAGAAAAGGAACCATAGGCCAAAGAGATGAAATGCCTTTAAATTATATCCTGGAAGTGGAGTTTTTTTATGTTTGGGGCTTGGATTTCATGGGACCTTTTCCCCCTTCCTTTGGGAATTTATATATACTTTTGGCAGTGGATTATGTATCCAAATGGATTGAGGCCATAGCTTGCCCACTGAATGATGCAAAAACAGTTTTGAAGTTCCTTCACAAGTATATTTTCACTCAATTCGGTACTTCGAGGGCATTAATTAGCGATGAGAGAACTCACTTCGTAAATAAGTTGTTGGGTAATCTATTGGCTAAATATAATGTGAAGCATAGAATTTCCACTCCATATCATCCTCAAGCCAATGGGCAAGCTGAAGTCTCCAACAGAGAGATTAAAGGAATTCTTGAAATAATGGTGAGTCCCAACGGGAAGGATTGGTCCGTTAGACTTGATGATTGATAGCGAGCAGAAATGTCGCTATTTTAGTCTCAATTTATTAAACTTTTTGGTGCTTTAATCGTGTTTTTAATGAATATATTTAATGAATTTTGTTATTTGGTCCTTAGGAGCAAAGATGGTGATTTTGGGAGAAAAAGTGCAAAAATTGAAGTAACTATAGCCCAAATCAAAGCTTGAAGCAATTGGAGGCCCAAAGAAGTCAACCATGAAGAAATGACCAAAAAAAATGAAGAAGAAGGCCCAAAAATCAGCCCAAAAGGAAGCTGAAAAATCTAGAATTTTGGGGCAGCGTCGCGACGCTACCCTTTCGTGTTGCCCAAGCCGCGTGCGCAGCAGCGTCGCGACGCTGAGCAAGGTAGCATCGCGACGCTACCCCTATTCTAGGCCTATAAAAGGGCACCCTTGGGTGCCTCATAATTCATCAATCAATCATCATTTCAATCCCTTCCTTTCTCTCTTCCTTAGGCTCCTTTGGAGCCCCTCTCAAGGCTTTTGAGCCGTTTTGAGAGGATTCTTTTAGTGGGAAAATTTTGGGAATTTTGGGGGAGCAATTTAGAGGCTCAAGGAGTAGTCAACGGGGCTCCAAGCGTCAGCGAGGGGTTTTCGACGGTCAATTCCTTTCCTTTATTGCTCTTTATTATGCTTTCCTTTGTAATTATTGTGGATATTTTAGCCATGTGTAGCTAAAACCCCAAATTGGGGTCTTGAAATGAAATGATAGTTCAAATATTGTTATAATTTCTTGTCTCTTGCCCATGTCCTAATTATTTGTATGGATGTGCTTAATGCTTTACTCAATCTGTCCAATTGTGTAATGATTCGATTCTTAATGGAAACTCGACGGAGAGAAATTAGGATAGATCATAATCCTTGCAACTAGTTTAATTGCCCGTTGTGACACCGGGATTAGTTGATTAAACTTAGATTCCTAAAATGAATCAGAGCGTAATAATTAATGATTTTTAATGGCGCTAAGGACACTTAGGTTGTTAAAATGAATTAATTACAATTAGGGGAAACCGACAGGAGAACCTATGTGATTAACGGAGATTCTAGGATTATAATTAGTTGGGCAATGAGATAGGATAATTATAGCAACTATTTAGCTAATCATCGATTTTCAAGACCCCTCTTCCCATTTAAAGAAAACTCTTTCTCCACATTTTATTTTCGATTGATCAATTTATTTTAGTTAATTGTCTTGAATTTAAATTCTTTTTATTGCATGAAGTGGTCCCTAAATATTATTTCGCCTAAGTATTTTTAGTGCTCAAGAGATTTTAATTTTTTGCTTAAATTTCGCTTCGCCTCCCTGTGGATTCGATACTCGGTATTACTACCGTTTTATATTACTTGTCACGACCCGTGCGCTTGCGGATAATCGTATATACCAACAAGTTTTTGGCGCCGTTGCCGGGGAGGCTTGATTTTTAAGCAAAAATTAATTTTTCTTGACATCGAAAAGAAAGGGATAAATAAAAATTTAGGTGTAAATATTTTTCTTCCATCATTTTGTGAATATTATTTTATTTTCGTTTTTGTTTGGTTCTTTTGGTTGTCTTGGAGCATTGTATGCGAAGAAACAAGGTGGTTGATTTATTTCCGCTAGATCTTGAGATTAACAGGACTCTTAGATCCATTCGAAGAGAGAAAAGATTAGCAGAAGCGATGGCCCACCAAAAAGAAGCTCCCAAGGCAATTAGAGATTTTCTACAGCCAGTTCTTCCCACCGAGAATTCTGGAATTGTCTACGCCCCAATCCAAGCTACAAATTTTGAGCTAAAAACATGGTTGATTCAGATGGCGCGCGATAACTCGTTTAAGGGACATCCTTCCGAGGACCCCCACTCACATCTGCGATCATTCCTAGAAATATGTGGGACGGTAAAGATGAACGGAGTTCCGACAGACGCGATCAGATTAAGGTTGTTCCCATTTTCTCTACAGGATAAAGCAAAAGATTGGCTCGAATCAGTCGAGACGGGCAGCATCAGTACTTGGGACGAGCTTGCCCAGGCTTTTCTGACAAAATTTTTTCCACCTGCTAAGACTACCAAGCTCCGGACTGAAATTGGAACGTTTAGGTAGCTTAACGAGGAGCAGTTGTACGAAGCGTGGGAAAGATATAAGGAAATGCTTAGGCGATGCCCCCAACACGGATATCCTGATTAGCTTCAGGTACAGTTATTTTATAACGGATTAAACCCCTCCACAAAGACAGTCCTAGACACATCAGCAGGAGGGAGTTTTCTTTCAAAAACAGTGACAGAAGCCAAAGACCTGCTTGAGGAAATGGCGGCAACCAGTTATCAATGGCCGACGGAGAGAGGGACAATTACAAGGAAGGCTGGATTATATGAATTGGATGAGTCAAGTTCACTGAAAGCGCAACTGGCATCTCTGACCAATGCACTAAACAAATTGACTTCATCTGAGGTGGTTAAGTCCATTTCCACCTTAGCTGAAGGTCATTCAAAGAAGGAAGGTCAAGATGTGGAAGAAATTCAATACATAGGAAATAGACCATATACTCAAGGAGTACCAAACTTCTACCACCCCAGTCTGCGCAATCACGAGAACTTCTCTTATGCGAATACGAAGAATGTTTTACAGCCACCCCCACATTTTGCATCATCCAGTGCTCCTGAAAAGAAAAATAATCTGGAGGAGATAGTGGCTTTATTCATCAAAGAATAGAGAATATTGAATGTGAGTCTCCAGACATCAGTAAACAACCACGACGCAGCTCTAAAGAACATGGAAGTACAGATAGGACAGATTGCTTCAGCGGTAAATGCCCTTCAAAAGGGAAAATTTCCAAGTGATACTGAGCCTAACCCGAAAGAGCAGTGTAAGATGGTGGTTCTGAGAAGTGGCAGAAGACTGGAGGACAGTTTAGAGAAGAAAAAGGAAGAAGAAAAGAGAAGGGATGAAGATGAAAGGACTGAGGCACAAAAAGCCTCCTCTGAAAGGTTCCAACATCCTCCCAACTCTATTGAATTAAAATGTGATTTGTCTAACAACTTTGCAGGTAGAAAAGAAGATGAGAGGCAGAATGACAATAAGAAGCTGACTGAGGAAGAAGTGGTTCCATGCAACCACCATGACAGAGGTTCGCATATTAGCCCGCCCAAGCGGAGGGGCGAATGTCCAACCTTTGATTTCACGGAGTTACCTTTTCCTCAAAGATTTAAAAATGTCAAATTAGATGAACAATTTCAAAAATTCTTAGAAATGTTTAAAAAATTGTCTGTGAATATTCCATTGGTAGAAGCCTTGTATAATATGCCAAATTATGGGAAATTCATGAAGGAAATGCTTTCTAAAAAGAAAAGTCTGAAAAAAGAAGTTTTTAATTTATCTGAGAGTAGAAGTACCATTATTTCTGGTAGGATACCCTCTAAGCAGAAAGATCCAGGGAGTTTTACTGTTCCTTGCACCATAGGAGAAGTATCCTTCGATAGGGCTTTATGTGATTTAGGAGCAAGTATAAATTTGATGCCCTACTCTGTGTATAGGAAGATTGGTTTATCAGGTATGACAGACGCCGACGTCACTCTCCAGCTTGCTGACAGATCGATTACCCACCCGATGGGTGTTGTGGAGGACGTGTTGGTGAAAGTCAACAAATTCATCTTCCCCGTAGATTTCGTGGTATTGGACATGAAGGAAGACAAGGAGGTGCCAATTATCTTAGGCAGACCTTTCCTAGCCACTGGTAAGGCTGAGATTAGTGTGCATACAGGTAAACTTACCTTGAACATTGATGATGAAAAAGTCGTGTTTAGTATTTTTGGCCAAGATGAATCTGTTTGTAGTTTGCACACATGTTTTTCTGTTGGGCTTGAATACTAGACTGATGATGATGAAGAGGTAGACTATAATCTTGGCCTAGGCTTAGGAGAAATGCTTATAGATAATGGGAATTTTGATCATGATGCATATATGGATAATCCTATGTTTGAAAATGATTTGGATCTGCCTGACTTTGAAAATGAATTAGATTTGCCTGCTTGTGAAAATGAAAGATCTGCAGTTGATGATTTACCTTCCTTTGAAAATGAATTAGATTTGCCTGAAATGGATAATTTTGATGATGATATTGAATTACCTGACATTGAGCATGAACATAAAAGGCATAAAAAAGATTGCTCGATAGATGATTTTGAGTCTGACCATGATTACAGTGAATCTATTGAGTCTGATCTTGACATTCCTGAATGCATGAATCCTGACAATGTGAATACTTTTTTTTCATGTCCTGATGATGTGTATAGCATAGAATCTGACCCAGAAGAACTCGAATCTATGCATAGTATAGAATCTGATCCTGAAATTCTTGAATTCTTGAATTCTTCTAATGATGAGTCATGTGATAGCTTAGTTGAATCATTTTTTAATTTTGAGTCCGAAGGATCTGCTGAGCATGTAGATATTTTTTCTGATTAATGGACTGGCATGATTGATAGGCCACCTCTAGATACTAGACCAGTAGATATTATAACGCTTGATGACTCTGTTAACAACTGTTTTGAGAATAGAGATTTAGAAAAGAGATTTGATGCAGCTGATTATTTTCTAAAATGTTATTATGAGAATCTCTTTAGTGAAGATGGGCCAGGGGAAAGTTTTTTTTCTCCCCTGTTTGTAGTTTGCAATTCGGTGCGTGATTTCTTGTAGGGCCCGGAGGATGATGAAAATTTTTATTTTGAGCCTCCGTAAGCGTGCCGAGCCTAGTCTAGCTAAAGACGTTAAAGAAAGCACTGTTTGGGAGGCAACCCAAGGATTAAAGTTTAGTTAGTTGTTTTTGCGGTAAATAATTTTCTTTGCTCCGTGATCCAATTTTGTTTTGCAGGATCACCTTAGCAAATCCCGAAATTCCACACTTCCCATTTTTCATGGATACAAAGGAAGAGGATGAAGCGCTCCTAGCTCAGGGAAGTCTCAGTATCCCTCTTTATGCTTTTCTGTTTTAAAACATTGAGGACAATGTTTAGTTTAAGTTTGGGGGGGAGGCTTCCGCTGTGTTGAACATATTTAAATTTTGTTGGATGCATGAATAGATAGCCATGATAGCCAAGGATGTGATTTTTGAAATTTTGGGAGAAAATGGTTTATATGTTGTGGAATTTGGGAGCACGACAGAAATTGTGAAATTTTAAAATTTTTTGATACTTAGTTTTGATGTCTAAAGCATGCAATAGTCTTATCTAATGACGTCTTTGAAAATCTAGATTCTTATTATGGTTTTCAAAGTTGTTGTCACCCCGATAGGAAGTTCATGCTTAGTTTCTAATATTAGGAAGTTCATGCTTGATTGCTTGATTGCTCTAAAGAACTAGGTAGGAAAAAATGCTATGCCTGCTGAGAGAAAAGCAAAAGCAACAAAAGAAAATGTGAGAAAAAGAAAATCTGTTGAAAAAGAATTTTTGCTTGCACAAAAGAAAAAGCCTAGGGGTAAAAAGAGCTACCTGCGGTGTGATCAGTTAGGCCAACCAAAGAATAAAATTCGGGTTAAGGGTCCCTGCACTGTAGTTTGAAAGCTAGTACCATTAGATATCAAAATGCAAGTTTGGGGGAGTAGCAAAAGAAAAAGAAAAGAAAAGAAAAATCATTTGAAAGTTTTGCTCCCCCATGAAAAAGAAAAGGATGACAGGCACCCTAGTTTCTTTTTTTTGCATGATAGAAGGACTCCGAAGTATTAGGGGCTCTTAGCCAGTGTAGGGGGAAAACAAATGGAGAAAGCCATAAGACTAATCTAGGTTAGTAAAAGAATCAATAGATAAGTCTTGAGCATGCTATTCATTAATCTTAAGTTCAAACTAGTTTAAGATTTTTTTCAAGAGTATGCGGTGCTTGTTGCATGTTTTCCATTCGATCCTAAGAATTCCAAAATCATTGAGGGTTGAGCGATTCTATTTCATGCATCTTTAGAATTTATTTTGCTCGGGGCTAGCAAAAGCTTAAGTTTGGGGGTGTGATAGCGAGCAGAAATGTTCCTATTTTAGTCCCTTTCTTTCTCTCTTCCTTAGGCTCCTTTGGAGCCCCTCTCAAGGCTTTTGAGCCGTTTTGAGAGGATTCTTTTAGTGGGAAAATTTTGGGAATTTTGGGGGAGCAATTTAGAGGCTCAAGGAGTAGTCAGCGGGGCTCCAAGCGTCAGCGAGGGGTTTTCGACGGTCAATTCCTTTCCTTTATTGCTCTTTATTATGCTTTCCTTTGTAATTATTGTGGATATTTTAGCCATGTGTAGCTAAAACCCCAAATTGGGGTCTTGAAATGAAATGATAGTTCAAATATTGTTATAATTTCTTGTCTCTTGCCCATGTCCTAATTATTTGTATGGATGTGCTTAATGCCTTACTCAATCTGGCCAATTGTGTAATGATTCGATTCTTAATGGAAACTCGACGGAGAGAAATTAGGATAGATCATAATCCCTGCAACTAGTTTAATTGCCCGTTGTGACACCGGGATTAGTTGATTAAACTTAGATTCCTAAAATGAATCAGAGCGTAATAATTAATGATTTTTAATGGCGCTAAGGACACTTAGGTTGTTAAAATGAATTAATTACAATTAGGGGAAACCGACAGGAGAACCTATGTGATTAACGGAGATTCTAGGATTATAATTAGTTGGGCAATGAGATAGGATAATTATAGCAACTATTTAGCTAATCATCGATTTTCAAGACCCCTCTTCCCATTTAAAGAAAACTCTTTCTCCACATTTTATTTTCGATTGATCAATTTATTTTAGTTAACTGTCTTGAATTTAAACTCTTTTTATTGCATGAAGTGGTCCCTAAATATTATTTCGCCTACGTATTTTTAGTGCTCAAGAGATTTTAATTTTTTGCTTAAATTTCGCTTCGCCTCCCTGTGGATTCGATACTCGGTATTACTACCGTTTTATATTACTTGTCACGACCCGTGCGCTTGCGGATAATCGTATATACCAACAATGATGCGCTGTGGGCATACCGGACAACATTTAAAACTCCTTTGGGAATGTCTCCATACAAGTTGGTTTTTGGAAAAGTTTGCCATTTGCCTTTAGAATTGGAGTACAAAGCTTTTTGGGCAATTAAAAAGCTTAATTTTGACCACAAGGCAACAGGAGAATTGAGGAAGCTTCTGCTTTTGGAGATGGAAGAATTTAGGCACTCATCTTATGAAAATGCCAAGCTGTATAAAGAGAAAACAACAAAATGGCATGATAAAAAATTGATGCCTAAACAGTTCGAGAGGGGGCAACGGGTATTACTGTTTAATTCTCGGCTGAAATTATTTCCCGGGAAACTTAAGTCGAGATGGTCCGGGCCTTTCACTATCATTGATGTTTTTGACCATGGAGCGGTGTTGCTGAAAGATGAAACAAATGGAAGACAATTCAAGGTTAACGTGCAAAGGCTTAAACACTATTGGGGTGAAGAATTCCAGAGGTGTTTTGCTTCTTGCAAGTTGCTGGAAATTTAGAAAAATTGAAGAAGATGGTGGGACATTGAGCTTCATGTGGCGGTAGCAAATTTGGTCCCTGGATTGGTAAAGTAGTGTTTACTTTCAATTTATTTTTTAGTTTCTAATTGTTGGTTTTAGTTAATGGTTAGTCTTTGTTTTGCTGATTTTAGATGCATTTAATTTTCATTGCTTGATTTTTTCTTTGGCTATTTTGGTGATTTCGGCCCCTCCCCTTTTGTTGCTTGATGTGCAATTTATTTGCTTACCGCAAGTGTACGGGTCAAGTAATAATATACTGAATGTGAAATTTGAATGTCGTCCTCTGGATTGGTGTCTAGTCAAATTTTAATTACCGAAAATACTTTTGTCCAATTTTATTTAGGGAACCGAATTGAGTGAGAATTTAATTGAATCAAACACAAAGTAATGCAAAATATGAAAATCCAATGGAATTAATGGTCTTAGGGAATTGATTTCACCAATTGGGATTATGGATTAATTATCGGATTTACACATGCCATGATTCATAAATCTTTGTAAACTAAAATCACACATATCTCTCTCGAGCATACATGATTCTCGCATATATAATTGAACCCGATATCCCTATCTAAATCCAATGAACATATAAGGCAATAAGGATACCCTTTTTAACAATTTCTAGAATTAACCATAATCTCCCGATTTCTAGCTAAATCCTAGTTATGCATATTGATTTCTAATTTAAATCCTCTCTCCCGAGTTAGATTCGAGCATAAACATCAATCAATTTATGGCCGATAAATTGAAAGCATTAAGGACACAAATATGCATAAATGGCATCAATAGCATAAAAACCGTAAATCAATCCGTAACGTGCTAAACGGCTACATCAATCCCTAAGAGTTAAAGCCTAGCTACTCATACAACACGTTACGATATAGAAATAGTCTAAAACAGCCATAAACACTAACTAAGTTGAGGGAAAGAAGAAGTAAACTCAATGTAGGCCGAAACCAAACGTCCCCGTCACGATCCCCACGAACAATGGGTTGATTTCCGCCTTGCTCCCTTTGCTTCAGCCCCAAAATCCTCTGTTTTGCTCTGCTTACGGCTCCCAAAACGTTCCAAAAAGAAGCTCCCTTTCAGACCTAGCCGCAACTAATATATAATCTGTTTTTTTCATTGTAGCGTCGAGAAGCTGTCAAGACAGCGTCTCGACGCTGCCTCTAAAACGCGCATATTCAGAAAAGGAAAGGCAGCGTCGAGATGCTCAATGAGCAGAGTCTCGACTCTGGTCTGCATTTGACCCCAATTTGACTTTTTCTTCGTTGATTCTCTTCGGTTCTTTTGTATCTTTTTACGTCTCGAACACCCGATTGACTCCAATATCACGTTTTAGCTCCAATCAACAATTTCCTACCAAATAATCATTAAAGCACAATAAAATGACCAATAAATCATAAAAGACTAGCTAAATTAATTAGGGAAAACTAGCTAACTATGCTTGCTATCAAACACCCCCAAACTTATGCTTTTGCTAGTCCTCGAGCAAACTAAAAATCAAGCATACAATGGAAGAATGAATGCAACAAACATGACTCAATCCTCAAGGCTCAAAGGTCAATAGCCAAGTGTTGGGTTCCTAGAGTGAGTAAAAATATAGTATAAAATACTCTAGAATTCCTGTGCAAGTATACACAGTCTGCAGCAAGTAATATTATCAATCCAAGGTCTGAATGAGCTTCCACTTTATCTATTTTGTGTAACTTCCTAATGGTTTCAAAGATAATAAAAATGTTGGGTTTTATAAGAATTATGCTGGAACAAAATAAATGACAGAACAACGAGTAAACAAATAGATAGATAGATTAAAGACAGGCGCTGGTTAGGCTTTAGTGATTTTTCTAAGATATGCTCTAGCAATATTATTGATCATGCATTTCTCGCAGTATTATTAGCGGATTCCTCCCAGAACTCCGGATCTTTTGGGATATGTTTCAAACCCAATGAAGAGCGACCGATCAAGCACTAGGCAACTGGCTATCCCTAGCTCAGTCACTGGCGTTCACCAATACACAATGATCGTAGTGTGGATAATTGCCACACACTCTCTAAATCATCCCTGAAACTAGAGAGAGCTATCCATACCGGCTGGCCAGGCGGGCATAAAATAAGAATAAGCACAACAATTAACCAAAATGCGATAGTCAATATATTACTAGAGATGAAGCACAGTAATCACATTATTCCTAACCAACACCCTAAGCTACTTAGTTCATAATAGGCATAGGAATACGAATTACAATCTGAGTATCCATGTCCATAACCACAAGTTGATAAAGAAAATAAACTCCCTAATTAGCTTGCGGATGATGGTGTTCTTGATAATCTTCAATCTCCCTATACTATTCGGCTTCCAAGAGAAAAAACATGGAATGACTTTGACTTTGACGGCTACTTCCTTTTATAGAAGGATGGGAGGCTTGAATTAGGTCAACTAGGACACGCGTAAGGCTCTCCTTGATCCTTTATCACGAAAATAACTCAACAGAAGTCGGTTCATGAAGTTGGCTAACAAGCTGTGATGTGGCAGTTTTTGTTCCTAGTTTTGCTGCAGCATAGAATTTGCTCCCTCCAGTCGCTCAGCAGCATAATCTGCACAAAATAATTTCCAATGCTTCCATTCTTCCAAATGGGTTAAATCATGTAATATCTCTCTAAAACCAACCCTATTAAGCATTAAAGACACACAAATCCTTATATAAATGAGGCATAAATAACTACCTTTTGGGCAGTTATCACCAAGCAAGCAAGAGACATGCACATAAGGACCAATGAGGGAGACAAATTAAAATTTTTCCAAAATTAACTTGCATTAGCGAGATCTAACTCAACGAGATCAGACTCTACTAGCCCGGGATTGGATTATTAAACTCTCAACTCATCTTCCCTCTACACTGGCACTAAGGTTTCACTAATGAGTTAATGGAACAAATTAGTTTGTTTTCCTCCATACTTAGGTGCTTCTAAATTACAATTAAATTTAAGCATGTATATGTGGCACTAGCTTTCACACACCCATTGCAGGGACCCTTAACCTGAGTTTTCTCTGATTGGCCTAATTGATCACAACAGGGGTAGCTCTTTTTGCCTAAATCTTTATTAACCATTGCATAATGTGCACAAGCCATGGCATAAAATTTTCTTTTCTTACAAAAGTATCAACAAGAATGATTTTTCTTTCATGATCATGATAAGCATATATTTTTATCTTTCCTCCTAAGCAAGATCAAACATGCAAATTTGCAAAAAAATTAACTCTTTAGCTCTACCCTACACCTATCGAGGTGACAACAAGCATATGAACCCAATAATTCGCTCCTAAGCATTCAAATCCAAGTCTCGTCAAGACAAATACTCTACTCATGCAAGCCATCTCCTAGAAAAATTTTAAAAAGTCTCCCTTTTTGGGCACTCATGCTTACAACTCATCGCTAGCTTGAAAATTGACAAGAAAGCGTATCTTAGGACATCATAGTCATGCAAAAATAGTATCCAGAAAACAACCATATGCTTAATTCAAAGAAAGCTCAAAACTATAGCCCGAACTCAGATGCTCAAGGGCTCCACAAACATGCTAGTCCACCCCCAAACTTAAAACATGCATTGTCCTCAATGTATACAGAAAATAAGGCATAATCAAGCTTGAGAACAATAAAAGAATGAAAGGAGTGAACGATACTGCCCTGGAATGATGATGACTTCTTGACTGAAAGCTTGAAAGCTTGAAAGCAAATGAGAGACTGAAACCAAGACCTACAAAACAAACACAAACAAAAAATAAAACTCAAAAAGAAAAACACAACTAAACTTACTTGGGTTGCCTCCCATAAGCGCTTGTTTAACGTCATTAGCTCGACGTGTTGACCGAATAGGCATCAAGGTGGTCTTATGTCAGATGCCCCATCACTGGTGCTCTTCCTAGCACCTCTCCTATAGCCCACCAACATGGTTCCTGATGTGTTCTTAGGGTCCTCAAAAGCTTTCAGAGTCTCCTTCTCCTGCTGAACTCTGATGATCAGCTCCATGCGCTCAATATCAATTATAACTCTCCCTGTAGCAAGGAAGGGTCTCCCTAATATGATAGGCATGGAAGGATTCTCTTTAATATCTAGCACAAAGAAATCAATAGGAAGAAAAAATCTACCTACTTTGATCAGCACATTTTCCACAATTCCATAAGCACTAACCACATACTGGTCAGCCAACTGGAGTCTAACAGCAGTAGATTTTATTTCTCCTATGTTAAGCTTTTTACACAATGATAGAGGAATTATATTTATGCTAGCCCCTAGATCACATAGTGCTCTACATGAAAAAGTACCAAAATTATAAGGAATAATAAAACTCCCTAGGTCAGACAATTTTTCTAGTACTCTCTGTTGGACACGAGCACTGCACGTCGATGCAAGATATACTGTCTCCAACTGCTTTTCCTTTTTCTTCTTGGTGAGCCATTCCTTCATGAATTTTCTATAGTGAGGCATCTGCTCCAAGGCATCTGAAAAAGGAATATTAACATGCAAACCCATAAAAGCACCTAAAAACTTGTCAAACTTAACCTTAGAATTTTTCCTTTTCTTTGATTTAGGAACTAAAACAGTAGGAGAAAGGATAGAAGGCTCAAGATTAATCTTTTCAGCTTCGTTTGAGGTGGTGCCTTCTTCAGCTTCTCCAGTGAGTTCCTCTGGTTCAGTAGTCTCCTCTTCCTTGACTACTTGAGTCTCCTCCTCGTGATGCACAGTGATGGCCTTGCAGTATTCCAATGAAGATTTCTCTTGCTCAGCTGGGGCTTTACCTTTGTTCATGGTGTTGACCACACTTACCAGTTGTCCCAGCTGAGTCTCTATGTTCTTAATGGCTGCAGAATGACCATTGACAGTGTTGTTTATGGCGATCACGACCTCCTCGAGCTTATTTGACCTGTTACTTGATTCTGCAATGAAAGCTCCAACAAGATCCTCTAAAGATTGTTTACTTTCTTGTTTAGGAGTGAAGCCAGGAGGATTCAACACATCATGATTTCTATTACTAGGGTGATAATGTGTAGGTGTAGAATTATTATTGTACCCCCTAGAGTTAAAATTAGAAACATATTGAACCTGCTTGAGATTCTCCTCATGAGTCTGGAATGCAAGAGCAGCTGCAGACTCAATCGATTGAGCACTCCCTGTACCTGAGAATTTTAAAAATGCATTAGCCAAGGAAGACATCTGGGCCTATAGTGCACTTACGTTGTCAATCTCGAACACTCAAGTTGCAATCTTTTTCGGTCCCGACCGCTCAGATGGCCACTGATAGTTGTTGGTGGCCATATCCTTTAACAAAGTCCTAGCACTCTCAACAGTTTTGGACAACAGAGTCTCACCTACAGCTGCATCAACGATAGTTTTTGTGCTAGGAGTTAAGCCATTATAAAATAATTGAACCTGAAGCCAGTCGGGGTAGCCATGCTGAGGGCACTTCCTTAGCAACTCTTTAAATCTCTCTCAAGCCTCGAACAACTGCTCATCGAATTGTTGCTGGAATGTCCCAATTTCGGTCCTCGGCTTGACCGTCTTAGCAAGAGGGAAGAACTTCTTTAGGAATGCCTGGACCAAAGCATCCCAAGTGGTAATGCTCCCAAGTGGAATAGATTGTAACCAGTCCCTCACTTTATCCTGCAAAGAGAAAGGAAATAAACGTAAGCGAATGGCATCTTCAGACACACCATTTAATTTTACCGTCCCACAGATGTCTAGGAAGGATTTCAGGTGAGAATTTGGATCCTCCATGGGTGATCCTCTGTAAGCACAATCTCGAGCCATTTGAATGAGACCCGTTTTCAGCTCAAAATTGTTAGCATTTATCGGGGCATAGACAATCCCCGACTGTTGCTCCTGAAAGACCGGCTGAAAATAGTCCCTGATAGGCTTAGGCTCCTCAAGATTGGGATTGGCCATTTGGATATTTTCTTGATTTTCCCTTCGAAGTCTATTGTATGTTCTTTCTATTTCTGGATCTAAAGGAACTAAGGCCAATTCCCTAACCCTTCGCGTGCACAATCTGACCTAACCTAAAAAGGAAAAAGACAAGAAAAGGAAAGAAAACAAATTAGGAAAGAAAACTAGAAAAGGAAATAAAAAAATCTAAAATAGGAAACTACAATCTACAAAAGGAAAAAGATAAACAAAAGAGGAATGCAAAGACAAATATGGTATAAACAAATAAGGAAACTAGCAAATAAGGAAAAAATTATACTAAAAAGGAAAAAAACTACTAAAAAGAGAAATTCCAACTATGGAAAAATTCAAACAAATATGGAAAAAAATATAAATATGGAAAAAATCTAAATATGGAAAAGAAAAACAATAAAGGAAAAATGCAATCTACCTAAAAACACAAAAATAAAAAAAAAAAAAAAAATACACCCTAAACTAAGACCGAACAATTTTTCTACGATATTAAAATTGACTAAATATGCCAATCCCCGGCAACGGCGCCAAAAACTTGATGTGCAATTTATTTGCTTACCGCAAGTGTACGGGTCAAGTAATAATATAGTGAATGTGAAATTCGAATGTCGTCCTCTTGATTGGTGTCTAGTCAAATTTTAATTACCGAAAATACTTTTGACCAATTTTATTTAGGGAACCGAATTGAGTGAGAATTTAATTGAATCAAACACAAAGTAATGCAAAAGATGAAAATCCAATGGAAACAATGGTCTTAGGGAATTGATTTCACCAATTTGGATTATTGATTAATTAACGGATTTACACATGCCATGATTCATAAATCTTGGTAAACTAAAATCACACATATCTCTCTCGAGCATATATGATTCTCCCATATATAATTGAACCCAATATCCCTATCTAAATCCAATGAACATACAAGGCAATAAGGATAACCTTTTTAACAATTTCTAGAATTAACCATAATCTCCCGATTTCTAGCTAAATCCTAGTTATGCATATTGATTTCTAATTTAAATCCTCTCTCCCGAGTTAGATTCGAGCATAAACATCAATCAATTTATGGCCGGTAAATTGAAAGCATTAAGGACACAAATATGCAGAAATGACATCAATAGCATAAAAACCGTAAATCAATCCATAATGTGCCCAACGGCTACATCAATCCCTAAGAGTTAAAGCCTAGCTACTCATACAACACGTTACGATATAGCAATAGTCTAAAACAGCCATAAACACTAACCAAGTTGAGGGAAAGAAGAAGTAAACTCAATGTAGGCCGAAACCGAACGTCCCCGTCACGATCCCCACGAACAATGGGTTGATTTCCGCCTTGCTCCCTTTGCTTCAGCCCCAAAATCCTCTGTTTTGCTTTGTTTACGGCTCCCAAAACGTTCCAAAAAGAAGTTCCCTTTGAGACCTAGCCGCAACTAATATATAATCTGTTTTTTTCCTCGTAGCATCGAGACGTTGTCAAGACAGCGTCTCGATGCTGCCTCTAAAATGCGCGTATTCAGAAAAGGAAAGGCAGCGTCGAGACGCTCAAGGAGCAGAGTCTCGACGCTAGTCTGCATTTGACCCCAATTTGACTTTTTCTTCGTTGATTCTCTTCGGTTCTTTTGTATCTTTTCACGTCCCGAACACCCGATTGACTCCAATATCACGTTTTAGCTCCAACCAACAATTTCCTACCAAATAAACATTAAAGCACAATAAAATGGCCAATAAATCATAAAAGACTAGCTAAATTAATTAGGGAAAACTAGCTAGCTATGCTCGCTTTCATTGCTAATTTTTTTTTTAGTTGTTTTTGTATAAGTCAATATTATTAGGTGGAGTTCTCATGCATGTGATGGAGCAAAAGAATCTTGTGCAAGCTTTCTTGGATAATGGGTTCTCGGTTAGGGAAGGATTCTTCCAATTTGTGATGGGATGTTGGATTGATTTTTGAAAAGAAAACCTCTTGGGAAGAAAAAGGAGTCAGCCTTTGCGTGGCTCAAGAGAGAAATTGAATAGACTTTGCATGGGTGAAGATGAAAAGAAAGTTAAGAGTAATTGGAGACTGGACAAGTGTAGATCATGCTACAGTTGGTGGCATTGAAGGCACTTGTATTCTCTTTATAAAAAAAACGCCCATGAAGAGAAAGAGCCTAAGCTCTCGGTTTTGCCTTCATCCTTTGTCGTCTGTTCAAGTTCCTCTTCATCCCCATTTCTCTTTCAATTTCAGCTTGGTGCATTTTTTTAAAAAAAAAAATATGGGTCCAAGATCAATTGCTCGACAAATCTTCAAGCCGAGAGCAGCATGGGAAGGCGGTTCATCTGTCCAAAACAAGGGCAAGCAGCCCATGCTCGAGGATCTTAGCGTTCTACATCTCGTGTCTCTGCCGCAAAGGAGAAGCCAAAAGAACAAAGGGAAAGCTCCAGTTGAGGTCGAGAATGAAAGCCCAAGGAAATTTGTGAGGAATGTAGCAGCCGCGCGTTTTGAGGAGATTAAAAACAGAGATGTGATGCTTTAAAAAGGATTTGATGCGAATTTAGACAGCTTGCCGCATATGTTGGCGGTGACAATTACCAACCAAAACTGGCAAAAGCTAGTCATCATCCCGAGCCAGCCGTACCCAATATCGTCAGGGAGTTTTACGCCAACTTCCAAGACAACGGAGTGGGGAAGACAAAGGTCTAAGGGAAGCTTGTGGTGTGGAGTCAAACTATTATCAATGAATTTTTTGGCGTACCCAACTTTCCATTCGCCATTTTTAACTCAATGGTGATAGCTCCCTCAGACGATCAGCTTAAGGCCACGTTGCAATACTGTGCTTTAGAAGGTGCTAGTTGGAAGATGGGTAAAAATGGTAATCGCTCCTTGCTGTCCGCCTATGTTACTCTAGAACAAATGTATGGCTTTGGTTTGTGAGAAATCGTCTCCTCCCCACCACGCATGACACAACAGTTTCAAAGGAAAGGATGCTTCTAGTCTTCTCTATCATGAGCCAAATAAGTATTGACGTGGGAAGATTAATAGCTAAAGAGATCGCTTCATGTGCCTGGAAGAAATCGGGTAAGCTATTCTTTCCAAACCTCATCACGGCTTTGTGTCTTAAGGCCGGTGTGCAACTAGAGGAAGAAGATGACTTCTCAATAGACAAGGGCATTATTGATTCGACGACCATTAAGTGTTTGATGGGAGATGGCAAATGAAGAAAGGCTGCAACAGTAGTTAGTGGAATCGAAGAAATTTTAAAGCAACAAAGAGACTTATTGCACCAAGTGCAATACCAAGGTGTCCAGAAATGTGTATATTGGGAATACGCATCCAAAAGAGACGAGATGGTAGAAAGAGATTTCAATTCCGACCTAGAGGAAGTTCTACCGCCTTTCCCTACATTTCCTCACTGCGTGCTGAACCCTTGGTGCCCACCCTCCTCGAATGAAAAAGATGTTGATGAAGATTGAAAAAAAAAAGGGAGGTTGTTGTCTCTTGTTGTGTCTTTGGTTGTTGATGTTTTAGTTGCTTGGCTTGTGTTAGTTTAAATCTATTGCTTGGAAGTTGTTTTTTTTTTTTTTTTTTTTGATGTGTTGTGAAGTTGTTAAGTAAAAGAAAAAAAAAAGAAAGAATGAAGGAAGAGAAAGAAAATATGTTTGTGTTTGTATTCTGCTGCTTGATTTTCAATGAAATTTCTTCTGTGTGTTTGTGTAATCTTCTCCTTGAAATAGTGTTGAATATGGCTGTTGTGCTGGTTGCAAAAGCTTGAATGCTTGATGTTTTTAAATTTTCAGCCTACGATAGATGTATATAGTGGATGCCCATAAAGAAATTTTGTTGAAATTGTGCTCTATAGAATGGATAGTGGGCCAATTTTAGAATGTCAGTAGCTAGCTTGTCATGAAGTTATTTGGGCCTCATGTGTATTTTAGTTATAAGCATTGCACGATTCATTTTTTTTCAAAGGCCCAAATTGGCCTAAATAGAGAGCCTTTTGTTATCGTGCAGCTGTGCTTTTGTCTGACTTCCCTTTAATAAATGTTGCAGCAGTTGACTACTTGGTTAAGCCAAAAACTTTGTTTTTATTTGGAAATAGTATGATGTCTTTTGATCTCAAGCTTCTTAGCCTCTTGCTTAGTTTGATTATCTTGTTGAGTTGTAATTCCTTAGGCTGATTAGAAGCTTCCTAATTTTCTTTCTTTCGCTTAGCTCAAAATTTAGGAAAGCGTGTACCTAATTCTTTGCCCAAGGTTATAATCTCCATAAGTTATAGGCCTTAGCTTCTCTCTCAAAAGAAATAAGTTTGGGGGTTCTTACCTTACTTTCTCATTCATTGGGGACAATGAATAGTTTAAGTTTGGGGGTGAGGTGCCCTTTTGAAAAAAAAAATTAGAAAAAGCATCTTAGAAGCATTCCTCTTTGTCCTAGTGTTGTCTAAGATGTACTCCTCTCCCTTTGTGGAATATATTCTTTTCTTGAGCTTACCCCATCAATCCAACAGATACTGAACACCCTAGAAGGGAAGGTAAGGAGCAGGTACAGGCAGTAAGTCTAAGGAGTGGTAAGCCACTAGAAGAGAGAAAAGAGCCTAGTAAAAACCAGGATGTAGAAAAGAATAGTGATAAAAATGTTGTTGTTGAGAAAGAGTTGGAGTCTGGTAAGAGTGATGGAGGCAGCAATAATGATGCTGAAGCATCTGGTTATGTTCCAGATGTGGAACCACCTTATGTGTCGCCCCCACCTTATGTACCACCTCTACCTTTTCCACAAAGGCAGAAACCTAAGAATCAGGATGGACAATTTAAGAAATTTTTAGAGATTCTTAAGCAATTGCATATAAATATCCCTTTAATAGAAGCTATAGAGCAAATGTCAAATTATGCTAAATTTCTTAAGGATATTTTGACTAAAAAGAAGAGATTAGGAGAATTTGAAACTGTATCTCTTACTGAGGAATGTAGTGTTATTCTTAAGAATGGGCTACCAACCAAGACTAAGGATCCAAGATCATTTACTATTCTTGTTTCAATAGCTGGAAAAGAGTTGGGTAGAGCACTTTGTGACTTAGCTGCGAGCATTAACCTTATGCCTCTTTCGGTCTATCAAAAGCTAGGTATTAGTGAAGCTAGGCCTACCACAGTCACACTCCAACTAGCTGATAGGTTTATCACATATCCAGAGGGTATAATTGAGGATGTCTTAGTGAAAGTAGATAAATTCATATTTCCTGTTGATTTTATTATCTTAGATTATGAGGCAAATAAAGATGTCCTAATTATTCTTAGTCATCCATTTTTAGCTACTGGCAGGGCATTGATAGATGTTCAAAAAGGGGAATTAACAATGAGGGTTTATAATGAGGAAGTGGAGTTTAATGTGTTCAAAGCCATGAAGTATCCAGATGAAGTGGAAAATTGTTCTTTCATTAGGATTTTGGAGAACACAATTGTTGAGACAGCAATGGAGGATTTGAGAAACAAACATTTGGAAGATCATGAAGAGATTAGTGTAGAGGATTTAGAGGTTTGTTCTTTAGAAAGAAAAATTTAAAAAGAAGTTTCTAGGTGTGAGGATGTTTTTGAATCTTTAGATTAGGATGAAAGGAATGTTCCTCCTATTAAGTCATCCCTGATTGAGGCACCCACTTTAGATTTGAAGCCCTTGTCAGACTATCTAAAGTATGTGTATCTTGGGGAGGGTGAGACGTTGCCCATTATTGTTGCATCAAATTTAATGTTGGAGGATGAAAAGACTTTAATAAAGTTGCTGCAGCAATATCGCAAAGCAATAGGTTGGACATTGGCTAACATTCAGGGAATTAGTCTGTCTTTCTGTATGCACAAAATCACTCTAGAGGAGGGATCCTTTAGGAGTATTGATCAACAGAGAAGGCTTAACCATGCAATGAAAGAAGTTGTTAAAAAGGAGGTGATTAAATGGTTTGATGTTGGGATTGTTTATCCAATTGCAGATAGCAATTGGGTAAGCCCTGTCCAATGTGTTCCTAAGAAGGGAGGTGTTACGGTAGTGACTAATAAAGACAATAAGTTGATCCCCACTATGACAGTAACTGGCTAGAGGGTTTGTATGGATTACAGGAGGCTCAACAAAGCCACCCGTAAGGACCATTTCCCTCTACCATTTATGGGACCTTTGCCTTTAGGCGAATGCCTTTTGGCCTTTGAAATGCTCCAGCAACATTTCAGCGGTGTATGTTGGCAATTTTTTCTGATATGATTGAGTCCACTGCTGATGTATTTATGGACGATTTTTTAGTTTTTGGAGGGTCTTTTCAGCATTGTTTGAATAATTTAGGTAAGGTGTTAAAGAGATGTGAGGATACCCATCAAGTTCTTAATTGGGAGAAATGTCACTTCATGGTGAAGGAGGGCATAGTGTTAGGTCATAAAATTTCAAGGAAAGGTCTAGAAGTTGATCGAGCAAAAATAGAGGTTATTGAAAAATTAGAACCACCGAATTCAGTTAAAGGGATTCAGAGCTTTGTAGGTCATGCTGGATTTTACAGAAGGTTCATAAAGGATTTTTCCAAAATTAGTAAACCTCTTTGTCACTTATTGTGTGTTGATAGTGTTTTTTACTTTAATGCAGATTGTAGGAAGGCTTTTGAGACTTTAAAGGCTGCTTTAATCTCAGTCCCTATTCTTTGTGCACCTAACTGGAGTTTTCCATTTGAGGTAATGTGCTATGCGAGTGATGTTGCAGTAGTGCAATGTTAGGGCAAAAGTAGGGAAAATTTATCCATCCTATTTATTATGGAAGCAGAGTTTTGAATGAGGCACAAATCAACTATACAACTACAGAAAAGGAGTTGTTAGCGGTTGTGTTTGCCTTTGAGAAATTCCGCCCATATTTAGTTGTTTCCAAAGTCACGGTTTTCACAGATGATCATGCAGCAATAAGGTACTTAATGTCTAAAAAAGATACAAAGCCTAGATTGATTCGTTGGGTTTTATTATTGCAGGAATTCGACTTAGATATAAAGGACAAGAAGGGATTAGAGAATGTTATTGCAGATCATTTGTCTCGTCTTGATTCAACATCATTTTTGCTAGAGCAATCTGTCATTTCAAATTCATTTCCAGATGAACAGCTTTTTGTTTTTGAGATAAACGTTGTGAATAATACTCCTTAGTATGCTGATATAGCCAACTTTTTGGTAAAAGGAGTCACTCCTATTGATATGGATTGGAGGCATGTGCAAAGGTTTAAGCATGATGCAAAATTATTTCATTGGGATGAGCCATTTATGTACAAGCAATGCTCTGATGGTATTATTCGAAGATGTGTTTTAGGTGATGAAGCAAAGGAAATCTTAGAGCAATGTCACTCTTCGTCGTATGGAGGTCATTTCAGCGGTCAGAGGACAACTATGAGGATTTTGCAATGTGGATTCTTCTAGCCTTCCTTATTTAAGGATGCTCATTGGTTCTACAAGCAATGTGATGCTTGCCAAAGGAGAGGAAATTTAGGACCTAGAGATGAAATGCCTTCTACTTATGTTTTGGAATTAGAATTATTTGACGTATGGGGTATTGATTTTATGGGGCCATTTCTCCCTTCTAACGGTAATGTTTTTATCTTATTGGCAGTTGATTACGTGTCCAAATGGGTGGAGGTCATTGAATGCCATCAGAATGATGCTAAAACGATATCAAGGTTTCTCCAATCGCACATCTTTGCGCAGTTTGGGACACCTAGAGCTCTTGTGAGCAATGAGGGTACACACTTTGTGAATAATGTTTTAACTAAGCTTTTAGCTAAGTATGGAATTAAGCATAGGATTGCTACCCCTTATCACCCACAAGCAAATGGTCAAGTTGTAGTTAGTAATAGAAAAATTAAATCTATTTTAGAGAAAGTAGTCCATCCATCTAGGAAAGATTGGTCTTTTCGGTTAGATGAGGTTCTTTGGGCTTATAGGACAACCTATAAGACTCCTCTAGGTATGTCTCCCTATAGGTTAGTATATGGAAAGACTTGCCATTTACCGTTAGAGCTTGAGCATAAAACGTTTTGGGCTTTGAAGAAATTGAATTTTGATTTGAGTCGTGCAGGGGCAATAAGAATGCTGCAGCTTAATGAGTTATAGGAATTTCGTCAATTTTCTTATGAAAATGCGAAGATGTATAAAGAGAAGACTAAGCGGTGGCATGACAAGAAAATAAAGCCTAAAGAATTTTTTAAGGGTCAGAGAGTCTTGTTATACAACTCTAGATTGAAATTGTTTCTTGAAAAATTAAAATTTAAATGGTCTGGGTCATTTGTTGTGATTGAAATTTTTCCTCATGGGGGAATTACTTTGAGAGATGAAAAAGATGGGCGAGTGTTCAAAGTTAATGGACATCGAGTGAAGCATTATTGGGGAGAGGAATTTCGTTTGAAATATCCATCCCTAAAATTGGTTGATGACTGAGCGAGCGAGAGTTTTGCGGGAGTAGTTCATATTGCAATATTTTTATCTCCCAGTGTTGTTGCGATTTTATTTTATCTTGTAGATTTTATTTGATTATGATTTGAATTATTTTAAATTGGATTTTATTGATTTGAATTTTATCTGATTAAATTAAATTCGTTGGAATTTTTAATTTTCGTAGATTTTATTTTCAGTTTATTTATTTGTATTATCGCTGATTTAATTTATTTAATTTAATCGGATTAATTTAGTTTAGATTTAATTTCAGTTGGTATTATCGTTATTTAAATTTCTGTTTTAATTGAATTCCCATGTAAAAAGATTCTTCTAGAAGGAAATCTTTGTTGCTCAGTTTGTTTTCGCAGTTTTTTGGTTAGAGCAAACGTATCATCAGAATATTATGGATTTGGTTACGGAATTAAATATTTTACCGTTAGGATTTTAAATTTTCTGTGGGCAGGTAAAACGCGTGGCCATCTGGTGTTTCCATGTGTCGCGTAGGGGAGATCCAACGGTCTAGCCGTTGGACAGCACATCACGCATTTACCAGGCGATTAATTTTTACCATTTACGGAAATTAATTTTCCATGATTACATGCAAAATAAACGGTAATCTTATTTAATTGGGGCAAATCTTTTCGGTTAGGATCATTAGTGCTAGAGCCCTATTTAAGCAAACCCACGGTACGTTTCTTTTCACTTCATCTTCATCGTGCATTTATTCTCCACTTCCATTTTTCATTCGTTTTCTTCCGTTGTTGTGAGTGAAAAAATATTGTAAGTCTGAAATGGCCAAAACAAGAGGAAGGAGGGAAAGAGATACTGAGGAAGAAGAGGTGCGAGTTACACCCGAGGGACCAATGACTAGAATAAAGAGAATGAAAACACCAGAGGAGAGAGAGGCCAAAAGACGGAGAAGACAACAAAGAGCTGAAGCAACAGAGGTAGTGAGGAAAGTGATTGAGGATATCACTGAAGAAGTGGCTGGAGAAGAACAACGAAAAGAACCTGAAGGAGTAGCTGAGCAGCCGAAAGAACTAGAAGAAGGGAGAAATTCAAAGCAAGGTGATCAAAATGTCGAAACACAGTAGAAAGTTTAGGAAAAGCTAGCAGAAGATGTGTCAGAATAAAGAAACGGTCAAGGAACTCAAGAGCAGCAGGTTTAGGAAAAGATTGTGCCAGAACCATCGCGTCGCCGTCGCCGCAAGCAAAAGGCGGGACGTATCAAGGTGGTTAGGGTAGACACTCCAACTCCGTCGACGACGGAATCTGAGAAAGAAAATTATGACAAAGAAGAGCAAGAGAAAGAAGAGGCTGAGAAAAAGGCGGAAGAAGAGGCTCCGACGAAGCAACAAGAAGACAGGGGCAAAGGAGTTGCTGAAACAACGGTCGAAGCAAAGGAGGCTGAAGCTGAGGAGCCGAGAATGTCGTATGCGCACTTCATCAACGATCTTGCCAGAGCAAAATATCTGGAAATGTTGAAGAGGGACTTCTTGTTTGAAAGGGGATTTGGTGATGACTTGCCTCATTTCCTACATGCTGGGATTACAAACCACAGATAGGATCAGTTCTGTGCGAAACAAAAATCGGTTAACTCGAATATTGTCCGTGAATTCTACGCAAACATAGATTACGAGGAAGGTTTTCAAACCATAATCCGGGGGGTAGCTGTCGATTGGAGCCTAGGGGAGATAAATTCTCTATTCAATCTCCAGGATTTTCCACATGCCGGATTTAATGAGATGGTGGTGGCACCATCTAATGATCAATTGAATGTTGCGGTCGGAGAGGTTGGTATTGACGGGGCCCAGTGGAGGTTGTGAAAGACTGAGAAGCGCACATTTCAGGCAGCATATTTGAAGAGTGAGGCCAACACCTGGTTGGGCTTCATCAAATTGCATTTACTACCGACAACTCATGATTCGACAATATCTCGAGATAAAGTGCTTCTGGTGTTTTCCATTCTGAGATCCTTGAGTATAGATGTTGGTAAGATAATTTCTAATGAAATCTACAGTTGTTGGCGTAAGATGGTGGGAAAACTGTTCTTCCCAAACACGATTACCATGTTGTGTAGCAGGGCAGGAGTGCCCACAAGTCTGGAGGATCTTATTCTACTTGATAAGGGGATTATAGATACGCCCAATTTGGCTCAGCTTCAGCGCACGCAGGAGGCACGCCAAGGTGGGCTAGTGTGCGGCATCCACCAAATTTTAGAGCAACTAGTACTTTCGGCCAGTAGGCAGGAGTATGCTGAGAGGCAAGCTCAAACCTACTGGACCTATGCTAAGAGGAGGGATGCCACCCTAAGGAGGGCACTGCAGACAAATTTTTCAAAACCATATCAGGCCTTCCCAGTTTTCCCCGATGACTTGTTTAATCCATGGATCCTACCCCTGCCAGTCGAAAAGGATGAAGAAGAGGAGGATGATCAGGGTCAGGAGGATTGATAAAGAAAGAGAAGTTAGGCGAGCAAAATTCTTGTTCAAATATTTTTGTTGCTCGCGTATTCCTAACCCCAGTTTCTTTTTGTTATGTTTGCTTTTCTGTTTCTGTTTGTTTTTATTTTATGTTTCTAGGCCACAAAATTCTATGCTTAATGTAAATCTTTTTCTGTTTTTAATGAAATTTCTATATTATTTTCTGTTCTATAGCACGCTGAGAATTCCTAACTTAACCATTTTCTTCTGAATTTTTGAAGCTTGGACTAATTAGCTTAATTAGATCAAGGTGTTCTGATCTCCAGAAACCTTTTGCTTTAGCATTTCTTCTAGCCTAGTCAACGCTGCAGCAAGAAGATTCTGAGGTAGTATTGACTTATTTGATCCACCTTAAGCTTAATCTTAGTTTCACGCTTAGTTTAAAATTTAGATAGAAAAAATTAAGTTTGGGGGTATAATTATCATGTTGATTCATTGGGGACAATGGATAATTTAAGTTTGAGGGACTTTTTAGCTACTCCGCTTGTTTTGCTCGAGCACTCCTCTCCTTCATAATTATTTTTCTAGGTTGTTGAGTAACCATGGACATTTGTGACACCCACAGTTTGTCTTTGTGTCGAAAGATGACCTAGGAAATTTTTAAAAGAGGATGATAAAAATATTATTTGCTGAAAAGAGAAAAAAATTGTGAAAATTTTGCTGAGAAAATTCATAGAGCAAAAGTTTTGAAGGATGAATGATAATCTATCAATTTTTCTGTTTCTCAGGGCTTAGGTGAGCTTCATCGTAAAATGTCGCTATTCTGAGAAGCAATGGATAGAATAACTAAGGATTTTTTAGCTTAGCAATGAGTATTTAGCCTAATTGGTGATGAGTTTGAGGCAAGGGTATACTGCACCATAAAGTGGGTCATCTCATGCTTAAGAACTTATGACTGTAGGGCTGCTTTAAGTCTGAAAAACAGAAAAGTAAAACCCCTTAAAAATGTGTTTAAATATGTCTGATAATATGGTTAAGCTGTGGTAAGTTCTTAGGGTTGAGTTAAAGGTTGTGATTATCTGTTCAATGCTGAAAGAATTATTTTGCTACAGTAGTGCATGGTTTTGCAAAATGCTCAGGTAAAGGTTGAAGGTAGTGTTGGATTATCTGTTTTGATTAAGTTATGCTGTGACTAATGTTTTGAATTCCTAGGGGAAAGTTAGTTAGTATTGTTCAGGACGTGCAATAGTTCAAGTTTGGGGGTATGATAACTCTCCAAAAGGGAGTTATTTAGGCCTTATTTCTATAGTGATTTGTGTGTAATTTGTGTTGAATAGGGTTGCTTTTAGATGAATATTATATGTTTTAACCCATTTAGAAGAATGAATGCCTTTGAAGTTATTTTATGCAGAATATAATGTTGAGCGACTTGCGGGAGCAAAATCCGTGATCCAGCAAAGCAGGGAGCATAACTGCCACATAAGCCACACATAATCCATTTAATCTCGGATCTAGGAAGCTTGGAGAGCCCTCCACGGGTAAAATTTGACCTAATTAGGGTTTGACTCCACTCTATAAAAGGAAGGAGCCGTCTCAAGTAAAAAACATTCCAATTTTGGGAAAGGGAAGTCCTATTCCATTCGTGGAGGCTTACCTTCCATATTTGGAAGCCGAATAGAGGAGGAACGATTGGAGACCTCAAGAAGACCATCAACTACGGATCTATTCAAGGGAATTAACTGTTTCTTGTAATTTCTTGTAGTTATGGATGGACATACTCAGATTGTAGCGTGTGCTATTTTGTACTCCATGAACTAAATTTACTTAGGTGTTGGTCAGGAGTTATGTAATTGTCGTGCTTCATTCTCTATGCAATATATGTTGATTTGAGCATCTTGATTATTTGTTGTGTCTATTTTCATTTTGTGCCCGCCTGGCCAGCCGGTATGAATATCACCTCTTAGTTTTAGGGATGATTTGAGAGGTGTGTGGCAATTAATTGCATTAAACCATTATGTGTTGGTGCACGCCAGTGGCTGAGTTAGGGATAACCAGTCGCCTAATGCTTGATCGGTAGAACGTCATTGGAGTTGAAACACATTCCAAAAAATTTAGAGTTCTGAGAGGATCCTGCTGATAAGGCTGCAAGAGAATTGCCTAATCAATAATATTGCTAGAGCATCTTTTAAAACAATTACCGAAAACTTGACCAATGCCTGTTTCCTATCTGTCTGCTTTATCCATTTACTTTCTGTTCTGTCATTTCTTTTGCTTCAGAATTTTATCAAAACCTATCATTTTAACAATCTTGAAATCATTAAAAAGTTACATAAAATAGGTAAAGTGAGAGCTATTCAAAACCTCGTGGATATGATAAATTACACATCACTTGCTGCGGATTATGTATACTTGCACAGTATTCTAGAGCTTATTTTTATCTGATTTTGACCCCACTCTAGAAAGCAACATCTATGAATGTAAGATGATGTTAGTTTGGTGTCCCCAGCTATCTATTCGATCTTATCCCCAAAATGGTAGGCTTGTTGAGTCGGCGATGCTGGCCACTCTCACCCATGCAGATCAAAGGATAATCTCGCATAAACAGGAGTTCATAGATAGCTTAGAATTAAGAACGAGTTACCTAGGTCATCTATGAGAAATAGTCAGTTTCTTCAGTAAACGGCGTTATAAAGAGAAAGTGACTTAATTCCTGGTCAAGTCTTATGCAAACTCATTGCACAGGACGCCCCCACTCGCATGTCTCCACATGAACGATTTAGGATCTCATCGTTTGTACTTAATACAAAGTGGGTCACGTCCATAGTGTCCCCAGGATAAGGCACCCAACCGTATCCTTTTACTATAGACTATTTTGACTATAAACTTGAACTTGATCCTACGATATGTCCCTACATATAGTTCGAGTATTCATTTTATAGTCAGGGATCTTAGTTTATTGGATTTAGGTTAATCATTTGCAATTTACATATTCAATAACATCTTTTACTGAATAACCTCAATAACGTCTTTATTGAAAATATAATATGTTTAATGATTTACAAACTACGAGTTTATAGGACATTAAATCCAACACTAATTAAATGTCATATATTTAATTTCAGGCCTCCAATTAATTAACTCTATAATAAAATTTGAACTCCTTTAAATTCTCTTATATCCTATAAATTTAATATGAATCAAATTCATATTAATTTTTGAATTTCTTCAAATATTTATTTCTCTCATAATTTATCATAATGCATCACCATACATTATATTGTCATCCTTAGTAAATTGAACACTTTCAATTCACATTCATGCATCAAATTACTTTACGAGCTACCAGTGTGACCTAATGGACCTGCAGATCAGAAACTCCAACGATATAAGATTAATTGGTTAAACTCATTAACCAAATTAATCATTATTTGTTAACTATGGGTCCATTCCACTATAGACCCACAGTTGCACTCTTCTCACTGTAGACATATTTCTGTGTCCACAGATATAAACCAATAAGAATAAGTTAGTCCTTCACGAGTGTCCATAACACCAGATGGGCCAAATTACCATTTTACCCCTAGGTTACTTCTATGTCCTTAAGTACCAGTGCTCATCTAATGAACAACCTATTTGTGGTCTAACCACCAAACAAAAAACTCTTTCGTGCCAATGAGAGGGTAGGGCTCTTTATTCAAGACTCGGAGACACCACTTAAAGGAACTGATAAGGAAATAAGTGACCAACCAGCTCAATCAATTACTATGATGAAAAGTTGCATCCTTTCAAGCATAACAAAGACACATATTCAACCAAAAGACATAATGAATCTAAAAAAATCCATATTCATTCACATATTTAATGCATTATATATATTTTGAATTCATGAATTTGTATTTATGAAGGTTCATGAATGGCTTTGAAAGGTTAGGGGCTGAATTTAGACCACAGATGAAGGGTTGTGTCCTTTCATGGTGTCTTTTCAATTAGTATAAATAGGGATGTAATTTGTCATTTGAACACAAGTTGAATTTGAAGGAAAATTTTAGATTGAGTTTAGTCTCTCACAAGTTTTGATACTTTCTTTGTGTTCTTATGTTTAGAATGCATTCTTAGGACTTTCAATCTAGTTTGATCAATTAGATTGTGAAGAGTTCGAAATCTTGAAGTTAGGAACGAGTTCTCTTTTCTTCTTGATCTTTGATCGTTCTTCCAAGTAAAATATGTTTAACTTTCTTCGGGTTGTCTTATTGTTGCGTGTACTTGCAAGCGTACGGTTACCACAAGTAATATAAAACGGTAAAGTATCGAGTATCGAATTCCACAGGGAGGATCGTATTTAGACAAGATAATGAACTGAACAATAAAAATACTAGGATGGATTATTATTTAGGGACCTAAACATAATGAAGGATGCAATCAAAATTAAAGCAAAACAATGAATTTAATTTTTCAAGCAAAGAGGTAAAGAGGATGGTAGAGTCGATTGAGAGGTGGGGTCTTGAAATCCAGATTATAGCTCATTAGTTATTCTAATTATCCTATCTTGTATCCGACTAATTATAAACCTAGAATCTTTGTTTATTACATAGGTTCTCCTTTGGGTTTCCCTTAATTATAACTAACTCATTTTAATAATCTAAGTGTCCTTAACGCTATTAAACGACTTAATTAATGAGCCCTGATTCATTTTTGGTCCCTAAGCCTAACCAACTACTCTCGCTATCACTTCGAGCAGTTAAGCCTAGTTGAGTGGGTTATGACTTGACTTAGTTTCTCTCCGCCGAGTTTCCACTAAGTATCTAATCACTATAAAATTGGCTAGATTCTATAGAGCATTACGAGCACCCACAGAAATAATCAGTATAATGGACACAAAGATAGACAATCAAAATTACAATTAACTATAATCTTTCATTCAAGACCCGCAACCGGGATTTAGCTATACATGTGTATCAAAACTTCCCGTCTATACATACTAGAAAGCATAAATGAACAATTAAAGGAGTTTAGGAGATGAACCGTAGAGGGACCCCTTGCTTGTTCCTTGGATCCTCCTTGAAAGGACTAAAAGAATGAAATGGAGAATTGGTTGATGATCTAAATGAGTGAGTCCCGCCTTTTATATGCCTGAAAATGGGACAGCGTCGCGATGCCGCGATGTAAGCTTCTTGGGCGGCAAGTCATCCCAGCGTCGAGACGCTGGCCTTTGGCTGGCACTTTCCAACTTGTGTCTTGGGCTTAATCTTGGGATCTCCTCCATAATTTGGCCTAATTGTCTTCCATGATGGATCTTGGACTTCTCCCACTTGACCCATTTTGATCTCCATGGATTAAACTTCAATATTTGGGCTTCTTTTCTCCTCTTTTTTCTCCAATTTTCCATAAAATCTCCTAAGGACCAAAATTAATCAATTAAATGGATTTAAATAATAAAAACACAATAAAGCACATCAAAAGCTATTAAATTCAAGGCTAAAATAGCAACATTTATGCTTGCTATCACTTATCATCTTGTTAATGTGGTTATTCTTATTATTGTTCTGGGGGTTTGATAAGGATAAAAATATACCTATTTTACCCTTATATTTAGCTCATTATCTTGTGAAAGTTGCATGTTTTAGATCAAATGTACTAATCTCAAGCTCTAAAAGTGTTAAAGTTGATGAATTAGGGAACTGAGAGTCATGTATGTCAAATTATGCTTATTTGTGATTAAAAGGACCTATTTTGATGAGAATTTGACTTAATTTGATGTGCTGCAAAAAAACAGGGATATCTGGAAAAACCCATGTCACACCCCCTCCTGGACCACCTGCTAACTCAGTCCAGAAGATGGCGTGAAGCCAACGAACATCGTCCTCCTCTAACGATACCCGTTGACCCTCCTGTACCGTTGAACCTGATAAACATACTAATCTTAGATATAAAATATTCTACATGAAACACAACACAACAGAATCCCTGAAAACCTTTTATCATACACGAGGTGCAGCCCTGACATAACTCGGATGGAAAATAGCGTGATATAGATATCACAACCCAAAACATATTCAACTAGGGTTTATACAACCACGACCTCTAGAACTTACACAAACCATAAATTATCCAATCCTTACAAAAACATTTACAATATAGACAGACTCAATATACAACTCCACCCATGTACTGGAGCTTGATCTGGAACTTTCAGCAGACGTTGGCAGTGTATCCGGCACCGAGAGCTCGATCTCTACCTGAAAAGTGAAAAAACATTTGAAAGAATGAGCTACGAAGCCCAGTGAGTGACTAAATTTAAAATTGTACATTCGGAAAACAGAACACGTGATAAAACTGTAAACGCATAAAGCAGCTCAACCAAGGCGTTAAACATAAACGTGCAACGATAAAAGCTTTCTTAAAACATCACAGGTTCGTCATTAAAAATCTAGCAAGGCATATCAAGTACATCAAACGTTTTAACTAACATGACCGATCTACATTGTGTAGGGCACGCCCAATACAACCAACGTTTACTAGTCCTACGATGTAGTGGGGCCCGCCCAGTACTCCCATCGTCTTTGTCGTAGTGGGGCCCGCCCAGCACTCACGACAACATCATTGTCACGGAGTACACACAACGTCAACAACGGAATATAACCTGTGTGCACACGGAACCATACAGCCTCGGGCTCAATATTTCGGTCATGTAGTCAATAGAAATCTCAGAAAATCACATGAACACATTAGAACATGCCTGCTTATCGTTATCTTTCGTAAAACTCAAGCTTACTCAGCTTGCTCGTGGAAAAACCGAAAATCTTTAAATAATTCTTGCTAATACATGCTTGGCTTAAAAGGGTGTTGTTTCAACTATTTTTCAGAAACTCAATAATCACGTGCTCATTTATAAACCTCATTAGAAAATCTAAGCTCATAACTTAAGCTTGAAACCATTCATAAAAAACCATGTATCATTCATAGAAAAGCATGTAAAACATCTAAACATGAACAACCGTTGGAAACAAATTTTCGAAATTCGTTTTGTCACTCACTGTCTTAGCTAGTTCCCTGGTCTATAGACTCGACCTATTTCCTCTTGGCCTGTCAAACAACCAAAACCGAGCATTAGAACCATAGATAGCTTTGTCTTTCCATGCTCATGAATTTCTAAACAATTGAATTAAGAATCTCATTCACATTCTACTTTCCAGATTTTCCAGATTCTATACCCTAACTTCCAACACCCATAACTTCCTCAATACTTAACCAAAATTAATGTACTATACATCAAACTCTTCATTTTCGAACACTATACAACTTACCTGAAGAAAGGAAAACGAGATTCCCAACCGATTTGTCCAGAAATGCCCCGAACACAGACCACACATATTCGAGGTTCTCTACTACCCTTTATCTTTCTCCTAAAATTAACCCTACGTCAAATAATTTTGGGCTCACGAGTCCTTCATGAAAGTTGTAGGAAATTGAATAAGCTTTCCAACCATACAAAATAGAGCTTTTGATTCAACCTTTACACCCTAGAATGCTCGAAAAACCAGAGAAAACCAGAGATCCTCCTGCTTTGCTCGAAAATCCTGTGCTCTGTTTTCCATTCCAAAAACCATTAACTCTCATACGATTTAGCTCAAGCTTAATTCATGAAATTTGTTAGAAAATGAACTAAAGTTCAAGAAAATCAAACCTCACCTCTTAGTTCCTTTTGTGTAGCTCAAATCGAAATAAAAACCAGGAGTTAACAGGTTGAACTCAGATTCTGCCATGGCTGGCTTTGCATGAGCTTTTCCTATCTTCTTCAACCTCAAAATCACGAAAATATTCTTCTTCTTGTTCCCTCACTCTCTCCCTCAAGTGGTCGGTAACGTTGGATGCAAAATGATGAAGAAAATGATTGTTAGTGGGCTGAAGTAGTTGATTGTCGGTGGTGGAGTCTTCCCAAATCCACTACCCACCGAATGAGTTATTTCCCACTTCCTTTCTTTTATTATTTTTTTTTTCCTTTTTCCCTTTTCCTTTTCCTTTTCCTTTTCTTTTCTTTCCTTTTCTTCCTTATTTCCATTCTTTTCTTTCTTCTTTTAAATTAGAAAATCCCAACAACTTAATTTCTACCATGAAACCACAATAGATGACAAGAGTAAATGATCCAAGGAAAGTCTTGGGTTTACAACTTACCTCCCCCTTATGAAATTTCGTCCTCGAAATTTAGAAGTCTTAGGTGAAGAGAGTCGGGTAACTCCTCCTCATTTGATCTTCTGACTCCCAGGTTGCCTCCTCTACTCCATGATGTCTCCAAAGAACCTTCACGAGTGGGATCGTTTTGTTCCTCAAAACTTGCTCCTTTCTGTCAAGGATCTGAGCCGCTTCCTCTTTATAACTCAAGTCTTCCTTCAGCTCAATCGGTTGCACATGCAACACATGGGATGGATCTGGAATATATTTTCTCAACATGGACACATGAAAAACATCATGTATTCGAGCGAGTTCCGCTGGCAACTCAAGTCTATAGGCTGTTGGTCCAACTCGTTCTATTATCTGGTAAGGACTAATATATCTAGGACTAAGCTTACCTTTCCACCCAAAGCGAAGAACACCTCTCCACGGAAATAACTTTAAGAAAACTTGATATCCAACCTGGAATTCTAAGTCTCTTCGTCGCTTATCTGCATAGCTCTTCTGCCGATCTTGAGCTACTTTCAGATTCCTCTAATCAGTTTGATACTGTCCGACGTAACTTGTACCAACTCAGGACCAACTAGCTTTCGCTCTCCCACTTCGTTCCAGCACACAGGAGTCTTGCATGGTCTGCCATACAAAGCCTCGAATGGTGCCATGCCGATACTAGACTGGTAGCTGTTATTATAAGTGAACTCCATAAGTGATAAGTGGGTATCCCAACTTCCCTTAAACTGAAGGACACATGCTCTCAACATGTCCTCTAAGGTTTGGATGGTCCTCTCTTACTGACCATCTATCTGGGGATGGAAGCTGTACTGAACCTCAACTTTGTTCCCATAGCTTTCTGCACACTAGGTCAAAACTTAGAAGTAAACCTTGGATCCCTATCTGAAACTATGGACACTGGCACTCCATGCTGACTCACAATCTTGTCGACGTATAGCTTACCTAGCTGATCTAGTGTAGACGTCGCTTTAATCGGTATAAACCGTGTTGTCATGGTGAGTCTGTCCACTATTACCCACATACCATCATGTCCACTAGAAGTACGAGGTAATCCAAACAGAAAATCCATGGTAATATGCTCCCACTTCCACTCTGGCACTGGCAGTGGATTAAGGAGTCCTCCTGGCCTCTGTCTTACTTGTTTAACCTGTTGGCAGATCAAACATCTATCAACATATTCAGCTATCTCCTTCTTCATACCAGGCCACCAATAAGTTTTCTTCAGAGTTTTGTACATCTTGGTGCTTCCTGGATGCATAGCGTAAGCTGAACTTTGAACTTCCTCTAGTATAGCACCCTTAAGCTCATTAATACTCGGAACGCATAGTCTTCCCTGGTTAACTATGGCTCCGTCTGCTCTCAACTCAAATTCTGCCTCTGGGCCTTGCTTGGACCTTGCAAGCACTTTCTGTAAGTTATTATCCTCTGGCTGTCTTCTAACAATCTCTGCTTCTAGAGAAGACCTAACCTGAAATTGAGCTAAAAGACTTCCTGAGCTTTCTACAATCATAACCGCCATGAAACCTCTTAACTCACTTAGCAAGCTTGCTCGAATACCACACAAGGCAATCTTCGGAAGTCTCGAATTCCTACTTAACGCATCTGCTACTACGTTAGCCTTACCTGGATGATATTCTATGGTACAGTCATAGTCTTTGATCAGTTCTAGCCATCGCCTCTGCCTTAGATTCAGCTCTTTCTGATCAAAGATGTACTTCAAACTCTTATGATTGATAGCAAGCATAGCTAGCTATCTTTACTTATGTAATTTAGTTAGTCTTTTATGATTTTTGGGCCATTTTATTGTGCTTTAGTGTTTATTTTGTAGGAAATGGTTGATTGGAGCTGTAGCACAATATTAGAGTTAATCAGGTGCTCGGGGCGTGAAAAGATGCAAAGGAATGAAAAGAGTAAAAGTGGAAAAAAGTCAAATCTCGGTCAACAGCAGGCTAGCGTCGAGACGCTAGCTCTTGAGCGTCTCGACGCTCACATTCCATATCAGATTAGGCGCGTAAAGCTCACAGCGTCGAGACGCTATGATAGGAAGCGTCCCGACGCTACCGTTTTTCCTTATTCAGAACGCGCGTATAAGAGGCAGCGTCTCGACGCTAAGACGAAAAAACAGAATAAAAGCTTATTTGCGGCTAGGTTTGAAAAAATGTTCGATTTGGGGGAGCTTTTGGAGCCGTAAACAGGACAGAACAGAAGATTTGGAGGCTGAAAACAAAGGGAGAGACTTGGAAATCAACCCATTGTTCGTGGGGATCGTGACGGGGACGTCGGGACTCGGCCTACATTGAGTTTCCTTTTTCCTTTTTCTTCCTTTAGTTAGATTTATGGCTTTCATATGTTTAGTTGAGCTTGTATTTACATTCATGAGTAGCTAAACTTGTAGCTTAGGGATTGATGTAGTTGATTAAGTTTATGGATTGATTTATGGTTTAAGTTGTGCAATGTTATTGTGTTTGTAATCTTGATTTAATGCTTTCAATTAATTGGCCATTAGTTGGATGATTTAAGTTTCGAATCTAGCTTGGGAGAGGGGATTTGATCTAGACTTACTCAAGATTGCATGAATAAAGTTTACTTTCTAATTCTTGACGGTTTTAGATTATCTTTAGAATTGGTTAAAAGATCTCATTGCCTTGCATGTTAATAAACTTAGATAGGGATATCTAGTTGGTTAATTTGCTTGAGAATCAATTATACTCGGGAGAGGTAGTTGTGATTAAAGGGTCTTTGGCTCATAATTTCATTGTGCATAATATCTTATTCCTTAAAATCAATCCTAAACGAAATCGGCGAAATCAATTCCCTAAGTAGTTTTCCCAATTGAATTTCCATACTTTTTACTTGATTTGATTTGTTTTTATCATCACATATTCATCACTTTTTGATCCCTAAATAAAATTGGGCAAGATAATTCACAATACTTGATTTGCTTAAAAATCCAATCCAGAGGACGACATTCGAATTTACTATTCACTATATTATTACTTGACCTGTGCGCTTGCGGTAAGGAAAAGTTCACATCAAGTTTTTGGCGCCGTTGCCGGGGATTGGTACATTTAGTTAGATCGATATTGTGAAAAAATTGCTTGATCTTAATTTAGGGTGTGTTGTTACTTTTTTTTAGGTTGTTTGCTTTTTTTTTCCTTATTTGTTTTTCTTTCCATATTTGATTTTCTAGGTTAGTTTTTCTTTTAGTTGTGTAATCTTTTCCTTATCTGTTCTTGTTTTTCCTTTTTTAGATTAGTTTCCTTATTTGCATTTTGCCATATTTATTTTTGCATTCCATATTAGGTTGCTTTGTTTCCTTTTCAAGATTATATTTTCCATATTTAGATTAGTTGTTTCCTTTTATTTATTTCATTCCATAATTGTTTTCTTTCTTTTTTAGGGTAGTTTTGTTTGTTTATGCGTAGGGATAAAGATTTAATTTTAGCACCATTTGATCCCGAGATAGAAAGAACAATTCTTAGGCTTCGAAGGGAAAATAGAAATTATTCAAATGGCAGATCAAAATCCACCTGAGGAGCCTAGGCCTATTAGAGATTATTTTCAGCCTGTGTTTCAGGGACAGCAATCGGGAATTGTCTATGCCCCGATTAATGCCAACAACTTTGAACTGAAGACTGGTCTCATTCAGATGGCTCGAGACTGTGCATACAGAGGATCGCCCACCGAGGATCCAAATTCTCATCTTAAATCATTCTTGGATATTTGTGGGACGGTAAAGATTAATGGAGTGTCTGAGGATGCTATTCGCTTACGTTTATTTCCCTTTTCTTTGCAGGATAAAGCACGAGATTGGTTGCAGTCTATTACTCCTGGGAGCATCACCACCTGGGATGCTTTGGTCCAGGCCTTTTTAAAGAAATTTTTCCCTCCTGCAAAGACGGTCAAGCTGAGGACCGAGATTGGGACATTCCAACAACAATATGATGAGCAGCTGTTCGAAGCTTGGGAGCGATTCAAAGAGCTACTGAGGAAGTGTCCTCAGCATGGTTACCCCGATTGACTTCAGGTACAGTTGTTTTATAATGGTTTAACTCCCAGTACAAAAACGATTGTTGATGCAGCTGCAGGTGGGACTCTGTTGTCCAAGACCGTGGAAAACGCTCGCACACTTTTAGAGGATATGGCCACTAACAGCTATCAGTGGCCATCTGAGCGGTCTACACCTAAAAAGATTGCTGCTGGAGTGTTTGAGGTTGATAAAGTAAGTGCACTCCAGGCCCAGATGACCTCCCTTGCTAATGCTTTTATGAAATTTTCAGGTACAGGGAGTGCTCAATCAATTGAATCAGCTGCTGCTTTAGCATCTAGACCTCAGGAGGAGACTATTGAGCAGGTTGAGTATGTATCAAATTTTAATTCTAGGGGATATAATAATAGTTCTACACCTACACATTATCACCCTAACAATAGGAACCATGAAAATTTCTCTTATGCTAATACTAAGAATGTTCTTAATCCTCCTGGTTTTGCCCCTCAAACTCAAGATAATAAAAAGTTAGAAGATCTTGTTGGAGCTTTCATTGCAGAGTCTAGTAACAGGACAACCAAATTAGAGGAGGCAGTCATTGCCATCAACTCAACAGTGAATGGCCACAGTGCAGCTATAAAGAACATTGAGACTCAGCTGGGACAGTTGGTGAATGTTGTAAGCACCATGAATAAAGGTAAGGCCCCAGCTGAACAAGAGAAACCTCAGATAGAGTACTGTAAGGCAATCACTGTGCATCAGGAGGAATTTGAAGAGGAACCTGAATCTGAGGACTATGAAACACCTACAGGGGAAGCTGAGGAGGACACATCATCTGATGAGGCTAAAAAGCCTAACCTTGAGCCTCCTATTCCTTCTCCTACACTGTTGGTTCCCAAGGAAAGGAAAAAGAAAAAGAAGAAAAAGAACAATCAGGTTCAGTTTGATAAATTTATAAATGCTTTTATGAATCTGAATATTAATATTCCTTTTGCAGAGGCATTAGAGATGCCCCAATACAACAGGTTCATGAAGGAGTGGTTAGCAAAGAAGCGAAAAGAAAAGAAGGTTGACACTGTTTATCTTGCTTCCACATGCAGCACCAGAGTACAACAGAAAGTACCTGAAAAAGTAGCAGATCCAGGGAGTTTTTCTGTTCCTTGTAGTTTTGGTACTTATTCTTTCAGAGCATTATGTGATTTAGGTGCTAGCATTAATATCATTCCTCTATCGTTGTGTAAAAAGTTAGATATAGGTGAGATTAAGTCTACTCCTGTAAAGCTCCAATTGGCTGATCAATCTGTGGTGAGACCAGTTGGTATTGTAGAAAATGTGTTAATCAGAGTAGGTAGATTTTTCCTCCCTATTGACTTGTATGTTATGGACATGATAGAAAATCCTTCGATGTCTGTCATATTAGGACGACCATTCCTCGCTACTGGGCGAGTGATCATAGATATTGAGCGCAGGGAGCTCACTATTAGAGTCAAGAACGAAAAAGAAATCTTTAAAGCAGTTGAAGACTCTAAAGATGAAGTGCTTTTCAGGGGCTACAGGAAAGGTGCAAGAAAGAGCACCTCTGTTAGATTCACAGAACAAAAGCCTCCTTGAAGCACGTGCAACACGTCGAGCTAATGACGTTAAACAAGCGCTTATGGGAGGCAACCCAAGTAAGTTTAGTGTGTTTTCTATTTGTTTTTTATTTATTGTTTGTTTTTGTTTTGTAGGTCTTGTTTTCTTTTTCTCCTTTGCTTTCAAGCTTTCAAGATTCCAAACTCTCAAGCAAGAAGTCATCATCATTCCAGGCCAGTACTGTTCACTCCTGTCATTCTTTTATTGTTCTCATGCTTGTTTATGCCTTATTTTCTTTATACATTGAGGACAATGCATATTTTAAGTTTGGGGGTGGATTAGCATGTTTGTGGAGCCCTTGAGCATCTGAGTTCGGGCTATAGTTTTGAGCTTTCTTTGAATTATGCATATGGTTGTTTTCTGGATGTTACTTTTGCATGATTATGATGTCCTAGGATAGGCTTTCTTGTCAATTTTCAAGCTTGTGATGAGTTGTAAGCATAAGTGCCCAAAAAGGGAGACTTTTTAAAATTTTTCTAGGAGATGGCTTGCATGAGTAGAGTATTTGTCTTGGCTAGATTTGGATTTGAATGCTTAGGAGCGAATTATTAGGTTTATATGCTTGTTGTCACCTCGATAGGTGTAGGGAAGAGCTAAAAAGTTAATGTTTTGCAAATTAGCATGTTTGATCTTGCTTAGGAGGAAAGAAAAGAATATATGCTATTTATGCTCATAAAGAAAAATCATTCTTATAGTTACTGTTGAAGAAAAAAAAATATTATGCCATGGCCTGTGCACAGTTTGCAATGTTTAATAAAGTTTAGGCAAAAAGAGCTACCCCTGTTGTGATCAGTTAGGCCAACCAGAGAAAACTCAGGTTAAGGGTCCCTGCAATGGGTGTGTGAAAGCTAGTGCCACATATACATGCTTAATTTGATTGTTAATTAAAAGCACCTAAGTATGGAGGAAAACAAACTAATTTGTTCCATTGACTCATTAGTGAAGCCTTAGTGCCAGTGTAGAGGGAAGATGAGCTGAGAGTTTAATAATCCAATCCCAGGCTAGTAGAATCTGATCTTGTTGAGTTAGATCTCGCTTGTGCAAGTTAATTTTGGAAAAATTTTAATTTGTCACCCTCATTGGTCCTTGTGTGCATATCTCTTGCTTGCTTGGTTATTGACTTTTGAACCTTGAGGATTGAGTTATGATTGTTGCATCCATTCTTCCATTGTATGTCTGATTTAGAGTTTGCTCGAGGACTAGCAAAAGCTTAAGTTTGGGGGTATTTGATAGCGAGCATAGCTAGCTATCTTTACTTATGTAATTTAGTTAGTCTTTTATGATTTTTGGGCCATTTTATTGTGCTTTAATGTTTATTTTGTAAGAAATGGTTGATTGGAGCTATAGCGCAATATTAGAGTTAATCAGGTGCTCGGGGCGTGAAAAGATGCAAAGGAATGAAAAGAGTAAAAGTGGAAAAAAGTCAAATCTCGGTCAACAGCAGGCTAGCGTCGAGACGCTAGCTCTTGAGCGTCTCGACGCTCACATTCCATATCAGATTAGGCGCGTAAAGCTCACAGCGTCGAGACGCTATGATAGGAAGCGTCCCGACGCTACCGTTTTTCCTTATTCAGAACGCGCGTATAAGAGGCAGCGTCTCGACGCTAAGACGAAAAAACAGAATAAAAGCTTATTTGCGGCTAGGTTTGAAAAAATGTTCGATTTGGGGGAGCTTTTGGAGGCTGAAAACAAAGGGAGAGACTTGGAAATCAACCCATTGTGCGTGGGGATCGTGACGGGGACGTCGGGACTCGGCCTACATTGAGTTTCCTTTTCCCTTTTTCTTCCTTTATTTAGATTTATGGCTTTCATATGTTTAGTTGAGCTTGTATTTACATTCATGAGTAGCTAAACTTGTAGCTTAGGGATTGATGTAGTTGATTAAGTTTATGGATTGATTTATGGTTTAAGTTGTGCAATGTTATTGTGTTTGTAATCTTGATTTAATGCTTTCAATTAATTGGCCATTAGTTGGATGATTTAAGTTTCGAATCTAGCTCGGGAGAGGGGATTTGATCTAGACTTACTCAAGATTGCATGAATAAAGTTTACTTTCTAATTCTTGACGGTTTTAGATTATCTTTAGAATTGGTTAAAAGATCTCATTGCCTTGCATGTTAATAAACTTAGATAGGGATATCTAGTTGGTTAATTTGCTTGAGAATCAATTATACTCGGGAGAGGTAGTTGTGATTAAAGGGTCTTTGGCTCATAATTTCATTGTGCATAATATCTTATTCCTTAAAATCAATCCTAAACGAAATCGGCGAAATAAATTCCCTAAGTAGTTTTCCCAATTGAATTTCCATACTTTTTACTTGATTTGATTTGTTTTTATCATCACATATTCATCACTTTTTGATCCCTAAATAAAATTGGGCAAGATAATTCACAATACTTGATTTGCTTAAAAATCCAATCCAGAGGACGACATTCGAATTTACTATTCACTATATTATTACTTGACCTGTGCGCTTGCGGTAAGGAAAAGTTCACTTCAATGATCTGTGAAAATGTGGCACTTCTCACCAAATAAATAATGTCTACAGATCTTCAGTGCTAAAACAACTGCTGCTAGCTCAAGATCATGGGTAGGGTAATTACACTCATGCTTCTTCAACTGCCTTGAAGCATAAGCTATCACCTTTCCTTCCTGCATAAGCACACAACCTAATCCTTGCCTCGAAGCGGCACAATAGATCACATACTCCTTCCCTGTTACAGGGAGTGTTAGAATAGGTGTTGTCACCAATCTTTTTTTCAGCTCCTAGAAACTCTGTTCGCATTTATCCGACCACTCAAACTTAGCATTCTTCCTTGTCAAAGTTGTCAAGGGTAATGCTAACTGTGAGAAATCCTCAACAAAACGTCTGTAGTATCCGTCCAAGCATAGGAAACTATGTACCTCTGTTGCACTAGCTGGTCTCTCCCAGTTGACAACAGCTTCCACTTTTTGCGGATCAACACTAACTCCGTCTGCTGAAACTACATGCCCTAAGAACACCACTTGATTCAACCAGAACTCACATTTTCTAAACTTAGCGTACAAGTGTTTATCACGTAGTCTCTGTAAAACAATCCTTAGATGTTCCTCATGGGCTTTCCTGTCAATTGAGTAAACTCGTATGTCATCGATGAACACTATCACAAACTGATCTAAATATTGATGGAAGATCCTATCCATGAGGTCCATGAAACTGTTGGCGCATTCGTTAAACCGAATGGCATCACTAAAAACTTATAGTGCCCATACCTCGTCCAGAATGTTGTCTTAGGAATATCTGATTCCCTAACCTTCAACTGGTGGTATCCTGACCTCAGATCAATCTTAGAGAACATTGTTGCTCCCCTTAGCTGGTCAAACAAGTCATCGATTCGTGGTAGAGGATACTTGTTACGTATCGTGACCTTGTTTAACTACCTGTAGTCAATTCATAATCTCAGGGTACCATCTTTCTTCTTCACAAATAACACTGGAGCTCCCCGAGGTGATACACTAGGCCTGATGTATCCCTTGTCAACTAGTTCTTGCAACTGCACCTTCAGCTCCTTAAGCTCGCTCAGAGCCATTATGTATGGTGCCTGAGAAATAGGTGTTGTTCCTGGTAACAATTCAATAGTGAACTCCACCTCTCTATCAGGTGGGAAACCCGATAGATTAGCTGGAAAAACATCAAGATATTCATTCACCACCGGAACATCTTCTGGTTTAAGCTTTTCTTCTTGCACCTCAACCACGTGTGCAAGAAACGTTGTGCAACCCTTCCTCAACAACTTCATAGCTTTCAGAGCTGAAATCAAACTCGTAGGAATAATCTTCCTCTCACCCCTGAAAACAACTTCAGTCAAACCTGGTTTCCTAAAAGTCACTTCCTTCCTATGACAATCCATAGAAGCATAGTGAGTGAATAAGAAATCCATTCCCAAAATCACATCCAACGCCTGCAACTCTAGGGGAAGAAGATCCACTAACATACAGAGACCTTCTACTACAACCTCACAATCACGCAACACTTCATTGACTAATAAAACGTCACCAACTAGAGTGCATATGACTAACTCCTCAGATAAAGGTTCTAGCATCCTATTCAACTTAGTTAAAAACATACGAGAAACAAAGGAATGAGTAGCACCTGGATCTAACAGAACACGTGCAGGTACATTACAAATCAAAATCGTATCAGTAATCACGTCTGGTGCATCCTCTGCTTCTTGTTGAGTCATGGCGTAGACTTTTCCCTACTACCTAGGTCTCCCCACAACTCCCTTTTGTCTTGCACCACTGGTGCCTTCTCCTGCGCCTGCTAAGACTCTCGACTGCTCAACTGTGTGGGACTCAACTCCCTGGTCCCTCTGAACTGCTGCCCTCAGTTGTGGGCAATCCCTCTTGAAATGCCCTGGTTGTCCACATTGGTAACACACACCGGCACCCACAAGACACTGACCCCGATGATTCTTGCCACAACTTACATATGGGGTTCTCCTGGATTCACTAGCAACGGACTCCTGACCCGTCCTCGGTCTTGCTACTGAACTTGCAGACTGACTGGGGGCTCCTTGAGTCTGCCTCTGATAGGTGTTACTGTTCGTTTGTTTACGATTACTGCAAGCGCACGGGTCGTCACAAGTAATATAAAACGGTACGTAATACCGAGTATCGAATCCATAGGGAGGCGAAGTGAAATTTAAGCAGGCAAAGGTTCCTTGAGCACTAAAAGTACTTAGGCGAAATAATTTTTAGGGACCAGATCATGCAATCAAAGAAATTAAAAATCAAAGCAATTAAAGAGAAAATTTGATCAATCGAGAAAAATAAAATATGGAGAAAGAGTTTTTTAAATGGGAATGGGGGTCTTGAAAATCAATTATTAGCTAAACGTTCATTATAATTATCATATCTCATTGCCCAACTAATTATAAACCTAGAATCTTTGTTAATCACATAGGTTCTCCTGTCGGTTTCCCCTAATTGTAATTAATTCATTTTAACAACCTAAGTGTCCTTAGCTCCATTAAAGATCATTAATTATTACGCACTGATTCATTTTAGGAATCTAAGTTTAATCAACTAATCCCGTTGTCACGACGGGCAATTAAACTAGTTGCATGGATTACGATCTATCCTAACTTCTCTCCGTCGAGTTTCCATTAAAAATCGAGTCATTACACAATTGGCCAGATTGCATAAAGCATTAAACACATCCATACAAATAATTAGGAAAAAGGGCAAAAGACAGGTAATTATAACAACATTTTTACTATAATTTCATTTCAAGGCCCCAAATTGGGGTTTAGCTATACATAGCTAAAATATCCACAAAATTTACAATGGAAAACATAATTAAGAGCATAATAAAAGGAAAGGAATTAACCGTTGAAAAACCCCTTCGCTGACGCTCGGAGTCCCGCCGAACACTCCTTGAGCCTCCTAGGATGCTCCCCATGCGCAACTACATCAAAAACCGAGATTCGTCGACGTGAACGCACGCTCATTCTGATTTTTGTTTTCGTATCACGGAATTCCCCAAAATTTTTCCACTAAAGAAAGCTCTCAAAAAGGCTAGAAAGCCTTGAGAGAGGCTCCAAAGGAGCGAAAGAAAGGAAGGAAAGAATGGAGGAAATGGTGATTGATGATAAAATGAGGCACCAAGAGGCGCCTTATATAGGCTCGGAAAGGGGGTAGCGTCGCGACGCTATTTGGCACAGCGTCACGACGCTGTGACGTCATTGACTTGGCGCCCAAGAAATGGACAGCGTCTCGATGCTATGCGTTTTCTAGAACTTCCAGCTGCGAATTGGGCTTCTTTTTAGGCCTCCACTTCATTTCTTTTGGGCCTTTTTCACATGATTGATCTCTTTTGACTCCCTTTTGACCCAAGCATGGAAATTGGGCTTGAATGGCTTCATTTTGGGCAATTTTCCCCCAAAATCCATAATTTTGCTCCTAAAGACCAAATGATTACATTAAATATTTTCAATAAAAACACAATTAAAGCACAAAAAAAGCCTAATAATTTGGGACTAAAATAGCGATATTTCTGCTCGCTATCAATAGGCACTACCCAAACTCATTTGCCTCGATGACTGGCCACCAGATCGACGCTTGAAGTCTTGACGGCCTGAAACATTCACTCCAGGTGTGAACCTTCGCTGTTCACGACCTCGAAAACCACTAGCTGTTGGAGCTCCACGACTAGGCTCCACAGCCGACTTTTCCTCTATAATACTCTGCTCCACGCGTAAGGCAGTCTCTACTAGCTGGGAAAAATCTGTCCACTTGGCAATAGCGGTAACTGGGGTACGTATCTCAAAACGCAGCCCTCTCTCAAACTTGCGACACCTGTCACTCTCAGATGCCACAATCACTTCGGCATACCGTGAAAGCTCGGTATACTTTCTCTCGTACTCGGCCACTGAAAGTGACCCTTGTTTCAGCTCTAGAAACTCATCTCTCTTTGCCTCACAATATGTGGTGGGATAGTACTTGTCCTCGAATATGCCTCTGAACGTCTGCCAATCTAACGTACGTGCATCACTGCGCCTGGCTAAAATAGATTTCATCCATCCCTCCTCCTCCTTCTGCAAAAGAAATGTGGCTAGTCTGACTTTTCGCTCCTCAGGACAACTAATCACGTCGAAGCATTTCTCTAGCATATTTAACCAGACCTCAGTGTCAGCTGGATCGGTGGAACCCTCAAACACTGTGTGGCTCCTAACTTCTTCAACCATTCAATCCCATACATCTTTTCTGGATCACTAGCCCCTGTTCTCTCTAACCTACCGATCTCCTATGCAGATCTAGCAAATTGCACACTCCCTGCCTCATTCTAACCTCTCAGGGTACTGGATCCCTGATAACTGCCCAAAAGGTAGTTATTTAGGCCTCAATTATATAGGGATTTGTGTGTCCTTTATGCTTATTAGGGTTGGTTTTGGATAGATATTACATGTTTTAACCCATTTGGAAGAATGGAAGCATTGGAAATTATTTTGTGCAGATTATTCTGCTGAGCGACTGGAGGGAGCAAATTCTGTGCTGCAGCCAAACTGGGAGCAGAAACTGCCACATCACAGCTCGTTAGCCAACTTCATGAACCGACTTCTGTTGAGTTATTTTCATGATAAAGGATCAAGGAGAGCCTTACACGTGTCCTAGTTGACCTAATTCAAGCCTCCCATCCTTCTATAAAAGGAAGTAGCCGTCAAAGTCAAAGTCATTCCATGTTTTCCCTTGGAAGCCGAATAGTATAGGGAGATTGAAGATTATCAAGAACACCATCATCCGCAAGCTGATTAGGGAGTTTATTTTCTCTATTAACTTGTGGTTATGGACATGCACACTCAGATTGTAATTCGTATTCCTATGCCTGTTATGAACTAAGTAGCTTAGGGTGTTGGTTAGGAATAATGTGATTACCGTGCTTCATCTCTAGTAATATATTGACTATCGCATTTTGGTTAATTGTTGTGCTTATTCTTATTTTATGCCTGCCTGGCCAGCCGGTATGGATACTCTCTCTAGTTTCAAGGATGATTTAGAGAGTGTGTGGCAATTATCCACACTACGATCATTGTGTATTGGTGAACGCCAGTGACTGAGCTAGGGATAGCCAGTTGCCTAGTGCTTGATCGGTCACTCTTCATTGGGTTTGAAACATATCCCAAAAGATCCGGAGTTCCGGGAGGAATCCGCTAATAATACTGCGAGAAATGCATGATAATTAATATTGCTAGAGCATATCTTAGAACAATCACTAAAACCTAACCACCGTCTGTCTTTAATCTGTCTATCTATTTGTGTACTCGTTGTTCTGTCATTTATTTTTCTTCAGCATAATTCTTATAAAACCCAACATTTTTATTATCTTCGAAACCATTAGGAAGTTACGCAAAATAGATAAAGTGGAAGCTCATTCAGACCTTGGATTGATAATATTACTTGCTGCAGACTGTGTATACTTGCACAGGAATTCTAGAGTATTTTATACTATATTTTTACTCACTCTAGGAGCCCAACAAGTTTTTGGCGCCGTTACCGGGGACTGGATAAGTTTTTATCTGATTTATTTTTGTGTATGTTTAGTGGTTTGGTGCTAGAACTTTTTGATTGTTTCTTTTGTTTTTGCAGGTGTGATTTTGGTGCATGAGTGATCCGCCTGGGGTACGGTTTGAGCTTGATCCAGAAATTGAAAGGACATTTAGGAATAGAAAGAGGGAGCAGCGCAGAAACCAGATGGAGAACGTGCCGCAACTACCGCAGGTTCATGAAGGTCCAGCAGCAGCAAACCCCTAGCAGAATCCGTTGCTGCAGCAAAACCCACTGTTTGAGCAAAATGAGCAGCGAAATAATCATGCTGAGAATCCTATCTTGATAGCGAACGATAGGACCAGAGTCATTCGAGCGTATGCTGTCCCGATGTTTAATGAGTTGAATCCAGGGATTGCACGTCCCCAAATCCAAGCGGCAAATTTTGAAATGAAACCGGTAATGTTTCAGATGTTGCAAACTGTGGGGCAGTTCCATGGTTTGTCATCTGAAGACCCTCATTTACATCTTAAGTCTTTTCTAGGAGTTAGTGATTCTTTTGTAATTCAAGGAGTGCCTAGAGATGCTCTTAGATTAACTTTGTTCCCGTATTCTCTTAGAGATGGAGCAAAGTCATGGTTAAACTCTTTTGCTCCAGGATCAATTAGGACGTGGGATGAGTTAGTTGAAAAATTTTTGAGTAAATATTTCCCACCTAATAGAAATGCTAAATTAAGGAGTGAAATAGTAGGGTTTAGGCAACTTGAGGATGAGACTTTTAGTGAGGCTTGGGAAAGGTTCAAGGAGCTTTTGTGAAAGTGTCCCCACCATGGTTTACCTCATTGTATTCAAATGGAAACGTTTTACAATGGTTTAAATGGAGTAACCCAAGGTATGGTCGATGCTTCGGCTGGAGGGGCCCTTTTGGCAAAAACATTTGATGAAGCTTATGAAATTTTATAAAGAATATCTATTAATAGTTGTCAGTGGTCGGATGTTAGAGGCACGAATAAAAAGGTTAAGAGTGTGTTAGAGGTTGATGGTGTTTCCACCATTAGGGCTGATCTTGCTATGATTGCTAACGCTCTTAAGAATGTGACAGTGATTAGTCATCAGCAGCCACCAGTTATGGAACCTACTGCAGTGGTGACCAAATCACGGATGAAGCATGTGTCTATTGCGGTGAAGACCACAACTACGAGTTTTGCCCCAACAATCCAACTTCTGTGTTTTTTGTAGGTAATCAGAGAACAACCCTTATTCTAATTTCTATAATCCAGGTTGGCGCAATCACCCCAATTTCTCATGGGGAGGTCAAGGAAATAACATGCAGACGCAACAGAAGATGAAACAGCCGGGATTTGCTAAAGCGCAGGTAATGCCCCAGTAAAATAAGCCGTTTTTGCCCCAGCAAAATTCGAGAAACTCTCTCTAAGCAATGATGAAAGAATTTATGGCTCGCACAGATGCCGCAATTCAAAGTAATCAAGCTTCGATGAGGGCACTGGAATTGCAAGTGGGTCAGCTAGCTAATGAGCTAAAGGCGAGGCCTCAAGGGAAACTTTCCTCGGATACTGAACACCCTCGAAGGGAAGGTAAGGAGCAGGTAAAGGCAATAACTCTTAGGAGTGGTAAGCCATTAGAAGAGTCTAGAAAGACCCAGGATTTAAATAGTAATAGTGATAATAATGTTGTTGTTGAGAAAGAGTTGGAGTCTGGTCAGGGTGCTGGAGGCAGCAAAGAAGATGCTGGAGCATCTGGTTCTGTGCCAGATGTAGAACCACCATATGTGCCGCCCTCACCTTATGTACCACCTCTACCTTTTCCAAAAAGGCAAAAGCCTAAGAATCAGGATGGTCAATTTAAAAAGTTTTTAGAGATTCTTAAGAAATTGCATATAAATATCCCTTTAGTAGAAGCTATAGAGCAAATGCCTAATTATGCTAAATTTCTTAAGGATATTTTGACTAAAAAGAAGAGGTTAGGTGAATTTGAAACTGTATCTCTTACTGAGGAGTGTAGTGCTATTCTTAAGAATGGGCTGCCCCCCAAGGCTAAGGATCCAGGGTCATTTACCATACCCGTGTCTATAGGTGGAAAAGAATTAGGTAGAGCACTCTGTGATTTAAGTGCAAGCATTAACCTTATGCCTCTTTCGGTCTATCGTAAGTTAGGTATTGGTGGAGCTAGACCTACCACAGTTACACTTCAATTAGCTGATAGGTCTATCACATATCCGGAGGGTAAAATTGAGGATGTCTTAGTGAAAGTAGATAAATTCATATTTCCTGTTGATTTTATTATTTTAGACTATGAGGCTGATAAGGATGTCCCAATTATTCTAGGTCGTCCATTTTTGGCCACTGGTAGGGCATTAATAGATGTTCAAAAAGGAGAATTAACAATGAGAGTCTGTAATGAGGAAGTAAAATTTAATGTGTTTAAAGCCATGAAATATCCAGACGAGATGGAGGATTGCTCCTTCATCAGGATTCTGGAGAGCACAGTTATTGAGACAACAATACAGGATTCGGCTGATAAGCACTTGGAAAAGCATGGAGAGGTTAGTGTAGAAGATTTTGAATTTTGTTCTTTAGATAGAAAAAATGAAAAAGAGTTGTTTAGGTGTGAGGATGTTTTCAAGTCTTTAGATTTAAATCAAAGGAAGGCTCCTCCTTTTAAGTCATCCTTGATTGAGGCACCAACTTTAGATTTGAAACCCTTACCGGATCATCTAAAGTATGTGTATCTTGGGGAAAGTGAGACGTTGCCCATTATTGTTGCATCAGATTTAACTATAGTCCATATTAAGGCAGTAAAAACACCTTGGTATGATGACTTTTTCGATTACCTTGATTTTGGAAATTTAAAAAACGAGCGACCTTTCATCTCCAAGAGAGTAAATACGTGAGGGAGTGTAGTGAGGTTCATTTCTTCTTTTCAGCCATGTTTTCCCAACGAAGAAGACGTTGTGAAACTTACAAATTTGATGTTGAATTTTGGAACAGTGTTCGAGAAAATTTGGTTGAGCTACGTCGAGCCATGAATGATTATTTTGAAATATGCAAAGAGATGAATTTACGAGATCAAGCCAAGGAGGCTCAAGCTGCACAATCCAATCAAATTGATGGAGATTTTTTAGCACCTCAAGATGTTGGTGACCAACCGATACAAAATGATGGTGATCATCAAAATCAAGAAGAGGAAGAGACAAATGGTGAAGTTAGTATCAAAGAAGAGGACATGTTAGACGTATGTGCTGAGAATGAGGTTGAGGTAAAATCTCAAGAGAAAAGTGAGGTGAGTCAAGAGAGTGAGCAAATCGAAAAAATGTGAAAAGTAAGAAAATAGAGTGTGTTAAAAGTGAGATGTTGAAGAAAAATGAGGAACATGAAAAAGAAAAGAGTGGATATGAAAACAAAAGTGTTTAAATAAAAAAAGTCATGAGCGTGGGGTTTGTTTTCCGAGTGTTTTTTATGTATCAATCAAATCACATTGAATTATCAAATTTGAAAATTTTGATCAATGGCGATGGGGAAGTTGTCCTCTAAAAAGAACATACACATTTGATCCTAGAAGAGATGATTATTTCAAGCTTGTTTCACAAGATCGAGATGATGACTACAAAGTTGCCTTGCAATGAGAGCATTTAGATTCGAGGACGAATCTTCTCGAAGAAGGGGAGAATGATAAGGAAATAAGTGACCCAACCAGCTCAATCAATTACTATGGTGAAAAGTTGCATCATTTCAAGCACAACAAAGGCACCTATTCAACCAAAATACATAATGAATCTAAAAAATCTAGATTCATTCACATATTTAATGCAATATTATGTATCTTTTGAATTCATGAATTTGTATTTATGAAGGTTCATGAATGGATTTGAAAGGTTAGGGGCTGAATTTCGACCACATAGATGAAGGGTTGTGTCCTTTCATGGTGTCTTTTCAATTAGTATAAATAGGGATGTAATTTTTCATTTGAACACAAGTTGAATTTGAATGAAAATCTTAGATTGAGTTTAGTCTCTCTCAAGCTTTTATGCTTTCTTTGTGTTCTTGTGTTTAGAATGCCTGCTTTAGAACTTTCAATCTAGTATGATCAATTAGATTGTGAAGAGTTCGAAATCTTGAAGTTAGGAATGAGTTCTCCTTTCTTCTTGATCTTTGATCACCCTTCCAAGTGATAGCGAGCATAGCTAGCCATTTTTCCTTAATTAATTTAGCTAGGCTTTCATGATTTTTTAGCCAAATTTTATGCATTTTCATGTTGTATTTGTAGGAAATTAATATTGGAGCCAAATGGATGTTCGGGGGGCGAAAAGAGGTTAAAGAAGGAAAAAGAATCAAAGAAGAAGAAGTCAAATTAAACTCAACCGCAGACCAGCGTGAGCGTCTCGACTCTGCCTTTCCTTATCTGATTAGGCGCGAACAGGTCACAGCGTCGAGACGCTGTGACCCTAGCGTATCGACGCTGTGTGTTTTTTCCATTCCAGATTCTGTGATAAGGCGACAGCGTCGAGACGCTACTACAAAAATTCAGCCTATTTATAATTTTCGATTAGGGCTGATTGGGGACTTCTTTTTGGACACTCGAGAGCCGTAAAACAGCGCATTTAGACTGATTTGAAGGCTGAAGCAAGTGGAGAAAAAGGGAATTGAAGGCATTGTTCGTGGGGATCGTCTCGGGGACGTGCGGTTCCGACCTACATAGTGTTTAATCTCCTTTATCCCTTGTTTTAGTTAGTTTTTATGGTTGATTCATGCTTAGTTTATGTTGTAATAAGGATTATGTGTAGCTAAGTTGAATTCTTAGGGATTGATGTAGCCGTTGGGCACGTTATGGATTCATTTTACGGTTTTATGCTATCGACTTCATTTATGCATATTTGTGTCCTTAATGCTTTCGATTTACCAGCCATAAATTGATTGATGTTTGTGCTTAAATCTAACTAGGGAGAGAGGATTTAGCTTAGAAATCATTATGCATAACTAGAATTTAGCTAGAAATCGGGAGATTATAGTTAATTCTAGAAATCGTTAAAAATGTTATCCTTATTGCCTTGTATGTTTATTGAATTTAGATAGGGATATCGGGTTCAATTGCATGTGGGAGAATCATGCATGCTCGGGAGAGATATGTGTGATTTTAGTTTACCAAGATTTATGAATCATAGCATGTTTTTAATCCATTAATTAATCCATAATCCCAATTGGTGAAATCACACCCCTAAGACTATTGTTTCCATTGGATTGTCAATTCTTGCATAATTTTGTGTTGCTTTACTTTCATTCTCACTTCATTTGGTTCCCTAAATAAAATTGGGCAAGACTATTTTCGGTAATTAAGATTGATTAGAAACCAATCCAGAGGACGACATTTGAATATCACATTCACTATATTATTACTTGTGGTAAGCAATTTGCACATCACCAAGTCAAATCTGTTTAACTTTCTTGGGGTTGTCTTATCATTTCATTAATAGGGTTATTCTTATTATTGTTGTGGGGGTTCACCTGAAATAAGGGTAGTTCTCAAACATAATTGAGGTAGTTTCTTTATCAGGAACACTCATCTACTTCCCTAAAGTCAGGAAGGAGTGAATTCCATCTTGTGTGATTCTGTTCCCAGCTCCCCACTCGGTCTTGTCCCCAAAATGATAGGCTTATTGAGTCGACGTATTGGCCACTCTCACCCATACAAATCAAAGGACAATCCCTCATGAACAAGAGTCCAGAACCCACTCAAGATTGAGACTAAGTTGTCTAGGTCGTCCTAGTGAAATAGAAATCCAACTAGTTAACGGTGTTATAACCAACGGTTACCATTTCGCGGTCTAGTCTAATGCAAACCCATTACATAGGATACCCCCACTCGCATGTCCCTTAAACGAACACGTTGGATCAAGGCATTTGTATCAAATACAAAGTGGGTTGTATCCATAGTGTCACCAGGATAAGGCACCCAGTCTTATCCGTATACTATAGACCCTTTAGGCTGTATCTTGAACAGTGATTCTCATATGTCTCTGATAGGACCTAAATAGTCCTATTTTATGGTCTCTAATCTAAACTTGTTAGAGTTATTTTATTCTTTACTTGTCCTATTTGCAGGATCTTTGAGCTTAGGCATGTCGGGGGTCGATCACGCTAATTTGGTGTTAATTTGGGCCAATTATGGAGTTTTGGAGCCATCTCAGTGTCTTCGACGGTGAGGAAGTGAAAATACCCAATTGTGCTAAAGTGGGCCTGAAGAATGACACTGAAAGTCGAAGATTGAAGCCCCGTACCGAGAAGAAAACGAGACAAGACTGAGAAAGTAAACAGCAAGGCAAGGATCAAGGGCGGCGTCAGCGTCTCAACGTCGACGTGATTTTCATTCAAAATCTAAAGTTCGCAGCGTCGAGACGCTGCCCTTGGTGTCTCGACGCCAGAGAGTTTTCTATAAATGCGTAGCCTCGATTTAGTCCACCGTTAGGTTAGAAATTTGGTCCTTTTACGATTTCTTTTGCCTCTTTTACGTTTCAGTACTGTTGTAGACCTTTTTAGGTCATATTTTATGGATTCTTTCATGTTTATCTATGTTTTTACTTCATCTATGAATAGCTAATCGTATTTAGATGGTTGGATTGGGATTATGCTTTGATTTCTAATAAGATTGGCTGAGTTTTCTGGAGTTTACTTACTGTTCTTGTTGTCTTTTCATTCAGTTTTACATGTTATCCCGTTTAAACCAATACATGAGACTAGTCTATTAGGATTGACGACCATATGTGATTACCACTTGTGTATTCAATCAGTTATTTTTAGATAGCCACTAGGTTGAGGCAAGCCACTCTCTACGCGAGACAACACTTGATAGGCCTAGGATGCATGTTAAAGGTTGTAGGAATTAGATTCGAATTATATTTGAATTTAGTTAATACAATTTCGGACCCATGATCCCAAAGCGGCTAGTTTAAATAGGTGATTGTGAAATTGCTTAATCTAAAACTAGTTAGATATAACTTAGTGACCGTTGCGAGGTCTCGGATGGTTGCTATTTTATGTATGAGGGGTGGCGAGCGATAAAGAACATATTAATTAATCTTGTTAATTGCAGAATTCACGGTTAGCAAGTTAATTAGCACAAGTTAGTGTAGGGGGGTCCTCCGAGTAACCCAGAAGCCAACCACACTAATGAAATCAGTCTAGAATAATTATTAGAGAGAACTAGAAAGCCAATCGAAATAGAATCAAGCATAAGAAATACCAATCCGGCGATCCCTTTTCATGTTGTTGATTTCCATCTTATTTCTCTTCTGCATGCTTATTTCTGTCTCCTTTAATTTTCTGCATTTATTTTCTTACTTTGCCCTACTTTCCAAAATCCTCCCTGTTTTCATAAGCACGAAATTCTACACTTACTAGGTCCCCTTCCCTGTGTTTGACCTCGACCACTATTTCTACAAAATAGTTGTAGTGTCGTGGATTATAAATTTTATTTGACCAACAGGAGCCTCGAGAACTCCGGCACGTCAGTCTCCACATATAGTTTAAGACTCATAACAAAGCCTAGGATGTCTAGTTTATTGGATTAGGGTCATTTAGGCAAGACAAACATAATACAAACAACAATACTTTATTGAATAATACATCAATATCATTTTATTAATATTCGGTCAATCGTTACGTTTACTATCTACGAGTTTTAGGGCATAAAACACAACAATTCCAAGGTCAGAACACAGAGGAATGGGAATGAAGCAAATGAACACTGTTAACTCACTATATTCAAATGCATGGGGCTGAAGCTAAACATCGAGATAAAGAGATTGATCATGCAATAAATAAAAGTAAATAAAAGCAGATGCGATGGGGAGAAAACAAAAAATCAAGGATATCAAGGTCTTCACCACACAACATCCATATGTGTCTAGTGAACTTTAGTGCAGCGCATGCAATGAATGAACATCTACTGATGCCTAAGCGAGAAATAAACATGTGATTCCCTCCCAGTATTACACATGCGTTTGGTGTAGAACTAAGAATATTTTTGTTGTTTAATTCATGCATTAGCACAATTCTCAAATTACTAACAAGCGGTTGAATTATCCCTAAGACAACCTAAACACATTTTTAACTATTTTTTGCAGCAAAGCTATTCCTAGCGCAACCAGACTACATGTAATGTATTATCTTGCTCTACTTAGATATTTCCACATGCGTTACCCTTTTAGGACTTATCATGTTGTAGCTCTTGCCTTGAATCCCGCTCATTGTCCTTGCTCAAGCTCCCTTAAGAGATCTCTAGTCAGAATTAGGGCTAAAAAGTCTCCAAAAAGTCCCTTTTGTCGGCCATAATCACATTGTAGGCGCTAGGGACAGTGCCTCGACGCTCCCCTTTGCCGCATGGATTACAAAAGGAAAAATTGACCAGCATCGAGACGCTGGCGGCATAACGTCTTGACACTATGTCCTCGAGTTTTCGGCTAGGGAAGGCAGCTGCAGCAGCGTTGAGACACCCGAGCTCTCGAGAAGTTTGGCTGCTGTAGCACTTCTTCAACATCTTCTTTACTTTTTTTTTCTCCTTTTAAGTCTCGAACACTCGAACTATTGGAATTCCCAATTCCGTTAAAGCGAAAGCAAAATTGGCCATTCGCAATTAATTTCATTTTACAAAATATCGAATACATTGGAAAAAACATCACAAAATTCATAATTCAGAAATCTAAGCTAAGCAATGAGAAGCGCACCTCCATTGATAACTCTGAATTCAAGAACTCCTTAAACGTGCAAGGACCAAAAGTGAAACCAACAATTGGGACACCACCACAAGGGCTTCCCCGCTATCCGTTAAGTTTGGGAACTCAGTTGTGGGACTAAATTCAATGATCTTGAATTGTGGGAGAGAACCACAGACAAGTAAGAACTTCTCTGTTCTTTGTTTTTAGAGAGAATGAGAGAGGGAAGAGAATCCTTATTCTCCTAAAGAGAGCGAATGAGATCTCAAGAGGGAGACCCCCTTAGCGTTTTTCCTAATGTGAGAGGGATAACACACGTATGGTTATCATATAACCAAATTAATCTATAAAATAATTAATTAACATTAATTAATTAAATGCTAATTAACTAATCATATTAATTAATTAAGCATATTTGCATTTAAATCATATTTAAATGCATTGCCCTCACATAATATATAGTTTTAATTGAAATTAATTAAATCGCATTTAATTAAATTAATTAAACCACATAATTAATTAATTCTTTGACCAATTAAATATCACATATTTAATTAATCAAACATTTGAATCATATTCAAATGTGCACCTCTCTTATAACCTATAGTTTTAATATAAATCATATTCACTATAACGACAACGTTAAAGGTAAATCTTACTTTCTCTAATTTGAGTTTAATTTTATGAAATTGGTGGAGAAATAGGTTTTATTTTAATGATCTTGCTTAAAGTAGATGACGAAAGGGCATTTTTGTAAAAATGCTAAAGTTGGAGCAAAACCCTAAGTCTTCTTTTTTTAATTGAGTCGCACGTAGCCCAAGGGGTCTATCTTCCCCAACTCTCCTCCACCTTGTCGTGGCCTCCAACTGCACAACTGCCTGGGTTTTTAAATTTTATTTTTTTGCTTTCGCCGCCAGCCACCCTTTCTTCCCATGGTCGTCATCTCTGGCAAGCATGACTCCTCCGGCGAGCAGGTCTTCCATGGCAGCGCATCAACGTGCAGCAGTGGCTTGAGGTGTGTGCAGACCGTGGGTTCGTTTCAACATGATTTGGGTGTGTTTCTCTCAGATTTTTCATCCTCTAGGTCGGTTTCTTTCATCCCTTTCGTTCTCTCTCCCACTCATGAACTTCCTCTCTGTTTTTCTGATAAGATTCAGGCTCGCAAAGGCTAGCAGCGTGGGTTCCGGCGGCTGCTTTGTTTAGGCGCGCAGACAGCGGTGATTTCGGGTCTTTTGTGGTGTTTTTTCGACAATTTCAAGTGTGGGTAAGGGAGATAAGTTATGTTTTAGTTAATTCAAGTGTGTTGGAGGAGTACACATTAGTTTTCGCCTTTGATTTCAAGGTCCCCTTTACTTTTGGTGGTTTAATTGTCGTTTTGGAGCAGATTTGGAAGCTTGGACAGCAAGCTTTGTTGCTGTTTTAGGTGAGTTTTTGGGAGTTAAATCTCTCCCAAATTTAATTAACTCCTTATGCCCACTTGATTTAAAAAGGTCTATGAATTTTAAGAATTTTTTTCCCTTTTTATGTAGGTTGTTAAGGGTTTGAAGGCCAAGGGAGTTTGTTGCTTTGTCGAGCAAATTATATAGCTAAGGTAAGTAGCTATTGGACTCAATTCTCGAGCTTTAGACCCAATGCATGATCGTTGGATTCGATAAAGTCAAGTTCTTTGCTTTAAACTAATTCCCTTTGAGAATTTAGCATGCTGGTATGAGTTAGTTTAAAGCCTTGTGTTTGCTTTTGGATTTAAAAGCACATGGTGAGTTTCATAGCGAAGCATGATGTTGGCATGAAAAGTTGTTTATTAATTATAGCATATCTGAGACTACTTTTGGATGGATTGGTATCTTTTAGATTATTTGGAAGCACGTTTGATTGTATGGCTTTGTTACTCTGAATGCCTTGATAGTTGAGGATGCGAGGTCTGTCTCACTTTGGTTGTGGTAGTTCAGAGTACCTTGAAGTTTGTGGTTGGGCAGTGTTGAATATAAAACTGTTTTATCTGTTTTTCATGTGATAGAAAAATTTGAGGTTCACCGTATGTATGTCGTTATGCTGCCAAATTTTCGGTAGCACTATAGGGAAAGTTAGGCTAAGCTTAGTAAAATCCCTCGACGTCACGCTCAATAGTCGTACGTATGAAGGGGACAAGACCTAGAATAGGAGCCTTAGTTGTGATTCAGGGCCTCAGGTAGACTTAGCAGATCGTTAAGCCTTATGTCAAGCTAGGGTCGTTTCTTTCCCCATCTTAGGACACTGATGGAACCTACTTTTCAGGCACGAGATCGTGCATTCTATCAGTGACTGGTAGAGCTTACTTTTTTGGCACAGGATCGTGCATTCCATCAGGACAGTGTCGAGCTAGGCACAGGATTGTGCGCCAAATGGCATTGGGCATGCTTCATGCCCAGATTGCTCCACCGTACTTCGAGTTCATGATTCAGGGGTGTTGTGTAGGGATAGGTGTAGTTCTACTAGAGGTTGCCAACTAGTCCCTAGTTTACTTGTCTTACTCGACGGATCCACACAACACCATAGTTGGCACAGGTTGGGGACAGAAAACCACCCTAGGGAGAACATTACATTAACCCGAGTTTGGCCCTAGGGTTAGAAACCCGAATTTATGTTTTCAGTTAGTTTACTATGATGTTAAGACCCAGGAGCTAAATTTCATGTTACCTAATTTTATGATCATCAGATTCAGCTCTTAAGCGGGCTACTTACTGAGTATATTCGTATATACTCCCATGTTGGGTTTTATGTCCTAAAACTCTTAGATAGTAAATGAAACAAATTAATCGATCTCAATAAGTCGTTATTTGATTGATTAAGTAATTTAGTTATTGAATAATCGAGTTTGCATTAATAAACCCTAAATCCAATAAACTAAGATCCAAGGTTGTTTAAATGAAACTTGAACTAGTATGTGGGGACATACGGGGATCAGTGTTCAAGTAACAACCTAAATGGTCTATAGTATAGGGATAAGGTTGGGTACCTTACCGTGGTGACACTATGTGATATGGCCCACCTTGTATTCAATATAGATGCAATGATCCAAAGCATCCATGAAAGAGACATGCGGGTGGGGGTATCCTATGCAATGAGTTTGCATAAGACCAAACCGCGAAATAGTAACTACTAGATGTAACGTCGTTGACTAGTTTTGGTTTCTATTTCAATAGGATGACCTAGGTAACTCAATCTCAATCTTGAGTCTGTTATGAACTTCTTTTCAGGAGGGATTGTTCTTAAATTTGTATGGGTGAGAGTGGCCGGTTCGCCTACTCAATAACCCTACCACATCAGGGGCAAGACCGAATGGGGGCTGGGAACATAACAGTACAAGATGGAATTCACTCATTCGCCTATTTGTGGCAAGTAGATGTGTTTTCCCTTAAGGGCTGATTCCGGGGCTTGAACAAAAGTGCGTTGTCCTCTCCTGGCCCAAGAGGAATTTCTGTTTAGTGGTTGGACCCTAAACAGGTTGTTCATTAGAGGGATCAATGGTACTTAAGGATCCAGAGGTAACTCGAGGGTAAAACGGTAATTTGACCCAACTGGTGTTATGAACACACGTGAAGGATTGACTTATTGCATTGGTCGATATCCGTGGACACAAAAATATTCTACAATGAGAATAGTGTAGTCATGGATCTTTAGTGGAGTGACCCACAGTTAACGAATGTTGATTAACTTGGTTAATGAGTTTAGCCAATTAATCTCGTATCGTTAGAGCTTCTGATCTGTAGGTCCATTAGGTCCACCTGCTAGCTTATAACGGGTTCTGAGATAATATAGTCTTGAATATTAAAGGGAATTTAAGTTAATTGTATTTTGATACAATTAATATAATGTATGGAGATATATTATAAGTTTAATTAATGAATTAAACTTTATAATTAATTTTGGATATGATTCAAAATTCATTAATGAGAGAATTATGAATTTAATTAAATATGTGATATTTGATTAATTCATGAATTAATTAATTGGGGAATTAATTAATTTAAATTTAATTTGGTTAAAAGTGGTTTAATCAAATTAATACTATACTTTATGATAATGTACATTTTGATGCACATTAAAACTATAGGTTAAATGAGAGAGATAAAATTGAATATGATTCAATTATAAAATTAAATAAATATTTGATATTTAATTAATATGGATTTAATTAATATAATTAATTGAATAACCAATTTAATTCAATTGAATATGATTCAAATTGAAATAAATACTTTATATTATAATTCATTTAATTAATATTGATTTAATTAAATTAATTATAATTAATTAATTAAATAAATATTTATTATTTAATTGATTGATGGCCAAGATCGTTTGGATTAGATCCAATAGATGAGATCAAGTAGGGTAATAACTCCCTCCCCACTTATCGTAAAGTGGAGAAGGGGTTACCGAACTGGCCTCCTCATTCTCTCATTTTGACGCAAAACAGAGAGAGAGATTTCTCTCCAAATTTTCTCTCTAGTTTTTTCTCAAAATTACAACAACTTGCTTTGCTGAAAAATTCCCTTTCGAAGGCGAAATCGATCCCACAATCGAGTTCTCGAGATAACCTAAGAGGTCAGCGGGTGAATTTGAGTGGTAGTGTTCGTTTGAAGATCAAGAACATTATTTGGGAGCATAGTGTAGTTTTGATTGTCAAAACATGTAAGTTTTTTGTTTCTAAAATAGTTGTAGATCTAAAATTCCATCATGTTTAATCTGGTTTCTAGAAATAAGTTTCTAATTTAACATTGCCAATGTATTGGTTTTTCGTAAACGAAATTGTAAAACGAATTGGTCTTGATTGTTTCCGCTGCCAAATGGATTTCAACCCTTCATCACCCATGCAACGCGACTTTCCTTTTCAAGTGGTTCTTGAGGATGTCTGGTGCTTGGCGAGGGTTGTGATTTTGTTGGCTTTGGGATCGCAGCTGCAGTTTATGTCTCCATTTCTATTATTATTTCAATTCTTTGTTGTCGTAGGATCGAACTCTTGTTTTAGATATGATGTTTTAAAACTATGAGTTTTCAGAATTATGTTTCTGTTGTTCCATTTTAAGATTTATGAATTTAACTTATGTTTTGGGCCCTTTTAGTAAATGAAAGTTATTTGCTTATTCCGCTTTATGTTTGTTTTAAAATAAAAAAAAAAAATCTATGTCCATGATTTTGTAGCGACCTTCAGCATGTTTTTAGCTTCCTTCTAGTCGGGTCGTTACAGCTGTTATTAGAGTCCAGGTTATAGGTTCTGTAGACTCGTTTACGTCGTAAGCGTCAGATTTCTCCATAGCCAAGTGCAAGTAATCACGTATCGTCATCGACAGGTATGTCAGTACCAAGTAGGATAGGGTATTATGAATGATGATGTATGTTATGCATGAAACTTGAGTTAGTTCAGTCTAGCTAGCTGGTATAGAATGAGCTTAATCTTGTTGTTTTCAGCTTGGAAGATGTTGGCTTGACCATTTAATACCTTTTTCTTTTTAGACTATGCCTCCACACGGGCGAGGACGTGGACGTGGTTGAGGTCGTGGTAGGGGTCATGTACCTCCAGGTCAAGTAGATCCTCCTATGGATCATCAAGCCGATAATCAACCAGAGGATGAGATGCCTGCCCAACCTGCACCCCCAGCACAGGCACAGACGGTCACCCTAACATTAGAAGCTCTTCAGGCGCTCTTGAGTAATGTCGCTGCCAATCAGGCATCTCAGGCAAATCAGAACCAAAATCAGATGGGGTCAACCGAGGGCTCCAAGTATTTGAAAGATTTCAAGAAGTATGACCCGCCATCGTTCAATGGGAAGATGGTGGACCCTACAGCAGCAGCGGAGGCTTGGACGGCCACGATGGAGGAGATTTTCTAGTACATGGGGTGCCCCGAGGCTCAACAAGTCCCATGCGCTGTGTTTATGCTGAAAGAGGATGCGCTGATGTGGTAGCGGTCAACAGAAAGATCCATTGATGTCTCCGCAGGTCCTGTCACATGGCTTCAGTTCAAGGAGGCGTTTTTCCAAATGTACTACTCTGCGATTATCAGATATAGGAATGAAACAGAATTCCTTGCCTTGAAGCAGGGTGAAAGGTCAGTGGAGGAGTATGAGCTGGAGTTCACGCGTTTGTCCCGCTTTGCCCCAGAGATGGTGGACACTGAAGCTAAGAAGACTAAGGGGGTGTTTGGGGCACTGAATAGGTTATAATAACCCCCTTTATTATAATCTATTCAGTGTTTGGGACATCAACAAAAATAAATGGTGAGGTGGGTTATTTTTATCCCTGATTATTTTATCCATTCTCTACAGTAACCATCATTCAACCCACCGCATTATTCTATCCATTTTCTACAGTAACTCTCTCCTCTCTTCTTCCATGTGACTCCTTGACTTTTCCGACGACCGCCGGCCGGCGAGTTTACGACGACTTTTCCGACGGCCGCTGACGACTTTTCTAGCGATCGCCGACGACTTTCCCGACCACCAATTTTTTTTTCCTTTTTTTCATATTTCTTCTCATTTTCATTTTGAAAAATATAAAAATGAAAATAAAGAAAAACAAACATCGAAGGTTGCCGGAAAATTCGTTGACAACATCGAAGGTTAACCAACTTTAAAAAAAAAACATTCAAACGAAATTGTATTTACCACACTAAAGTTTATTTCAAATGATTTTATTGATTGAAAAAAAACTAATATGATTTTTGAACTAAACATTTACAATTTTTATTTTGGCAATACTAAAAGTTAACTAATATGATTTTTCTATACCAAACCCTAAACTTTTTTGTTTTGTAAAAAAAAAACATAACCCTAAATCAAAATGAAACGTATATCCTAAAAAAACTAGAAAAAGAAAACAGTCAGTTTGAACCTTTGATTCAAAACCCCATGTTAAACCAGATCAGCACTCCAAACACAGAATATTTTATCCCACACTAAAATAATCTGCATCCCAAACACAGAATATTTTATCCCAGACTAAAATAATCTGCACCCCAAACACATATTATTTTATCCCAGACTATAATAATTTGCACCACAAACACAGATTATTATAACCCCCACACTATTATAATCCCCAGATTATTATAACCACCAGATATTATAACCAATTCAATGCCCCAAACAGCCCCTAAGAGGTTCATTTGGGACCTTAGAGATGATGTGCAGCGGGTTGTAGGGGCCTTTGCCCCAGCTGATTATGTCGCAGCCCTTCGAGCAGCTACGTTTATGGGTATGCCAGCGGCGAAGTTTACGACGACTTTTCCGACGGCTGCTGACGACTTTTCGGGCGATCGCCGACGACTTTTCCGACCACCAATTTTTTTTCCTTTTTTTTCATATTTCTTCTCATTTTCATTTTGAAAAATATAAAAATGAAAATAAAGAAAAACAAACATCGAAGGTTGCCGGAAAAGTCGTTGACAACATCGAAGGTTAACCAACTTAAAAAAAAAACATTCAAACGAAATTGTATGTACCACACTAAAGTTTATTTCAAATGATTTTATTGATTAAAAAAAAAACTAATATGATTTTTGAACTAAACATTTACAATTTTTATTTTGGCAATACTAAAAGTTAACTAATATGATTTTTCTATACCAAACCCTAAACTTTTTTGTTTTATAATAAAAAAAACATAACCCTAAATAAAAATGAAACGTATATCCTAAAAAAAACTAGAAAAAGAAAACAGTCAGTTTGAACCTTTGATTCAGAACCCCATGTTAAACCAGATCAGCACTCCAAACACAGACTATTTTATCCCACACTAAAATAATCTGCATCCCAAACACAAATTATTTTATCCCAGACTATAATAATCTGCACCCCAATCACAGATTATTTTATCCCAGACTATAATAATCTGCACCCCAAACACAGATTATTATAACCCCCACACTATTATAATCCCCAAATTATTATAACCACCAGATATTATAACCAATTCAATGCCCCAAACAGCCCCTAAGAGGTTCATTTGGGACCTTAGAGATGATGTGCAGCGGGTTGTAGGGGCCCTTGCCCCAGCTGATTATGTCGCAGCCCTTCGAGCAGCTACGTTTATGGGTATGCCAGCTGTGAATGCTACCAATTAATTCTCAAAGACTAAAGTGTTGAGTTTTATGCCCTAAAACTCGTAGATAGTAAATGAAACAAATTAATCGATCTCAATAAAGCGTTATTTGACTGATTCAGTAATTTGGTTATTGAATAATCGAGTTTGCATTAATAAATCCTAAATCCAATAAACTAAGATCCAAGGTTGTTTAAATGAAACTTGGACTAGTATGTGGGGACATACTGGGATCGATGTTCAAGTAACAACCTAAATGGTCTATAGTATAGGGATAAGGTTGGGTACCTTATCCTGGTGACACTATGAGATATGACCCACTTTGTATACGATATAGATGTAGTGATCTAAATCATCCATGTAAGAGACATGCGAGTGGGGGTATCCTATGGAATGGGTTTGCATAAGACCGGACCGTGAAATAGTAACCACTAATTGTAACGTCGTTGACTAGTTTAGGTTTCTATTTCAATAGGATGACCTAGGTGACTCAATCTCAATCCTAAGTCTGTTATAAACCCATTTCAGGAGGGGTTGTCCTTAGATTTGTATGGGTGAGAGTGGCCTGTTCGCCGACTCAATAATCCTACCATGTCAGGGGTAAGACCGAATGGGCTGGGAACATAATAGTACAAGATGGAACTCACTCCTTCCCCTATTGGGGTAAGTAGATGTGTGTTCCCTTAAAGGCTGATTTTGAGGCCTGAACAAAAGCGCGTTTTCCTCTCCTGGCCCGAGAGGAATTTCTGTTTCGTGGTTGGACCCTAAACAGGTTGTTCATTAGAGGGATTAGTGGTATTTAAGGATCCAGAGGTAACCCAGGGATAAAACGGTAATTTGACCTAGCTGGTGTTACGAACACTTGTGAAGGATTCACTTATTGTATTGGTCGACATCCGTGGACACAGGAATATTCTACAGTGAGAAGAGTGCAGTTGTGGGTCTTTAGTGGAGTGACTCACAGTTAACGAATGTTTATTAACTTGGTTAATGAGTTTAGCCAGTTAATCTCGTATCGTTGGAGCTTCTGATCTATAGGTCCATTAGGCCCACCTGCTAGCTCGTAACGGTTTCTGAGATTAATTAAGTCTTGATATATAAGGGAATTTTAGTTAATTGTATTTGATACAATTAATATAATGTATGGAGATACATTATAATATAAGTTTAATTAGAGAATTAAACTTTATAATTAATTTTGGATGTGATTCAAAATTAGTTAATGAGAGAATATGAATTTAATTAAATATGTGATATTTAATTAATTCATGAATTAATTAATTAGAGAATTAATTAATTTTAATTTAATTTGGTTAAATGTGATTTAATCAAATTAATATCATAGTTTATGTACATTTGATGCGCATTAAAACTATAGGTTAAATGAGAGAGATAAACTTGAATATGATTCAATTGTAATATTAATTAAGTATTTGATATTTAATTAATATGGGGAAAAAATTAATTGATAATTAATTGATTGGCCAATTTAATTCAATTGAATATGATTTAAATTGAATTAAATACTTTATATTATAATTGAGTTAATTAAATTAATTATAATTAATTAATTAATTAATGATTATTTGATGGTTGAGATCACGTTGATTATGATCAACGGTGGAGATCGTGTAGGGAAGTTAATTTTTTCCCACGTTCAGTTAGGGTAAGTGGTGTTCCATCACTCATCGATTTCTCCCCCTCATAGGCGTATGACAGAGAAGGCTCTCTCTCTTTTTTCTCTGATTCTCTCAACCAAAATACAACAACCCACGTTGTTACTTTTTTCCCTTCAAGACAACGAGGATCCCGCAATCCTAGTCTCAACAATTCATGAGGATAGCGGGTGCTCGCTTGTGGTGGTGTCTAGATCGGAATCTAGAAGCATAGTGTTGTTTTTTCAGTGTCTATCATATAAGTTATTCTAATCTAAAATAGTTTTAAATCACAATTCACAGCATGCTTAAAATTAGAATTAGTTAGAAAATGTTTCTTTATGTTCTTTGTCTAATGTACCGGTAATCTATTGATTGAAATCCATTCGCGTACGATTTATTTTGCTTCCGCTTAAGGATTCAATTCCTTGGGCTATCAAAGCTCGTGCAAGTCCGGTAGAAATTAGGACAGTTTGATCCACTAAAGAAGAACCAAAACGTTGGGATATGTCAAGCCTTTGAATGAGTTTGGAGAACTCTTTTGCAGCAGAACAATGGCGAATAGTGTGAGGAACTGCAAAAGCAAAGGAAAGGAAATTAAAATATTTTCTAAGTTAGCAGATCCCAACAAGAAAAGAGGGTACAAAAAAGCTACTCACCATACTCCTCAAATATCGTTTGAACCACATATGTGGAATCTTGATATCTTTGTTCTAACCAATTTCCACTAACAAAAAACCAACCGTTCTTCCATTTCTTATATGAGGTTGGCCCTCCTACTAAGTCCCCTTTCCTACATTTATATATAGTAAAAAGGGTAGCCTAAAATTGGATTATGACTAAGGGTATGAAGAGATAAAAAGGTTTTGGTGGTTAAAGAAGACCCCAAACAACATTGCGCTAAGGACAAAACAACCAATGAGATGGCTCCATCCATTGGGAATGATTTGAGCGGGGGCTAAACCACCCAAAGTTAGAAAATTTTGAAGAAATAAAGGAAGAGAGAGACAAACTCCAAAATCAAACATAGCTATATAAAATGCAACCTCTCCTGTGGGAGGATCATCAACAGGTTCATTAGGACCCAACATTCTCAAATGCACATCATTAGGAATATCATATTCGTACTGTTGCTCAAGTTGAGTCACAGTCACCGAAGATGATAAATCTAAGGAACGTGCAACGGGGTCACTATCACTATTCTCAAAAGATGAAGGATTCTCATAGTAACTTGTGCTATAAGCCCCCTCGTCGAAGTAGGAATCACCAACATCAGAAGATGTGATGGAATCCTCACTTACCATTAGAGAAAAACAAAGTAAAAACAACTTTGAAAGCAAAAAATACCTTGGAGAAAAGCTAAAGAAAAAAGAGAAGATGAAAAGGTTTTGGGTGAGAAATGAGGAGGTGAAACTCTCTATTTATAGAGAAATTTCGTAGGGAAAAACTGAAAATTTGATTTCAAAATTGAAACTTTGAATTTGAATTAAAGAAAAAAACAAAAGGATTGGTCGAGGTCGAGGCACACCAGGCCAAGGCCGTGGCTGGCCTTGGCTAGCCACTCTCCTCATAGGCTTGTGTGTATTGCACATGTCCAGCTCCTTTGCCCCTTACTTTCTCATTTTCCTCACTCTTTTAATCCCTATCCAGGGAGCGTTTTTCCTTTTCTTTGTTGGGTTTCTCGCGTTTTTGCAAATTCACAACAAATTACAAATCATGACATTACTGTTGGGTTTTATGCCCTAAAACTCGTAGATAGTAAATGTACATTTGACCGAACATTAATAAAGTGATGTATTATTCAATGTTTGTATTATATCTTGTCTTGCTAACCCTAATCCAATAAACTAAACATCCATGGCTAATAGAATGAGACTTGAACTAGTATGTAGGGACATGCGGGGATCAATGTTCAAGTTTTAGCCTAAAGGGTCTGTAGTATAGGGATAAGGCTGGGTACCTTATCCTGGTGACACTATGGATACGGCCCGCTTTGTATATTGATACAAACGTAGTGATCCAACACGTTCATGTGGTTGACATGCGAGTGGGGGTATCCTGTGCAATGAGTTTGCACAAAGACCGGACCGCGAAATAGTTAACCACTAACTATAACACCGTTGGTTAGCTCGGTTTCTATTTCACTAGGATGACCTAGGCAACTTAGCCTTAATCCTGAGTGGATTATGGACTCCTGTCCATGAGGGATTGTCCTTTGATTTGTACGGGTGAGAGTGGCCAGTTCGCCGACTCAATAAGCCTACCATTTTGGGGACAAGACCGAATGGGGAGCTGGGAACGTAGTCTTACAAGATGGAATTCACTCCTTCCTGATATGAGGGTAAGTAGAGGTGTGTTCCCTTAAGTGGTGTCTCCGGGTCTTGAACAAAGGGCCCTACCCTCTTTATGGCACGAGAGGGTTTTCTGTTTGATGGTTGGACCACAAACAGGTTGTTCATTAGAGGAGCACTGGTACTTAAGGACCAAGAGGTAGCCCAGGGGTAAAACGGTAATTTGACCTAGCTGGGGTACGAACACACGTGAAGGGCTAACTTGCTGCTGACGGTCAATATCCGTGGACACAGAAATATATCTGCAGTGAGAAGAGTGCAGCTGTGGTTCTTTAGTGGAGTGAACCACAGTTAACGAATATTGATTAACTTGGTTAATGAGTTTAACCAACTAATCTCATATCGTTGGAGCTTCTGATCTGTAGGTCCATTAGGTCCCACCGGTAGCTCATTTAGGGCGTTGAGGTAAAATTCTAAGGATGGATTGAATATTCAAAGGTGTTTGAATATTATACTAAAATATGAAGTGGTTCATATTAAAACTATAGGTTATAATTAATATGCATTGGATGTATATTAATACTATAGTTTTTTGAGAGAGAAAATAGTAATTGAATATGTGATGTTCAATTTTATTTTTATTAATTAATTTCGAATTAATTAATTAATTTAGTTTAATTAAATTTGATTTAATTAAACTATAATATAAGAGGGATATTAATTTAAATTGGATTTAAATTAATGTTATTTTAATTAATTTAGATTAATTAAAATATAATTAATTATAATTTAAAATTATGTTTTAAAATTATAATTAATTAAAATATCAGATAACTGATTTATCAGTTATCTGATATTTTAATTTTAAAAAGACGTGGTCAGGGAGTTGCAGAACGGTCTCCCTGGTCTCACGCCTGACTCCCTCTCCAATAGCTCTCTCAGTTTGCATTCTCTCTCAGTGAATTGATTCAGAGAAAAATCCAGAGAAAAATCCAGAGAATTTTTTGCTCCCACCAGCACCTAAGGCAAAATCCTATCAGAGAATACCGGTGTACCCTCGTGGTGGTGTTCGTGGTGTTTTTCCAGCAAGACCAAGAGTAATTGCTGCTGTTTTTTGGGAGAAAAATCAGAGAATTTGGCGAAACGATCAAGGTTTTCTTCAAGGGTAAGATTATCTTGAACTAGGGTCAATAGGACCCAATTCTAGATTAGATCTAGAATTTTTCCTATTATTTTATGCATGCTTGTATCTGATTTACAGCAGTTTTTAAATCTATAATAGTCGCTGTAAATTCATGTTTTTTTTGCCGTCGTATTGGTATCCCAATCGACGTTTTATTATTCGAAAAAGGTCTCTGTGTTTTTCCGCTGCACATAGGGCTTTTATCCCTACAATTGGTATCAGAGCCATTTCGAATTAAAACGTTGTTTTTGATATTTGCGAATGGCTGTATGGTGGGATTAATTATGCATTATGAATGTGGGTTTGCGATAAACTGTTTAGATTTAATTTGGCCATAGATTTACCGCATTTTTACTTGATTTGATCGTGTAAGGCCCCTGCGTTTTTGGGCAAAATTGTGTAAATCGAGTCTGTATAAGTCCGGGTCGCAGTTAGGCTTGAAAATCGATGAAGATCGCAGAAGGAATTGATGAATTTCGCCAAGAACAGTCGCGTTTCTGCCCAGAAATCAGCTCCAGACGCAACAGCGTCGGGACGCTTAGCCTTGCGCATCTCGACGCTGTCGCGATTCCATGCTCCAGACGGTTGAAATCGCGCCAGCGTCGGGACGCTTTCTTCACAGCGTCTCGACGCTGTCACGATTTCGTGCGGCGCCAGAATTTTCGCGAGAACGTGATGGTGCCCTAATTTGGCCGGTTCGGTTCGAGCGTTTTGGGTCAGCTGGGACCGGTTCGGTCCGGTTTGACCCGTTTTGGGTGCGGTTCGAGTTTTTCAAGTCCGGTTCGAAGTGGTTCGGGTCGGTTCAAGGCTAGTAGACCGGATTTGGAGCTGCAGAATTATGTAATAGGATAGATTTATTGCTTTATTAATGTAATTTTGCTTTAATCTATCCTAGAGGCCAATTAAATCGGTTTATTCGCTATTTAAATGCTTTATGGATGTCATTTAAATTTAATCCCACCTTAGGATATAAAGCATGCTCATGCATTTATGAATGTTATAATTAGATTATAATATATGTTTGAAATGCATGGTTTGTTTTCATGATTTGTTTAATATATAGTAGAGTTATATTAAATTCATGAAAATGGAATAGTATGATGCATGCAATTACATAGTTTTAATATAAGAGTTATATTAAAAATTATTTGTTTGCAGCATGCTAAGTTGATTTTCCATTATTGGCTATAATAAAGTTGTTTATTATTTAAAATGGAAATCAAATTGCATTGAGCATGATACATCCATAGATTAATATAAGGGTTATATTAATTATCATGCAATGCATAGTACTATAGTTTAAAATTTCATTAACTTGAATATGATTGTTAATTGTTTTTAAAAACTATAGTATGCATGATTATAGGGCTAATCATTATAAAATTTTGAAATAGTTTAAAATTTTATGATTAGAAACCGTCAATCTATAATCAAGATATGCATGTTCACATAGGATCTTAGGTTAAAATTAAATTAATTTTAATGGGTTAAAATTAATTAGACCTAAGATCATTTTCTAATAGGATTAGAAGATCTTACTTAGTTTTAAAACAGTTTTAATGAACTAAGTAGGACGAACATTCCTAAGATTATAAGGGAACTCTACCAGTGAGGTTCTGTCTAAGGATTGGAGGTATTTAAGTTGACGGTAAACGGAACACCTCCTACCTGGGAACTGATCTGGAATACCGGAGTTGAATTAATCTCAGGTTAATGTTAGAATAATGTCACTAGGTTAATTAAATTGGTTTAATACACCTAGACATTAGGTCTTATTATAATAGTTATAATAGGACTAGACTTAGATAAATGACTTAGCCGGATTTATCTAGGTTTAATCAAACCCTAAAATTAATCAGTTACTTTAGTGGGAGGAAAATTACAAAACTTAATTTAAATTGAGTTTTGCTCCTACGTCCCCGTGACGTTCACACCGTGAGATCCATGCTCGGCTTCGTGTCGTCGTAGAGCGGCCTCCCTTCGGAGAGTGTTTGCATGGGTCAATACCAAGGTGAATGGGGAAAGTGATTATAGTAAGTGGGAGCGGGATGCGTGTCAACGTATCCTTCGGTCTCCACCCCTAGGTCACAACGTGAGATTCCTATGATCCGCCTGCGTGTTGCCCTGGAGCAACCACCCCTTCGGAGGGCCTGATCATAGGATTCGGAACACCGTGAACTCCTGAAAAGGATAGGATCACTTAGGCTAATTACCAACAGTTGTCTTTCCTAACGGTAGCCTGTTGGTGCGTGCCTCTGGGATCTGAAAGTGGGAGGGTTACACTTACGGGGAGGAGTTAATTTGTTAACAAATCCTTGACCGAACAACGGTGGTTAATGTCTAATGGAATATGAGTTATTCTGGTATTAGAAATTGACTGAGAAGTGTCTCATTTTAGAGGAGGAACAACTGATCACCCTTCGGTGGCTGTTCTTCTAAACCTCTAAAGCATCGTTGCGAAACACAATCATAGTTTTATTAGGGTTCTTTGATTGTTTGTTTGCAAAATTGATTGGATGTATGCAATTGTTTGTATTGCTTGTGTGATGGGTTAAGGCAAAGATAACTAATACGGTCACTTGTTTGTTTTTCAGCAATGTCTTCCTCTATCATATCCCTCCTTAAAAATGAACAACTAACCGGCGAGAATTTTCCACAATGGAAATCAAACCTCAATACAATACTCGTGGTTGAGGACTTAAGATTCGTCTTAACGGAGGAATGTCCTCCCGTTCCCCCTCGCACTGCCTCTCAGGCAGTTAAAGACGCCTATGAACGCTGGACCAAGGCCAATGAAAAGGTCAAGGTCTATATATTGGTCAGCTTGTCTGAAGTTTTGGCCAAGCATTATGAGAACGTGGAAACTGCCAGGGAAATTATGAATTCCCTGCAGGAGATGTTTGGACTTCCGTCCTACCAGCTCCACCACGACGCCTTGAAGAATGTCTTCAATGCCAAGATGCTGGAAGGTCAATCTGTTCGGGAACATGTCCTGGACATGGTTAACCAGTTCAACATAGCTGAGGCAAATGGCGGGGTTGTCTGCGAGCGTAGTCAGGTTGCGTTCATCCTTCACTCGCTCCCGGCAAGCTATCTGTCTTTCAGGACGAACGCGAGCATGAATAAGATTCAGTTCAACCTGACTACCCTCCTCTCGGAGTTACAGATTTACGAGTCCCTGCAAAAGAGCAAGGGAAAGAATGTGGTGAAAGGAGAGGCCAATGTGGCCCATTCCAAGAAAAAGTTCCTGAAGGGTTCATCCTCAGGGACTAAATCTGTACCCCAGGCTTCTTCATCGAAGCAAATCCAGAAGAGGAAGGGAGACAAGGGGAAGGCTCCTGCACAGGCTGTGCAAGGGAAGGGGAAGGCCAAGGTCGTGGCCGATAAAGGTAGATGCTTCCACTGCAATGCAGATGGTCACTGGAAGCGCAACTGTCCCCGCTACCTTGCTGAGAAGAGAAGAGAAAAAGAAGGTAAATTCGATTTACTTGTGTTAGAGACTTGTCTCGTTGAACATGATGAGTTTGCCTGGATACTGGATTCGGGAGCCACTAATCATGTTTGTTCTTCTTTTCAGGGAAATAATTTCCAGCAGCTGGCAGAGGGTGAAATGACGCTCAAGGTCGGAACGGGAGACGTCGTTTCAGCTCGTGCAGTGGGAGCTGCAAAATTATTCTTTAGAAATAGGTTTTTAATTTTAGAGGACTTGTATTTGGTTCCTAGAATTAAAAGGAACCTAATTTCTGTTTCAGCTTTATTAGAACAATGTTACACTGTTTCATTCTTGCTTAACGAAGCTTTAATTTTAAAGAATGGAGTTTACATTTGTTCAGCTAAGCGTGAGAATAATTTATTTGTGTTAAGACCAAATGATGCAAAGGCCATTTTAAGTCATGAAATGTTTAAAACGGCTGAAACGCAAAACAAAAGGCAAAAAGTTTCTCATTTAAGTAACAACACGTATCTTTGGCATCTTCGTCTTGGTCATATTAACATCGATCGGATCGATCGTTTGGTTAAAAATGGGCTTCTAAGTGACATAGAAGATACATCTTTACCACCCTGTGAATCGTGTCTCGAGGGTAAAATGACCAAGAGGCCTTTTACTGGAAAAGGTTATAGGGCCAAAGAACCACTTGAACTAATACATTCGGATCTTTGTGGTCCAATGAATGTAAAGGCTCGAGGTGTTTATGAATATTTCATCTCTTTCATAGATGATTATTCTCGATACGGTTACTTATACCTGATGGACCATAAGTCTGAAGCTCTTGAAAAGTTCAAAGAGTTTAAGGCTGAGGTAGAAAACCTGTTAGGTAAAACAATTAAGACACTTCGATCAGATCGAGGTGGAGAGTATTTAGATCAGCGATTCCAGGACTATATGATAGAACATGGAATCCAATCACAACTCTCAGCACCTGGTACACCTCAGCAAAATGGTGTATCAGAAAGGAGAAACAGAACCTTGTTAGACATGGTTCGATCTATGATGAGCTATGCTCAATTGCCTAGCTCGTTCTGGGGGTATGCAGTAGCGACTGCAGTACATATTCTTAACAATGTTCCCTCAAAAAGTGTTTATGAAACTCCTTTTGAGCTATGGAAGGGACGTAAACCTAGTTTGTGTTACTTCCATATCTGGGGTTGTCCTGCACATGTGTTAGTGACAAATCCTAAGAAATTGGAACCACGTACGAGATTATGCCAATTTGTTGGGTACCCGAAAGAAACGAGAGGTGGTCTTTTCTATGACCCTCAAGATAATAAAGTATTTGTATCGACAAATGCAACTTTCTTGGAGGAAGACCACATACGAAATCATCAACCACGAAGTAAGTTAGTATTAGGAGAAGCTACAGAAGGATCAACAAGGGTTGTTGATGAACCTGGTCCTTCAACAAGAGTTGTTGGAGAATGCAGTTCTTCTCGTCAATCTAGTCCTCCTCACGTAGTGGGAGAGCTTCGACGCAGTGGGAGAGTTGTGATACAACCTAACCGCTACTTGGGTTTAACAGAAACACAAGTAGTCATACCTGATGACGGCGTAGAAGATCCATTGTCTTATCGTCAGGCAATGAATGATGTAGATAAGGACGAGTGGGCCAAAGCCATGGACCTTGAGATGGAGTCCATGTACTTCAATCAAGTTTGGGAACTTGTAGATCTACCTGAAGGGGTCAAACCCATTGGGTGTAAATGGATCTATAAGAGGAAAAGAGATGCTGCTGGGAAAGTACAGACTTTCAAAGCAAGACTTGTAGCAAAGGGTTATACCCAACGAGAAGGAGTGGACTATGAAGAAACTTTTTCTCCAGTTGCTATGCTAAAGTCCATAAGAATCCTCTTATCCATTGCCACATTTTATGATTATGAAATTTGGCAAATGGATGTCAAGACAGCTTTTTTGAATGGCAATCTTGATGAGAGTATTTTTATGTCTCAACCCGAAGGGTTCATATCCCAAGGTCATGAGCAAAAGGTTTGCAAACTGAATCGATCCATTTATGGGTTGAAACAGGCTTCTAGATCTTGGAACATTAGATTTGATACTGCGATCAAATCTTATGGTTTTGACCAGAATGTTGATGAGCCCTGTGTATACAAGAAGATCAACAAGAATAAAGTAGCTTTCCTCGTACTTTATGTAGACGACATCCTACTCATTGGGAATGATGTAGGGTATTTGTCTGATGTAAAAGAATGGCTAGCAGCTCAATTTCAAATGAAAGATTTGGGTGAGACCCAGTATGTTCTTGGGATCCAGATTATTCGGGATAGAAAGAACAAATCGCTAGCTCTGTCTCAGGCAACGTATATCGACAAGATGTTGGCTCGATATTCGATGCAGAACTCCAAGAAGGGCTTGTTGCCTTTCAGGCATGGGGTTCACTTGTCTAAGGAACAGTCTCCTAAGACACCTCAAGAGGTTGAGGATATGAGACGGATTCCCTACGCCTCAGCCGTGGGTAGCTTAATGTATGCCATGCTATGCACGAGGCCTGACATTTGTTATGTTGTAGGGATTGTCAGCAGATATCAGTCAAATCCAGGGTTAGACCATTGGACCGCCGTTAAAGGAATCCTCAAGTATCTTAGGAGAACGAGAGATTACATGTTGGTGTTTGGGGCTAAGGAGTTAGTTCTCACAGGTTACACCGACTCTGACTTCCAAACTAACAAGGATTCTAGGAAATCTACGTCAGGGTCAGTTTTCACCCTTAACGGGGGAGCTGTAGTTTGGAGGAGCATAAAGCAGGGATGTATAGCAGACTCCACGATGGAGGCTGAGTATGTAGCTGCTTGTGAAGCAGCTAAGGAAGCTGTTTGGCTAAGGAAGTTCTTGACAGATTTGGAAGTTGTTCCAAATATGAACTTGCCCATTACGTTATACTGTGACAACAGTGGGGCAGTAGCCAATTCAAAGGAACCTCGCAGCCACAAAAAAGGTAAACACATAGAGAGGAAGTACCATCTAATTCGAGAGATTGTGCAAAGAGGAGATGTGGTCATGACCAAGATCGCTTCTGAGCATAACATTGCTGATCCGTTTACGAAGGCCCTCTCGGCTAAAGTGTTCGAGGGTCATCTAGACAGTCTAGGTCTGCGAGATATGTATATAGCGTAATCTCGAGCAAGTGGGAGATGTGTAATGGGTGTAAGGATGCCCTAGTTTATTGTATTTTGTATATTTACCTTTCATGTAATGTACAAATATACATGTACCGTTTCCAGCTTTGGATTATTTTGTATATATTTTCCCTGTAACTTGAGTTTTAGTTCAAGTGGGAGTTTGTTGGGTTTTATGCCCTAAAACTCGTAGATAGTAAATGTACATTTGACCGAACATTAATAAAGTGATGTATTATTCAATGTTTGTATTATATCTTGTCTTGCTAACCCTAATCCAATAAACTAAACATCCATGGCTAATAGAATGAGACTTGAACTAGTATGTAGGGACATGCGGGGATCAATGTTCAAGTTTTAGCCTAAAGGGTCTGTAGTATAGGGATAAGGCTGGGTACCTTATCCTGGTGACACTATGGATACGGCCCGCTTTGTATATTGATACAAACGTAGTGATCCAACACGTTCATGTGGTTGACATGCGAGTGGGGGTATCCTGTGCAATGAGTTTGCACAAAGACCGGACCGCGAAATAGTTAACCACTAACTATAACACCGTTGGTTAGCTCGGTTTCTATTTCACTAGGATGACCTAGGCAACTTAGCCTTAATCCTGAGTGGATTATGGACTCCTGTCCATGAGGGATTGTCCTTTGATTTGTACGGGTGAGAGTGGCCAGTTCGCCGACTCAATAAGCCTACCATTTTGGGGACAAGACCGAATGGGGAGCTGGGAACGTAGTCTTACAAGATGGAATTCACTCCTTCCTGATATGAGGGTAAGTAGAGGTGTGTTCCCTTAAGTGGTGTCTCCGGGTCTTGAACAAAGGGCCCTACCCTCTTTATGGCACGAGAGGGTTTTCTGTTTGATGGTTGGACCACAAACAGGTTGTTCATTAGAGGAGCACTGGTACTTAAGGACCAAGAGGTAGCCCAGGGGTAAAACGGTAATTTGACCTAGCTGGGGTACGAACACACGTGAAGGGCTAACTTGCTGCTGACGGTCAATATCCGTGGACACAGAAATATATCTGCAGTGAGAAGAGTGCAGCTGTGGTTCTTTAGTGGAGTGAACCACAGTTAACGAATATTGATTAACTTGGTTAATGAGTTTAACCAACTAATCTCATATCGTTGGAGCTTCTGATCTGTAGGTCCATTAGGTCCCACCGGTAGCTCATTTAGGGCGTTGAGGTAAAATTCTAAGGATGGATTGAATATTCAAAGGTGTTTGAATATTATACTAAAATATGAAGTGGTTCATATTAAAACTATAGGTTATAATTAATATGCATTGGATGTATATTAATACTATAGTTTTTTTAGAGAGAAAATAGTAATTGAATATGTGATGTTCAATTTTATTTTTATTAATTAATTTCGAATTAATTAATTAATTTAGTTTAATTAAATTTGATTTAATTAAACTATAATATAAGAGGGATATTAATTTAAATTGGATTTAAATTAATGTTATTTTAATTAATTTAGATTGATTAAAATATAATTAATTATAATTTAAAATTATGTTTTAAAATTATAATTAATTAAAATATCAGATAACTGATTTATCAGTTATCTGATATTTTAATTTTAAAAAGACGTGGTCAGGGAGTTGCAGAACGGTCTCCCTGGTCTCACGCCTGACTCCCTCTCCAATAGCTCTCTCAGTTTGCATTCTCTCTCAGTGAATTGATTCAGAGAAAAATCCAGAGAAAAATCCAGAGAATTTTTTGCTCCCACCAGCACCTAAGGCAAAATCCTATCAGAGAATACTGATGTACCCTCGTGGTGGTGTTCGTGGTGTTTTTCCAGCAAGACCAAGAGTAATTGCTGCTGTTTTTTGGGAGAAAAATCAGAGAATTTGGCGAAACGATCAAGGTTTTCTTCAAGGGTAAGATTATCTTGAACTAGGGTCAATAGGACCCAATTCTAGATTAGATCTAGAATTTTTCCTATTATTTTATGCATGCTTGTATCTGATTTACAGCAGTTTTTAAATCTATAATAGTCGCTGTAAATTCATGTTTTTTTTGCCGTCGTATTGGTATCCCAATCGACGTTTTATTATTCGAAAAAGGTCTCTGTGTTTTTCCGCTGCACATAGGGCTTTTATCCCTACAATTACACCACTTGGTTAAAAAAGAGATTCCCTAGAAATCGATATTCATCTTTCTCGAGGAAATTCTTATAATATAAATTCATGGCCAACCTTGAAATGTTTAAACTCAAAGAGACTTACGTAACTGCCCCGTGATGATGCGTACCGCTAGTGCACGAGTCAAGTAATATAGTGATTTTGAGTATAAGAGTATCGTCTTCACAAGGATTGGATTTATTCATTTAATTACAACGAATACTATTGGTTAGCTTTATTTAGAGAACAAAACCTAATGTTGGAAAAGAATAATAACAAGCTAATCTAGAAAGCAAAAGATAAATGGAGACACGATCTTGAGGGATAATTCAAGGGTATTGATTTCATTAATTGGACCTTTAATTGCTTAATCAATTAGCTAATTAGGATTAATTAGGCACCCAATTCATAAGTCTAGAAGCCTAATATCAAGGACTCTTTTGTCGATCTCCTCCCATTTTCATGCCTTTTAATAAAGAATCTCCTTTCGGATTCCTCCTTATGTACTAAGCATGGCATTACGACCCTTCATTAACAACCTCTAACGTCTATTTATTTAATCACATGTCACTCAGGTATATTAACATCAGTCGTGCATTCAATTCTAGTCTAAGCTTCTCGTACGTTTGCGTTTCCACTTAGAAAACAATTCAATTAATCATTGATCAAGTGATTAAAAGCATTAAGCATAAAATGCATAAATGAATGTAAATGCCAATTAAGTCAAATCAACTAATAAATTAAACAAAGGTCCAACTAATTACATCAAACCCATAGAATTTAGGAATTAGCTACTCATAATCACTAAACATCCAACAATTCCTAATTACACCTAATCTAGAAACTAAACAGTAAAGGAAAAGGTAAGAAAAAATTCTCAAACTAAATGTCGATCTCTCATCGTTCTTGTGGCGATCTCCATCAATCTCGAGCTCCAAGATTTTCAACAAGACTCCTGATCTTCTCCCAAAACCCCCAATTTTAGTGTGGAATCAAGATTAGGGTAAAAACCCTCAAATTGGCTCCCTTAATTCGGCTGAAAAAGGGCATATTTATAGATGTCCAGCAGCTGCAGCGTCTAGACGCTCTGTACCTTGCCACCCACGCACATAGTGTCTCGAGGCTCGTCCTTCTTACCCATGCAGTGTAGCATCTAGATGCTCTAGGATAGTGTTTAGACGCTACCCTCTCAGAATTTCTTGATTTCTTCTTTATTTTCACGCTATTTTGATTGCTTTGACTTTCTTCTCTTGGGCTTTTTGGTTTGATCTTCAATTCTCCTTTTCTTTAGTCTCCAAAATCATCCAAAATCATCCAAAAATCTCTCAAGGGCTCTGGTTTTGCTCCTTTAGCTTGGTTTCTACAAATTAAGCATAAAAACACATCAAAGCACACAATTTAAGCACAAAACTAACTAAAATGAATAGGAAATAGATTGCATATTTTTCCAACGAGAGGCATTGCAAGTCAACAAGTGAGACATTATCACAAAGCATTCAAAGATGAGGCAAATTAGCCTAACAGAGACAAGAGGAAATCAACACAGAAATCAACGACAAGATGAAGATCATCCTCTCGAATTAGGCTTGAGGTGTCTAACTTATAGCAACAAATCACACCATGAATTCCAATTAGAAAGTGGGGGTTTAAATTTTAATGTTATAGGTAATTTTGTATCGTCTCGATTATTGAGGAAGATACTGAGACAACACAGATCCAATACATAGGAAGTACCAAGAGGCCAGACCTAAAGGAAATAGGGGCAACCAGACAAATGGCCATTTTAAAATAGTTGTTTTGAAAAATGGCCATTCGTGTTTTCATTCTGAGAAATGGCCAAAAGCTAATTTTAGTAAATTCTTTTGGCAACAAAGTGGACGAAAATACCCCAACATTCATAAATAAATTAAACCGAAAATACAGTATAAAACCAGGGAGAAAATCTAGGATTTTTCTCAACAACCAAATAATTTCAAATTAAACAAATAAATCTGAGAACTTAAATTTAAAACAAATAAATTTAAATTCACACGGTAAACTAGAGAGAAAATCTAGGATTTTTCAACAACCAAATCAATAACAGACTTTCAAATTAAACCAAAAATACACTGTAAATCAGGGAGAAAATATAGGATTCTTACGATTCAACAACCAAATCAATAACATAATTTCAAATTAAACAAATAAATCTGGTAACTTAAATTTAAAACAAGAAATCTAAGTTCAAATAAGAGAGAAAAAACAGGAGAACTCAAAATTTAACCACAATATATTGGATTCAATCAAAAATCAAGAACAACTAATAACTTACCCGTTGCAACTAGGATTAAATAAAAAATGAAGAACAACTTCATGCATCTAAAACATCAGCTCAAGAATAAAATGTCAGTGATAACATTTGGTAGACATCATTAAGTGTTGCACCTAAAACATTATATCAAACATGAACAATTTCAAAAGGATCCAATTTCAAAAAGAGAAAATAAAAAGGCTCACCAATCCCATTAATATCACTGTAAATGAGAAAATAAAAGCAATTGATCAAAAACTCTTCATATTCTCTCTTTGAAACCCCATTTCAAAAAAAAAAAAAGAAAAAAAAAAGAAAGAAACCGTACCGTTCTTCGAAGGAAACCCTTTCAGCTTCTCGATTCTTTGTTCCTTTGGGAAAGACCAAAACTGATTCTTCTCCAACATTCCTCGTTCCTTCTAGCAAACCCCGGACGAAACCAAAACAGTCCAAAACCCTCAACCCGATTCTCAAACCCTTGACAGATTTACACTGTATTTACACAGACACTCGACAGGTTTACACTGTATTTACGCAGACATTCGAGAGAACATTCAGGAGTTTGAAGAGGTTGTGTCGACATTCAAGGATATGCATGCTTCGATTCTCTTCTAAATTTTTGGTTTATATAGATATAAACCACAAATAGGACAATTTGACCGAAGCTAGGACCCACCATTTTAATAAGAAAATGAAGAGAGAGAATTGGTGTTGTAAATTCTGAAAAACCAAAGCCAAAAAATGTATATTTTGGGAAGACAAAAGGATTGATTCTGTAACTATCATTCCTTGATTCATGGAATTGGAGGTTACAGATTTTCATTTTTTTTTTTTTAAATATCATCAGATAAGGCTGCACAAATATAGGGAAGAAACGTGGGGAATGACTCAAGGGTAAAAATGGAAGTTCCAATCCCACAAAAATAGGTTAGAAAATCGATTTGGCCATTTTTCATTAAAAAATACAGTTTGGCCATTTTTCAGAAATACCCTGTAATTTTTGGCCATTTCTTAGGATAAAGGAAGGAAATATTGGCCAAAGGAATTGAGCCTGGGCCCAATTCCTAGCATCGGCCCAATGGTTTGGGCCACCTTTTGTCCTATCCACATTCAGCTCCTAGAGTCTCCTGCCAGTCCGATTTAACCCGGTTCAACCCCACGGGTAAAACCTAAAACATATAAAGGTTTAAATATCTTTCTTCAACCTTGGAGAAGGGATTTAAAAATGCCAACTTTTGAACTCTCATTTTCTCTTTCTCCCTACTTTTCATATCTCATCTATCTCCTTGCTAACTTAAGCATTGGAGTTGATGTGGCAAACACCATACCCGTGTTCAATTTTCATTTGTTTTGCAAGCCACGTCTTCCTCCCTCAAATAAATTTATGGTTGTTGTTACATGAAGGTCAAGTGAGTTTTCCTTTTCCCAAAATTTGTTAACAACAAAAATCATTGTAAGGAAATTAGGAGAAAACAAGTTTAACTTTCAAAAATAAAAAAACAAAAAGTCAAATGGTTATAAAAAAAAAACTTGTTTTAATTTTTAGAATTTGGCTAAGAACTCAAATGTTTATTGAAGAAAGATGAAAACTATTGTAAGGAAATGGAGAGAAAACAAAAATAATTTTAAAAAACCAAAAATAAAAAACTAAATTGTTATCAAACGAGACCTATATTATTTGTTGGGAGACATAATGAATAATTATTGGAGATGGCTTCCAAGTTTGTTTTACTTGAAGGTCGTAACCTTCAAAATGTCTATTTTAGTTCTTACATTTTTTTTTCTTTAAAAACTAAACTTCTATTTGATCTTTGTCCTTCTTTGGAAGCCATTTAGGTTGACTAGTTTCATTTTCTTATTATATATTTAAGGTTAAATGATTAAAAATACCCCTAAATTATGGAGTTGAATTGAATTATACATAAAAAAATTTAAAAGTTTCACTTTAACCCTTATAAAGTTTGCAGTTTGCAGTTTGTTTCAAAACAATCTTTGAAGGCTTTTGTCCTTAAATTCATGGACGGAAAATGGTGTGTCTACTTATATCTCAAACTTTTAATCTTATATGTTGTTGTCTTCCTCCTTTCACCCCCACACCCCCAATTTTATGTTCGCTTTGTATATAGTTTTTTCTCTAATAATTCCCAAATTCTTCAAATTTTTCTCAGTTATCGTGTGTCTTTATTTATTTATTTTTCACATATATGTTTAAATCTCTTCACATAAGCAACAAATAAATAGAGACAACACATAAGTGGGAGAGATATAGAATAAATAGATAAGAATAACATCTACCAAACATGATTTCGTGGTTTAGATTCAACTAAAATAACATACGAGGAAAAGCTCAAAGTAAACTATCGCACAATTTTAAAAATATGGAGAGACTCGTTGTTTTTCAAGGGCTAAGTCGAAGCTCTCTCTCTTGAGAAAGCCTTTTGGCAAATTTAGTGAGGGCTTCTTCATTTGTACCTTCTCCATCAACTGGTTTGTGTTCTCCAGTTATTAAATTTACCATCGACACTTGTTTCTTTAATAGTTCCTTCCCCACCTCTGTCAATTTCTTCAAATTTTCATTTGTTGCAATATCAACTGATGCTACTTCGCCAACCAAATCATCATCCTGTGACACCGAGGTCCGTTTGGAATACCTTTTAGTTTAAATGTTTTTTAAGAATGCATTTTAAAAAAAAATAAACATTTTGTATAAAAATTGTTTAGGATTTAAACACTCATATATGTTTGGTGACATTTCCTCATAAGTGTTTTGATATCCAAAGTTATTATATACTTAAAAACTCTTTTTAAAAAATTTGCTTTCAAGTGTTTCTCTCAAAGTGATTTATTTCTAAATCTCATTTTTTAATAAGTCATTTTTAGTGGTTGTCAAACACTAAAATGTTTTTCAAAATGTTCTTTTTTTTTTTTCAAAATTAAACACTTGAAAAGTTAAACCAAACATACCCGAGTCAAAACAATTTAAATCTTATTCAATTTATAAACTTAAAAAATAATCATTTTGACCGTGGACCAAAATGATTATTACTTCTTTAAACGACCAAAGCTAATGTTTTGAAAGTTTAGAAAACAAAATATAATAAATTTTAAAGTTTAGGAACGTAATTAAGATTTAGAATCTAAAAAATATTGAATAAAATAATAGTGTAAAATATTATTTTTAAAGGTTTACCTGGATGCGAAGATAATTTTCCTGACAACTGGAGGATTGAAAGAAAGAAGAAACGTGAAAGTCAACCATATCAGAACTCGCATCACTGAACATATCAAATATTGGTTTCGCCCTACCATCATAAACCCATCTGAATTTGCCCCATTTCGCAACTTTACTAGCACTATACTTCCCTTCATTCTTAACCAAACCCGTGCCTAAAGAAAGTACCAACGTCGTTTTTGGTTCCATGGGTTTTATCTTGAAGGATTCGCCTTGATTTAAAAAATTGATCCCTTTCCAAACTTTGGTTATGGCTGCAAGTGTCTGTACAATCAATCATTCTAAAGAAACATTAAAAAGTTGCAAAGTTTACTTTAAGCGTTTGTTAACTATTTTGGTTTTTAGTTTTTGAAAATTATGTTTGTTTTTTCAAAAAAATTTGGATTTTGAAAAAAAATACTATAAAATAGATATAGATGAAAGTTTAAAAAGGAAAAAACAAAAACCGTAGGATTATCAAACATGACCTAAATTTTAAATTAATGCTAAAGAAAATATTAATAGATTAGAAAAACTTACGGGATTGTTTGCTGCAATTGCACCATCAACCATATTGAAAAGACGAGTATTTCCTTTGGAGTCCCAAGTTTGAAATTCATGTGCTGGCAAATAAGTTGGTGCAGCAGAAGTACTAATGCCAATATCTGCCAACTTTGGATTCTTCAATTCGTTCCATGTTGCCTTCAAGATAAATAATTTAAAAAATATTAAGTATATTTAATTTAATAAAAAAAAAACCTAAACTTGATCAACTCTTAGTGCAAATAAGTATGGCAATTTGTGATACTGGAATATTGGAGAACAAGACAGGCTGAAGATGCTTGATGTCAAATGCAGGAATAACTACATTTGTCAATGTTTGCTTAAGAGTCAAGTCTCCAAGTTGCTCATTTAATAACCATCTCAAGTATTTGCCATTGTACTTTGGTCCCATAACTTGTCTAAAAAAATTGATCATTGAACTGAGATACACAAAACAATAGTTTAGTAGGATATAACCCGAAATTAACAGTCGCATTAGGGAAAAGGTGTGGACTAACTTTTTTTGTGGAAAGATTTTTGGAGAATGTTCCAAATAAAAGTTGGTGACTTCTTTGGCTGCATATAGAGGCTTGTTGTCTTTGTTCGGAGCTGTAAGCATGATGGTAATCAAACCACCTGTACTTGTTCCTGCGATTACATCAAAATAATTTGCTATTCTTGCTTCACGACCATCCAATTCCTGATCAAAGGTGTGAGGATAAAAATTAATCATTTTTATAAAGATATATATAGGAATTTATTCAATATTTGAAGTGTGCATATAGTTTGTGTTACCTGAAGTTTTGACTCGAGAAAAGCGAGAATAGTTCCAGGAATAATGCCTCTAATACCTCCTCCATCGATGCTCAAAATAGTTGTCATCTTCCCTTTTCCAAGATTAGCTGCCATGGTCACTTTCTTGGTTTGAAAAGGGAAATTTCTGAGACAGAAACACAGCTGCCCTGGTTTGCAATTCAAGTTCAAGATGGGTAGCTAAGCTCTTTCCAAAGAGGTTTTTATAAAGGGGGAAGAAGAAGGTGGAAATGTAAAATGAAGAACCTACATATTTGGTCAATGGGGCATGTGCATATGTAAATTAGGATTATTTTATTTTATTTTATTTTTGAGAGAAAATGGATATACTTTTTGTATTTGGCCATTGAAATACACACACATTAACGGATCGTTTGGTGTAGAGTTTTGGAGATGAGAATAGACAAAGGTTTCTTATACCCTTTTTGTTTTAAAGTTTCTGTGGTGGACCCCTGAAAATAAAAGCATTCTCGAGCATCATTTATGCTCATAGATAAGGGTTTTTCTATGCTCTTGCAAAAGCATGAGTTTTCTCTTTGTCTATCTCTTCTTTTTTATTTTTATATGCAATTTTATTTTGAATATAGTTAATTAATTAACTAATGGATACTAAATTAAAAAATAATATAATAAATTATTTAATTAAATTAAATAAATAATAATTTGTCAAGAATTTCAAGTTTTTCTATCATAAAAAAAATACTTAGTCCAAGTTTATTAAATGGATGCAATTACATATTTACTAAATTTATAATTACTTAGTTAACATTATCGAAAATATATTTAATTATTGAATTAAATGAATTTAGTATAAAATTTCCTTTTTCAATAAGTATAATCCATTACTTATTGATTATTTATAAACAATTATTTTTTTTTATTTCTTTATAATAAATAAATAATCATATTATTATTAAAATATTTATGTAATTAATTTTTATGGATACAAATATATTAAATTATTGTAGTTAACGATATTTATTAAAAAAAATTAATTAAATAATTTTAATTAGTTAAATTAACATAGTTTATCCAATTAAAATTATTTCATGATTATTAATTCATTAATTTTTATAATACTTTGAATTAATTTTGACTATTTTATTGATTAATTTATTATAATTACATAAAGTTTAAGTGATTAATTCTAAAAAATAAATACAAACATAATTCGTTCTCATAAAATTCTGATAACATTCCCATGCACAACCAAACAAAACTATTTTTGATTCCCAGCAATACATCCTTTATTCCTAGACATCTATAAAATCTTAAACCAAACGACTCCTAATATCTTTTTAAGGTTTCACATTACAGGTAAAATTTATTGGAAGACAAGTCAACGATGGTAGGTCTATGTATTTTGTCTAGTTATTAAATTGATTGCTATTAATAGCAATGCGTTTTCTTTGGGTTATTAATTGTTATGCATGTGCAATTGGATTTGCAAATTTGATTAATTTGAAATTTGATATCCTTAATCCATGTTAGTTTCTTGCCCCTTTTTTCTATTTGGTTAGGGGCATTTGATCAATTAGGTTTTAGTTGTAAAATGATAAAAGTGGTAGAATTTTGAAATTTTGGTGGATGTGCCAAAATCAGTTTTTTTTTTTTTTTGTGTGAAAAGTTTATTTGTGGCATGCATTTCAAATTTGATTAGCAAGGTTAGGGCTCAAAAGGGGTAATTAGTGGGTCTTTATAACCCCTTTTTTTCTCAGTTTGGATTCCTGATCAAAAGAAAAACCCTAGAGCACACAACAAAAATCTATACAACCCTAGAACACAATACACATTCAATATCCAACACACACGTACAGAGAGCCTCACCACAAAAAATAGCCAAAATCCACAAAAAAAAAAAAAAAAAAAAAAAAACAAACAAACAAACTAACTAAAACTAAGTTGAAGGTTGCATTTGGTAGGGACTTTGTCCCATAAGGATCTGCACCTTGTTCAACAAGTTGGCTTAGTGTTGCTTACCCTTTTTTTAGCTTCTTCAAGCACCTTGAAAAAAAAAAAAAAGAGTTAGAGTAAGGTATTAGAAGTTGCTTTTATTATTGTTGTTTCTTTTCTCCTTGCATTTTCATTTACTTGTTATTATGTACGTTTTTGCCTATGAGAAGTTTGCTTCTGTCTATTTTACATCTTGTTCATTTATTCTTAATTTTCAGTTTATTTTTCTTGTAAGGTTTTCTTTTTCTAGTTTTATTTAGTAAAAGAGCATAAAAAAAATAGGAAGACAAGTGAAAAAAATGTCTGTAAAAAAGGAGGTGAAGAGAAGAGCTAGATTTCTATCTTTGCGAAAGAAGAAATACAGTGACTGCGAGGTGACAAAATTGAGGTAGATCGAAGAAGAGAAAAAAAATGAGAGGGAAAAGGAGCCGAGAGAAAAAGAAATAGATGAGAGAAATGAAAAAGAAAAGAGAGAATAAAAGAGGGATTTTTTTTAATATATATATATATATATATATATATATATATATATTCTTTTTTGTTATTATTATTCTTTTTTTAATTATTATTATTATTAATACATGGTGTTTCACGTTTTGTCAGATTTCAATTTTTGACTTGTCTCCCAATAAAATTTTACCTGTAACGTGAAACCATAAAAACATATTACTGTGTGTATTCCAATGGCCCAAATATAAAATTATCCTATTTCTCCTAAAAAATAAAATAAAATAATCCTAATTTACATTCTCATGCACCATTGAAACTGAAATCTGAGAAGGAAAAAAATTTGAAATTCAATAGTGCATGTGCATGTAAATTAGGATTATTTTATTTTATTTTTGTTTAAAAGCAATAGGATAATTTTATATTTGGCCATTGGAATACACACATTAATATGTTTTTAAGGTTTCACGTTACACGTAAAATTTTATTGGGAAACAAGTCAACCACGTAGGCACGAGGAATTTTCTTCCTTCAAGAAATCATAATAAATGATCTTATGTTAAAGGATAAGTTCTAATTATCTTAATTTGCTAGGATCTCCATTTAATGCCTAACTTAAACATGATTAGTTAAACTACATCCAAGTTGATAACTACGTATTTGAACTCATAAGCATAAAAATAATAACATGACGTATAAATAATATCATGTAGTTTAAATGAGAGCTAAACTTTGGTTTAATGTATGTTGGTTGAATAATATACGATGATCCAAAACCTAACAAATTTAATAATCTTCTGTCCCTAGAAGCAATAATATTGCCAGCTCTCAACTATCTTTATATTTTACTATCCTAATTTAAACACTATTAACTTGATGTACTACCATCCTACATCCATATCTATATATGTACGATTATAGAAGTTACAATAAAGTTTTTTTGTGCAAAGAAAGGAGCTAGAATAACCGATAGGTAAAGGAGAAATTATTAGGTGCTCCCGATACAATGAGGCGAGTAATTTTACATTGTTGGATGTAAGTGAGAGAAATTGTAAAAGTGTCTTGATTTTGTATTTAACGGTTATTAAGGAAAGACAAATTTCAAGATATACATCCGACAATTTTAGACAAGAAGCCTCATTGTATCGAGAACACCTAATAATTTGTTTAAGTAAAAGTGACTCCAAAAAGTTTTGACACATACATCCACCATGTTTAAAGTGTGTTAGGGTACAAAGGGCAGAAGTTAAAAAAAAAATACATGCATTAAATTTATTCATAGGCAAACTAGCAAGAGTTATTTCACATTATATCATTATTTATGAGAGTAGGTATTTTGTTTTAGTTTTGTGTATGACAATATATATGTCCACAACCACCAAGGTTGTGGCCCATGTACGAATTGGAAAGGACGTTGCTTGAGAGTTTAATGTCGTTGCTGGAAGAGACAGCTATATGCAACTCACATGCTAAATCACAAAAACCATGTGATTTTTTTTTTTTTTTTTTTTACAATGTGTGGGGTGGGAGGATTCAAACTACAAATCTTTTAGTTATCAATACAGTTTTATGTCAGTTGGACTATGTTCAGGTTGGCTATTATCAACCTATCATTTAGTTTTTGAAAATTAAATTTATAGAAACAATTGCGTGAATGATCCATTTTGAGAGGTCAAAATGAAAAATGCTATAACTTTTCAGAATAAGGATATATGTCATTTTATTTACGTCATCATCCTAGCAAAATTACCATTTTACTCTCTATATGAAAACATGTCTTAAGAGTGAGAGGTTGGAGCGAGATAGCGAGATTTAAGAGTGAAATTGGAGAGGGAGTAAGAGATTGGAGAAAGAAATGAGAGAGAGAGGAAGAGATTGGAGGGAGAAATTGGAGAGAGAGAGCGAGAGTGAGGGTGAGTGTGAGAGCGAGAGCGAGAGCAAGATTGGAGAGAGAATAACAGATTGGAGAGAGAAATTGGAGAGAGAGTGAGAGATTGGAGAGAGAAACTGGAGAGAGAGCGAGAGTAGCGAGAGAGAGCGAGATTAGAGTAGAGAGTAAAATGGTAATTTTACTAGGATGCTGATCCAAGCAAAAGAGCATATATCTTCGTTTTGAAAATGTGGAGCCATTTATCATTTCTGTCTATTTTAGAGGGTCATCCGTACGGAAATTCCAAACTTATAAACACTACTTCCACCTATAAAATAAATTTTTTATTTTGTTATTTTTTTTTACCAATGTTTTCAAAATTGAAGTGTTAGAAAACTAAAAAATGTAGTTTCTAAAATTTGGTTAAAAATTAAAATGGTTCCTAAAATGAAAGAACTGTTAAAAACGTGAAGAACAATAACAAGAACACTAAGAACACTTAGAGAAATAGAGAGAGCAAAGGTAGGGAGAATAGAGCAAATGAATTGCATTCAATTGAGTTGTGTGTTTAACACTTCATGAACATCCCTATTTATACTAGTACAATAGGGGATGGTTACTACAAGACCTAAAATAGGAGAGGGAGGGAGAGTCTTGAGCCTAAATTCAAAGAGTCATGGGGAGTTGCCCTAAACTGATGGAGTTGAATGCCCTAAATGGATATCTATAATTAAATACATTTACACCATATTTGTAACAAGAACTTATTAATTTTTTATTGATGGGTTTACTCGATGGTTGTAGGTGAGAGTTAGGTGAATCAACTGCATACAATTCAAGGATCTTTAATTATTCAATTTTCCTTTTCTTTAAGTTCAATTAAGAATCAAATCCTGTTTCAAAAAAATATATATATATATATATATATATATATATATATATATATATATATATATATATGTGTGTGTGGTGACGAGGATTTGATTTTTAATGTTTTTGATAAGTAACCATATCCAATATTTAAACCCTCATCATTTCAATACTCTTTTTTTTTCTTTTCTTTTTCTTTTTTTTTACTTGTAGTGCGAGATTTGAACCACAAATCTCCTTGTCCATTAATATAAGTTTGATATCAGTTGAGTTATATTCATATTGACTACTTTTATTTCTTTTAATGTTAAAAGTCCATAGCTTGAAATATGGAAAAAAGAAAAACCTTTCATATTTTTCTCAAGAACAATCATTTAAATAAACTATTTTTTCACTACATATGAAGCGAAGCATGTTTATGTTTTTTAATTTATTAAATATTATCTTGATGTTTAAGAAGTTTTAATTTAGTCTCTCAATTTTGTTCATTAATGGTTTTCAAATTTATATTAAGTAATTTTCTTATGTATTACAAATGATTAATTTATTTTATGGTAGGTTAAAATTTTTACCATGATTTAAATAACTTCTATATAAATATAAAATATAGATCACAATTAATCATGAATTAATATGATATAATTTACATTTTATTAAATAGCTATTAATTGATGTATTTCTGTTTTGAAATAAAATGTTGACGTTGTGTAAAAAATTAAGTATGTATAATCCTTGTAGATTAAAAAAAACATGATCTAACAAAAAAAAAAAATAGAAGTTGAATTAATAAAAATTAAAAATAAAATATAAAACTTATAATTAGCATGCACAAACATTTGAATTACAAAAAATAGCAATCTAAAAATTAACAATAAAATAATCCAAATAATAACGATAGTAGAGAAAAAATAGATATACCTCTTATCAAGAACTACAAATGATAGTTTTTCTAGTACATCAAGCTATTATCAATATTAATAGAATAACAAATGACATTATCGAGATTCAAACATAAAACTTCTTGTTCTCATACTATATTAAATCACTACTGAACCTAAGAACTTAACTGACAGGTAATAATAAATTTAATCATATATTAGTAGTACACATTTTAAAATTAACAATGCAAGAGTGATTAATAAAAGATAAAAATAAAAATACTTAACTGCATACTAGTGTGTAGAGATCTCCCTACACATCTCCCTTAAAACGTCAACAATTAAGAGAGATAAAATAAAATAAAATTTCCGTTTTCTATCTCTCTCATAGTTTTCAAGATTTTAGTGAGATGTGTAGGAAAATTCTTTATTATTATTAATTTTTTTTAATTTTAAGATCTATTTGTATTTTTTTCTTTATTTTTAAGAACTACACTTATTTATTATTATTTTTCTTTAAATTTTAATCTGCTTTCAAAATCATTTCCAAATTTTCAAATTTAAAAAATAGTTTTCGCAAATTATTTCTTTTCGAAATTGGATTATAATATTTCAAACGTGATTAAAAAAACGAAAACGAAAACTTAAATAAAAATAGTTATAAAAAAACAAAACTTAAATAAAAATAGCACATATATAAATATATACTATAAACTCAATTTTAAGAAATAAAAAAAAAAAACAAAATTGAAAATCGCTATTAGATGGAAACTTAGTAATTTAATATATTAATAACTTGAAATACTATATTTCAATAACTAATATGCATATTGCATGGTTTCAGATTACTCCAACCAACCTATGACGTGGCATGTCCGACATTGAATTTTAAGTCCTAACTAACAACCAACCAATGACGTGAAATGTCCAACATTGAATCCTAAGTCCTAACTAACAACAGAACTCGATTGTGAACTTCCATGCATTTAACAATTCTCAATAATCGCAAAGTGACTAGCAAAATCTTATGTGACAGAAATCATACAAATTTGGCTAGATTTTCTTTTAAAATCTGATTAAAAGACATCTGGAATAGAAAAATAGATATATTAAACTCTCTTTAAATAAAAAAGATCCCACTTTACCATAACTCGGGAAAAAACTAGGAAAAATACATTTTTGGTCCCTGAGGTTTGGTTTAGGTTTCATTTTGGTCCCTAAGGTTTCAAACTCAACATTTTAGTCCCTGAGGTTTGCATTTAGTAGCATTTTAGTCCCTCCATCCATATTTCCGTTAAAAACTAACGGTTTGCTGACGTGACACCTATTTTTTTTTATTAAAATTTTATTTTTTAAATTTTAAAAATAAAATAATTAAAAAAGTATATTTTTTTAACTTTTCATTTTCCCTCTTCTTTTTCCCCCTCCTTTCTTCCCTCTCTTCTTCCTCCAACCATCTTCTCCCTCCACCTTCTTCTTCTCCAACACCTTCAGCCATGGCCGTCGGCCGCCGGCCGGCGACCACCTCTCGCCGGCGGCTGTCGCCGGACGGCGACTTCTTTTTTTTTTTTTTCTTCTTTCTTTCTCCTTCTCTTTCTCTTCTCTCCAGATTTTTCTTTAAAAAAAAAAAAGAGGGAGGGAAACGGGGAGGGAGTCCTCTGTTTTCGCCGATCTGAAACGGAGAGAGAGGAAGCTCCCTCCCTCCTCTGTTTTCCGGCGAAAACGAAGGAGGGAGGGAGCTCCCTCCCTCCCCGTTTCAGATCGTTTTCCGGCGAAAACGAAGGAGTCCTCCCTCCTCCGTTTTTCGACAAAAACAAAGGAGTGTTTCCCTCCCTTTTTTTTATAAGAAGAATCTGAAGAAAAGAGAAGGAGAAAGAAAGAAAAAAAAAAGTCGTCGACCGGCGACAGCCGCCGGCCATTGCTGAAGGTGTTGGAGAAGAAGAAGGTGGAGGAAGAAGATGGTTGGAGGAAGAAGGGAGGGAAGAAAGGAGGGGAAAAAGAAGAGGGAAAATGAAAAGTTTAAAAAATATATTTTTAATTATTTTATTATTATTTTATTTTTAAAATTTAAAAAATAAATTTTTAATTGAAAAAATATGTGTCACGTCAGCAAACCGTTAGTTTTTAACGAAAATATCGATGGAGGGACCAAAATGCTACTAAATGCAAACCTCAAGGACTAAAATGTTGAGTTTGAAACCTCAGGAACCAAAACGAAACCTAAACCAAACCTTAGGGACCAAAAATGTATTTTTCCCAAAAACTATTAACATGGACTCTCAAACTACCATTTACAACCCAACATATTTAAATTCAAAAACAATGTTGCGTCATCAAGTTCACGCTAGTCACTCTTATAACAAAACTTAAAGTTATGAGTGATGCACATACAAAAATGTATGCAATCTATCGAGACTAGCAGAAGTCAATCCTGGTAGGCTCGTCCAAAACTCAAATACTACCCGATAGAAAGTTTTAAATCACAATGATGAGTTAACAAGCTCAGTGAGTGGTAATTAATAGTTATTAAGAAAATAATTTTGAAAATGCTAATTAGAACGAACAGAAATTCAACGTAAAATCATATACAACTTAGGTCCCGTTTGATAATCATTTGGTTTTTGAAAATTAGGCTTGTTTTCTCCTAAATTCCCTACCATGACTTTCATCCTAGTTAAGGTTGTATTTGAATTCCTAGCTAAAATTTAAAAACAAAAACAAGTTTTTGAAAACTACTTTTTTTGTTTCCAAAAATGGACTTAATTTTTCGAAACAAGGTATAAGATTGATAACACACTTAGGATTCAGATTGAGTTACCTAGGTCATCCTATTGAAATAGAAACCTAAACTAGTCAACGACATTACATCTAGTGGTTACTATTTCCCGGTTCGGTCTTATGCAAACTCATTGCATAGGATACCCCCACTCGCATGTCTACTACATGGATGCTTTGGATAATTGCATCTGTATCAAATACAAAGCGGGTCGTATCACATAGTGTCACTAAGATAAGATACCTAGTCTTATCCCTATACTATAAACCTTTTAGGTTGTTACTTGGACACTGATCCCCGTATGTCCCCACATACTAGTCCAAGTTTCATTTAAACAAACTTGGATCTTAGTTTATTGGATTTAGGGCTAATTAATGCAAAACTCGATTATTCAATGGAAATTACTGAATCACTCAAATAACACTTTATTGAGGTTAATAATTTTTTTCATTTGCTATCCACGAGTTTTAGGGTATAAAACCCAACATATAGACCCTTTAGGCTATATCTTGAACACTAATCCCCGTATGTCTCCACATACCGTTCAAGACTCATACAACAACCTAGGATGTTAGTTTATTGGATTTAGAGTTATTTAAGACAAAACTAATACAATAATTCGATAACTCTTTATATAATAATAATCAATAACGCTTTATTGATAACAGTCAATAATTTACATTTACTATCTACAAGTTTTAGGACATAAAACCCAACATAATTAACAATTGGTTTCTGGTCCAACTACCAAACCGAGTCCATCTCGAGCGACTGAGAGGGTGGGGCCCCTTGTTCAAGACGTGGAGTCAGCACTTAAGGAAACAACTTATCCACTATCCCTAAAACGAGTAGAAGTGAATTCCTTCTTGCAGGATTATGTCCCTTGCTATCTACCTAGTCTTAAACCCAAAATGGTAGGCTTCTTCAGTCAGCAAACTCAGGCCACTCTCACCCACGCAAATCAAAGGATGATCTCGAATAAATAGGAATTCATAGTTAGCTCAGAATTAAGATCGAGTTACCTAGGTCATCGCATGAAATAGTCAGTCTTAACAGTAAATGGTGTTATAAAGTAAAAGTGACTATTTCACAGTCTTGGTCTTATGCAAACTCATTGCATAGGACGCCCCCACTCGCATGTCTCCACATGAGCGATTTAGGATCACATTGTTTGTATCATATACAAAGTGGGCCACGTCCATAGTGTTCCTAGGATAAGGTACCCAACCCTCACTACAACAATTTAAGGATTTAATAGCTTTTAATTACGACACTTGTACAAAACGTTATTAAAACAAAAAGGCGGAGAAGAAAAAAATGTGGCGGTAATATTTGCCCCCTTTTGAAATTCTAATAATAAAAAAAATTCCCCGTTCATTTTCGCACGACTCCCATCTCCTTTGTTCACTTTCTCACCCACTCATCTCCCTCACATACAAAACCTTACATCCCAAGCTCTCATCTTCCATCTCCAATCTTCAGCTCGTTCTTGCGATTCTCTAGATTCACCATTTCATATTCAGAGTGAAGTCGTCGATCTGTTTCTCTCTCTCAACCCACAATCACGAAGTTCGCATCACAGCGCAACTGTCAGTCTCTTTCATATGCCGTCGGTCACAATTTCTCGCTCTCACACCGATGACTCAAGTGGTAGGTTTTGCGTGTGTTTGGTTTAAGGGTTTCCCCCTTTCTTTCTTTAGGGAATTTCTTCCCCACTTCCCTCGCTCTTCTTCTCTTGCATCCCACTGTTTTTTTTGGGGGGGAGCTTAGTTGCAGAGCCCAAACTAATCAAACCAAAGACTTTTTCCTTTTCTCAAATACCATCGATTACCTCTACCCATCTATTTCTTCTTCATTAAATCAAAACCCATAAAGATTGTTGCTCTGTGTTTTCTTTTTCTTTTTATTGAAAACCCAAAACGTTCATTTTCCCAATCTCCCACCTTCTCACCTAATTTCATGTTTGGGTTATTTAACTTTTACAAACATTTTGGGTTCTTGCTCTCTTTAAAAACCAAAAAATCAATTTTCACTTTCACATGCTGAGTTATGGCCTCTCATTTACTCGAATATGCTCTATTTCAAGGTATTACTCTCATTTATTATTGTATTTTGTAGACTATTTTTATTCCTAAGGTCCTTATTTGTCTCTCTAACTTGATCAAACCTCTTTTGTAAATTGCAGAGACACAAAATGGGAGGGAGAAGAACTCACACTTGTAACTCAAAGTACCAATAAGGTTTTTCTTTGCTATGTGTCTATCTCTAGTCTTTTCATGGTTATAGAATAAATGAGAAAATTTGACTTATTTATTGAAAAAAGTTCAAGAAGATTGTAAATTACAGAGACACAAAACGAGAGGGAGAAGAACTAACACCTGTAACTTAAAGTGACACCAAGGTCAATGTTTTACCATGTGTCTATCTCCATTCTTTTCCTCTTTATTAATTTAAACATTTGGTTATAGGATAAAAGAGAAAATTTGACAAGCATTAATTATTGAAAACAAATTCAAGAAGATTGTGAAATATGATTATTTTGTACAAATGTATTTTAACCTTGATGCTTGCTATCTTTTTCAAGTTTGTTCTCGGTTCTAAAATATTTGTGTTTCAAAGTCATTTTTTATGCACATGAGTTAACAAGCAATAGGAATATGATGCTTATTTAATTATGGTCTGTTTCCTATCCAATTTTTCAAGGAGGAGCAGTTATTGGATGGTAAAAATTCTGTAACTTGCAACTTATCTATTGTCTAACTAGGCTTTGTCATTGAGGACGTATTCAATTTAAGATAAAATTATGAAATTCTTGAAGAATAAAAATGTATTCTATATCTCTTTTCAGGAATCTATGTTCTTTTACTTTAATTGTATTTAGGGTGTGTTTGGTTTAACTTTTCAAGTGTTTAATTTTGAAAATAAATTATTTTGATAAAATTTCTAGTGTTTGGCAACCACTAAAAATGACTTATTAGAAAATGAGACTGATAAATAAACCATTTTGAGAGAAACACTTGAAACCAACTTTTTAAAAAAGACTTCTTAAGTAAACAATAACTTGTGTAGAAAAACATTTGTGAGGAAATGCAACCAAACATATGAGTGTTTAAATTCTAAACAATTTTTATACAAAATGTTTTTTAAAAAATGCCTTCTTGAAAAACATTTAAATTAAAATGCATTCCAAACGGACCCTTAGTCATTTATTAAGCTAAGTTCAAGACATCTCCTAGACTGCAACTTTTGTTTTTTTGTTTTCCAGAAATTAGCTCTTCTGTTTTCTTCTTTCAATTCTCCAATTTAAAGCCTAATTAAGTGAACTAAGAAAACAAAAATCGATATCTTTATTGCCTTCTAGTGTTCTCATGTATAGTGTTGCCTTCTAGAGTGGGTTAAAAATATGATAAAAAGGATCCCTAGAATACTATGCAAGTGCACATAGTCCGCAACAAGTGATAAGTAATTTATCGTATCCACGAGGCTTTGAATAGCTTTCACTCTACCTATTTTATGTAACTTTTTAATGGTTTTATGGTTGTTAAAATGATTGATTTTGAAATAATGCTGAAGCAAAAGAAATAACAAAGTAGAACGTAAACGGATAAAGTAGACAGATTGGAAACATGTGTTGGTTAAGATTTCTGTAATTGTTTGAAAAGATGCTCTAGCAATTATATTGATTAGGAAATTCTCTTGCAATCTTATTAGTAGGATCCTCCCGAAACTCTGAATTATTTGGAATGTGTTTCAACTCCAATGACGTACTACCGATCAAGCACTAGGTGATTGGTTATCCCTAACTCAGTTACTGGCGTCCACTGTTGCAATTCTGAAGTGGTTAAAAATATAGATAGAATTCACTTCAAAATACTGTGCAAGTATACACAATCTAGCAGCAAGTGATAAGTATTTATCGTATCCACAGGGTCTTGAAATTGCCTACCTCTATTGATTTAATTTCCCTTTTTAGTGATTTCAAATGGTTGGTTAAATTGATTGGGTTTTTAAAATGCTGAAACAAAAGAAATACGAAAGCAATAAATGATTACGACTAGAGAAAACAGAATGGAAACAGACACAGGTTAAGACTTCTGTAATTGTATATAAAGATGTTCCAACAATTCTTTTTTGATCCGTCAATCTCATGTAGTCTTATCAGCGGGATCCTCCCGGAACTCCAGATTTTTTAGAATATGTTTGAACTCCAATGAAGCTCTAGCGATCAAGCGTTAGGCAATTGACTATCCTTAGTTCAACTACTGCCGTTCACAAACTCATAATGGTCTAACATGAATTGTCGCCACAAAACTCCTAAATCATCCCTGAAGCTAGGAGAAGCTATACATACCGGCTAGCTAGGTCGACACTTAATGAAATTGAAGAACAATGATAACCCAAGATGATCATAATCAAATAGAATTTCCAGATTTTATTAATATAACAATCACATAATTCTTAACCCAAAGCAATTAGTTCATGATTGAAAACATAAAATACGTTACAATCTCGATAAGCACATCCATAATACGAAATATACAAGAAATACTAATCATTTTAGTAATTGGGGAGATGAAACAGTTGGTCCAAACCACCAAGAACATGGAAGAACTTCGTCTTCTTGAGAGGAATCGCACTTGGTCTTCTTAGATCTCCATTCTGTCGTCAATTCGACCTCCAACCGATTGATTCGGTCTCCCAATCGTGAATGAGTTTATCTTTGACGGCTTCTCCTTTTATAAGATGAGGTTTAACCTAATTAGATTAAATTGGACACGTGGCAGGCTCAACAAGCTTCTTAGATTCGTAATTAATTCAGCTAACGCCACTTTATAAAATGGATTACAAACTGCTTACGTGGTAGTTTTGCTCCCTGCTTTGCTGGATCACAGATTTTGCTTCTTCAAGTTGCTCAACAATATTTTCTGCACAAAATAACTTCCAAAGCCTCCATTCTTCCAAATGAGTTAAAACATATAATATTCATCTAAAAGCAACCCTATTTAACACAAATGACACACAAAATACTATAGATCTAAGACCTAAATAACTCTCTTTTGGAGAGTTCTCAGAATCTCTGGTACTTTCAACTTCATGATTGTATAACAGGCTGAGCACAACATCCTTATGCACCCTTTCCACATGTTAGGTGTTGCTGGTGTATTTGGCGGCTCCCTATTCAGTGCTATGCATGGTTCCTTGGTAACTTCTAGTTTGATCAGGGAAACCATAAAAAATGA